>JAUMHL010000015.1:16588381-16653349 GCA_032362345.1 Sandelia bainsii
CTTTCTTTCTTTCTTTCTTTCTTTCTTTCTTTCTTTCTTTCTTTCTTTCTTTCTTTCTTTCTTTCTTTCTTTCTTTCGTGCATGATCATACTTTCAATCTCCACATAATTAATTTTGCCTGGCCTGCTAATACTGTCAAGCTCCCTGGAAGTGCACAGAGGCTTTGGGATTTGTTTTTGCTGATTTGCTTGGTTTTGTTTGGGTTTTCTTTTTTTTTGTTTACTGTTGTTTTTATTTGTGTATTCTTAGCTGGTGTGAAATTGTGTTGTGTCATCTGGAGAGTTCAAGAATTGCTGAATTGGAAAAGTACAGCTGGTGTCAAGGTCTGGAAGAAGAAGAAAGCCATATGAAGCTGTTTGTGTGTGTGTGGTAAGTCACAGACAGTGTGAGACAAAAATGAGCAAGAGAGACAGAGACAAGTAGAGATGCAGATAGAGTAGGAACTAACAAGAAAAGGGAAAGGGAGGGAGATGGAGAGAAAGTGTGTACTTGTCTAAAAGGTGATGTTTCACATGATAGCGCGTTCTGCAATGATGCTGCACGGCAGCCTCTGCAAATATACCCCCCTTCAACTTTTCTCTTTCTCCCTCTCTCCTCCAGCCAAGCAAGCAGACAGGCAGGCTGGGTTTCGGAAAATAAATAAATAGCCTTTCAGCCACTGATGTCTCTAGAGAAGCTGAGATGGGCTGCCTTGTTCTACATAAAAACAGCAAGAAAATAGAAAAGCAAAATGTCCTCTAACTGTGATACTGAGGTCAGATTCATCTGTGGTAGAAAATCTAAGGAGACATGTTATTAGAAAAACAATTTTTATTGAGCTGCAGTACCATAAGATGAAGATAGGAGGTGAAATCATGCTGAAAATGTATTTAGCTCATGCATTTTTTTTTTTATTGCAAAGTACACAAGTGACTCATAGCCAATTTATTTGTGACTATAACAGCATTTACACGACGAGGCCAAGGGGCCGAGTTTTTCTTTCATCTTTAAATGATGTTACGCCCTTTTTTTTGGCTTTAATGCTCTTGCTGTAGTTAATGTGTTAGGACGAGTTGTCTGCTGGTGCATTGATCATCACTTTTAAGCCTACAGTACATAATATTTCTTAACATTAGAGGACCAGCAAACCATTTAGCTTCTAAATACATTTAGTATAATGTTAGTGAAGTTTGTCTTTATTTTGAAAGACAAGATCATATTGTGGAGTTAAGTATCATGTGATGTTGTTAGTCATGGGTGCAGATATAATTTTGTCAGTACTGGTGTTGTTGTAATATGACAAATTTTATAAGTACTGTGTATTTATGTTTTTTTTGTTTTTTTTTGTTTATGTAGTCATTTTATTAATATTACAGCAATATAACAGGCTGTGTGAATGAGTGAGTGAATAGGGAGTGATTTTGGACACAACCAGACTGTTTTCTTTTTTCCATGCCAGTTAAGTTGGACTATGAAAGATAATGTTTAGAAAGTGACGTGAAATGTCTGTGCCTGGAGAAGTAAATGTTGACTCACTGGGATTGATCATTAACGGTCTAAACCCTTCCACAGATACAGTGTATTATTGTCACATTGAGGTAAAAGTTATTTGCAGTAAATTCAGTTTGACTGTACATTGACACTCTCGATATTTGGAGCTATGGGGACGTAAAATGCATTATACCTGCTTCAGCACCTTGTAACTCAATGACAAAAATGTCCCTGCTTTTTTTTCTGATGTTCTGATGTACTATTAAGATTTAATTCTACTTTATTAAGTTGACTCATCTACACTCAACATTGAACTTTTTTGTCATTAAATGTGAATTTGGGCATTCAGAGCTCAAAAGCCCAGTTTTGGGGTTAATCATATTAATTCTTATGTACCTCTTATATTCTATTTTCCTCTATTTTCAAGTAATGGATTCTTTGCAGCTTATACACTCGACACTAGACCACTTCATCAGGAGCACGACGTGGCTGTGGTAACAGCCGTTTTACAGCGCAACAGATTTGGCTGATGTGCGTGGCAGTCTAAGTTACCATGAAGTAGGGCTAGTGTGGATATATGTGTGTGTGTATACATGTGAGTGAGCGTAGCAGACAGTGTGAGAAGCGTGTAATAGGCTCACCTGTCCCTGGCTGGAGACTGATGGGCAGGTGGAGCGAATGAGAACCAGATGAAAAGAAGGGGAGGTGGGGGAAGAAATACTGCACAGTCTGTGGGGTGGAAACATATAGATTTTGACTTTTTCCATACAGGTTTGAATACTGCCTGATGAAATGAATGTCATTAATTAATAAAAAGGAGCTATAGAGAGAGTAGAACGAGGGAAATATTTCAAGAAATACTGTCGGATCAAGGGCCAGTCACTGGCCGATATCCATTGCTTCCAACTGCAAGTACAATACGCAAATTACCTTTACAGTATGTTGCCATTTTCATTAAACTCTGCATACTTGTAGGACAAAAAAATCCAAAATGATTCAATTTTACAATTTTATGAAATGATTTTTCCTGTATTGAAAAGAAGGGGAGGACATGACAGTAGGTATTTTCAGTATAGCAGAAATAGTAGTCACTTTTCTAAAGCTAAATTCCTTTATAAACTGATTACCAAATCTTTTTCTAGATATTCTAAGCTCAAGTCCTGTACCTCACATTTCCTGTGGTTTTAGTGATTAACTCTGTGTTGTTCTTCACAGGGTGAAGAGGAGGATCTCGCCAACATTTTGTCCTCTCTAAAGTAAGTTCTTTCTTGCTGTACTACAGGTGTAATTGCTTTAATTTGAGTATACTGTAATTCATTCTTATCTCTGCTGTTTTCATTCAGCGGAATTTTGTCTTTATGTGTTGCTTTTGGTATTTGTGCTGAGTATGTTTCACGCGCCAAGGGTCCATGAAACTCATGTCATTTTCCTTATAAGCAAACAAAAATGTTGCTGTTATTCTTATATTTTCCTGCTCAGAAAATCAAATTAGGACAGCACTCCTATGTTACACTGAATTTTATTGTAGCACAGATGTTTCAGGGCAATAGCCCATTTTCAGTGACACATTACACTTACAAGCAACTTGACTACACCAGCCAGTGACTACACCAGCTGACTTATGCCATACATCAGCTCCTTAGACAGTTAACTCTAAATATAATGTTTATAATCTAACATAATATATATTTAATTAAAACAAAGCAACAATAAGCAGGATTTACTATAAAATGAAAAAGGCAGACTGTGTGTGAGTGTAAAGCTTCAGTCCAATCACGTGTTGTGTTTGACTGCAAGAATATTGGTGGAAAATTCATGTTATGATTCAACAAGTGGCCCAAACAGCTGTTCTAAACACCACGTTGAGAAACTCTGGCCTGCCTATATGGTGGTCTCTTCTGTGTTAGTAGCACATCTTAGGTTGTATCTGCTTGCCGTGGTGACGTGTGTGTCAGCAGTAGGATGTGTGATGTGTGTTTGTGTGTGTGGCGGCGGGCGTTGAAAGGACTCCGTGGAGGCATATAGAGTTCCTCTGTCCAGAAATGCCGGCGACACTCACTCTCTCACACACACACACGCACACACATCAACGTTGAGATACGCAATCCTTAGCAATGTGGGCATGCAGACATTACACACCGCCACACAGGCACACACAGACATGCACATACACACGCAGATGGAGCAGACACACAAGTAGACAGATATCCAGATTCCACGCAGGCCACTGCCGTGCATTTAAATTGACAGCTTAGGACTATAAAGTTACATACAGGGACGTCCATGCCTGTTGCAATGCTTTGAACACTAATAGTATGTGTACACACTTTTATTCAATCACAAAGACCTGCAGCTAAAATTACTGACACTCATTTAAACTTGAAAAGAAAAAATCTGCTTCTGAACCTGAAAGCTTTCTTTTTATACATGAATGACAGATAATATTTGCATACAGAATGAGCTAATGCAAATTGTTGCTCGCTCAGCAGCTGCAGCAAAGAGATTGAGGGTTAATGGCCTTGGTTAAGGGCAGCTCGATGAGGGAGGGGACAGTGTTACTCCTGTGCTTTCCCCAGCCAGATTTTCACCATGCTGGTCCGGGGACTTGAACCGAGGACACAAACCGACAGAAGCTTTAGGCTACTGCTGAAAACAGGTGTAATGCAATATAATGCGATTCTGTTTTTGCCGTAACTGTAATTGAGTTCAAGTTCAAGAATTTATTCTCCCCACTGGGACGTTTGGTTTGCAGCAAGGCATATGTCACGTTGCATAATCACAATAAGCAAAGAGCTGAGATTCAGAAACACAAGACACATTAAATACATTGGAAAGAAGGAAGGCTCAGGAGACAGAGGCTCAGGAGAGTAGAAGGTCTGTTTGACTGTTACACAGAAGACTGTTAATGGGACTGGAGATGAATTATTTCTAAAGTTAGATTGCTCTAGCCGTGATACGTATTCCATTATTCTCACATCTGTTTTTGGTGTTGACGTTTAATGTGAGGATTAAAAATGGGAGGACTTCAAATATTTTATGCTTTAAGCAGTCTTATATTTGTTTTTTTCTTTCAGATGATAGAGGTTTGAAATGTGAAAGTTGATAATAATGTGTTTTATAGTTTCTCACATAAAGCATTTGTACTGAAACAAATAGAACTGCATGGCAAAGCAAGTGTTTGACTTGTTTCATTTAGAAACAATGAAGACAAAAAAAAAAAATTCATATAATATAAGTGAGATCATTTTCAATTTCTGTGAACTGTCAATTTATAGTGGTGTGTTACTTGTACCCCCCCCAAGTCCCCTCCTCTATGTGCATGTATGTCCTGCCTGTAACTGTGTCTGTGTGTGGGGTCGTCAGTAATGTGAGAGTGTGTTTTAATACCTCTGGGTTGCCATTTCACCAAAATCACCTTTGCACACACGCACAAACATACACACAGAGTCACCCTCACCCCTTT
Organism: Sandelia bainsii; assembly: GCA_032362345.1. NCBI lineage: Eukaryota > Metazoa > Chordata > Actinopteri > Anabantiformes > Anabantidae > Sandelia > Sandelia bainsii. The sequence goes on from JAUMHL010000015.1 coordinate 16,593,315, forward strand.
GTACTTTGTACAGTACACACACATACACAGACACTTGTTTATTTTAGACTGACACTGATTTGTCCTCAGTGTACCCTGTTCCAGTGCATGCTATATTTTGCAACTGCAGTTTGGCACAAATTGACTTTTAGTTTTTACAGTTATGACGATGTTTCCCCTTTTCTGAATTTGTGTACATATTTGCATCACTCTTTCTAATCTCTACTGTTTCTTTTTTCTTTCCCAGCAACTCAGTGTGTGTGCACACAACCCTGTTCTCCTAGAAATGAAGTATATACAACACAGACATTTTGTAAGCTCTTAAAAGATTTAAGACGATCTCATAAGTTGATCTCACCACATACAGATAATTTTATTTTTTAACAAAAACAAGTTTGGGGAAAGAACAAGAGGTAAAGGAGTATACAGTATCCCACAAGTGTTTGTAAGAATGTAATGATTATTCATTATTCATTTATCACAGTAATTTTATTAATGATTCAGTATTTTAGAGGCATTTTAGAGGAGAGTTTAGAATATGTCCAACTTTGGCTTCAATAGCTGTGGATCCTTTTTTTTCTTCTTTTGGGCCTTTTCTGTGTTACGTCTTTGAAAGGCAGTAACATGTAGTGGTCTAGATTCTAAATAGTTTTGGTATCTCTGGTTACCATCTCTGTCCTCGCATTACTGACATGGGAGCAGGAAGGCAAGGAATAATACAACACTAGTGTTTGTTCTGACTATGCAGACATTTCATTCTATCTTTGGCTGTCTTGCATGATTCCAAGCTTTGTTGACAGTTAAGATGTAGCCTATGCACATTGACAAGGTGATATTAAAATCAGTGCCAGCTGCCATCTCTGTGACCTAGAATCACTGACAACCCAGCCGTGTTGTGCTCATGCTGATAAGGCGTTATTTTTTTAGCCCTGTTGCTGCTGTTATACAGCTCTGAAGACACTGGAGGCTAATGCTATTGAGCAAGTCCGCTCTGTAAAATACCACTGCTGACAAGACAGTGTACTGTGGTTGTAAGCTCTGTTAAAGTAGGGCAAAGAATAGAATTAAAGCTAGCCATATCGACTATACATGTTGACAAGGCACGAGAGCACATTGCACTGGCCTCCCCGGCCTTGTGTTGCTGACAAGATGCTGGATGCTTGGTGACAAGCTGCTTGCCATTCCACACCCATGTTAGCATGGCTGGGGTCATATTGACATCTGCAGTCTGGGGAAACTTGAGCCTATCTTTCCAGCAAACACTGCAAGGGTGTGCATGTGTGCACCCATTGATAGGGATTAGCAAAGACGTGTGAGCACAACTCCTTGGGATGGTCCCGGTTGGTGCTGGAGGTCAATGTATTTGCGCTGTAATGTGTATGAGTTTGTGTGTGTGTGTGTGTGTGTGTATTTGCCAGGCAGTGGGGGGTTAGGCCTGGATTGCAATGACAATGGAGAGGAATTTAAATGAGAGAAAAAATGGGATCAGGGACGTTTGCAAGGAGGATGGAAAAGGCTTTGGCACCATTGTTATTCTTCCTCTTTGTCATTCTGCCTCTCTATCTCTCTATTACAAATCCCTCAGTCCCCATCTCTCCTACTCCTGGCTGTTACATTTTTCACAAAAATCCCTCCATCTGTATCTCTTGATTCTTATCCCAACTTATCCCTATCTCTGTATTTCTCAGTGTGAATCATAAGTGATTGATATCAAACCAAAATTATGAAGTCCTTTTCATTTTTCTAGTGACTTGACCAGGACCACATTCGGTTGCCAGGTTGCCTATGGTGAGAGAAATGTAATCTGACTATTGCTCACCATAATTTTACACATGGGTTAAACAAACATGATAAATATGCTGATAAGATTGCTTTCCAGGTGTTGGTGGTGAATCTCACTCATAAGTAGTTTGTTTTATTTTTCCTGTGACTCACTATCTCACTGTGTCTCCCATTGTCTGTCTTTTGTCACTCCTCTTGTCTGTCGTGTCATTTCCCCAACAGACTGTGGTCAAATGTAGTCCAGTTGCTAATATAACCACTCCCCAACCAGGCTCATTGATTTGAATCTCTTCCTCACTCACTCCTATACACAAACATGCATACACATACATATGCACTTTCTTTGCCTCCCCCACCCCAGAGCCCCTTTTGCTCTGTAGGGGCTCTAATTGCGATCAATTAGGAAACTTCAGAAGGCTGAAATAGGAGCTGTGACAAGGGGCATCCGCTGAGCTGGCAGAGAAAAAGAGAAGGAGGGAGAGAGAGAGTGGTGGAGGAGGAGAGGGAAAACAGTGATATAGGAGTGAAGAGAGAATAGGAGGGGCAGTAGGGAGAACTCCAAGTTGTTGTCGAGAGATGAGCTAATGGTAATAGTGTGATTGATGTGGCCACAGCAGCTGAAAGTCACATCGTTTTTCATTCCAGGTATTGATTCCTGACAACCTCTCGTTAGCTTTGGGGCACAGTGGATGGGGCATGGTACTAACAATGCCATGGTTGGGGGTATGTATCCCCATCTGAAATATATGCAGTTACTCTGCTGAAAGGTGTTATGAACATAAGTATCATAGTCTAAATTCTGAGCATGGCAGCTAGAAAAAGAGACAGGCTTGCAAACTGATTTTTGGATCCAATTACAGTCTCAGTCAAACCTAAAAGGTTTATGGCGCTTCATCAGGGAGAGCAACAGAACAAAACAGTAACAACCCTGAATCTTTTTTTCCTCTTTGGGCCAAATAAAATGTGGTTAAGAGAAGAGTTAGGAAATTGCAATAATACATGAAATGATAACCTTTATGTGTGTATCATCTTTGTAAAACAGTACTTTAAAATCATTTAGAACTTAAAAGCGTAAATTAAAAATTATTGATGTTCTGAAGTAACAGTATTAAGTAGAAAATATACTCCAGTTCACGAGAGTTTATAGTTTGCAAGTTTTATATGTAAAATAGAAAACCACAAAATAGAAAAAAACTGCAGCCCTCAAAAAAGCAAAGACAGAAATCTAGTTGTGAACAGTCATTGTCTGCAGCTGGTGCAAGGGTTTAAATTTCAGCAGTTGTTACTTTCATGTGTATAGATGGCATACATGAGTTTGTCTGCATCTCTGAACATCTTGAATCCATCCAGTGTCCTAACTGCTTTTCCTGGTAAAGTGTCCATATCATGCTTCAGTTAGGATTTATATTTTATTCTGGGTCTTCATTGATACAAGATTATATCATTTTCAAGCTAAAAAAAGTGCAAATTAATGTTATAATGTGTCTTCATGCAACAGCTTCTCTGGCTTTGAGAGTGAAACAACTTGTTTGAGCTGTTCCCCCATGCCACTGTGTTCTGATTGGCCGAACTATGCCCAGCTGGAACACAGACTGTAAACAGTACTGGTGAGCCTTTCAGCACACCAAGTTAGCCGGAAAAAGTGGTAGGCTACTGTGAAACCGTGAAGTTCTGTGAACCGTAGCTGCTGTGGCAACCATCGCTGGTGCTGGTTTGAGTGCTCCTGTGGAGGTCGATATTCTTGCATAAACCCTCAGGCAGCCTGATGTCACAGTGTATAGCATTTTCAAAAATCTCTTGAAAAGAAAGTGTATTGGCCAGACTAAAACCTGGCTGTTTCACTATCAGCTAGCATGCAAAAATACATTCACCTCAAGCTTTGAGCATCTGAGTGTACTATTGTGAAGCACCCAGCTTCACAACTGTATATATGTAACATCAAACCACGAAATGCATAATATGACCCCTTTAAGGGTCATGGGGAGTGCTGCAGCCAAGCCCTGCCATTTTTGGGTGAGAGGTGGGGTTCACCCTGGACAGGTTGCATAGAGAAACAGAAAACCTTTCACTCTCACATTCACACCTATGGGCAATTTAAGAATTGCCAATTAACCCAAATGCATGTCTTTGGACTGCGAGAGGAAGCCAGAGTACTTGGAGAAATGGCACACAGACATGGGGAGAGCATGCAAACTCCACACAGAAAGGCAGCTGGCCAACCAGTGGATTCGAACCCAGGTCCTCCAGTGGAGTGTCCATTTGCAACTTCAGCCCTTCAGATCTAAATGCAGCTGCTCAAATAGAAACTCAAGTTTCAACTTTCCCCTTTTCTCATTTTCAATTTGTTTACATGTGTATTACAGACTGGCCCCTAAACACAATCTCCCAGACAGCTTTGCTTGAACAGTCTTTTACAGAAAAACAAGGATCTTCTTCCAGTTAGAGTCAAGTATTCCCCCTCAAGGCAAAGATTATAAATAGCATTATTATCCGGAAATTTTCCTTCACAGAGACAAGAGCATGCCCGTTGCCTTCAGATTTCTGAGGCAACATTTAGAGAATGTTTCGACCACAGCAATCCTACAAGATTCATGTTATTTTATGTGCATGACTCGCGGATATAAAAGCTTGTTGTAAAGAAATCTAATGGTAATTTTTTATCAGAGATATGGGAGTGTGTTTGAAACCTTGTGTTTGTTATGTGTTTCAGCTCTTTATACATGTACTAGAAGCTGAAAGCCTCTGGTCTCATGTTTAGCTGTTTTGCCTTGGGGCATGCAAACCCTTTTATCTTGTCACCCTAATGCATGTGTGTGCACGTGTGTGTCCGTGTAAGACACAAAGAGAGAGAGAGAGAGATGGCAAGAGAGGGAGATGGGAGGATCAATACTAAGCCGTCAGGAGGTCTGCTACTCCCAGAGAGAGAGAGAGAGCGAGAGAGGGAACAGGACACCCAGCAGAGAGTGGAGAGGGAGAAAGTAATAGAGAGAGAGACAAAGACAGAAACAAGTGAAGGGGAAGAGGGAAGAGAGAGAGGAATGGACAGTGGAAAAGTAGCAGGGAAGAGTGATAGATGGGGAATGGAGATGGGAAGGGAGAGTAGATGTGGCTGGTGATAAATGAACAGATAGAATGGAGAGGAAAAGAATGATGCAGAAACTGCAGAAAATTAGGGGTGAGAAAAAGGGCAAACTCACTGCTACAGTGAGAGGTCTGGATATTGTAGTACAACTGCAGTAGTTGTAACAGCTAAAAATTGCAACACACAATTATTATTATTACACAAACATTATAATGTAATTTTCGACAAAGTGCACCCAACATTTTGCACCTTGCAGATCCTGAAACATTGGGTAGAAGCTATTGCATGGCATGGACAGGTATGAAGTATCTTTTAACATGTCCACTACATGTCTGACTTTACTGAAGCACCTAAACGGGTATTTCCTGCCAGTATAGTAAGTAAAAAAACCAATTAAATAGTTCTATCTCAAACCTTTACCTATTTGACCAAAACCTTATATTTTATCACTCAATTAGTTAGTTAGTCTACATGTATACATGCAGTCTTATTTCTGAAGCATGGCTTTACCTGTATGGTGAGGTGAGACTCAGCTACTTGGCTTTTTTGTATTTGTGCTGTATTTGTGTTTTGCTGTTTTTATCTGTGTCTTTGTATGAGCAGACTGACAGCCCGATGTGACAAAGACAGGCAGAACGCAGAGCTTTTTCACTCTGGGAACTGTCAGAATGCAACCAATAATCAAAAGTTTCTGAAACCTCATACGCTGATTATGGAAATGAGGTTTCTAGTTTACAGTAGTTAAGGCAAACCAGCCACAGTTAAGAACTTAAATAACCAGCTTACTCAAGCTGGTTATTTAAGTAAATGTAAACACAGTAAATGTTGATCCCTTAACCCAGATTTTCCTTAACTTAAGCCAGCTTTCCTAAATAAACCATATACCATTTTCCTGCCACTAGCCTTTCAGTTATTCTAAAACATAACACATTTGATCTCAAAAACAGTTTAAACAGTGTAAACTCTGAATCATGTTGAAGTGTCTTTGAGGAGGATGGTGAATCTTTGCTTGCTAATCTCTGCAATGGGGAGCTTAAACCTTTTAAATGTGAATTTTAAAATTAATGAGAGAAACCATCTTGATCCCCAAAATGTTAAAATGCCATTTAGTCATATATTGTGCCAATTAAATGTTATGATATAAATGCCAACCTGCACTTCATTGTGTTTCCTGTCTCTCTGTCTCCCTCTTGTATGATATCTGACACAGCATAAATACGTGTATCTGCTGTTCAGTGGATGTTTTTTCCCAGTGTGCCTTACAGTTCCTCGAGTCCATGCACTTTTCCATCTGGGTGACACCAGTGGGATTTAAACCTGGCAGTGCTAGTGCCACACAAGAGCTTCTCCTTATAGAAGAAACTAATAAACACTATGTGTATTTATAACATTCATTTTGATGCATAATTCAGTGAACATAAACATCAAATGAGGAGAGAATTGAAACTGTGTCCCACAAGATCTAAAAGCTTTGACTTGACACCCATAATGAATATTTAAACCCTGGTGACCTTAGCCTGCATATGTCTGTAAATGATTTATTGTTCTGCCTCCCACATCTCTATTTTTAAACCTTTTGTCTTTTTTTATTCTTATTTCACCTCTTTTTATCTTCTTCTCTTTCTTTGTCTGACACTTTTCTTTCAGTTGTTGGCTTCCCAGTACTTTAAAATTCTTAACGAAGACAGATAGCAATGAGGTGTGAGCCTGATAGCTGCAGAAAGTAAAACTAAAAGACAGAAGGAAAGAGACCGAATCATGTGATCATCTGCAAATTATCTGTGAAAATCATCAACTGTAATTATCTCTCCGCAGTGTATTTCAACCCCCAATGATTAAGTTTCTTAATGGGCTCTGGGAATAGTATTATTTAATGTAGGGGAATAAGATGGGGAGTAATACCCCATTATTATTAAATGTATTCGAGATGAAGAATTTCAATTGTGAGTTTCGTTATACTTGCGCCAATAATGATCCAGGTTTTTTAATGAAAGCAATGACTCTGAGGCATAACACAGTTTTTCACAATGAAGCAAAAAGATGTAATGAAATGTCCTTTCCCCACTAATGTTTTATTTGGTCTTTAGAGAAAGGAGGACTTTATGCTTTAATACAGAGTTTCACTTAATGATTTTCTGATGTTAATCAGTACAGGAGACTAAAGTCAGAAATAAGTTGTAAAAGTAGCTAGACTTTTTTTACTATGGTATGTAAAGAGTGCAGAGTAGTTAATAAATTGTACTGCATCGGTAGTTTCTGTGTTTCCTGTAAAAGATGCTGGTATTAATCCAGGTGATGGTAACTTTATATATGTGAAATTTGAGAAAATTCTACTTTGGCGTATTATACATTAAGCTTAACATTGCTATTTGTTTCAGTTCAGTTTTATTTATATGGCGCCAAATCACAACAACAATGATCTTAAGGCACTTACTGTAACAAAGTAAGTGTTCTATTGGCATAAGATGGTACTGTGAGGTCTTTGAGATACAATGGACCTTGATCATTAAGGGCTTTGTGTGTAAGGAAGATTTTAAATACTGTTGTGGATTTTACAGAGAGCTAGTGGAGAGAAGATAATGAAGGAGATTATAGGGAGTTATGGGGCATCCTAATGGTAGGGAATTACAGTAGTCCAGTCCAGAGGAAATGAATGCATGGACTCGTTTTTCAGCATTTCAGCCATTCTATTTTACTAGCTGTACCGACTAAAGTATCAAAAACTGTCAAGTAAAGTTGTATTTGCTGTCTTCTTATCCTTTTTACGCAATCATAAAAAAAAAAAAAAAGATTAACACAAAACTAAAATTGAGTAACATGTTTAATTCCTAAGACTGAACCCCTACACCAAGCAACCCCAAACAATCAAAAACACAGTATTGTCACATTCTGCATTCTCACAAATTAACTCATGACACTAAACTCCAACAAGCTTAATGGATCAATATCACTTTTCCAGGCTAGGTTATCTAATATTAGACAAATTCAGTGATGAAGACCAACTGTCTTATTTATAACTGAATATGGCTTTGCAACCTACATCTCTCTGCCTGCCTCAAGGTTAGGGCTCACAGGGGAGAAGAGAGATCAGGTTACACTAATGCATCATGGCTGCTGGAGGACACACATGCACACACCTCATCACACACTGGCTCACCCTATCGCTCGCTCCCTTTCTTTTTTTCTCTCTCACACACCTTTCTGAGTTGATACACTGGCATGGTTGTGGCCTCATGTTATTGTGCCCTTGGAACCTTCATGGAGTCTGTTGTCTGTCTTGGGGCAAATCACTTTTCTCCAAAAATGAACCAACCAAAGCCATCTACAGTCACTAGACACCTGACTGAGATAAAACACAAGCAGATCAGTACTTTTAAATTCAAGCTCAGTCTGACAAATTGATTGGTAGCTGTAAGGTTAATTTAATGAATTTAATTGTGTATTTATTGACATTGTAAGCATAATACACTGTTACTTTGAGTATTTAGTTGCCTTTGAAATCATTTTGCTCATACTTATCCTTCTCTGATTCTTCTCTTCTCTAATCTTTAATCCAAAATATTTAAAGCATTTGTACGGACTTATAAACCTGTTTTGTCAAAAATCCAATTAAATCCTTGCATTTTCACATTATGATAGTGTCCATCATACTAGTCCAGACCCCAACAGACTCAAATGTATTTAATTTACATTGCTATTAAACAGACAACCACAGATGTGAGATGTGGGAACAGGAGAACATCAGGCATTTTTGCTTAAAAATGGATTAATCAAAGATTAATTGAATGACATAATGATTAGTAACTTACTTTGGACTAATTGTCTCAGGACTAGTGGTGATTGCTTAACCACTGCGGTATGAATCTACCTAAAAAAGGTTTGTTTCCCATAATTGTTGGAACCATATTGCAATGGCTTGTTTGACTAAGTTTTCAACATAAGATTATTTCCTTACGTTGTCAGTTTTGACATGTTAAAGTAATCAAAACAAGCAGGATACTTGTGACCCATACTTTTTTGTTATTGTAGTAAACACCTTCTATCTCTAACTGCATTCATATTTTCAATATTTGAAGCAATGAACAAAGGGATAGCAATTTTCATAAGTCGAAGAACAGATAAGTGGAGTTGACATAATATGTTCATCCTGCACCATCCTCTTTTCCAGTGTCACACTGTTGAGAGATCGCAGCTAATCAGATCATCCAAACAGCCACCAGTAGTTGCAGTAGTGCTTATAGCCTTTCTCTAGACAACTGAAACCTTAATCGCCATCTGTGCCTTCATTATGCATTCAGCTTTCTACAGCTTTATACAGTGCTGTGAAAAAGTATTTGCCCTCTTCCTGATTTTTTTTTTTTCTTGCATATTTGTCACACTTAAACAATTCAGATCATCAAACGGATTTTAATATTTCACAAAGATAATCCAAGTAAATACACAATGCAGTTTTTAAATGATGATTTCACAAATGTTATGTGGACTGCTTAGACAAATCTTAACTTTTTCGAAGGTGTGCGTCCCTTTATATCTGCTGTAAAACTAACACTGTATTTCATAAAAAGGACATCAACAGTCAAACATGCGGCTGCTTTGCAGCTTCAGGACCTGGACGACTTGTCATAATTGATGGAGCCATGAATTCTGCGCTCTACCAGACAATCCTGAATGTCTGTCATCAGTTTGTGACCTCAAGCTCAAGTGCACTTGGTTTATGCAGCAGCACAATGATCCAAAACAAGCACTACTTAATGACAAAAAAAAAAAAAAAGATTTTGGAACGGTCTAGTCAAAGTACAGACTTAAATCTTATTGAGATGCTGTGGCATGACCTTAAACAGGCCTTTCATTCTCGAAAACCTTCCAATGTGGCTAAATTAGAACAATTATCTGAATATTTTACGTGTGATAAATGTTCAATTAAAAATAAGGAAGGGGCAAGGACTTTTTTAATAGTACTGTATGTACTGAAGGAGTTAGTCAATTGCTGATTCAGTATCTTTGCATTTTGGACTGTTGATCAGACTACAGACTACTGCAACATGACAATGTCAAGGGGAATTTTCAGTTTTTGACATCCTGTAGCTAAATGAGTAACTGATTAATTGTGACATTGTCATTCCATCATTCATTTGTCAGCTTGTCTTTTCAGTGTTCTGTGGGATAAAAGCAGTGAAGCGTTGCCTGTAGACTATATCGCAGGGCTAACATGCAGACAAACACTTTCACACTGACATTCAACAGATAAAAACCTATGGACATTTCACGCCGAGCGAGATAAAGGCTTCCCTGTACACATTAGATTCACTTCCATGGGACCCTGCAAGAGGCTACAGATCATTGACCTCTAATGTTAAGAAAAGACCAGAGTGCAAAGGGTCATTTTCTCTCTGAATTACATTCTCTCCCTTGCACACATGCACAGACATGCCCACATATACACACTCACTCTCACACACACAGTTTCCTCTGTGTAGTGAGAGGGCCTTATTGTATGAGCCAGAGGAAATGCACACACAGCAGAGGACAGGCCATCAATTGATCCTAGTATAGACTCCTCTCCTTCTCAGCTCCTCTTCTCCTTTCTCTTGTGCTGCTATCCCACACTGTTTCTGACTTTCTATTTCAACCCCTCGCTTTCTGTGCTCTTTGTGATATCTGCACTCCAATCTCCTACATATAATTTTTGACTCCCTGTGATCTTCCACCCCCTCTTTCTCCATATTATCACTTTCACTCTCTAGGCCATTTCTGGTAGTTCTTTCTCATTGCCTGCTTGTATCTGGTAACCCTGCTTTCTCCCACCCTCCTGTCCACATTTCTGCTACCACAAACTCTCTCTATTATCTCTATCTGTCAAAAACCATCCATTCTTTCTCTTTGCCACCGCCTTGACTTCTCTTCAGAATCCATTCTTTTCATCTCACACAATTCATGGTACTTTTAATTGAAAAGTCAAAAACTAGAAGAAGTGGAATATCTGGACAAGAAGAAGCTCAAAACAGAGTTTGAAGACAGGATGGGAGGAAAGGAATGAACAGAGAAATGAAAACGATGAAGGAAGGCAGAAAACCAGGACAGAGAACCATGACAGAAGATGATTAACATATAGTTTGTAAACTACAGGCACAGGTAAAAACAGGCACAGAGCAGAATAAGTGAATGTGAACTAATGAACACACATTCACTCCTACACACCACAGCTTCAGTGATGGCCAAAGCAACCCTGTGGTGATTGATAATTGATCAGATTTCACCTTCATTGTACATCCTTAACGATCTCCTTCACTCCTTGGCCTCCTCACCTTCCTACCCTCCTTCAGTGCTTCAGCAATTCCCACTTTGCCTCCCTCTTTCACCTTCTCCCTCGCTTCTCTCTTTGCTCTGACACTTTCTTCTTTCTCCCTGCCTCTTCTTCCTCCCTCCTTCCTCTGTGGCCCGCTGCCTTCCTGCTGGACAGGCTTTTATATGATCCATGTGGACCTCCCTAGTGACGTGTGTGTGTGTTGAAGGTACTGACTTATTCACTGGTGTTTGTGTGTCTACGAGTGTGTGTGTGTGAGATAGAGGTGCTGACATGTCTGATCGTGATGTGGTTCTCCTATTGAAGTCGTGCTGACGGCCTCTTACCTTTTGAAGGGCCAGTTGAGAAGGGGAGCAGTAGGAAGGGCACGAGAGAGAGAGAGAGAGAGAAAGAGGAGGGCAACAAGTTAGAGAACCGAAAGGAGGGGAGAAAAAGAAGACAGGATGGAAGATGAAGAAAAAAGGGGAGAGTAGTCAGGGGTGGGAGGTATAGAGGATCACAAGGTAAAAAGGAGTTACTGTATCTATAGTATCTTATAACTTGCCATTATCTCACTAGCTGCTTATTATTCTGGTAATAGAGTTATTACAGGTATCACGACACACAGCACTGCTTTAAATACAGAAAATAGAAATAGTGTAGGAAGGAGGAAATGAGGTACAAAATTGATGAGATAAAGAGTAGAGAGAAAAAGAGAGGAAGAAAGAAGGAGAATGGTGTGGCATACAAAAGGTGCTGGAGATAATCATGTTTCAACCTTACAAGCTGACACTGAGATGAAAGGACACGAGCGAGAGAAAGAGGAGGAGGGGACTTTGACACAGTAAAATGAGCCTTCTTGGAAGATGACAAGTTTTAAAGAGCACCAGTTAGGGCTTTAAGTGTTTCCTAAGGACTCTTGCTCCCCGAAAAGGACCTACTACCTGCCCATAGATGGAGATACTTCTCTGAAGTGACTCATGCAACATTTCCTGAGTAGTATTCAGCTCACTAGCACTGGTAGCATCCTGACATTTCATATTTTATGGAACTCTTCACAAGAAACAAAAGGAAAATCCTGCTAATAGTAAACAGTTCACAGGCAATTTTAAGTTTGTATAATATTTAATATCCAATGAAAACCTGTTGCAAAACAACAGATGCACCAATGCTTAAACCATAAAGAACTTAAATAAAGGCAAAACAGGGCTAAGAGGCCTACTCAGAGCTTCTATCTGCTGAAGGTGAAGTAGATCCTCAAGCTCAACCTTGGAATAAAATCATGTCTTAAAGCAAAGACTTTTAATCAAGAATGTTAAAGAGGCAAAACATTCAGCTTTGGTTTAGTTGTGATTTTTTCATACAGTATTATTAAAAATATGAGGGTAAAATGAATGAGACTGTGCTGAATGGCGTGAATGAAGAAAGTAATTGAATGAGTGGGATGTGAATCTGACTTCAGGAACGAGGAGCACAGTGGCAAGTTTCATCTTTGTCTATTTACTCTTCAAGGTACCTGTCATTAGTTAATAGTTAATGATTAATGATAGTACAACTATCATTAGATGGTTGTAAGGTCTCTCAGTTGTCTCATTTCTTATGGATTTCTTCCATATGTTAATTATTTTACACCTGCCTTTTTACTAGACTGTATTCTGTTGGGGGCAACACACTTATATTAATATAGCCAATTAAAGTATGGCATTGAAGTAATTAAATGGCATAAAACATATAGTACAAGTTGCAAAGATAATGTGTTTAAAGTCTGTGATGTAGGTTCAATATGTGTATTGTCTTTTTTTGTTTTCTCATATAATGTATGTTCCTCTGATGCCTCGTGAGCACAGGTGTATAGTTTGCTGTGTGTCTTGATGAATTAGATGGCTCTCTGAAAGACAATACAGTTTAGTGAAGTTTTTTTTTTGCAATGGTCTGTGCAATTTTATACTACCAAGGATCTGGAACTCCTTCAGCAGTCTGAAGAAGCAAGCTCAGTGTGATTGAAGTACTGCAGCACCTCTTTGAACTGCTATAGTCACGTCCGAAAGACAAAAGGAAGAAAAGAAAAAAAGAGACAGATTGTCTATTATAATACATTGTTAGACATCAGAATGCAATAAAGAGCATGCAAACATGTTTAAATACACACACTGGCCAAGGGCAGCCTCATGGCATTTAACACTATGAAAAAAGGAGGAAAATTAAAGTGCTTGTGAATTAATTGCATGTGTTAAACTTATATTTATAAAGCTACAATCACATTGTGTGGTGTAACCTCCCTTTTGGGAAAAGAAGAGGTACCCTAAAGCTTAGCATTTATTTATGGATCAGATTAAGTAGAGTACTGCAAATCTCGCACGTGCAATATTATTCCTTACCATTTCCCAAAATATTCCATATTGTTTACTGTTAATGAATGTGGGTTTCTAATTTTCAGACAGCCTTTGGTTGACAAAGTGACTTGAGTTTAGAGGCAGCAGATTTTGCTTTCTATCCAAGTAAATCTCATAACTTTGGTGTGGCAATCCACTTTTTGTGTGAGTGAATATTTCAAAATAACAGCACATTGAGTCAGGATTTCAAAATAAAATCTGCATAAATTACACTTAAAAAAAATTGTCAGCAAATGTTCATCATGTGCCTCCTTTTACATCTTGACCTATATCTACTGTATGTGGCCTGTATAAAGCATGCAGTGCACATCGTGGCAGTATGACATCCTGCTTGGCCCACAGACTGTAAGTGGCTGTGAGGTTACAGAAGTTGGTGTAGGAAATGTTTGGCAGCATGGCTAGTTAAGAGTGATTGATGCCTGCAACCCTCTCAGCTGTTAAGGAGAGATGAGGGGAAACAAGTGATGCAAATCGGATTGGAAGCTGCCTGCTGGCATCTGACTTCAGGAATGGTGATTAAAAACACATTATGACAAAGACAACATCTGTTGGTGAATTCAAAGCGTCACCCGAACAGTAGTGTGGTGCTACATTAGCCTGGCAGAACATGCATAGAAGATGAAAGGTTTGCCGCAAACCTCCAAACTCCATTCCAAACAATGAAAAATGAAAATTAGTTTTAAAATTAAGTTCTTAAGCATTTTGACTGCTTGATGGTGCTTTGAGGAAACAATCACCATGTAATTAGTTTCATTGTCACAGTAATTTCTGATCTTCTGAAAATTGGCTTTGAATGTTTGTTCTTTTTTATGATTAGCAATGCAGCCATTAATTTAAAATCAAATGAAACCTGATGCCATCAGTAAATAAATGAACCGTGGGGCTGCTGTCTTGGATTTTTCTTATAACAGTAAACAATTTGGGAACTTGGCAAACATTACTTTTGTTCTCGCTGACATCCATCAAATATACAATAATCTTGGCTATGGTTAGGCATGTTGTGTCACCTAAGTTATATTAACTGTTAATTAAAACAGAAATAAACAATAACAACTGGTGGCAATTTTCATTGATGGCAAACCACAAAAGAGAGCATCTGTTCTGGCCTGTAGGGCTGTTAGCTCAGCGTAGCAACATCCTGTCAAAGCATGCATGGATGATTGTCAGGATGAGTTTTGCTCAGGACCAGATGACTTGTCATCAAGGTCGTCAACTTACTGCCTCTGAGGGCATCTCATCGTCAGGTCTGACTGGTCATGACATACATGAATACATGTATGTCAGCAACAAAGATTTGTTTTTATACTCATTATTAAATCATTACAGATGTTTATCTATTACTAATGTGTATCCTTCAAAGACGGTGTTTTTTGTCACAAGCAGCATAATAGACTAGTGGAATCTTGTTATGTATTGTGAGTCGGTATTGATTAGAAATCTATAGTATAGATCTGGTGGATTTGTTTCATACACAGCTGTGCATACATATATTTCACAACCTTTCAGGTGAACTACATTCCGTCTTTTGTGAGGACAACAAAACAGGAAAGTATCAAGGTCAGTGTTGGCAGCACCACAGTTTAGTAACATAATAAATGTGATGCTGTAATGCATCTGCAGTTTAACATTAAAGGCAGACTGCAGAATTAACATAATTATACAGTATACAGTTTAATGACCTACAAAACAACCCATTTTAACATGTTGCCAATAACTAGGATATAGCAATGTGTTAGCATGATATTTCAACTTCACACTTGTGGTAATGAGGCTTATATCAAATCAAGAACAACAAACCAGAGACAGAAATAGAGAAAATTATGAAGAAATAAATAGGAACATCTAAACATGTCTGGCATTAAAAATAGTATCAAAAGCAGAAGTCACTGGTTGTATGTAAACATAGTTTGAAGAAATGTAAAACTGTTGCTGAAAATAAAATAATAAAAAAACAAACATAAAGAGAATAGACATGATGCCATCCCGCTAGTAAATTGCCGTTTCATTTGCAGTGTATCTAACAATTTTGAGAAATATACTGACACAGTCAGTACAAGTCAAACAAGACACGGTATAAAAAGTGACATTTCTTTCCTTTAAAGCTTGAAATATTGTGACTTGTCAGCGGGTGACTGTCACTCCCCACTGAGTTAAATTAAAACTGGGTTAGTTGAAATCTTATAATCCTTTCTTCAAATGCAATGCAAAGCCAGAGAGAGAAATTCTTTGAAGGCAAAATTTCTCACATCCAGTTGACCACAGTCATTCCCACACTTTGAGGTGAAGTTGTAAATCTGGAAGACCGTTTTGGTAATCAAATGCGTTAGATGGTGCAAGATCCAGAAACACTTCAAACACGTACAGGCGTGCAGTGAGCAAATTAATCCCTGTGCTTATGAACTATAATTACTACTATTTTGTTTGTTTACAAGAAAACTTCATAGTGTCCCATTTAATATTGAAATGTTGTTCAGTGTTGAACCAGTTTGTAGATTGATTAGTTGATCAAAACAAAACATATGTCAAATTACATTTTCTGTTTTATCTGGCTACTTTTGTGAGATTTTATTATGTAGAAAATTGATTAATTAAAAACAATAATATTATATATTATAATTAAGTTATAATACAATGTATGGTAGAGCTGCAGCTGCTGAAAGTTATTCTAAAAATAATATAAAGCATGAAATGAATGTTTCAATCAGCTTTGAGATAAGTGGCAGATGGATATGCAAAATAACCCAGAGTAGATTGATTGCCTCGCCCATTGGAGACATTTAATTTGTTCTTATTGAAGTGTAAACACATATACACACACACGGACGAACCACACACAGCTGCAGCCATAAAAACATAATGATATGGATTTGCACAGACACAGACCGGCACATACACACATACACAGAAGCACATGCATGCCTCTGAGACCTGGCCTGTGTCTCCATTGTAAATGCTGCAGTTCATTTGTGCGAGCTGTAGCTGAGTTAGTAGCTAATTAGTTTGGTACTGCAGCGTTGTTCCCAGGCCCTGAAAGTGTCTGTGTGTGTGTTGTGTGTTGGGGGTGCAGTGGAGGGGTTAATCCTCACTACTTGTTGTTCTACTCCACCGCCCACCCGCCCCTCCAACAAACCTCCTCAACTTTCTGCCTGTCTTCTCTCCCTTTCTGTTTCTCTTCTTTTTAGCACCAACTTCCAGTCTGAGTCTTTCTGTTTTCTCTGTCACCTTGATCAGTGTTTCCCTTTCCCTGTATCTTTTTAGTATGTATGTGTTTCTTTCCTCAGTTTGTTTCCTCTTTTTACATTGTCTCTGGACTGTTCTTTCACTTCCTTTCTGACTATTGTGTACCTGTTGTATTCATCCACATGTATGCATATTTATTTTAGTGTTTCCCATCTTTTCTCCCTGTCTCTAATTCCCTTACTCTTTAACTCCCTATCTTCATCCACCCATCTTCCTTCCTTGCCCATTTAATGAAAGCTCCTGATATTGGACTAATCCAGCTGTGGAGAGTTCTCAGTGTCTCCTCGCTTCATTTCTCTGTATCTCACTGCTCATCTTCCATCTTTGCATTCCTCCCTCTTCCTCAACTAATGAAAGTCCCCCACTATCTTTGTAATCCACCGTCTCTTTCCCTCCACCTCTCTGTTGCTCTTTCTTTTCCTCTTCCTCTCTATAGACCAATGAAAGTCTGTGCTGTTGGTCTAATCCCTGACTGTGTGCTCACTGCCTCTTTGTTGGTCAAATCTGACTAATGCCCTCTGTCTCACTCCACAGCACAGAAGCTTATTACCTCATTCCTTATGGACACACACAAACACTTTCACACATCACAGATGCCTTGGGGAATAATATAATGTTACTGAAAGTTTATGTCTATCTCTTACTTTAGGAACAGACATCCACCCACCAAAAATGACAGCCACCTACACCCTGCACTCTGATTTACTCTGATTTAATCTCTTTTCCCATCAGTGCAGAAATCCACAACTTTGTAACTGTTTGCATTTTACACTCAAGCATACTAATAGTAAACTTTGAAGAGACAATGAAGTGTTGTTTTACTACTTTTTTTGTTTTTACCACAAGTAGAAGTCTGCTGTTTAGTCTAGTGTTACAGTTTGTGGCTAAAGCTAAAATGATAAATGCTATGCCACGTGAATGAAAACTTGACAAAAAAAGATTGTGTTGGCCATAAAGACCCAGAAAGCAGTGTGTCACGAATGTCACTGCGTGGTTAAATTACTGCAGACCTTCAGCTGTTCTAAAAGGCCCAACAGTAAATCTTTGTATCCATGAACTGCTGTCCCCATTGATCTGACCTTAACTCACCCACATTGTAGTGACACTCCACCTAAGCAACAGACTGACCCTGACACCTACGCTAAGGCCAAAGCAGATCATTTTCAACCTCATCTTCATCAGTCATAACCTTAACTTTATAGCCCACCCTCAGATGACTGCTCCATTATAGGATGGGGCAGACAGTGACCTCATGTAACCCCAGCCATCCTGTAGCGCTGTTAATGGTTTATATTGATGTACTGATGTTGTGTTGTGTAATAACACACATGCACAGTTCCTTAGTAATGCTGTGCCATGTCAAAGAATATCTGTGTGTGAGAAATACAGTATATGCTCCATAGTCTTATATATTGATTAAATTATTTTTCATATCTTCTTGTGCTTGTTACCAGCAGCACAGAATCATTGACTTTGAATTATGATGCGGTTATGCGTGTCTGGGAGAAGTATTTACTATATGCATGTGTGTATACAAATGTACATGGGTGTTGTATGTGTGTGGATGTGTGTATACCCCCATGGTTTCGAGAGTTGGGTCTTACACAATTCTGACAGTGTTTGTAATATTTTAGAGTCATTAGATTGCTTGTTTATGGAGAATGTACAATCAATCATGCCAAAACATAACCAAACACAAGTGTGTGTTTATCAACAAGGGAAAGCTCTACTGGGTCTTGCACATTTTCAGCTGTGAATGTGACACCGAGGTTAAATTGTTTCAGTTGTGCAAAAACTACATTGAAATTGACTTCTGGTGTGTTTTGTGACCATGTGTTCATATAGTATAAATTGTTTTTTTATGTAGCTGAGTTATGCTTTGGGGAACAAAGTAATTTGATTTGCTGAGTTGGTAGGTCTAAAGTATGGGAGTAGAGATTTGATACAAAACCTAGCTACCAGGACAAAAAACAATTAAAGACTACTTGCTACTAAAATCCAGGTATAATAATAGTAATAATAATAATAATAACAATAACAATGTAAAATAAACTAGCTTTGCAGCAATATTGTTAATAATACTTGTTCATAACACTCATGGTATACTGCAGATGTTTCACAATATATCTATAAATCCATTGTTTCACAAGAGAAATCTACCAGGAAAAAGAGGAATGAATGAATATTTTAATATGAAACATCTGTGCAGGAAAAGCAGACTTTATCACTGACCATATAAAAAAAAAAAAAGGCAAAGTAGATTGGAATTTAGTGGAAAAAAACCTTTTAAAAAGCAGACTTTAAAAAGAAACTCAGACCAACATAATGTTTGTATGGCTTTATGTTGCTATTCTGATTCGATTAGAGATGTGGAAGGTGCATTATTTTTAAGTTGCTGAAATAACAGGTAAGTACTGCCAACAAAAATTCTACAAAAGCCAACAAAAGTAGTTTGTATCTAATGTAAATCTGATTCCACCAGATCTAATTTTGCTCACTGGTGGTTTATACTTTTTAAACCTGTGTTGTATTTTGAAAGTGGGATGATGTGAATCATACATGTAGATACAAATACATGAGGCAAACAGCTAATTTGACCAACTTAATTAATACTCACAAGCTTACAGACAGATAAATAATTGGCCATTTCTTACCAAACTAGGAAGAAACGAGATAGTTGTACAAAAACAACCATCACATGGTGAATAAGGTATTCTCCATATCGTTGCAGTTAATTGTACCTTGGAAATATGCAAGTTGCAAAAATGTGCATTTTTTGTGACATTGGTGGATACTCCAAGTTTATATTTGAGAAATTACAGTTTTCAACTGCATCCACATACTGTAGAACTTCTTACATGTCCCCAGGTTTAAAAAAAAAAACTGGTACAAGACAGCTGAGTATTTTTTTATTCTTCCAAATTGTTTTTCATGAAAATTAGATATCATTTGAACAAAGTGACACCTACTCACTTTTGAAAGCACAGAAAGAAAATGAATTATACACGGCACATTTTAATGAACAGCGGCAGTGGAAGTCTGTTGTCAACATCAATAATGTTTACAGCCTTGCCCTAGATCCTCCAGCTATGCTAAATTATCCACTTTAGGTAATGGGTTCCTTTCCAAGAATGAAAATAAAATATCCAGGGATTAAACCCATAGTTTAACCAGCACTGTATTTATGTGCTATGTATCAGGTCTTTTGTTTTAAACATCTTTGTTCTACCCTATTACTCTTCTTTGCGCTCCCTGTAAGTGTAGAAGACCATATTTCAAACCAAATTCTCTCATGTGGGAAGTTAAACAAGTACAAGTCAGCCAAAGGTGAAATCCAGCCCTGCCAAGGGAGATTTTCAGCTTACAAGGTCTCAGGCAAGACTCCTCTGATTCATAAAGGGTGTATGGAGCAAGCAAATAAATGTCTGTATGAGGATAGAGAGAAAATCACTGTAAATTTAGTGGTGAAAGTATAAAAATTATTATTTTTTTGCATGGCTGAAGCATGCTCAGAAATCAACTGCAAATGAAGATAAATACAATTCTAGTTAAATATAATGAATGAAATGAAATGAATGAAAATTTGAGTTCACTAGAGTTGGAAATCTTTGGGGGTAGAATATAGGCCTGTACGATTAATCATTTTAAGATCTCGATCTATGCAATCTCACTCTTACATGACAGTGATTCCATTACGTTTGTAACAGCAGTGAGCTCCAATGCAACAAGCCAAACACTCTCTTTTAAGCTGGACTGAAGGACAATAAAGAAGAGCTGAAAGACATTAACCGGTCTGTCCAAACTGAATGATTGATGGTCAGGTAAGATCCACGCCGTCAACAGGTGTCTCTGTCCATTGGTTTGTCTAACTTTCTGAAACCATCTCTACAGCATTTAGTCAATGCCTTAATGCCTGACTGATCAGCTGTGCAGAGGATAGAGGCAAGGACACTTGTACAGATGGGTGATGAGCTTGGTTTTCAATGAGTGAATAGACAAACGCTGATCAGACAAAAAAGATCACCATTTGTTGGCAGGATGATTCCATTTATTCATTTTAAGCAAACTGTTTGGAGTCAGCTTTCCATCAGTCAAACGTGCTTTGCAAACTACTTCTTCATTGTAGCTGGAACATCAAGTCTGTTGTCTCTTTTCTCCACTTAGGATCCTCTATTTTATGGTCCTGTCTCTGAAGTCTGTAATTCACTTGTTAAAGTGTATATAAGTTAAATTAAATGCCTGACTTAAAACTATTCTTCAGTGATGCACTGCAGAACAAGTTTTTATGAGAGACAGAAACACATGAAGTATGAGAGAGCAGGGAGAGACTAAAACCTGATGAGAAGAACCAAACTGCAGACTACAATCACTCCACCACCTGATAAAATGAACCAAAATACACATTACTGTGCACAGCGCTGCTGTGAGATCAGTTGTACGATCATGAAGTTCTGTGATGAAACACCTGGAGAAAAGCATTTCTTTGAAGGTGTTATAATTAAGTTCAGAGTGCCCTATATTAGTAATGATCATATTGTTTGGTCTTTTTTTGGACAGTAGCTAATAAAAATTTAGTAATAGTAAAGAGAGAAATACTTTTTTTTAAGAATCATGAAAGAAAATTATGATCTTAATTCTGAGGGAAAAAAACATTTTTGTATTTTGCCCATAATTGTGCAGCAAAAGAGTACAGCTGTGTGAATGTAATGTATTACATGTATATGATATGAAGACAAGGATGCTTCCTAGAGACAGTCAAAGCCATGCAAGACTGACACGGGGTAGAACTGACACAAGAAGAATATAGCAAGAGATGCAAGCCCACTGGCATGGAGAGCATAAATACCAGTGACGGTAAGAGGGACAGGGTGAAAGGTGTCCGCACCTCTCTTGGCACTCCTCTCTAGCTTCCTGTCTAATCCGACAGAAGCTGCTATGAAATCAGCTCCCCTGCTCCCTGACTCCTGCCTCGGGTGTAAAACCACGGTAGAATCAAGCAGTGAGAAAAACTGAAGAGCAGGGGCGCTAATCCACCCGTTGGCCTGCAGACTCGGGGATTTGGGACTAACTCCTATCACTTACCGTGAAGGAGGAGGAGGAGATGGAGGTGGCGGAATATGAGTAGGGGCTGAAGAAATGGCTGTGTTCTCCCTGTGCACCGCATCACTCGCCTCCTTTCTGCCAGTCAAGCCACTACTTTTGCCGTCTCTGCTTCCCACTATTATAATAAGGCAATTTACTCTACTTTCATTTTCTCTCCAGTGCTCACTCACTTTCTATGTATGTTTCACTCTATGCAAACTCATTCTCTCCAAACCCAACTCTGTCCCGCCTCCGTTTTTCTTCATCTTTCTCTGCCTTTTTGTGTACCCTCTGTCTCCTCATCTCTTTCTCTCCATGTTTCACAGCAAGCTTTGTTAATACCCCTCGGTCTCGATTCGCACTGTCAGCCAATTTAGTTCCCTGAGCAAAACTGTGAACTTCGTTACTGCTGCCAGTTGACAGAGAGAGACATCCACAAGAGTTATACAGATATGGCAGTTAGCAACCTATCCATGGGGAGATGTTTCATAAGAGATTACAAGTTTATTGATCATATTTGAAATAAAAATAGTGCACTAATTAAATTATGTACTAATTTTCTGCCATGTCTCTAGATAACAAGCAAGAATAGTCCTTGATTAGACATATGGCAACTAAGTAATTACAGCAGTGCTGACCCAGACCACTAGACTATATTCATATACTTTAAAACCCGCAAAGCTGCTAGAGATAGCTATTACATCAGGGTTTTTTAATCTAACTTTTATCAAGAAAGTAATGGCAAAATTTTCAATGATTTTGTGTAATAGTGTCCTACAATAATTTGATTCAAAGATGAGAAAATAAAGCAACTATTCATTTGGAAACTAATTATGTATATTTATGTTGACAACATGCTGCTATTCACGTTTCCTCAGGATTTTTCAGTTATTTACTGTGGTGCAAACGCACTCCTGTTGGGTGAAATAGGAACACTAAATTGGCATGATAGGCATGAGTTACTAGAAATCAATAGGCATGAATCTGAGTCTGTCAGTAAGGTGACTTGGTTTGAATGTACTCCACTATTTGCAGAATGTGAGCTGGCACAGGCTTGACTTCCAACTCTTACTAATTCATGGATTAAAAAAAAACTATTGTTGATAAGACATAAGCTATCAGGCGTTTTTGAAGACAACCTTGAGTCAAACACTGGATTATTGGGATGAACCCTCTAATTACTCAGTAACCCCATTTTGCCATCTTGTCACTGATTCTGTAGTGTTTATGCTGGCAGTGGTGATGGCAAGGACTTAAATGTTGGCATCAGTGTAAGGAGCTGGAGGCAGATTGTAACAGATGCAGCTGATTGGATTAATAAAGACCACACTGATTAGTGATTGGCTGCTACTTGGGTAGGCACAAGTTGAGCTGGAGATGCCCCCTGAATTTTAAAGTGAGCGTTTAATGGAGGAGTGACAGAGAAAAGTAAGAGTAAATTAGTCCTTCTGATTTAAAAATGTCTCAGGTTGATAGATGGTGCAAAATTACATTAGGAAAACCACATCACGCTTCCCCTTTTAGGCTCTGTGCAAAACTTATAAGTTGAGATCGAAGTTGTTAAGATGGGGAGTTCTACACACCCAGAAGAGTCTGAACCTGTCACTCTGACCCAGAGTAATGCTGAAAAGGAGTGACTGCACCTGACTGTGTTACAGGGTAGAAAAAGAGTTGTAGTTGTTAACAGTGCAAACAGGATAAGAAATCACAGTGTTTTAAAAGTTGAATGCTTTGGCTTCATCACACACATGGTACCTTGTGTGTGAATTAACCAAACCCATTGGTGCATTGTGGACTGTGGACATCCTGTAGTTGGTTACTGTCCACCATCTGCAAAATGTATACACTTTGCATTAAGTTATATTGTCATGTTTTGACTTTTTTCTTTATTATTATATACGCTTTTGTTCTATTTTTCAACTTTCTCTACCTACCTACTACCTACATTTGTGTTATTGTCTTATTATACTTTTTCCTGTCTTTTCCTTCTGCATGACTTTCTGCTTCTGTCCATAAATCTATCTGTCCGCTTTAATGTATTTCTATTTTTCTGCTTTATATTGTGACTAGGTGACTATAATGACTAGGTTCCCCTAACTAACTCAGGCGTGAAAAGGATATGAGATAATATGCTCATTTCAATCAGAAATCACAAGACGCCCTCTTGTTTAGAAACCGGAATTCTTTTTACATTCTTGAAGACTAAACCTTGCAGTGCATCAAGTAAGAGTGGTCTAGACTTTCAAAAAAAAAGTTAGAGAAATTCAGGAAAGCATTGGTATGATTCAAAATTTTAAGGGCTGAGGACTGAGTTTGATGGCGACAGCCCTTCCTTACAAGGCGCAGCTATCTCTGTGGCGCAATCGGTTAGCACGTTAGCCTGTTATCAAGCCCACCCAGGGACGTCGGTTTTCAAACCAAATGACGAGGTTCCAAGTTTGAAGGGTTGTGAGATAATATTCTCATTTCAATCAGAAATCACAAGAGGCCCTTATTTTTACAAACTGGAATTCTTTTTACATTCTTGAAGACAAAACGTTTCAGTGCATAAAGTAAGAGCGGTCTAGATTTGGAGAAAATCAAGAAATTATTGGTATGATTCCAAATTTCAAAGGCTGAGGACTGAGTGTTATGGCCACAGCCCTTGCTTGTAGGGCGCAGCTGTCTCTGTGGCGCAATCGGTTAGCGCATTTGACTATTAACCGAAAGGTTGGTGGTTCAAGCCCACCCAGGGACGTTGGTTTTAAAACTAAATGACGAGGATCACCTAACAAACTCAGGCGTGAAAAGGCTATGAGATATGGTTGTAGCGACATGTTTCAACAGCAGCAGTGAGCTATGACATTCATTGTGGAGCAGCAAAGCAGTTATATCCATCACAGAGAGGTTGCTTCTGGGGGGTAGTGGTGATGCAGTGAGAGAAATGTGAAAAGAAATGGAAGGAAACTAAATAACAATGGAGAACTCTGGATAAATAGAGTTATTGAGATATAAACTTGTCACATGTAAAGTATTATATTCCAAAGAAGTTATAATAAAGGGGAACAAAGAGAGTTGAATGAGGATAACAAAAGAAAATGTCAAACTGAGGGAAAAAATATATGAGGAAACTAGAAGGAAAGAAATGAAAGCCATGAGTGTTTACTTGAGCCGTAGAGAGCAGAAAGACAGTCAGCCAAGATGGTTGCTATCAGGCCATTGACAAAAAACTTTTCCCTGTGATTACAGATAAGTACAGTATTTTCACAAAGACCTGTTTGTTTTATTAAAGACACCTACCCAAGAGAGGGTTGAAAAGAGGATGAGAAGAGAAATAAACAGAATAAATAAACTGAGAAAGAATCTCAAAGCTAGGCTAAAGCTGTTCTAGAAAAGATTTGCATGTTAAAATCCATCTTATCACACTGTTGGGCTGCGACGCTTCTTTTGCTTATTTTTCATTCGCCCCATTTACCTAAAGGTAATTTTGTGTAGTCTGATCTCATCAAAACCACTTAAAAGGGGAAGAATGTTTTCAAAATGTTTGGATAATGAAACTTTCAGAAATGTCAAGTCAGTGGCGGAGAGTTTTAGAAACACATGCCTCTAGGGTGGGCACATGTGGCTTTTTTCACATAATGGAACTGAACTTGTGTGTCCTTATCATGGTGTGACTATGCCAGGAAATGTAATGTTTAGTACAGACAATTTTCAACTCATGGGACGAGTCATAATCTAGGACAAAGCAAACTGTCTTCAAAACTTGTAATAAAAAGGCTGCCAATTTTTAATTAAGTAAGCTAAAGAGAAATTGTCATGCAGTGAACAAACAGTTTCATACATTCCGTTATTTGAGCAATAATCATGTCATGTCTCAATACATTTCTTTAACATCAATCTTTATCATTTGATTTATTTGTTATATAGGCAAACAAAATAACATTTATTGACTTGTTTAAATATTTGAATTAATTAATTCAATACAAAACAGATCCATGACAATTATATTGTTGTACTGAGAAATAATATGTTCACTGAACAGAGGCATAACACTGGATGTATTGAAGTGTTTCTTTATAAATAATAAATAAATAAATGAATAAATAAATAAATAAAACTAATCTGCAGTTGATGGTGCAGAATAATGTCCCATCATCCATCTGAGTCATTACATAAAAGCAGCATGATGGCTAATTATCATTGATAAGCTGCATTAGTCTCTGGTCACTGAGCCACTTGCTTTCCCTGGAATGGCTTTCTTTGTGCCCTTGAGACATCCCATTTAAACCATATCATTTATAGCCAGCCCACTGACTGAGCATTAGACAGACATGAGACATTCTGTTGAAAGGATACAGAACATTTGCTGATGAACTAGACTTAGCATCCACTGGCTAGATAAACAAAGGTAAATCCAGGGAGTGTAAGGTCATAACAAATTTGGGAAGGGTGGTGAAAATTTCAAATAAAAACTTGAAAACAAAATGTGAAGTTTTCTCCCAGGATGCTCCTCATCGAACTGTGTGTAATATAGAAAATAGTTTAGGAATGGAAAAGCCTCAAAGAAAATATCTGAACATGGTGTGGAAAAAAATGCAACCATTTTCACTAGCTCTCACAATTTAAATGTAAAAAAGCATCTTAAAACATCACAGCATGTATTGCAATGTTGTGGAGAAGCTGCCACGTTTTTGGCACTACAACAATCCTAAAAAGTAGCATCAAAATCCTGGAGGGAGTGACTAATAAAACATTTGTATCCTAATGCCGGAAAACTAAGGCTTGACTGTGTGGTGACATCACCGGATGCTTGGTTGGACTTTGTGATCTCATTTTACTGAGGAGCTTGGGTAATAAATAACTTAAGCTTATCACAGCAGTGATACATGATTCGTAAAAACATATGAGGAAAATTAATCAAATATCAAGTTATAAGTTGTATTTTGACACAATACTTTGTTTTCACCAGTTACATGTTGCATGTTGGTTAAGTGTTGTTTATGAGCTGAAATCATGGCATTTATACAATCTGTCAAACTGAAAAAAGTGAAAAATAAGCATTGCATTGGCACTTTTATCTAATACACTTAGCTTCTATTCTCTCTGTCACACCCTTCACACAATGTGGTGAAAGAAAAACAAACACCAGTTGTAGAAAGACGAGACGATGGGACAGCAGGGGAGGTCTGTGGAGCACTCTACACTTTTGGTCATCATCTGCTTTAGAAAAGCCAAGATGAGTAAAGCAAAGGAGAGACCCTTTCACCTTGAAATGTGCTATGTCTCTGTCTAATCTTCTTTCCCCCTTAAAAAATTACCTTTCTGAAGGGCGCTGGGGTTCAGAGGATCAATACATCACTCAACCTGCAAAGGTATTGTCTTACAACGGAAGAAGGGAGGAAGGCGAGGAGGGATGAAGAAGGGGAGGAATGGAGAAGGGATATAGCAGGGGAGAGGAGGTGAAGATGATTGAGGGAACGCATTGGAGAGTGGAAGGGGATATGAAAAGAGACTGGAAAAAGCAAGAGGAAATGAAGGATAAGGGGTAAATAGGGTGAGAGAGCTGACAGATGCTAGATGGAACCAACTAGACAAAAGTGTAAAAAACAAACAAACTGCATAGCTAATAATGTACTGTATGCAAGTACAGACTATAAGGATTTATCATAGTTCATAGCTACAAAAGTTGGGAGCACAGCTCTTTAGGAAGCAGGCTAATATTTACTCTTTGGCTGCTAGATGGTAATACAGTATGTGCGGTCTCTTAAACTGTGCTGAGTATCACTGCCTCAGGAGAGAAAAGTAGTAAAAAGTCCCACTTAGCTGTCTCTTTAATGTCAGTTGTATTTGTCTTTACCTCATATCACTTTTCTAAGACAGTGTCATTGGATTCATTCATTTTAATTAGTTAGATTTAGATTTACCTCTTTTGCATTTGGATTAATCAACAGACTCACACTAGTGTGACATAAAACATCATGCCTCCAAACTTGTGAAAATTGCAGCAACAATTACAGTAGGTGATTGCAGCTTGCAGTTTTTGCCTCTGCACACTGTACATGCTCTGTAATTATACGAAAACCAAGTTACCTGAACATGACATGGAGGGCAATTATCTCACACACACACACACTGTACTGTAAATATGAGGACACTCATTGACAGAATGCATTTCCCTTGCTTTCGACCACTGCATTAACCAACACAACCCATATGTTACCCTAACCTAAAACTAAGTCGTAACCCTCAAACAGCTCTCTGAAGTTGGCCTCACAATGTTTCAGACTAAAATTTGTCCACACATCCAAAGAAAGACACGTGCACATATACACATCAACACAAGCAGACGGATCAATAAGGTCTCATTTCACACCTTGTGCAACTAAGGTTCTCTGTTGCAGAGGCAGCAAACACAGACAACAGAAACAGATAGTAAGTCAAAGAATGGCCGATAGAAACAGTAGACAAAAGTAGGGTGTCAAAAAAAATTGTACATGGAGAACTGAATCGTAATGTAGGTGTTTAAGGTGGAAAAATTGGGTTGCTGGGTGGCAGGAGGATTTTGACTTGTGGCTAAATGCTTAAGTGTTTTGAGTACAAAACAGTCTCATCTTGGCATACTGTTTCTTACACCGACATTGATCTGGCTCTCAGCTGCCTCTGGTAGAATTTTCTCTGTTGTCCTCTCCTCTCGTCTTCTGTTCCCTTTCTACATTTGAGAAATTAAGCTGACAGTTTTATCCATAAGCTTACCATAGATCACCAACATTGCAAGCAACTCCAAATATAGGGAACAGTCAGAGGGTTGCTGCTCTTACAGCAATCCTTTGACCCTAATCAAGGGTTTAATAGAATAAGTCCTCTCCTCTCCTATCTTCTCTTCTTCACTGTTTTTCCTGCTGCTTCTCTCAAGTGAGAAATAAAGTGAGACAACATCAAGCAGGTGGAATCGGAATTCAGCTCAATCAGTGTGACATGTTTGTGTATGTGTGCATTCCTAAGTCAGCAGAAGACAGATGCTTAAAACGCGTCCTTGCACAGCCCCTCGGTACCTCAAATTATGTGTTCATATGTGCATGCACCTTCTTCCTCATTCGCCCACTTCACATTGGCTCCACTCCACAGGCTGCAGACTTCAGTAATCGATATATACGCGTGTGTCTGAGTGTGCATGTGAGTAATGGAGTGGAATCTGACAGCGATTGTCAGTCATCTCACATGGGCTGCGAAATAGAATCTAAAATGGAGCTCCAAAAAGCCGTGCACATGCCTCCACTCTTTTAGATGTACATGAACAGGAGCTAGAAAGCATTTGATTAACATCCATCTCTCCATCACCTCTTTCTGAGCCACCTCCAGACAATAAAAACCATTACATCCACTTTGCCGTACACCAGTGAACGTTTGTCATCCCATTGTGCTGGCTAACAACACAGTGAGATTACTTTTGTTCAGTCATTATGCATTCTTTTATGTTTCCATTCTTTCCAAAGAATTACCTTGTAATTCACCTTTCATGAACTGGAATACTGTTTGTGTTTGTTTCATTCTTAATTTGCAAGTGTTTTGTCTGGTGTGGTTTACACAGTGAAGCGTGATGTTAAGCAGAATATTGGTGCCATTTAGAGCTATAGCTTGTTTACTTGTGCCTACAGTTTCTTTGCCATCGTGATATATTGCATTTGTCATTACAGTTTAAAACATTCATAATTTTATAGTTTTCTATTTAATTCTAACTTTTTTTTTTATGTCAAACTCTAAAGCAGCTTTCAGTTCAATCTTGTTTACTCAATAATGTGTGTACAATTAGCTTTGCTCCAATCAACTTGTGGAACAATGATGTGTTCAATGAGAACATCACTTTACCTCAAAAGAATAACATAGAACTAAGAAATTAGACAAAACCTAACATTTCTATTGTTTACTGTGATAGATGGTAAAGCGAGGGTAATTTTCCAGTTTGTGGAAATTGATTTTCGTCAAATGAAGGTTTCAAGATGTAAAACTGAGGTTTATTTAATGTATTTTAAAACTATGTACAGATTGAACAGAAAATGTCAGGACAACCTGTAGAAAACTTTACAGTATGAGTGAGGTGTATGCATAATATGACTAATATATCTCTTGGTCATTCAAAATTGCATCAGTTCTTTAGCAAAACCACTATGCTTTTTTGAACAAGCACTTATTTGTTAAATTGACAACATGAAAACGAGAGAAACAGCAAAAAACTGTCTCTGTAACCACGTGAGAACAGTGTCAACTTTATTGAAATAAATGTTGAATGCATGAAACAAGCATCTAGTTTACGTTTCTGGCATATTTGCAGTCAGTGAACTAGGGTTGGGTATCATTGGAATTTTATTGATTCTATTCCTGATTCCGATTCTGCTTATTGATTCTTGTTTCTATGGATTTTTTCTTTTAGAATTCCAAAAGAAAAGACAGAAAGTTCAAATAACAAGAACATTTACATTCAGTAAATTAACATTCAGTGCAGCAGTGTGGCTGATAAAGCAGCAGCTGTAACACTCTATAGTAGACAGGCAACATTACAAAAGTACAAGTAAGAATAATGACATACTTTATTGATCCCCTTGGAGAAACTTGTTGCACAGGATTTCGGTGTCTTGTCAAAGAACACCTCGACATGTAGCCAAGAGGAACCAGAAATTGAACTACTGACCCTGGGGTTTGTAGACAACTGCTCCACCTAAATGACAGAGATTTGACAGCTGTGAAAAGATGTAGCCCTTCGAGGTTAGGTGACAAAATTTACGTAACAAATACTGTAGCAGATACACAGATGCACAAAATATGACTTGACTTTTAGTTTGAATGTGTTGTACTCTTGTGAAAAGTTCACAACTGATAGGTGCCTACAATATGGGTAGAGAGAGCTGAAGTGTAAATCATCTGTGTTTCAACAGGCACCAAACCCCCCAAACAAACAGAAAACAAAAACAGAGGTCTGAACCAAACCCTGGATTTGGAGAATTGATATAACCCTACTATGAGCTGTTGTTGCATTTATGACTTAGCCGTGTTCTTCTTTTGATATAATGCTGCCGCAAGACTTTCACTGATTAGTTGGACATTGCTGTAAGTGAATTTGACACATGTACAATCCATTGTAAATCTTGATTGTGGCTCCTCACATTAAATATTTCTTTATCTTCAACTAAGCCTGTTTTTTTCTGAAACAGACATGGTGCAATTCTATCATCATTTAAAGAAATTTTAGAAGAGAAACATCCAATTTTTAGCCCAAGCCATAAAAAGTGTGGATTCACCTCCTTTTCTTTGTATAAAGAAAGGAACCAGTAGTTGAAATTTCTACTTTCCTTCTAATCCTAAAATCATTCTTACGAACTAATTAATGGCATAATCTGAAAATGGGTTGATTTCTTGAGTACATGTTTTTGCCTACAACAGATATCATGAATTTGGCTCAGTTCCAAAGTCATTATTTTCCATTGATGGGTGACAGTTATTAGTTGTTGGTTTGAAATGAGATATGGAAAGAAAGAATAAACCCCCAGGATACCAACAATGTATTTTTTTATATCTTGTTTTGACATTTCCATGCGAATAATACCCACCCACAGATGTTAAAACACTCTGCTGCTCTGAAGAGATAAAATACCACTGCTATGATCATTATTTAGGGTTCAAGTGTTTGTTTGTTTTTTTTGTTGTTGTTTTCTTCAGTTTAGTTTAGGGAAGTCTGTCAGCTTGGGTGGTTAGCTATTTGGCTGAGCAACGCGGGAGACCTGAGTTTCCAAATCCTTTGTGAGGAAAAAAACTAAAATTTAAAATGTTGAATATCTTACGTGCTGTTACATAAGAGTCTTAAATGAGTTCATGATAATCAGTAGACAAACACAGTTACATAAACTGCACACAAGCATCTATCTGTGTGTATTTGTGCGTGTTTGCTCCTCTGTGCCTACAGTATTCGTGCACACAGCTGCGCTTGTGAATATGCTTCATCCGCTGTGTGATTGTGCACTTGCAGCAGCACGTGTGGAGTCTAGAGTGAGGAAATGGGATTTTTCATGTTGTTCACTTTCCACTTTTTTTTTCGTGCTGCTTTTCTTTTATTCAGCTCCTCTCCCTCCTACTTTTCTTGCTCATGTTGTCTTAACAATTCCTCATACCCCTGATCATTCTTCATCGTGTTTTTTTTTCTTCGTCTTCCTTTTGTCCAACTTAATCTATGTCTATTTTTTGTTAATTGTACTACATTTTTGTTTTATCTTTTTACTGCCTTTCTTCTGTTTTGTTTGGGATTTATTGTGCTTTGACAAGCATGACCCCAACCTTTGAGACCACATTAATGGGGTATTTCCACCACTGTGGATCACATAGGGACCGAGCAGCACCAATGACTGGCAAAACCTGTATAACGAATTGCATTGCTAATAAACAATGAAAGGGCATGAGCAAAGTGGAAGGTTTGTGTGTGAATGAGCCCATGAGGAAGGGGAGGGGACAAATGGGAAAAGAATGCTAATAGTGCTGTCAAGACCTTGATGAGTCAAGCATTTAGTTAAAGCAACATACATGCATGTGCTCACCCATGCACACATATTGCATGTGCAGCTTCAATCAGATCTAGAGCTTAGTCTAGTGATGTTCCTTTACCTTGGCATTTACTCCTCTGTTTCTTTTCACGATTCACCTTTTTCATTGAACTCTAATCTCCTTTCTTTGCATGAGTAATGGTCCGTATGAAAATAGCCTCTTATTTGAAATTACACAGCCACTTACCGCTCTCAGTCTCACAATAAATAAATAAATGTGTTGCTTTCTGTAATTATGCGCTGTGCAGGTAGAGCCAATTTCAAAAATATAATAAGACTTCAGATGATTGCTTAAATCACCTGAGGCTGAAGGAAATTAAAATGTGTATTTTACCATTTATTTATTAAACTAAAGTTGGCTGTGCTTGTGTGTCTGTCAGCAGTGCTCTGATTCATACCGCTATGGTAATAGTAAATGGTCTGCACTTATATAGTGCTTTTCTACCTATTGGTACTCAAAGCGCTTTACACTGCTTCTCATTCACCCATTCGCGCACACACACTCACACACCGATGGCAGAGCTGCTATGCAGCTGACCTGACACACCGCGGGCAACTTGGGGTTCAATGTCTTGCCCAAGGACACTTCGACATATGACTGGAGGAGCCGGGAATCGAACCACCGATCTCACGATTGGCAGACGACTGCTCTACCTCCTCCTCCCTAAGCCGCTATGCATATTAACAACTGTGAACTGCCTTGTGAATACAGCTATCTGTTGTTGTCCACGGGGCAGCTCCATTGGAGGTTCAATGCCTTGATCAAGGACATCTTACAAGTACTTGGTCATGGTAGGGGGAGCTGTTTCTCATCTAAGGACTTGAATTGTCAAGTTTTGAGTTAAACAAGCTCACGTATAGCTCATGAATGAAATGCTAATTTATTCATTTAAAGTTTCAGTGATTGTATTGCTAAGTGCTACTTCATGGGTCATGCTAAAGCTCATACATGCTGAAGGCCAAGCTGAGTCTACTGCGTATGAAAACAGATTTAAATTCAGAGGTCGTCACCATCCCTGCTTACTCATTGGTGTATCATCGTAACAATTCCTCAGGGCTCTCTGCTGTGTGAAAATAGGAAATGCTGTCATCAGCATTTACTGGAGGACACATGAGAGAGAGATGGAAAGAGAGGGAGAAAGAGAGAGAAAGAGGAGGATAAAAACATATATAGAGAGAGGTAGAGAAGGACAAAAAAAATGCAAGTATAAGAAAGGCAGATGGTGGATGACAGAGGCAAGAGCATATCCATCCATCCATCCATTTTCCTAACCGCTTGTCCTCGTAAGGGTCACGGGGGTGCTGGGCAAGAGCATATGATAAAGCTGAATCAAGAAAGGCAGAGAAGAGGTGGAGAGGATGACAAATAGGTAGTAGTAGCAGTTGGAAATAGAAAAGGTGGAATGAGAGACACAGATTGAGGGAGAAAGAGACAGCTCAAGTAAAAATGTTGAATTATAGCATCACCGAGAGAGACAGGAAGTAAGAGAACGGCTAGATGACAAAATGTTTGCCTATAGGGCAAGCAGAGGGAGTTGACTGAGGTAATGAACAACTTTCTTCGTTCACGGCGGGCCACACACACACAAACAAGGAGACGCAGCGTGAGCTTAGATAATGACATCAGTGTTAAGTCAGCAATGACTTGTAGTCCTCCAGAATAGTGCTGTTCAGCAGAAGATGACTGTTTCTGGGCCTACAAATTTCTTACTCAACAGCAACAGATCATAGTGTTCACTTTCTGCAGCACCATCGACATCAATGGTTTCTCCATGGCCTACGACAAAAACAACCAAAAAAACCCCGAAGAGAACAGTGATGGCACAAATATAGTTGTCTACTTTATTGCAAAACTCATAATTCCAGTAAGCAGATAATCCACCCAGAACACACAAACACAAATATTTGTTTGTTTCTTAGTCATCTGTTTGTTAACTGGAGCAAAAGTCATGTGTTGTAATTATGTATTTTCTTAGTACTCCTATTCCTGAACATTATGCTTATTAGTTAATGATGTTAAACTAGAGTATTCTTTAGCCCATGGGTGCCCCTTGTAAGTTCTTGTTGGGATGGTGTAATACATTTTGTATACAATATTTATACACATGACCTTAACAGCAGGAATAAAAAGTGTGTAAACAGGCACCATGTTAAGTTTTTGTTTT
Source organism: Sandelia bainsii (assembly GCA_032362345.1). Taxonomy (NCBI): domain Eukaryota; kingdom Metazoa; phylum Chordata; class Actinopteri; order Anabantiformes; family Anabantidae; genus Sandelia; species Sandelia bainsii. The sequence goes on from JAUMHL010000015.1 coordinate 16,627,886, forward strand.
GTTTTTTCTTGAGTATTTTTGTATCAAGGAAGTGAGCCAAGGATGCAGAGGTTCTTGAATGCACACACATAACACTATTTCAGTCATGTATAGTATTTACTTGAGAAAGAAGCAACAGACACCTAACTGTACTTTAGTGAATTCTCCCATATAGTTCGTGTTTATCTGGTAATTGAGGTTTTTGGCCGCCCGACTCAGTGCAAGTGTGTTTCCTGTGCATAAACAGTGTATATTCCATGACTGTGTTCTAGTATGACTGTATATTTATTCATAATTCATATTGTGTTTGCCGTAATGTGAATGGATGTTTGTTCTTGTGTGGGTCTGCACAATGCATTTCTGTGTGTGTATAAAAGGCCACGTAACTGATAGACAGACCTACATGAAAGCCATAGGAATCAACTCTACATATAGCCTCCTGTGGTAAAGTCCAGTGGCCAGATGAACACAGTACGTGTGTGTACGTGTAGGTGTTTGTAAGCCTGGTCTAAGCGGCTACTGTGTCCGCTGTATTTATTAAAGAGGTTTGGCAAACAGTTTGAACAACATACTGTTTTTAGTTTCCAACATAAGCATGCAAACACTAAGACAGATGGAAAATGTGCATTTGTCTTGCTCTCCATGCATATCTCATTCTCTTTCTATTCTATTTTTCACTTTACATCTGTCCTGTTTTTCTCTTCTTTAGTCTTTCACAGTCTGTTCCACGTTCTCTGTTTCCACCTTAAAACTTTATCCACAATTCCAGTTTATGTCTGAGAGATCGATAACCTCTAGTTTTGGAGAAAAAAAAAGCAAATACAGCAATTATATGTTGAAAAAATTGTGCTGTGTGATATTTTATTGAAGACAAACAATGGGGCAGATTCTCAGATCACTTTTTTGTACTCTTATCACAGTGAAGTACTTGATTAATCATCCCTACCCTTGCTTGTAAAGTTGTAAACAGAATCGACTGCCAGTGTTCTGAATGACTGCATATTTGAATCTGTACATCTGGAACAAGGCATGGCAGAACCAGGAACTAATGTTTTACATATGCATGCAGCAAAACAATTCAACCAAGGTCAAGTAATTACAAATTAGCTGTAATCCTTATGTAAACTATGACCATCACCACTAGTTTACTGGCATGCCGTACAGTTGTGGATGGATTTCTGACCCTGCTGGCTTACAGTGGGCATTCAGATTCATTCAACAATTCTCCAAATCCATGGTTCAGATCAGATGTTTTTTTTATTTTATTTGATTATTGATCTATTTATTTATTTATCTAGATTTATTGATCACTCCACCATGATTGGACTGAAATATTCACGTGATGCACAGTGGGAAGACAATAAAATGTGGTATAGTGTTCATTTTAAAATGACATTTTTATTTATTTCATTACTAATTATGTTGGAGGGGTGGGAGTATCACGGTTTTGTCTTTTGGAACATTATTAAGAGATTGTGAATGTTTGTTTGGTTTGTTTAATTTCGATCTCTGTTTCAGAATCATTACTCTCCTACTTATCTCTTAGTGGTTGTGTGAGTTCAGCCATTATTATAGAGCACAGTACAAGTACACGTGTATTGTTTCCTTTCCTTTTTGTTCCTTTTCACCAGCTGAATCTTAAATCTCTGTTTTCTTTACTGCCAACCACAAACTGATTTTCAACCATCAACACATTTTCTAAGACTAAAGTTGAACCTGCCTTTCAAGCCACGAACCTGCTGGACCCCATGAAACCAGTTGCAACTTCTCTTCATTATAGAGGGAAGAAATTCTTTGGTACTTTCTTTTTTTTTTTCAGAGGGAGGCTGGTTTGCACACTGGTCAGAGGAAGAGGCAATTATTCTTTATATAGCATGAACTTGTTTCGGAAGAAGATATAAATCCTTCATCACAGTGACCAAGGAATGCTGCACTTGGCTAGGTTAGAGCTTATTATGCAGCTTCTCACATATGTCTTGTGGATGTTAAATATCAGCATTGTTCAGCTATTGCATTGATGAATTGTGATTCCATGGCAACAGAGAATTTAACCTTGGAAAGAAAATAGCTTACCAGCTATCAGCTTCAAGTATCAAAGTCTTGTAAACAGTCTTTGGGAGTACTATGTTTTCATTTAAACTTTTCATCATTCTGGCCATACTAAATTACATTTTTACTTGTATTGGTTTTGAAGCATTTATAAATAGCTCAAACACACAGTTCAGCAGATTCCATAGTGTACTTGAAATATTACCCTGTGTTAGAGAAACTGACGCACTTATGTGCAGGTCAAGAGAACTGAATTTGGGAAAAGAAGGGCAGTGACTTTCTGTATGTGTGCACGTGTGTGTGTGGGTGGATATTTGTGCATGTATTTCATCCACAGTGGGCAAGGCCTCAGCTCTGGTTCTGATTAACTCCCTGTAAAAACACCTCTGTTCAGAACATCACAGCCCGTACATCACACTCTCCCTCACACACGCAGACATACACATGCTGCACAGCTCCTGGAGGCTCCCTGTTCACAAAGGGGAGTCTACACCCATCATTCAAAGCCTTATAGGCCTTAAGAATGCTGACACACACACACACACACACACACACACACGCACACAGTGCTATGTTGTCTTAGCTTTGATACACTTATAGAGTTCAGAGGTGAGAGGGCTGGAGGTAACACTATGTTTTTCCAGAGCTTTCTAACCACCTAAATCTGCTGCTACACACACAAGGAGGTCCAGATGGCTGGGTGGAGACAAAAACACTCTCATATATACGTACATAGTCATGCTCAAATGCAGAAAAAGAGCAAATGATAAGCACTCGTGCAAGCTTATCAGAGTTCTGTTACCTGAGTATGATGAGTCCCATTGAAGTTTCATGTTGTGTTTAGGGTAGTTGATCCAAACTCAAGCCAAGTCAATGACCCACTAAACCACGTTTAGTATTTAGTATTGCTAGGCCTTATTACTACAAGGTGAACGTGAGGTCTACTTGTGTAAAACTACCACAGGTTAGATTCTGCAGCTATGTGATGCTGGACTTTCACCACCACACAGCAGGATACACGACACCTGGTAGCTGAAGTGTTCAGGTCCTCTTGATCTCAGCCAGCTGAGAGAAGTCACATGTAATCAATGGCTGAATTTGTCACTCAGAGCTAAGAGCCGTCATGCACATGCACGAGTGTGTGTGTGTATGTGTGTGTTTGTGTGTATGTGTGTACGTGTCTGTTTACGGGCTTGACCCCTGCTACCTCTTGAGACGCAATTGGCGTTGTCTTTAGCGAGCAATTATATGCAGAATGACTGTGAAAAAGGTCACAGGCATCCAGCTATCAACACTCCGCACCAAATGCCAACTTTGCGTGTCTGTGTGTACGTGTGTGTGCTTTACCCAAAATGCCAGCAGCCACACTATCAGCCTTGACCCCCGCCGCCCCCCTCAGCGCTTGTGGGTAATCTGCAGCAATCCTGTATGATTGATGAGAGAATTTGTGTTGCCAAGCAAAGCAAAGCATTATGGGAGCGAGGAAGTTGTATTATTGAATCGGGAACATGACATTAAAGGTTACAGTGACATCATTTAGGTGTGATTATGTGTTTGTGTACCTGTATAAAAGTGTGTGTTTAGTCGACAAGGAACACCTGCAGGGGCGTCGGGGTCACAGGTACTAACTAATTAATGCCTGAAACAGTCTGGACAAACACACAGGATTCAGGCATTAGTTTACCGTCACTCACTGGTGAGCCCAACAATAAAAATGACAAGCCATAGCAGATAGCATAATTATTTATGCTTAGTATTACAATGAAAAAAATATCTCTGGTACACATATTTATTAATAGTGTTTCATGAGATGCACCTATTGTGCGTGCAAAAACATTTTTTTAAACTTTTTTTTCTAATCATTTGAAAGAATTGAAGATGGTCGTACTTGAAACTACTATATTTTTGTTTGTGCTTTTTTTGGTTCTCTCAATTTTACTAACTTATTGAAGATTCACATTATGAATCTTGTTCTAAAAGTGCAATGATTGAATCCACAAAAGGGATTTCTCTGGTCTTGGCTGGCTTCTAGTGTTGTGGAAATTATCTTGTCTAGTACTGATATACATAATTAAGCAGTACTGCAATTTAATTTCAGGCTACTGCTCTTTTACCAGCATTTTACAATGCTACATGCTATCTACAAAAAGAAAAAAAAAACTTGCTTGTGTATCATTTCCCCAAGGTAGGGCAAACATGTCAAAAGTAAGTCAGTTAGTTCATTGAATGCTGCACATAACAGGGGTCTTATTCTGCAGTGAGGATCCTTTTGATGTACAAGTGTACCCCCTGGAAAGGATACATTACCTCCAAGTTTCAAGGTTTTACTTTTCATGATGATGAAATTAGAATATTCTCCCTGAAAGTATGTGGAGGTATTCACCTTTTCTCCTTGTCCTAGGCACATTTTTCCAGTGAATTTCCATCATTTAAGACTTTATCATGACTGCATTTAAAAGGCTTACTTGTTTAAGAGACTGTTTTGTACTCTCCCTGGCTGCTATATTAGACAGTGTTTCCTGGTTATGTGCACACTCCAGATGGTGAGTTGTGTTGCTGTGAGTCAGTTTACAAAGCAAGCAAACGGGGAAAGGTGTGATTTTACAGTTGTTTAATGTGCTCTGTGGTGCTAGACACACTGGTTTTAGCATCTTTAAAACAGCTGACCTCCAGCTATGTCCCACCCGGATAATGCACCACTGCCTCAGCATCATATGCACTGTAATTGCCTGAATGAATGAATAAATCTCAATTTACAACATGCCCTTAAGAAATTACTGAGTAAGACAGTTACTTATAACCTTAAAAATGAAACGATTTATTCTGACTCTGTACTCTTAACATTCTGTCAGAGCAGGTGTCTTTTTTCTCACATGATGGATATCTCACTTAGAAACAAAACTCAGTTTCCTGCTGATGGCCTCTTGAACAACAAGTCATCTATTTTGAGCTTCAGCTGTACATTTGATAGCTATAGTTGATATTCCTGAGGGCTATAAACTCAACTCTTCCTATAAATCAGACAGCTCATTTATTACCCAGGAGAACACTTCTCTTGTTTTCTCTGCAGACACATTTGTAATGAACTGTTCTATGTTTGACAGCTCATTGACAGAGGGAATTTGGCTGTTTTTGTTTTTGAGAGAAAGACAAAGAATAAAATGTGTGTATGTGTTTGTAGTCAGTTAGTGACTAAGCGAAATGTGGATTATCATTAATGAGCAAGAACAGGCCACTGAACTTACTCGCGGAACGTGTGGCTGTGAGTGGACACAAAGTTGTTACTTCAAGGAAAAAACTTTTCTGTTACAGGATGTTCTATTGTGCCATTTGGCCAACCAGTGTGCCTGTGTGATTCTGGACATTTTACATTGTGAGAGGAAAAAAAGAAGAGAAAGAGAGCGAGTTTGAACATTTCTTTAAGAGAAGGATGCTTTCTATCTTCACACACGCACTCTAGCCCGCCTGGTGCATTTCCCTTCTGGCTTTCCAATTTAAATGCAAATGTTCCCAAATCGGACTCCACAATGACGCAGAGGCAAAATCATTTGACGCAGCAATGAATTATATATTTTAATTAAGCAGCCAAAAGAATCACGCCTATTCAGCCTTTTCCTCTCCAATAAGAAATGAATAAATAAATATGGGATGAAGAAAGGAATAAATGTGAGAGTCAGGGGAGGGATGGATGGATGGATTTGGGAGGAGGGTTTGTATTGAGTTTGTGTGATTGCAGCGCTAACCGCCCATGGGCTGTCATTATGTGAGCGATCTGAAGCTGTCAGATTTCAAAACTGTATTGTTTGCTGATAGACGGGCTAAATACCCTCACAGTTTCAGGCATACACACACACACACACACACACACACACAAAACAAACTTGTGTGTTTGCTCCCAGTGAGTCCCAAATCCATGCACACACACACACACCATTTGGATTTTGATGGGCAAACCAGCACTTAGAAAATGAAGAGCAGAGATGGGGATTGTGATGCTCTGACAAGGGATGCAATTTTAATTTCACCCCCTGTCACTCTCCTCAATATCTGCTCAGATGAAATACATATGAGCTGCCAATCACTTGCACATACAAGTGCACACAAACACAAACACGCAATCTCTCAATCACATGCATGAAAACTTTCACTTACTGTTTTTTTTTCACAGGTGCAAATACACAAAGACTCATCATTTAATATATTAAAACCTTTTTTTTTTTTAGGTGTGTTACAGAATACACATTAGAATAAGTGAAATAAAAAAAGCACAACAAAAATCTGATATTAAACTGGAGTCCAGAGCAGCATTCAGCAATTGGAGTGGCGGGAGCAGAAGATAGATAATAAGTTATGCTAAAAACATTACGGTACATACTCTTTGTCTTGAGGGAGCTGCTTTTGCAGCGAAACAGCTGGGTGAGAAATGCATCTTCTGTAGCAGTAGCCACAGTGATGGACATTTCCTACTTTTTATTTTATTGTATGAGTATATTTCCCAGTTTACTTGCTTATTTATAGACCCATCCACTTTAATACTCGGAGCTCTCCACAGCTGCAACTGCGTCTATCAGTGGAGTGACACTGTGAAATGGTCACACATTTGTGAAATGGTCAAGGTCTTAGTAGAGTGGCTTAATACAGACCCAAGCCCACTGAGCTGTGTCTCGTGATTGAAAACAGCATTTTGTTAGATTTTTCATTAGGAGAAACATGCCATTACCTTAATCATTTCCAATGAGAATCACCTTTCTGTAATTACTGTGTTGCTTTGATATATATATATATATATATAAAAAAAAAATTTAAAAGTCACACAATCTATTTGAAAACCCAGGCTTATATAATGAACAGATAAATCCGGTGTGACAGTTTTCTTTTTTTTTAGACTCAATGCACTTAAAATTATGCAATAAAAAAATGAATACAACTTTTTTTGTTCCTCACTCTAATACGCTGTTTGTCTGTAAGAGCTTTTCTTCTCAAGTACCATTAGTTGGGTCGTTCATAAAAACATTACCTCGTGCGTTGAATGTATGTGACTGTTTTATTGCTTTTTGACATTCCAGTCCAATTGTAAAAGCTTTTTCATGTTCTTGAATGTCACTCAGCAGATAAGCAGATATCCCTTGTAGATGTGTTTCTTTCTTTCTAAAATGTTTAAACATGTTGTAATGGTGTTCCTTTTTGACTTTATCAAAGAGACTGAAGGAGTGAAGGATATTATGTGAAGGAAGAAAATTGAGTGATATGAGTGAGGTGGTAAAAGAAAGCAGAAGAGTACCAGGAAAAAAAAAAGGTTGAAGCTAAACAAAGAGCAAGAGGTAATGGGAGATGACAGTTGGGGTCTTGCAGCAAAAGAACAAGAAAGTTCACTTTAATTTCTTTGGCTCTATTTAGAGGGTCCACGGTGTTCCCCACACGCGGACATACACACCTTACTCAGCAGAAGGCAGACTCTCAGACAACTCATGTCTGTGAGAGAGCTCCATGCTGAACAGAAGACAGGGAATAGAAAAGAAAAGGAGCACAGGCCACATTTTAATTGGAGGATCTGAGTTCAAGCCTACTTGTTGGCAGGCATCTGGCCTGTTCAAGTGTCCTTGAAGAGGATGTTGAATTCATCAGAACTCTAGTTGTGTAGTTCAGTAGTAGCTGACCCCAACCTCTGACCTTTCAGCTCCTAAAAAGGCAGTTTATGAATAGGGTTCATCTCTAAAGGTGACTACTTAACACATCTTGTGTGTTTAGGAAATGTAAGCATTTTTAGGGGGAGTGACTGAAATATTTCCTGATGAAAATGTAAGTGCTCCTAAAATACAGAACTGTCCTTTTTACATTTCTGTTTATTTACAGGATAAAGGAAAAGCTCAGTAGTTTGGGAAACACGCTTGTTTGTGTTTCTGCTAAGACTTAAATGAGAAGATCAACATCTCTCTCATGTCTTTATGCTAAATATTAGGCCCATAAATGCTGGTTGCCAGGCAACAGGTTTGGACCAAAAAATAATGTAGCTAGTAAATCAGCAATTAGCTGTTATTGCACTTTTTTAATTACAAATGACTTACAAAAGATGATTAGTGCTGGTAGGCAGATTATATTAAACTGCCTTTATTCAGAGGCTAAATTCTTCCTAGTTTCCATCCTTTGAGCTTAGCTAAGCTACCTTGTTTCATATTTACCCCTCATATATGAAAATGGCGAGAACAAATAAGTACGTTTCCCAAAATGTAGATTTTAAGTTTAGTTTATCTCCAAAGAAATAAATTTGCCAAAATTTCTTTAAGAAATAATGCAAGCAAAACATCTTCGTCATGCATGCTGTATCACCCAATGACGTATCTTCCTATAGCCTGTGAAATAGCCACAATAGTGTATTCCAGCACCTAATACTAGATTGCAGTTTTGGTGCAATATGAGGAGTAGACGCATGGACGTGTTAAGAGAATACCAGATCATACTGTAAGTGGCATTCATCCACAAAGGTTTCTCAGTGTCAGATGCACTGAAAAAAGTCCAGACTTCCACATTTTTGCATTCTGTATTTACATACATACTAGCAACCTCTTCCATATGCAGCTCCCTGCACATGTGAATGGGAATAAAATGCAGTGCTGATCCCGGGTGCAAGGACAAGGCTCACCCAACAACAACACTCAAGGGAATATCTCTACACCGGGCAGGCTGTTCAATGAGTCTGGGTCACAAAACCCTTTGAAAGTTGCATACTATAGCTTTTGAAAAAAACAATAAAAACAATAAAAAAGAACATCAAAAGATAGTGGGAAACTGACTGAAAAGAAAAGAAAAAGAGACAAAAACATGACAGAATAAGAAAAGCTGTAACTTCTCTGTCTTACCTCATCTTTTCTTAGCAAGAAATGTTAATACAGACATTATAACATTTTATGTGAGGCAACACTGAGATGTCATGTAGCCAGTGATGTATTGTTATTTTGCATGCTTTGTGTTTGTTTATGGTGTGCCTTTAAGAACTGCTGGCCAAAACCCATCCCAGAGAGGATGGACCCATTAGGCTGATGAACTGAGAGAAAGACAGAGGGAGAGAGAGAGAGAGACTTAAAAAGAGAGAGAAAGGTTATACAGTGAAAAGGCTAACAACAGTGAGAGAAGTAAAGAGATGAATAACATTTGAACTAAGGCAGTTTGATGAAACAAAGAAACTGCAGAGGACAGAGGAGAGAGAGAAAAGGCCACTCCAGGGACCATAGTAGTGAAAGGAGATAAAGAGATATAGAGGACAGGAAGCAGCCGTCTCTCCATCTCTCACATGGTGTTGTAGGCGTCTATGGGTCTGTCAGTCAATCAGGACGACAGACAGACTCACCCGCTGGCTTTCCGTCTCTCACACGCTCTCACTCTGATGACTTTGTTGTGTGTGTGTGTCTACAGATGGCAAACCTTGTGACATCGCTGTGCTGTGTAGTTCTGGCCGCCGTGGTAGTAACCTACGCTCAGAGACGCAGTCAGCTTGGTGAGTATGCATTTTGGGGTTTTTGTGTCATTTTTTTTATTACGTTTTTATTACTCCTTTCTGTTGAGGCTGTGTGGTGCTGTTCTCTCTCTGTACTCTCTACTTTGCTGTATTCCTTGTCTGCTCACTATTAATCTTGCTGCAGTTTGGAGTCACTGATGCTCTATGGTGCTTTACTTAATATACAGCTCACCCAACTCCACTTCAATCATACTATATCTTCTTTGCTTAGTTTTTCTAACTGAAGGGTTTCTGCTTTTGGAATACTTGCTGTCAGTGCATAAACTATAGTAATGTTTCATGTTTGCATAAACTTGATTTTATGAGATCTAAAAAAAATACCCAAGCTTCTTTTTACCTGCTTTCAGCTGACTACTGGAGGAGTTAGGGCAAGATTTGCTGGGTGAGATTTGCTGTGTGTTTCTGGATGTTAGCTGTGATTTTGCTGCGTGTCATTTGGTCAGCTTGAGCTAAAATAGCTGGTTACTTGCTGTGAGGTCAAAGGTGCAGCAGTAAAAAGAAATGTACCTTTGGAATTCACTTCTCCTGTCACAAACAGAGAAACAATCGATGACCAAATCAGTCATCCCTGACTGTGTGGTGCTGATATTTTGGCCACATTGCCAAGGCTACCTCCATAACAAATAACGCTTTAACAAAGAAGGCAGTCAGGTCAACTGACAATCACGGACATGTTTCAAATGGTTTGTGTGCTGAGGTTTTGAGTGAGAACAGAGAAGCTGAAAAGATGAATATAATGCAGTGATTGCTGTTCTGAGAGTTCACACAGGATGCATGACCATAAATTAGACAGCGTGTGTACAGTAAATGATGTGTGTGTGTTTAACAGGGGAGTCAATTTGTCACTCTGGCTGTTTAAGTCAGCTGACCAAGAAAGAGTTTAAGGAAGTCAATAAGTCCACAGTGGCGCACGTCACTGTCACGAGGGTCTCACACACATGAATAAACACACAGACACAAGCACACACACATGCATAAACAGAGTAGAAATGGCTTAGGAAATAGGAATGTTGTCTTTGGGGATTAGGTGGAAGCAGCAGAGGAGGTACGTGAAAGAGGCATATGGAAAAATAACAAAACAGAACAGATGAGGACAGGAAGAAGTCAAGAAATGACAAGACGGCTCATGGAAAAAGACTGAGAATCAGCATCAACATTTTTTATGTTAGATGGCAAAGTCTGCTTGATGAAGAACAAAGAGAGAACATGTTATGTGTGGATGGTGAAATTCATTTATTGTCTTTACTATTACTTTGTCCACTTGTTTGATTTTAATACTACTTATTTCTTTAAGAAATATCCTTAGGTATGAAGTAAAACTTTTTGCACCAAACTGACTTTCTTGCATATAAAAGGAAGCTCTATTGTACTGATCAGTCCTCATGTAATTTTATTTTCTTGCTGCAGAGGAGCAGAAAGAAAGTAGGTTAGAGACAGCAAGTAAGGTAAAGGGTGAAAAGGCAACACTTGAAGGAATAACATGAATAGTAGAAAGAGAGAGCTGTCAGTTCAGTCTTTGGGAAGAGTCTCTGTGCATGTGTGTGTGTGTGCATATGTGTGTGAGCACTGTGTAGCTTTGTTTTTTGTGCTACATAGAATCAGCTGCCACATGCACACAACATGAATGCACATGTCTCCAGTATACACAGTCAAATATATGGTTTAACACATGTGTTTATATATGAATAGACATCATAACACACATATAAGAGCAATACTGTCAGACATACCTTTGCTCCCAAAATTATGTGCACACACACACATACACCCACCCGTATACTCACACAGAGACACACATTTACACATCAGTCTGTCTTGGAAAGTGCCTTGTTTCTCTGACAAATTGCTAGCCAGTTTGATTGACAGAAATCCCTGGGGTAAGCCCCACTTGGCAGAGGGCATGTAACACACGCACACAGAAGCACACACACACACACACACACAGGGTAATGCATGTGCATGCATACATAGTCTGTACAGAGGGATAGAAAAGGGATGAAGGTCTGACTCAGTTTGTACAAAATTGACACAAACACGGGAAGGCAAACAATGTCTTTGTGTGTACTTAAGCTTGTATAGGACACTTATTTGAGATGCCATAACATTGCAAGAGCTTGTGTGAAGTTCTGTGTGTAAAATAGCATTAGATGGAACACACAAATAAGGAAATATTAGGGAAGCTCTTATTATGCCTTTGTGTCAAGTCAGTGTTGACCATACTCAATGCTTTCATTTATTAAGATTTTTAAAAGCAAGACACTGTTTTTGTGTATTCAGGATCCAAAATGAATAGCAGTAGTTATTGAAAATACAATAATGCCACAAAAGCTACCTCTGGGATCTCAAAAAGGCAGAATATTTCAAATGTCACTATGTGTGATAGTAGTAGTACCACCACCACTGTTGCATCATTTCTTAATCAATAAGACTTCATAAAAAGTTTTCTGATACTGAGGAAAGTTCACTGAATGGGCCATTTCCATTTAGCTTTTGTAATGCTGTTTATGTTGACAGGGCGAAAAAAAAGGATGGAAACCCTAGCAATGGAAATGGCAGTCCCTTAACGAAACATCACTTGAAACAACAAAGGAAAAAGGAAATAATTGAAAGCTAAACCTGCAGAGAGAAAGAGATTGAGACTCGGAGGTCACGCCAATTATGCTGCCTTGAATATAAATTTGAATTGTGATTGCCAGTGAAAAATAAATCAAGAGATTGTTAAAGGGGACATAGCAAAGACATTGGGTGGGTGGAAAAGACAGATAAGGGGGAAAAGCATGCGAGAATACAAAAAAGATGATGGATGAAGAGATGAGAGTGAGAACAGGAGTGGGAGACTGAGTCAGAGACGGGCAATGCTGATAACAGTTATTCAGACTGTTTTCATGGCATATCACTTATACTCACATAACTCCTGATATTCATATGAGAAAATAAAGCATTGCTTTTGACTCATAACAAACTTAAATGCAAACATTAGCATCACTATAAACCAACAGCAAACAGTGCAACTGTCAACATAAATGTTCCTACTGTTCTTAAGCAAAGCACTGAATTTTAACTAGTAGACTAGTAGACAAGACATGCTGTGCTTTTCTGCTTACCCTGATCTTTGAACCTCCCTGTGGTTGAGACGGAAAAGAAAAAAAACATTCAAGGATCAATACGATAATTGTTATTCATTAGATACTTCCAACAGAACAAAAGTTCATGGGAAGTACATGTTTTTATGCAAGCCTATAGGCAGTACATTATGGAAACGAGGTCAGTAATAGCAGTATTTACTAGTTGTCAGACCTTAAGTAATAAGGATGACAGTGGCACAGTATTGTAAAATAGACCAAATCGGAATTAATGTGCGCCTAACTACTTTTCAGCATCATGTTGGCTTTTTAGCAAAAATTATTTCAGTTTCATTGCACTAATGTAATAAATGGTTTGGTAATGAGGGAACCCAGGTTTTCAGATGTCTACCTCTGACGGTACAAATTTTGAATTCTACATCTGTTGCTGGACATTAAAGGTTCTAATGATTACACTTAATAACCTGGAACCTGAGTTGGGTTCTATTAATAATAATTGATACTTTATTGATCCCCTTGGGGAAATTGTTGTTTGGACAGGTGCTAGACCTGTATCAGCGTTACTACGGGATTTCGGTGTCTTGTCCAAGGACACCTCGGACATGTAGCTTGCCGAGACTGAGAATCGTACCGCTCACCCTTGGGTTGGAAGATGACTGCTGACCACTGAGCTGTCTCTGTGTCTAATATCACAGTGGATCCAAATGGACTCACTATTATTTCTATTCATATGGTACTTATTCTTTTGGAATTTCTGTCTATGACTTTGAAATGAGATTTTACATTTTACTTTACTTTACTTTACTTGGCAGACGCTTTTATCCAAAGCGATTTACAAGGAGAAAACACAAGCAATTACCATTTGGGTTCTGTAAATTTTTGTACATGGCTCCTTGTGTCACAAAGTGCTCTTTCATACTGTATCCGAGCTACACGGCTTCCTGCTACGCAACAAGGGTTTAATGTGTACTTCGGTAGCAAAATGTGTCGATGCAAGCATGAGTGTTATTTCATGCCTTATCCAATAGTCATTTGGTTTTACTTACAGAAGAACATTTTCCGGTATCAATAAACCAGAAAATGGCAAAGGCATGCAGTGAGTATTAGGACTAGATTAGGACCATATTGCCTAAACAATGCAATTCATAAAATTACACATGCCACATAACTTTTAAAACCTTTTGGATTGTATTCATGATGAATTTAATATCTTCTGCCTGTCTTTTTCTTTTGTCAGGGGTCATTTTCTGTAGCCATTTTTGTTTCTTCTTGAGAAGTTGCCTGACCTGACAGGGACTGAGAAGTGCCAGTTTTGCTGGCCCCAGTTGCATGAACAGTGTATTGCATCTGCCAAGATCCAGATCAGCAACTGACACTCATTATCTGTATACACAAAATACTTGCATTTCCAGCTATGTCTATGTAGATGGTGTAGAGTATGAAGCAGGCCTAATGGTGCTCAGCCTCTGTTTGGATCAAGTCCAATTCAAGATTTGATTCAAACTTCATATTTCCAGGTATATTTCAGAACAGCTCTCCTGTCCTCTTTGAAATCTCTTTCTTTGCGCATTGGTTGTAGGCAGGTCTGTTTTGCATCAGGTCCAACATTTTAGACAAGCAAACACGTGCATTCACTGCCTATTGAGAAGTGTCACATCAGGCAACCAAGCAATACTGAGGAGGTGAGTGCATTGTTTGGTGCTTTGATGACAAGAAGGAATAACTAACCAGTTGATGATTTGAGCAATGAAAACAGTGAATCCCTGCTTACTCAGACATAAATGCAGTTAAAACTGGATTTTCAATTGAAATAAAACGCATTACTCATGGCTGCACTGGCTGTCTCTGTTTCTTCCAGATTATTCCGTTCCAGCAGTGATCACAATCACTCACATTACATAAAACGTGAATCCTCTCATGCATGGAGAAGCAGAAGATTGATCACATACATAGCTAAAATAAGCCTTACTTTCCCTCGCTATTTGTCTCAATCGAGTACCTTATTCTCCTGTCACTCTTTAGCCCCTTTTACGCTGCCCATTCAAAGCAGGTTCGCTGTTCTGTAATAATGGTGCCATACCAGTGTGGGGGGTCATTGATGACCCTTCTTTAAACTAGTGTCAGAGACGTCTTCACCCAGGTGTCTGTGTAAAAGTCCCGAGGCAGTGTTGGGACATTTGGTGATGTTTTACTTTGCTTGACTCATCCACAAGTTACTGCAGGAAATTGAATCCGTGACCATAATTCTTTATGCTGATGATTTACTTGACATACATCTACTGTATTTGAGTCATAAATGTGCAAAACTATAGCACCTTACATTTCATCCATCAGTAATGTTTTGAAAATGATGTACTGTATATCCAACATGTGTGTTATATGTCATAGTAAACATCATGCTGTGATGCTGGTACTTGTGTAAAACGAACACTGGAGCATCTTTCGTTCTGTCTCCTAACATATCCCAGAAGTCAAATTAGTACAGTGCCATTATTGGTGTTTACTTATGCAGTAAATACTAAGAACAAGCACAAAAAAAAAAGTATTAAAAAACCTACAAGAATACTCAACAGAAGGTGGAGGAGGGGAACTAAATAAATAAATAAAATTAAATACAGGCTGAGTTAAATATGGTGCAACTGAGATTAGGTTTGAGTGAGTTTTCTGTTTAGTTTTTTCATAACCGCAGGAGTGCAGCTACATCTGCTCTCCCACCACCATCTCCAACTTGTAATATGTATGTGTGTGTGTGCGTGTGTGCGTGTGTGTGGGTTTTTGAGAGACAGTATGTGAATGTGGTGACATCATTCTGTTTACTGAGAGAGCATGTTATTTATTGGAGTCCATATCCTGATTGAGAGACGAAAGTTTCCACTCATAATCATTTCCTTCATCTCTCCCTCTCTCTCCTTCAGTGTCTTTATGCCTTTCTGTTTCCCCTCCCTCATCCTCCCTCACTCAATACTTCACCCTCTTCCTCCCCTTCATCATGCAGATCATCCACACTTGTCGCCCTCTCATTTTTTCACATCTTACATCCTTCTTGTCTCGCTAATTTCTTTATATCACTTCCTCTCTCTGGATCTCTTTTTCCCTTTGGCCCATTTCTATCTCCATCTCCTCCTCCCCCATCCCTGAATCCATCACCCAAGTGGTCAACAGCAGATTTATTGGCCATGACATCATTTGCTGCTAACAGTACACCAGTGCTTCATCTCTTTACTGCCTTTGCTGAGCATCTTTACCTCACAATGACTTTATCATATTACTATAGACAGGCATAAGAGGAGAAGAAAGATCAGGAAATAGAATGGCAGAAGAGAAAGGAGTGGAGAATGAGGTCAACTCTCACACTAGTTCCAATATATTGCAGCTGTATTTATATTTTGAGCATTCGGCGTGTGCTGTTATTGCTTTCCAACATGCTTGGGCATGTGCTGTGCTACACTACAGCCCTATTTGTCTACACCCTTTTGAATGGATCATGCAAAATGGTCTTGAAAATTGTAGGAATTGCAAAAACAGCTAAATATAATCTAATACCTGTACTGTTACAGGCAGATATACAACTGTACAGTAATTAGAAGAGAACAAAGAAAAAGAAAGAAATTCTACATGACCATATAATTACAAGGCCTAACCATCCATAAATACAGAGTAAAACTAATCAATGTAAGTAAAGCAAAATCATTGGGTATTACTGACAACACATTGCAAGAGCTTAAAGTTCACACACACAATTCACAACATGCTGGCCAAAATAAAAGCTCTCATGATGAAAACATTTGAAATATCAGTTGCTGTTTGTGATTTGTGCATTCTTTTTTACAACTACAAAAGACTAATTTAGACAAGTAAATGTGATCAATTATTCATGGGACTTATCTGCTCTCTGATGTGTCACCAGGGAAAGCAGACAGTTGCTGAAAATGAATAAATAAGAACAGAGATGTTTCTGTTTAGTATGTTTAAGTCTGTTGGTATGTTTTACAATTATGTACTGTTCTGCATGTGCTGGCAAATAACCTTGTTCACACTCATTATCCTGAGTAGCACTCAGTGTAATCATTGTTGCCTCTTTGGCACATGGTTGATATTGAATTCAAGATGGAACTCAACCAGTTGATTGACTGGCTGGTTTGGTAGATGGATTACAATATGACAGTCTGGATGACTGGCAGTGATGTAAAGTAATACTGATCCCATTCAGTCTCATATGCAAAAAATAGAGAAAGCAGGGCTATGTTGTTGCCAAAAAATAAGCAAAACTATCATCTTTCTAGTGTGTTTCTGTCTACTCTGGAGACTCCTACCATTTCAATGTACATGGAAAGCCTCCAGTGGAAGGCACTGAGGAAGCATCCTGATCAAATGCACCTTAAATGGCTCAGTAAATTCTGGATGTCTGACCTCTTTACTTTGTCTGTTTGGGTGAGCCTAGCTGATCTGAGAAGGAAACTTATTTTGTATTTGTGATCTCGTTCTTTCACTCACCCAAATCTGAAAAAAAATTAAAAATAAATATATATATATATATATAATATATATATAATATAGTGCTTGTAGAGTAATTGTAGAGTGGTTATTATCTTCATCACCATCAAGATATAGTATTTATGAAGCTTATGTTGATTTTGAGCCACAGCAAGCAAATGCAGATATTTTAGCAACCTCAAACTGGAGCACAAATGCAATTGGCTATCGGAACACATCTTCAGTAAGGATGTCCCCACTAAACAACGTCATCCACGTCACCAATGTGTGTCATATATCATGGATTTTATTGACACATAATGTGAGATATGAGGAAACCAAAAAAACAAATATCTGTAGAATGCATTACTTGTTTAGTTCTGAATGACATCTGTAATTGTTTGGGTCTGTAATTGGTCCAGTATAGATGTAGGGTTCCCGACTGTCTGATAAAATCTGTCTGGTAATGGGCCATTTCCAACCAATCACACAGTCCTTTATGCTAAGATATGGAATCTCTGAATCTCACTATCTGAGCTGTGTGTTTGCAATCGTGTCTGTGTGTTTGTATATGTTAGTGTATGTTTGTGTATATGTATGTGTGCATGTCCTTTCCAGCTTCTTTAACTCATTAATCTTTTAGAAGGGATTCCCAGTAAAGCTTTGATCAAGGTTCAGACTCTGATGGCTTCTTCACAATAGTATCAAACAGTTAAAAAACACTGTACACATTCACATTATAGTTTCAATTCCATCATCGTTTCAAAAACCTGAGGCTGAACACTAATAACACATGTAAATCTGTAGCCTCCAATACAATACAGTAGGCAATAACCACTAACGTCGTCCGGCTTAACATTCTGCTTTCTTTTTCCTGACCCTGGTACTGACAGATGATCTAGCTGTAGTGCTAAAGAGGTGGAAGGGAAAGATTTCAGTTTGTTTATTGGGTGTGTTTTTTTTAAATCAAGAACACAGAGCAGCTAAAGGCAAATAGTATGTTAATGATGGAAATTCCTCTAAATAAAGTTCAAAGTGTGTTAAATAAAACAAAACCAGCAATAGACACTGATATTGATGACTTGCCAAAAGAAAGATCACATTATCTTTTATGATCGAATGCTTCCATACTTTCTCTCGTTTTTAATTTCATGTGAAGTGAGTGCACTTTTTACATCCAGAGCTATCATTAGGTGTATTCAAAAATAAAACACAAACAGTCCAAAAGCCTCACATGGGAATGTGAGTTTCTTGAGTGCTATAAATTGTGCTTTGCCCTCAGTGAGAGAATAATCACTGCTCTCAAGAATGCAAATATACTCTTTGAGTCACAGAACGGTTTTAGAAAAGTTATATTGGCCACACTTAAAATGTTCTTTGGGCAAGACAAACTTGTGCAACTTGAGCAGCACTTGTGTAAGACTGTCTATAACCTCTGTCCTGTCTGCAACACAGAATTCACACTGTTACTAATCAACCCCTCACATGCCAAAAAAATGAAAAGTCTAGATCCCATACAAACCTTCCACAGTCCCTCTAATGTAGCCCTCCGAACCTGAACAGGACAGTGTAGAAGTCACAGTGAAGACACAATTGCAAAACAAGTTGTTTTGCTCTTCCTTATCCCTCCACATTCTTTAGTTTTAGTCCTCATCATCTCTCTGTCCTACATCTCCACGTCTCTTTCATTAACAACATTCAACAGACAAAAACAACTTCTTTGATCTTTGACTTTCAACAACTGAAAGTGGAAGCTGGAGAGTTTCTATTTTGTCCTTTGTGTCTTCTTTCTCTCTGTCTCTTTCAAACACACTCTTGAGATGAAAGTAACGGCACGACGAGAAGGACGCGCAGGTGAAACTATCGAGCAACACTGTACTGCATCAGACAGCGTATACACTCTCGCCTTGGCTTGTGCAATTCATTAAAAGAACCAAATAATATGACTTTGCTGGTATGTGTGCTGCCTAATGTGAGCCATTAATGGAAGTGTATTCTAATGAGGCTTACAGCAGGTCACAGTTGGCCAGTGTTTAATGACAAATAAATAGTGAGCAGAGTGCTGTGAAGGCTTAAGGGTCAGACAGTATTTAGCATTTTGGAGCTGAAACAATAAATTTTGTTACTAAGTGTTTTGTTTTGAATTGTAAAGACACACAAAAAATGCACACATATGGAGATGCACAACAGTGCTTTCATTATGTGCTTAGTTAAAGAAGGGAATGTACTTGTGTGTGTGTTTGTGTCTATTTATCTACATTTTAAGTGGCTGTTGAGGCTAACTCCTCATAATCCCATCAGGAATTCTTTAACTATCGCTTCATAGACCTGACTCCATATTGTATGTGTGAGTGTGCTTTTGTGTGAAGGGGTTTAACACTCATCTGACTCCTGACACACATTTTTTTATATTTCTTGTGGAAGTGCCATCCGGAATGTGTGGGAGAGATTCAGTAAATATAAATGAGTGCATGCTCTGCCATGTGTGTGCATGTGCATATTTAGTCCCCTCCAAAAGTATTGGAATGGCAAGGCCGTTCAATTGTGTTTGCTGTACTCTGAAGACATGTGGGTTTAAGACCAAAAGATGAGATGACATTTCAGAATTTCACCTTTATTTGCTGTTATTTATATCTACATACACTCATTGGACACTTTTTAGGTACAAATGTACAATCAAATGTTGCAATTTTTTGGCCTCCTCATTTGTAAACAGTGTCCAGTGAGTGTGTATTAACAATGCAGAACATATATTCTATATCAGAATGATCAGTAAGTGAAATGAGTGGGGTTCTCCCTTAAGGCTTCTCTTCAGCAGGTCAAGTGCAAGTTCCATTGGTTTGAATCATGAGCAGATCCTTTCTTGCTCCACACTGTGGAGGTTAATCATGGTCCCACCAGGCCATAAATCTTTGTTCAACAACTTTTGTGACTTATGTCTGTTTTGCAAATTCCAATCTCGCTTTCCGACTTCTACTGTAGATGGAGGCTTTGCATCTTGTGGTATGGTTCCTGTCTTCTTCGAATGGTGGACTTCCATACCTTCACCCCTGCTCTGCAGAGGTTGCTGGTGATATCAATCACTGTTGTTTTGGGGATTTTCTACAGAGCACTCACAATGCTTCTGACCCGTTTAGTGTTGCACAGTGAACCAGTGGTTTCTTTCTTTTTCAGGACATTCCAGTTGTTTGTGCAGTACCTCTGATTGTTTTTCTCTTTTTTCAGATTCACAATAGCTTGCTTTTCTATCACAGACAGATGTTTCGTCTTCATGATGATTAATTTAATTTGACAACAAATGCAGTGTTCTCAGGTCAAATCCAAGGCTAAACCAAGACTAGTTATTTAGAGCTATTTATCAATCATTCTCACAGGACACACTAAGAGACGCCTGTTAGAGTAAGAGGCTGTGGGATGCGTTATGTCAGTGAGTGTACTCACAAGTATAAGGAGACTTGACTGTGGGTGTGTGTACATGTGTGGGTTTGCATCCATGCATAATCATAGCACAATATATTTAGAGGTAAATATTTAAAGAGATTACTAATTATAAGTTTCAAGTTATTAATCTTACTTTGGAGGAAACAGGGGTTCAAACATTCTGTGATTGGCTCTGATGTGTTCCAATGCATTACTGCACCATTCAAATAGAAACCTCAGCACTTTTGCAGCCCATGGTGTATTTCACACTGTGTGAAATGCCTCCTGAGTATACATACTGATACAGTTTTGGATGGTTTATGTATACTTTATTTATTGTGTTGCTCTTTAGCTTTCGCAGTGCAGTTAATCATGAAGTACATAAGATGACGATGTAATGTGATAGGCCTTTTAAAAATGTAAAACACTACTTGAGTGGAGTCTCTATTTGTATAATACTACAACTAATATAAAGTATAGTTTTGTTCTTTCACTCACTATATTAAAGCAAAAGGTATTTCTGTGTTCTTTTTGCATCCAACTGTTTTATTACTATCCCCTGTGGGATACATATAGTTAGACAGATGTGTGTATGCCTATTTTAAAAGGTTTAAAATGAAACAAGACTCATACATTATTAGAATTTGTGAGAATGCTGAAATGTCGATATGGGAAACAGAAGAGCTGCCAGCACATTAAAAGAAATCAACTTAACAAATCAATTTATTTTAGTCATTAAAAAACGCATTTCATTTGTGGATGGGCAGAATCTTCCTTTATTGAATTTGGTGACCATTTGTAAGATAAATTTTCTGTTTCTGAGTCATTTTGTTGATTCCAAACCATTAAATCTCAAGTTGTGTTTTCTTGTGCCATTAAAATCACTGAGCCCCCACTAGTTCCCCCCAATTCCTCCTGATAAACTGTTCAATAAGTTAATGTTGCCAGGAACCTAATGTAATTCCAGCCAGTATGAGCAGAGTTTTGGCTAATGTTCCTTTGCAATAAAACTTTGTTCCAAGACATTGAAACTGAATCACCAGATGCTTAAAAGGGGTCTCAGACCCTTCAGTGGTGCAACACTTCTAAATATACACATTTAATTTGATCTATTGTTAACAGAAAGGCCTTCAGTGTGATGCACTGTGGGGAGAACATACTAGAGTAGCAGAGGGAAAGATTGCCATTTATCACACTGAACTTCAGTTTAATTTAATTCAGCTCAACTTTATTGTCATTCCTCTCAACTTAAGTAATTCCGCTTAATTCAAGTGCATAGAGAAACAAGAAAAAAACCTTCCAAGTGGAGCAAAGCAAGCAAGAGTGGAATGAAAAAAGAACAACGGATGCCAAGACAGAAACTAGAAAAGAAGACAAAACAGTGAAACCCAATATCAACAGTAGTTTGAAAGCAACTAACAGTATACAGTATGTAGCTAATAAAGGGATGGCAAATACAACAATCAAAGAAAAGATCATTAAAAAAATTCTACAGACTGAAATACAAACTGATGACGCACTGTTTTCTTCTGATGGGAATATAATAACAGATTAGACAGATCACAGATTAAAGCACAGGTTAAAGACTATAATAGGTGATATTAAGAAAGATACTACCACAAAGTCCTTTGGACATTTTATTTTTCCAACATCACAACAGGCAGTTTATCACAATTTGTGTCCTTTCGAATATGACATTTTTAGCGAGGCAGTGAAACAGGCAATCAGTTGATTAAAAAAAGAAATAAAACAGATATGTCTTAGTAGTATTACCTGGAGTGGAATCTACCTTTGATTTATTTGAGTACTTTTCTCTCTAGAAAGATTTTTTTAGTTGTTTGTACAGTCTAAAATAACAAAGGTTTGTCTTGTGCTGTCACTTTATGCTTGTATCTCTGTCACTTTTTCAAATTCTTTAGGAAAGTTTTCTAACAAGAGAAAGTCTAGGAATTTGACAGAATTTGGCAATACCTGTGTAGGAAAGAAAGAAAACCACCGACTTTTCTGAAAGGGCTGTTTGTCCTTGTAGGGGATAGGCAAAACAGAGTAAAGGAGAGGAAAAATGTGTGCATGTCCATCTTTAAGATTGTGTATGCATGCATGCATATTTGTGTATTTATTGTCCATGACTTTGTGCAAGGACAGTTCTATCTCCCTTGATTTCCTGTGGAGGAATAGATACATACAGAAAACCATTCGCTCCCCAAACCCTCATACTGTATTATCTAGGGACAATAGCCTCTCTGCACTCCTTTCAAATTCAAATTCTCAAAACCTTCTTGTCCATCATGCTGACAAAACACTGACTATAGCTCAGAGATATTGAAAGTCTACAGAGGCATAAAGAATTGTGGCAGTGACAAGAAACTCTTCCTTCACATGTGAGAAAGTATGCACGTCCATAAAGCCAACTTACACACGGTGACTTCAGAATATATTCAATCCCTTTCACCATTTGCACCCTTTATTGTATTGTAGATTTAATTATATAACCCATAATGAGAGAATGAAAGCTGTTTTTGGACATTGTTTGCAAAAATATTACAAATCAAAAATGTAATTATATGTGTATATGTACTTACAAATATGTAAGTATTGGTGGTCAGTCAAGCACTATATCACAGCCGTTTCGAGTTGTCCTCCAGTACAGTTTGAATCCTTGTTAAGCTATTTAAATTTTCTCATCATGCTAAATGGTAGCATATGCACCATAACATGCTGTATGAGAATTTCTCAACCAAACTAATAAGCATAATTGACAGAAGGTCAAGATATTGATATTATTTTAGCCAAAGGTTAATTTTTCATTTAACTGTCACATTAGAAATTTGTCATCTGTTTAATAGTTTTTCAGTGATGACAGCTTTTTAAATACTTTATCTTTTAAATGGTATATATAGTTTTTGTTATATATATAGATATTGTTCATAGTATTTTAAAAATGCTAAAAATAAATGCTCACATGGTGCAATGGCCTAATGCTTTGGGATTTAGTAGATACATTGATTAGTGAGCAGCTATAAAAATAGTGGAAATACATTAATCACAATAATAATCATGAAAAAAATTGTGGAAGTTGAAGTTCTTTATTAGTTTTAAAACTACATCACCTTTTCTGTCAGTTGTTTCAACAAAGGTAAAATGCATCACATGCAATTGAAGACTAAAATTGGGGAATTCTTTCTTTGCACACTGAATAACATGAGTGTGTGAACCTTCTTTTTTGTCCTTTGTACTATATTTAAGATAAAAATTCCATGAAAATATTAGAAAACAAACAGAACAAAATCCAACCCAAGCATGCAACATGCTGATACAACATCAAATTTTAAATTCACCCTCTCTGGCACAAGTAATCTTGCCTGTACAGTGAGTGTGTGTCCTGCATATTTTTTTTAGCAGGAAAACATGAAGTCTGAGCTGTCAAATCGATAACACCATATTTATCACAGCAGCATATACACACACACATGCACACAGCTCAGGTAATCTACTAGAGGTAGTATTAACCTTGTGGCTGAAGTTCCCTGTACCTATTTCTTACACATACCCATACTGTTCATACACAAACCTACACAGAAGAAAACCTATGTATGTCAAGACAGGGTACACACTCAGTGATGAATTGAGGCAGAGCTCTTGCATCCCTCACACACACAGCAAAGGTAGTTTTCTAATCTTGCAAGTATGTGTGTGTGTGGGTGTGTGTGTGCAAGCCAGAAACTACAAAACTTAACACCACATATCCTGGTCCCCTGCTATTGTTTTGCTCCTGTTTCTCACTCTGTTCAGCACTTTGTCTGAAAGGTCAACTTTAATCCCAAACTAATAACAGGACAAAGTCATAGCAGAGAATTGATTTTGTAGTGGAACGCGCACTATGAAAAAACACAAAACCCAATCCACACACATTTGGCGATGCATGTTTGTACAGAACCATAAAGTGAGTACAAACTTATGGGTGCCTTCATATACCTGTATCAAAATATGGTATCACTAGAATTTAATCTTATGGTGGAAAAACGAAAAGAAAGCTCATCCTACTGAGGCAGTGCATCTGGCATAAATCCTGTGTGAAATAAATGTGAGGACTATGATCCACTGTGGCGACACGTGCAGAGGTGGGTAGAGTAGACAAAAATTGTACTCAAGTAAGAGTAGTGTTACTTCAAAATAATATTACTCAATTAAAGGTAAAAAGTAGTCATCCAAAAAATTACTCAAGTAAGTAAGTAAAACAGTATTCGGTGAAAAGACTACTCAAGTAGTGAGTAACTGATTGATCGTAATGTTGTTTGATCATAATTTATTTTTTTGAAATTATGTAATCAGACAAATAAAAATATAAAATAATGTGCAAATTCTGGTATTTCCTACTGAGCCCAGGAGGTGCCACGGAAGAGAAAAAACACATAAGGGGTAGAAAAAAACCTAAATCGATAGCATGGGTTACTAAATGTGTCATAAAGCTGCTTTGAAGTCCAGTGTGTCCCTCTCTGGCAGCTCAAATAAAGCCACAAAATCATCATAGTTTACAGGTGGACTGTCTCCTGCACACTGGACAATGTCTGACTGTCAGACTTTTATACACTTTACATCTCCATAAACATTATTAACAGCATTAGCGTCACAGGTCGCTAATAACGTCACCAAGACAAACAGATGTGTGGATGCGCACACTTCACCTGTTATATCTCAGGCTGTTTTTAGACATGGTCACATGGACAGAAACAGCCTTATTCACAGACATCGCTGCAGTCTGTTGGTTGATCAGGATGTAATTGTAAATCACACCTATTTCTGAATCCAGAGTGATCTCACGGGTGAAGTGTGCGCATCTGCACCCAGCTGTCAGCGGGAACCAATTTCAACCTTATTACCGGTGGTGAAACGGAGTCATGTGATCATTGTTGCTACGTCTGATTGGTGAAACTAATGTGTAGAATA
>JAUMHL010000015.1:16661166-16676129 GCA_032362345.1 Sandelia bainsii
TTCTACTTAAATGCCCTACTTTCATGATATAATATCACTGTAGTGTGAACTTTTTACGTTTTCCCTAAATTTCACCCAAAAGCCAAATATCCCTAACTTTTTGTGAGCAGTGTATATTCAAATATGTGCTGTTGTTCTGCTTTGAAGTTTGAATATGCAGTTTCAACAAACTATGAGGCAATGCTCAACAAAACTGATAGGACATTTACACATAGTATGAGACCTTTGGGGCAGGTTAGACTTACTCCAGGGTTGACAAAAAGCCTAAATTGACTCAGCATAAAAATCTAAGTAGCATATCGTCCCTGTAAAATAGATATAAATTATTTTGAAAATGAACTCCTTTTTACCTAAATTACTGTCAAAAATGTGGTAAAGTCAACTTGGCAAGCCGAATGATAGCACTTAAACGGGACAGTGAGTTGGCCCAGATTCTGCACAAGACTGATTTTAAAGGGAAAAAAGTAGAAGACTCAACGTTTTTCACCAGCCTCTTTCATAATTGGAGCTATCATAACTTTTTTTTTTATTGTGGGTAAGACACGTTTATTTCTTGTCTAGAGCTTTTTCAAACTTCCATGCCACTTCAGTTCCTCTGTCAAGGTCACTGTAAATTTGCTCAGTGTGCCCGTGATGGCGGCAGTAATTTTTGCTGATATTATCTTGGAACCCAGGAATATTGTCATATATTACAGTCCATTAATTAAAGTGGTCATTTCTCATCTTTCCCTCTGAAACCCTTCGTGCCTCTATCTCCCCTTCTACTCACTTATCACTTCATACTTTGTCTCATCTCCTTAACTTTGTCTGTTTCCCCTCTTGTATGCCCTGGACTCTTTCCTGTTGCCCTCCTTTGCTCTGCTGTGTTTTTCTTCTATGTCTTTCTATGCCTACCTTTATCTCGCCTATAATATTTTCTCTTTCTTCTTATCTTTTGACTCTCACTGTTTCCTCTCTCTATGTTCCCCCATTTGGTTTAATAAATGAGCAGCGTGGTATTAGCTCTGACCTTCAGAGTTTGGCTCTCTGGGAAGGCTTTGGGTGATGTTACCCATGTTATTAACCAATAAGATTAGGACTGCAAGGGAGGTTTCTGCAGGCTTATGTGTGATTATCATTATCATACAGTCTTGCCAAAAGGGAGTCAGACAACATATTTATTAGATACACGATTCATTATAACAGCAGATAATAACAATCTCATCTCCTTTTTCTAAGGTTACAATGCTGCCACTGATGCACTTCATATCATTTTGCTTTTCTTCCTCTAAAATGTAATCTACATATCTATTTTGCTTTGGAAATACACCAGAATAATTATGGGTTGGAATATTTAATTCCTCATTACTTAGGATGCCTTGGCTCATGTGTTTCTTCCAAAAACAGAACAATTAAAGTCTGTTGTGAGCTGAGACAGTCAGTCTGGTTACAGACGACATTACCGACATCATGATGGGTCAACAAAATGTAAATTAGATGTTTAGATTTGGTTCTTTGCTGATATGACAAAAAAAGAATGGAGAGGAAATGCTCACCATGATGGATTACCAGTGTCAAGCTAGACTCAAGTCTCTGCAAGTTGTCCGTCATAACATAGTGGAAGGAATGGAAACCAGCGGCTGCCTGGATGGGAAATCAATTTAAAAACCTACAGTGTAATTTTGTTAAAGGTCAGCAGTGTTACACAAGTAGCAACTGTTGAATGAAATGGCCTGCTTACTGAAATAATACATATAAATACACTAAAAGTACAACATGGGAACCAGTATGATCCTTTCAAAGCAAACTCAGGCTGATCAAGGCAGAAAAAGAAGCCAGACAGAGATAGTAAGTCAGACTGAAACCTGTTGAGGCAAACAGATGAAGCAGGATGCAGTCTTTTCTCTCCCACCGCTCACCATTTTTTCTCTCTCTGCCGCGAAACGTACAGATGTTTCTGATCAAAGGCAGTGTTATCCAGCTGTCCCACTCCTTTTCACTCCTTATCCCTGTAGCTGACTCTCAGGAATCCTTCTCCCATTCCTCATTTCATGATCTCTCTAATCCAGGCTTGTAAAATATTAACTGCCCTGCTTGCTCTCAACAATTCTTCCTCCCTCCTGTGCTGTACCCCGTCCCTCTAGCTACGCTCTCCTCTTCATCTCTCCACTCCATCTCTCTTTCCCTTCACTTCTTTCTCTACATTTTATGCTTCCCTCTTATCTCACTCGCTTCCATGTTCCTCCCACAACAACAAACTCTAAAATGTGAAGTATCAATTAACCCCGTTGCCTGCAAATCTTTCCGTCTTCTCCGGTGGCTTCCGCAAGCCAGATGATGAGAGCAATGATCAGACTTATAGAAACACACACATTACACACACACACACACACACTGAACACTGTATGTCTCCATGTGCGGTGGGGCCAAGATAAGATGGCAGGAAACAGGAAGTGGATTTATTTGAGCATTGATGCCCTGACTCATGCACACACACATGCACAAGGAAATGCACACACACACACACACACACACACACACACACACACAAACACTTACACAGCTGCAGCTGCCTCAGTGCTCACATGAAAGAAAAGGCAAATGCAGAGAGCGATTGAATGTTACTCTCTCTGTGGGAAAGAAAGACAGGAGAGGATGAAGTGATAACTTAATCCCAAGATGTTTGCAGAGGAAGTATATGTGTGAGAGTGTGTGTGTTCATAAAACATGTGTACGATTTTGCATATTTCTATCCAATAGAATGTTTTGTGGCGCCTGCGTGGTTTGTGTGTGCGAGCGTACACTAGAAGTGAGCCTGCAGCACATCTGTATCAGTGAATTAATACGTGCACAGTGAAAGTGTCAACAGAAGTTTATTGCTGATACTTATTATGTCATATAGCAGTTAATCGAATCTCTGTCTTATAAATCGCTCGGGGGAGATTTAGCATTTTGCTGTGTCATACCTCACAGAAACATCCGAGGCACCTGCCTAACCAGCTGTGCCACATGCTGACTGAGGCAAGAAAAAGTCACACTGGCTGTAAAAAATGATCAGAAACAGTACCTGTGTAAAATATTCACTAACGTAGAATATGCACATATTTCAGTTCACAAAAATGTAAGAATATTTCATGAACACTATGTCAAATTTTTGATGAATAAATCACCCATTACAGAACCCCACCAGTAGTCTAAAATGTCATTTAAATTAATCTAAACAGAATAGTAGCAAATATTCCGTATAGTTGATAATGGTCTATCTTGTGTTTGTTTTTGTTAAAAGACCACACACTCTCAAACGACGCCCACATTACTGTTAGCTGATGTGTACAATCTCTGCACAATTAACATTTCTCTCTCTGTAAGGCACCAACTAATGATTACATTCATCAACAATTAACCCATAGATCATTTTTCATCTACCTGATTAATGATTAATGTAAAACTCATTCATCTCAAATTTCCAGAGCCCAATATAATAATTGCCATTTAGTTATATTCAAATATCCCAGTAAACTATGACAGTGTGACAGTGAGTCAGCATGCACAACAAGCGAAGCACTTAAATTGAATTCAGCCATCATTCATCTTATTATATAGAAATATTATTTGAAACAAGCTTTTTAATACACAAAACTGTCAACATGTCTCCAGAGCATCTATTGCCAACATAGCATGACCTAGTTCAGAACAGTGGAAAACACTTGTCAGTTTTTTTCACACATACAAGGATTAAGATGAAATGACCAGAGCATAAAATTGCTTTGGGCTTGTTTATAATATATAAACACAACCAAATATAGAGACTGAGTGAGTGTTGATCTGCTAACACTTGTAGCTTAAATATCCCAGTAAACTAAAAAACTTGTTTTTAGCTTGTTTGCACAGCAAATAAACAGCATGGTAGTCAGTGATAGCTACTGTACGGAATACATTGTAAACAAACATGTTGTAAAATCAACAGGGTTGCAGAAGCATTTCCACTTATGAAACATATTAAACTTAAATCGGGCCACATTTTTCAGACACAAGGCTGCTCATCCCATGATAAGAGGAAATCTACTATAACTCAAAATGAATGTTTAAAAATATAAACTTTCTTTATGCAGTGATTTTTTTGAATTTCTTGAAAGCCTAACCTTCAGACTTTTTCAGTATTATTTTATTATTTCAGAGCTTTAATAGAAAAAAAAAAGAACCAGCAAACATTATTTGCAAAGAAATAATAAATATGTATGGCTCGAGGCTGCATACTGATATGAAATAATTTTGTAAATGATTTCAATAGCTGTCTTTGCTCACAAGGGTCCAGTGAAAAGACAAGTGAAGGTCAAAGCTGGAGGAGAGATGGATCAGAGGCCCTGAGCAACAGCCCAATCAGCCGTGAATAAGCCATGTGTGACCCCATAAATAATTTGTTTCTTTTGAAAATATTAACTGTAAGAGTCACCAACTAAATACAGCTTTAGTACTATTTCAATTTCAATTTAAGTGAAAACAGAAAACTTAAAAAAATTAATATTTATTTATATATTAATATTTTAGACTAGAAAATAAGATCGATAACCACTGTTCTACCAATCACATTTTGGCTGTGTGCACTTTATTTCTCAGTAACAGTATAACTAGCCTAGGCAGAATCCTGCATGTGCAGCCAGTGAGTGAAAAATTTTGATCTTCTGAACCTAAACTGATAATTCTGCAGGGCTCTATCTCTGTGTTAGCCCACCCAATATTTTACTGTTGGACTTTCAAAAGGCACGACTCCCCTTAGGCATACAAATGCGATTCACAGATAAAGGTTCTAGTGAGTTACAGCCCGGCTGGAAAGTCATGCGGCCTCACGCGGTCTGATATGTACGTGCCAATGAATCCACAAGGAGAACTACACATTTTCACAAACAAACATAACACACTCCTAAAATTGCACAGAAACACACATGCAACTGTGAACTGTTGTGGACACACAAACACCGGGAATATAACACTTTGAGATGGTAAATCAGAATGCCACCGCTGAACTTCAATTTCATTTCACGCTGCTGCCGCGGAGTCATATCATAACTTACAGCTGGTTACTCACACAGACACACACTTTAAACACACACATGCATGCATGGACAGATGAGTGAAGTCACAGATGCACAATGATAGAGCCGCACTCTGTGAGAGGCAGATATTATGTAAATGTAAACATGCATACACAGGCTCACATAGCTGGTTCTCTATGATCTAAATTCATCAGTATTCTAATCTAGTGAAGAGAGTATGGTTGTCCATGTGTGTTTGTTTTATGTATTGTGTCACTGCTAGGTGCATCTGTGAATATGCCTGTCTGGGTCTTTGTGAGAATCAGCCCATTCAGCTGTGTGAGTCTGTGTGTGCGTGCATTAATGCTATTGTACCAAAGTGGAAGACCCAGTTTCTACTCTTCTACTGCTCCGCCAACCCAGAGGAAAACCCAAAGTAAGCTCTCTGCAGAGAATTTATGTGATTGTAAATGTTCGTTTCTTCCAAGATTTTAAAAATGCAACAACTTGCATTTGCAGAGATGGTTGTCGGAAAACTCACTTTTAAAGCCGACATGTAGATACTAAAATTTGCGTTTGATCAAAGACTTTTCTTTTTCAGATGGTATGCTTGTTGTAAAACTAGAGAACCAGTGGTGGGACAATGATGTCTTCATATCTTAACAACAAAAAAAGCCACACAGATAACACTGACATACCCCTTAAAAGGTGGAGTTTATACCAGCTAACAAAACTCAGGACTGCATACAGTAAAGTAAAGTAATTTTTTGAATCTTAAATAAATGGTGCAAACTTTCTACATGCTTTTAATGCCAAAAACAAATATTTTAGTAGTCTCCTACTGATATGGTAGTAAATGACCGAACCAAATACAACATTTAAAGTAATGGATTTACTCTTGTGTTATGCAATATTGCTTTGAATGTATTTAAGTATTTGTGTGTGAATGAATAGTTTATTCTAATTCCCAGACACTTTAAGCAAAGGTCTTCCTCCGAGTCAATGTCCTCACTTCATCAACAGATGTTTGATGGTGCTGCAGTGGAAAGGTATAGCAGTGTCCTGTCCGATGGCACTCGATGTTTGAACAAGTAATTCTAGCAGTGTTTAATGAGCTAATCAAACAGTGGGGCTACTTGTGCTCATGAATATCCTCTCAGACACTTGTTGCACTTGTTAATAATAATTTGACCTTAATTGATCTTTCTGGTTGAATTACGATTAATCATGGAGCAAAGGATGAAGACATGAATTTATTAGCACCACACTGACTCTGTGTCTCATTTTAACTGCATCTCACAGATTTATTTCTTCAGTTTTTAGCCGTTATCATTAAATGGTCCCCACTTCAATTGTTCTTACCTTGACCTTCACTGTTATGCTCAACACACACAGCCTTAGATTCTGACCCAATTACAAGTCTCACCTGGCTCATCACTTCTGACAGTTTAGTAAACAGCCTTTGGGCTTATATATGTGGTTCAGTGCCCATGGGTTTGTGTGCATGAGCGTGTGTGTGTTCATTTTTCTTTAAATAGCATGTGTACAGGGAAGAGTGCTTGTAATGTCCTGCAGGTCTTAACACCAGCGACCTCACAATATGACACTTTATGCTAATGCACCGCTCTGGGGAAACACCACAAGGTTGCATAAAAACTACAACACCCTCAGTGCCCTGCAGATTCTTACCATGAATAAAAAGTTCAACTTTCCTGTAATGGTGAAAACTGTCTTCCTGGCAACCCCTTGAGTCCTGATGATCCCTGTTATTTTTCCACACAGTAAAACATGCGTATATACAGGATTCAGCTTGTTCCCACAGAAAATGAAAGACTCAAAAATATATTCCAGACCAAAACACATCAGTATAAAATAAAATCTTCACCAATGTTGAAATTAACATTTCTGTGGTTTTGACATGACATACTTCGAAGTTTTCTAAACCTTGAATCTTTGGCTTGAATTTTGGCTGGATACATTTTTGAGTGTATGAACAGATTACACTGCTGTACTGGATACATGGGTTTAAATGATGCATTCACTAAGTTTTTTTAGGCTTTATACAGGTTGCCCTGCTCAGTTGTTATTACAGAGTTATTACAAAGTACATTTATGAACTCTAAAAATAAATTAACTAGATTTACAGCCTCATGCTTGTATGCCTCCAGCATGTCTGTCTAGACTCATATTCTAATCAGTTCATTCATTGTGTGTGAATGAATTGGATAATTGTGTCAGATGTCATGAAATTTCCTGCAGGTATTGCTGAGATGTTGTATTGATGGGAATGGTAAGGATGTGGGAACACAGTGACCTTGACTTTTGATCACAAATATCTAGTCTGATCAGTTCATCCTTGAGTTTAAGTGGACCTTTCTGCTAATTTTTAAGAAATTCCCTCAAGGCATGCCTTGAGAGTGATACAGACGACCTATCATTATGCCTCCAGTTATGGCTTTCAAGAGAGGCATAATGTTAATAGTGATATTAAAAACAAAAGTAATAGTTGCAAAACCTGCACCTTCATTTGAGGTGTAATTTAAAAAAAATCTAATTAAAATATGCTACCATATTTCACATGTAGGTAACAGCCCTTTGCAATTCAGTGCTTGCTGAGACAATTTCACTGTGCTGACAGTTAATCAGGTGGGATTCATATATGGGAAAAAAACAATTTTGATTGTGTGTTTTCTCATTGTTTGTCTGTCTTTAGTCATTATATATCACTGGTATAAAAAAAACTTGGCTTTGTCTCATAGCACAAAACTTGTCTAAATAACTTAAGTTATCTGATCCACTTTACCTCTAGAAGGGTTATACACTGTTTATTCATGAGAAGCAGCTGGTATCGACATAAATAAGCAGAATAATAATAGTAAAATTGAACCTCTCTGAAGGACATTGATGATTTTCATTCTGATTTGGTTGAGAATAACAGTATCCCAACACTGCTTACAATGCCCTGCCTATTACCAAGAGATCAATAGCACTTGAGCTGAATGTCATTATGGTTATTAGGCCTGCTTGTCTGTATGTTGATGAGGCATGAGGACATTATGCAGGGCAGTGTGTCTGTGCATACGTGTGAATGAGTACATGAGTGTTCTCATAAGTGTTCCTTCTTGTGTTTCTGCTAATGTAGTGTGTTATGCATGTGTTTCATGTGTGCAGAATACTCATGATCAGTGATATACTGTACCACTTCTGAATGCAGGAGTTTCACTCAGATTCAAAGGGAGTATGAGGAGTAGTTTCAAGGTGAGTAGGAGATAAAGTGATGGAGAGGGGACAGGGCAAAGGTGAGAAGAAAGATACACAAAGTAAAAACAAGATAAGGGAGAAAAATGCAGAGAGATTAAGCACACTGCTGAGCTGAGTGAGATGTAGAGCTGTAATGATTTGTTGTCGAATATTGGACTCAAAAAATAAAAAAATGTCTCTTTCATGCAAAATTGATGAATGCTCTTTGATTCCATGTTTCAGTTTACTTAGTAGACTCAACAGTGCTGTCCTACATACAGTGCATGGCCTTGAAGTTTTTAGGATATTGCCAATTTTTTAATGACAATTTGTTTAGTCTTGAAAATGTACATCTTCGTTAAAACAAAGGCTTGTTCAGTGCCACAGTTTACTTGGTTTACGCATTGTTGATTGTGGATTTTTTTATTTTTTAAGAAAAACACAATTTGAATAGTCTTTGTTGATAAGGAACTCTGGGATATATTATTACACTTTATCTATGGCCACGTACAAAGGAACTGTTAAAATCAACATACATTTTTAATACTACTTTGTAGTCAATTTAACTGCCAGTTAGGTCCTTTTCAGTGCGAGTTAGTATATGATGGGCAACATCAAGCAGCAATGCTGTTGCCAAAGTAACCACCAGTATAATATACTTAGAGCATTTTGAATTTATACCTGCCAGCTAATAAGAAACAAGTATTTGTCACGGCCATCGCACAAGCCACAGGGACCTCTCATTTATATATCCAGTCCCTAGTGACAGATTTTTCCTCACATTAAATTTCCGTTGTGCCAGCTCACAAAAAGGACAGAAATCACTATCATTTCTCAATAAGAAGAGTGAAATGTTCTGGGTTGTTTGAATAATTTAAACCAATCAGAATCAAACTGTCATTGTTAGCTTGAGAGCAAATAGTTTCTTTAAAAGTGTATGTGATATTTAAAAATAGATACAATGTATCATTTAGTCTATTATATTTACGTACCATTTCAAAAGTAAAGACATTCCTTAAATGATACCTGATAATGTGTCTATAGATCTTTACTGTAACTAGTTGACAATAAAGGAGAATGAAGAAGAAAAGAGAACAGATTGAACTAAATAATAGAAATAGGGTGAGAAAGGATATGGATAGAGGCAGATGGTGAGGAGGGAAGTAAGGAGATGGGTGGAGAATGAGAGATAGGAAATAGAGACTGACTGTCAGGAGAATGATAGGATTAGAAAGTGAACTTTGTTTGTAGAAAGAGGAGAAGAAGGAGAGGACAGAGATCAAACAGATAGATGGAGAAGGAGCAAAGGCAAGAGAGATGAATGGATATTGGAAAAGACAGAGGTAAAGAAAGAGTGATGTAACCTGAGAGGACAAGAAGAATGTGATGTGGCAGAATGCAGGGAGGGGGGTCAAAGAATCAACACTGTGTAGAGACTGTGAAGGACATTCACAAGAAAAAGCAGCAAAAAAGGTTGTTTCAGCAAAATATTCTAAGAGGCAGTTTCCTCATGTGTATACTACTTTCTCATCAAAACAGTCGGAAGAGGATCTCCCACTTTGATAACAGCTTAATGCCACCTAAAGGCGGTGGGTGGTATTTTAGAAAGGGAGCTCCTCTAATAACTCTTCTACACCTTATCCTGTAGAATTATGAATTTTCAGAAACTCTACATGAATGCAGAAAAATGTCTTCTCTTCTCTTCTCCTGTCCTCTCTAAGCCTCCTTGTCACCAAAAGCACAGGGGCATGAGCATCACCATCAAAGCTTACTTTAAAGTCAGACTGTATGGTTTTGCTAAGGTGCAAATAACTTTTTTATATGAATAAAGTCACACATCAGTTCAAAGTAACTTGACAGAGAAGAAGATCAAAGGAAAGTGGCATTTGTTGCCCCTGACATGCATATGCACGCGCATAATTTTGACTCATTTAAATGGTGAGGACAAGCATAGAGATGATGACGATGGAAAGAAGGAAGAAAAAAAGAGGGTGAAAACCGAAAAATGAGCATGGATGAGAGACAGGGAGAACAGAGTAAGGGCAGGGGAGGTTGACTGGGAAGCAGTGATAGAGAGGAAGACAGAGAGAGAACAAACAGTGTCAGAGTACTGTTATTGGGGACAGGGATCTTGTCCTATTAAATATAGATGGCTCTGTTAAGGGACATGAATTATACATGCAATACTAGGCTAACATCTGTATCATCTACGTTAAGAGGCATGTCTGACGAGATGGAGAGAACAAAGCTAGCTCAAGTGAAAAACAGCAAAATGAGAGGCAATGTGGTGAGAAAGAATCTAGGGAGGTGACACAGACAAAAAGAAAGACAGGGAGAGAGACATCAGGACAAGACAAGGATCTTGAAAGCTTTTGATCCCAGGACAGTGGGGCCACCACTTTTTTTTTTCTTTTTTTTTCACAGACAAGGGCTTTTCCTAAGATGGGGATCAATAATTTATTGTTGTGTCTTGTTGTGCTGTTGATCCTCAGTGTTTAAGTGTTAATCTTAGGTCCTCACTCTATGTGGCCATGACAGGTCCCAAGGGACTTATTAACAGAACAGGGCTACTAACCCCAGTGTTCTGGCTAAGACTCCCATTAGGCTCACATATATCCCTTAACCCTTGGGGTCATGGCCTCAACAACTCTTCTGAACCAATGGACAAAGGCAGCATTGCAATGAAGTAGTTAATGCAAGAATAAAGGCCACACAGAAAACACAAGCTAGAGTGAACTGAACAGAACTTCTACCGAAATCCTAACATTTTTTACAGTAAACACAGCATTTTCCTTATATTCTCTGCCACATATTAGATGAAAATCTGGCTTGCTGTATGGAACAAAATTTGACTTTTCTTTCCATCGCTTTAGTAATATTTGGAAGAAAATCAGACCAGCACTATTTATGATCAGTACAAAAATGGCAAAAAAGTTTTTCCACTTAGTCCATCCCTGCTGCTATAAATCAGAGCCTAAGCAATACAACTATGAGCCAAATCAGATTTATTTTTTAAATTCTCCTATTCTGTTTATTACATCACTTGACAACTAGAATAGATTCTACCTTTGCCTCAGCCTCCTGTAACTTGAATGAGCACAAATATCCCCACAAAATATTAAAATAATATCCTTAGCACCCTGCTCTCACACCAACCGTCTGCATGTCCTCCTTCAGTACATCCATGAACTTCCTCTGAGGTCTTCCTCTTTTCCTCCTGCCTGGCAGCTCCATACTCAACATCCTTTGTCCAATAAATTATAGCTATTTGTATTAGCTGGTATCACTAACATTTAATCTTTGCATCTGTCTCCAGTCGCTAGGAACCAGTATGAGCGAATGGGCAGTGATGTCACCATGCAGTGCGGCTCCCTGGACAATGACGCATCAGTGTCATGGAAGGTGAACGGCACAGATGTGAAGGCCCAGCACCATCTAGAGGGTCCCAGACTGATCCTGACCCAAGTGGACCTCGGCCACAACGGGCTCTACAGCTGCTTCCAGAACCCCAACGGAGAGAGGCGTGACACCATCTATCTCCACATCGGCAGTAAGTAGTTTGCTTAATATTATTTCAAATAATACTTGATGAATCTTCCATCATCCCAAAGAGGAAACTAGGTCATTGGAGTAGTAAAGAGAGAAAGAAAGCAAAACATGTGGTACAATTGATCAATTGACCATTACAACTCCAAAAGAAATATATGAATTAATAACAAGAAATATCATGAATTTTATCTTTTATGTATGGAAAGACAAAATCACTATACCCGAATATAAAAACATGACCCACAGCTGTAATTAAGTGTTGACCTCAAGCACCATGGTACTACTTATCATTATGTTGGGACTCTATAATGACTGTCCTGTAGCCTGTTGCACCATTTATGTGAAAGTACAGTTGTGGCTTATTGAACATTGTGATAGAAAAGGAGTAGCAATATACATATTTCTGATGATGCAGAGTTAAGATATAGCTCAAAATATGCACAACATGCACACCTCACTTGTAAGTTGGGAGCACTGAGGCTTTTAGTACACTACATAGTCTATGTCCATATGTGAAACAAACTTAGGTAACAGAGTAACGTGTGTAACATGAAATTATTATTGGCAGCTACATTTGAGCTGTTGATCAAACCGTCAAGCTGGCCACTGAAATGGACCAAGTGGTTCTAGAATGTCACTACATCATTCTAGAAGGTTCATGAATGCACCGCCAGTATGAGGTCACCAGCTTCTAGAACGTTATATAGCATTATATAGTATACATTTTGGTAAACTGTAGCATGCTGATCACCTGTGGAAGCAATCACCACCACTTCAGTACAGCGATGTGGTAATGTAAACACTGACAAATATTATTTAAGAAATTAATCACATAGCCACCCATTTACTGCTACAATGGGGTTGAAAAGATTTGCATATAATGTCAAGTGCTGACATTAGGACCTTGTGTTAACAACATTATAATAGTGATGCTCTTTTACACAATATAATGATAGAATGATTAAACTATATGCAGCTGGCTACCAAATTACCAAATTGCTAGTTTAATAGACTGACATTAATTGGTGTACCCTTTAGCTAAAACCATTGTGATAAATTTTAATAGTAAGTTATAATATTTGAATGCCTTTTTCATTTACATTTTAAATGCTAATATAAAACTTGAATTGTCATGATACCAGTTCATACAGTTGGACCTGCTGCCAGCTGACTAGCTCTAATGATGAGTTTTTAAAATGACATTGGTCATTTTGCTGTTATGGCTGTGCATTTTAATAATCATACAAAAGCTATATGGGTGTCATTTTAACGGCATGTCATCGTGGCCTTTGAGTTGGCTATGGCTTCCTTTGAGATTCATTATACTGATGGTGAAGGTTTTATACACTGGGCCTGTGCATATTAAAGGTGTTGAGATAGGATAGACTAGTAAATGACAAGAACCCCAGAGGATAATGATGTGAACACCTTTGTTAAATGTGGCATTTAGCTCAAGTGGAATATCTTTATTCATGCATGGATTAACTTTTTAAAGTGCAAATTTAAACAAAATGAACAGAAGTACTCAGGGTGTGAAGTGCTCATTTGGTCATTATTTCAAAGTTGTTTTGGGACATTATTAATATAATACTTACTTTTGTTCCACTGTTACATTAGGTGAGTGTGTGACATCATTGCATATTATTTACTCTAATGAATTTACAGTGTGTTAACTTGTTCTTAAAAAAAGCACTGTTGATACTGTGTTCATGGATTCTACCATTTCAAAAAGGACAGATCAAAGGAGTGTTTATGCAAAAGTTTAATGTTAAACATAAGAGATATTTGGCGAATAGACCCCAGACAAGAAAACGTATTGTAACGTAATGATGAGCAAGGATAGGTTATAGATGAAACCCCCAGGGTCTGGACGCTGGTGGTGGTGGAGAAATCAGCCAGGAGAGAAGGATGAAAACAGTGGACGGATGCCTGGAGTATCCCTCAGGATAAGGTGGTGATGGGGTGGAGGAGGGTTGCACAAGCGTAGGTCTGAAAGGCAGAATGGCAGAAACAGAGTGACATTTAAAGAATGGACTCTATGAGCTGGTTGGTTTGAGAAAGCGGGAAGAAAGGTTATTGGATGGAGATGACAAATTGAATGAGGGGAAAACAGCGTGGGAAAGCGGAAATGACGGAATAGATTTAGTAGGCAATCCCAGCAGAGAGTGAGTATAAAGATCTTCCTTATCGAATTTTCGCCAAAGCTTCATAAATATTCAAGTAAGCACCACTGTGTTTATCTAAAAAACAGAACAAGTGTGTTTTCAGTTTTATTTATATTACATTCACTGATATCTCAGATATATTGTGACAACCGCCTCTTCTAATCAACACCTGAACCTCCTCCTTTCTCCTTCAGTTTGGTTGTTCAATACATCTGTCACCACGATAATGCTCCATGATTGATGGCTGCCTGTCTTTTCTTAAATGATTTATTGGAGAAAAACATTTTCTAGTCAAAATGAGTGTTTTAAAGTAGAAAAACCAGGAATGCACTTCTTCATTATCTCTGCTGGACAGCATCTCCTAACATCTCCCTAGAGTCTGTTGGTAGTCTAAGGAATCCATAACATCCTAAATTAAAGGAATCGTACTACAGCTGGTAGCTGGGTTGCAGGGGAAATTAGGTATATCTTTGGTATCATGACTGACCACTTCGGAATATTGCCAAAAGTGACAACTTTTGATACATTGCATAAGAAAAACCTTAAAAATGTGAGTCAGTACCAGTTTTCTTCTTTCCGGCCTCATCTGTACTGAGTCAAAATACCAGCACAGTAAATGGGCTGGTAATCTAGTATACAGCATAAAACAAAGCAGTTTTAGGACAGAATTGCCATTTTGAAAACATCATGAACACATGTCACCGTCCAGCCCTGTCTCCTAAAAATTACGTTCGTATAAGACAAAACTGCAATCCTGATTACGTTTTGTTACAGGACGTATTTCAATTCAATTCAACTTCATTTGTATAGCGCCAAATCACAACATAAGTCATCTCAAGGCACTTTACAGTGTAAGGTTTACGACCTTAAACAAAATATATATATACAGAATATTTGTAGAAAACCCAACAGTCCCACTGGAGCAAGCGCTAGGCAACAGTGGAGAGGAAAAACTCCCTTTAACGGAAGAAACCTCCGGCAGAACCAGGCTCAGGGT
>JAUMHL010000015.1:16676229-16725734 GCA_032362345.1 Sandelia bainsii
AACCTCACAGGGGACTTTGGTCTCAAACTCGGGTCTCTGGCATGTCAGTCCTTCACAGTAAATGCCCTCCATCCACCTCAACCACCTCCTTTCAAACCGTTTTGCATTAATAAATGTAGCATGTCATTCGTTCATTCACAAAAATACGTTTTAATACGGTCGCAAATACGTCCTGTAACAAAACGTAATCGGGAATGCAGTTTCATCCTATAAAAACGTAATTTTTAGGAGACAGGGTTGCACCGTCAGCTAAGTAGGAAACCACACCTGAATGATTTGGTCCACTTGTCAGTAGAACCGGTAGAATGCCGAGCACTCGACCCATCAAGATTTTCTTCCAAACTGATGTTAAATGTAACATTTCCATGCAAATGTTTGATGAATGAGACAGTATGGAATTGTGACAGTTTGGTTAATCATATCGGCAATGATGAATTACTGAACGCTGAAATAAGACTGAATTAATGAGAGTTTTATGTTATGGTAGATTATGTCAGCAGGGCGAATAATGCAATGCATAAACAGACTATAATATGTGTGTGTGTGTGTGTGTGTGTCAAGGTGAAAGAAAGATTGAGAAATGCTCACTGCATGCCTGTGTGTAAGCTAGTGCATGTGTGCGCATGAGTTTCTTTTCACCAGTGGTGATTGTGTGCATCATAATGACACTTTGGTGGTCTCGTACAGTGTGTGCGTGTGAGGGAGAAACATAGTTACATTGTGTAACTATTCATCAGGGCTGAATTACAAGTTTGTGAAAACAGTACCCTAGTGGTCTGCCCTGGCAGTGAATATAATTGCCATGATAACAGTTGGTGATTTTATGACAGGCACACACTGGGGCAACATTGACTTTAATTCTACCTTTCAGGCAACAGAAACTCAGATTGCAATCTCACACTTTGTCTCACACTCTTTCTCTAACTGATCTTT
This sequence comes from Sandelia bainsii, assembly GCA_032362345.1. Classification (NCBI taxonomy): domain Eukaryota; kingdom Metazoa; phylum Chordata; class Actinopteri; order Anabantiformes; family Anabantidae; genus Sandelia; species Sandelia bainsii. Next base: position 16,677,163 of record JAUMHL010000015.1, read on the forward strand.
TTTCTGTTTGCCTTTTTTTAATCTGTTATCACTACCCCGCTGTTCCCTGCTATTTCTGTACTTATCGTCTTTCTTTCTATTTTTTGTCTGAATTTTTCATTATGTTAACTGTCAACTACAAAACTTTTAGACATGGTGATAATGACATCATGACACGCTACACTTGTTGTGATTACCATCGTGATGATAGTTTGATATTATGCAGTGTTTATGACTTACACGCAGGGCTTGTTATATTTTACACAGATAGAAGTGTTGTCAGGAGAATAGCGCAGAGCCATCTGTCTGTGCTTTTTTGGAATTTTTCCTTATTCTTTCTTTCTTTTCCTCTAATTTTGTGATTATATGTCAAGTTGCTTGCTCTGTCTCTTTGTAATTTGTATACATATCCTATTATAACATTTTTATTTTATTTCCACTATCCATTCTTTCTTCTGTGCCTCTGCTTTTCTGTCTCTGGGTCCTCCATCCATCCTCTGCTACTCTGTCTCTGTCTCTCTGTCTCTGTCTCTCTGTCACTGTGTTTTGGCTTGTAGTTTGAGCCATCTGTTAGTTGTGTGTTTACACTGGTTTGAATTAAGTCACACAATGTCTCTGAACCCATCCATTTATATGTGTGCTTGCTCCACCTTCGTGCCAAATGTTTGTGATCTTTTTGCAGCGGTGTGTCGACATAATGTCTGTCCAGAGTAGTTTGTGTGTTTTAAGCTGACTTAAATTTTAATTTGAAAGTGTAACGCTCATGTGATGTTTGATGCTTCTCTTTCTCTTTTCGTAGTTGTAGGATATGTGCATTTTGTCTCTTTGGATACCAGGTGTTAGTAACCCAGTGTGTGGCTATTTTCTCCTTATGCAAACACTCAGGGACTCATAAAAATACAGAGACACACCAGCACACTCCAGCACCAGACTACTTAATGATGTCTTCAGACACTATCTTCATAATGTGAATTGATGTACAATAGTAGAGAGAGAGAAAATGACAGTCTGATAACAAAATATGGAAGAGTATTGACAGTAAAAGTTCATTATAATTTAATAAGAGGTCATAAAACTCTGGTGCTCTTTGGTGAAAAACAACATCCTTTCCCTTTGCTGCCACAATGAGGAAGTTTATTGCTGTTCTGCTTTTTTCTGGCTTCGTCCATTCTTCTGTCTATTGCTGTCTTTAGTGGCTGTCAGCTAAACAATTTATAGCTGCACCTCCCAGCTAACACAACATCAACTGTAGTCATATATCCAGCTAGTCACGATAGTAACCAGTCAGCCTGTAAGACAAAGTCTGCCAGCAAACAACCACTCTACCAGTAAACCTGATGCTTTTACGGCAGCTACGTGTAAATTTTGCTTTTGTTTTGCTGTAGTTTGGGGGAGATAGACTTGAGCTCAGAAAATGTTCTATGCCATATAGTTTGCAAAAAGGTATTAAGTTATTCCTCATTAATTGTAGTCGTGGTGAAATGATTAGAAAGAAGACAAAGACTAATGATACTCCTGGAGGAACCATTTCTTTGTTACTTGGTCACTGATGTAGGATGTAAGAATATGTGTGACATTTGAATGCAGTTGTTTTTCAGTGTTCACATATTTGTTGTAGTTCTAGCCATTGGCATATTTGTGTAGTGAAAACATCTAACTAACATAATGCACAAAACATCAGTTAGATTACATACACTTTTCACAACTGCAGACTTACTTTTTTTCCTTTAAAGGTGGCATAATTTGTGAATCTTTAATGACAGTGATCAGTGGTTGAGATGAAAGCCTAGATGAAGTAGAGAAAGGCTGGTACTGCCTCAGGGGTGTCCTCTTCAGTGGTAACCATTTCTTCCTTAATGCGATGATTTGGTCTAGAGCTGTGAAATTGCAATGGCACTCCAAACATCAGGCCATGCATATCTAAAAGCTCTGTCACTGATCACTCCCCATCTTTAGAGCCCATTAGCCAGCTACTCAGCCACTCAGCGTGCAAGTCAGACACTCAGCCTGCCAGCTGACACTAGACAAGAAGTGATACTTCTTTCTTTTTTTCCCTCAAATTCTTGACATATAATTCATGGAACAATCAAGGGCACTCCAGACAGAGCACTCCCATTGCTGTAATGGCAAATTTTTAAACATCCATAATGAAGAAGAAACATTTATATTGTGAGCAGGAGCGGTGTCTGTTTGGTAATGAATTTGTACCATAAATCATCACACAAGAAAAGGGGTTCTAAGTTTGGCACTGACTCATTCTTGTAAACAATCCAGTCTGAGCTCCTCTCAGATCATAGCAATGTGATTCTGTAAACACAGTTGTGGTGTAGACATGACTTTTTTTTCTTACTGATAAAAATTATAAAAGAAATCTTAACTGCCAGTGTTGTGGGTATGGGCTGGGTTACAAGACCATTTTCATTAAGGTGCGTGTGTGTGTTTATGTGTGTTGGGAAAGGTCACAAATGAGACAACATTTTGCCTTCTTTTTTAAACATCTTCACTTGAACAACAAAGAATATTTTAATAAATTAAATTTCTTGCTTGTCACTGCACAATTCTGAATATTGTGCACAAAAGAGGGGTAAACTGTTTTGATCCATGTGCAATGCTGTGCAACACTTTCTGCTTGCAAAATTCACCTGGAATGGCTGAATTCAGGGACATCACAGTGAAAAATCACAATGGCAGAGGCTGTTGGATCCAGATCTAACACAAGTGCTGACAGAATCAAAGTAAGTTAGACTGAATAAGCATGGTTAGTGGTAATGTTAGTGTAGTATAAATCAGTGATGGAGGCGTGCTTTCCTGTTTGTGTGACAAACTGTGTGTGCATGTGAGTACATTTGTTTGTGTTACTTTGTTTGTGTAACACTCAGGACAACTATAAGAACACCCAGCACAGCTATGTCAAGAACTATTTTAACAATTTTAACTTGCTCCTACAATTTCATTGCAAAAAAACCCCACCCAAAAACATTAAGACATGCATTTCAATTTCTTTTTGGAAAAATTGCAGCAAAATCAGGTATCTTAGGCCGCAACTATCCCAAAAAAAGTCCATGCAATCCAGGAGTAACTGGTTAGGGCTTCCCCCAGCTTTAATTATAAGCAGTAGATATAGGGTATGACCTTCAACCATAACAGTTTAAATAAAATGTACACTGGGAGAAGAAGACTTGAAGGAGGAGTGAGTTCTCATGTTTCCCTCAGGCAGTTTATTTCCACAAACATTCCAATTGATATATATTTCCTTTCCCTGGGCAGCTTGTTTTCGTGTGTATCCACACACATACGCACTCTGGGGACTCGTGCTACATCACTGGGTAATGGAATTGTCTTGTCTCCTTTCAGACAGATCAGTATGGAGGACGGTGAACACGTAGAGCTCCATCTCCTCTGGGACTTCCTGTTTAAACTAGGAAGTATTTGGCCCCACATGTAAAGCCACTGCTTGAACTACTCAGCTTCCGTTTTAATTACTCTCCTTGGTTGTCCCAGTGCACGGTCAGTTATATTAAATAGAAATGTGTGGTGGATTTGCACAGTCTTAGAATTGAATTCAGCAGTTTGTCAACCTCAGTTGGTCTCTAGAGTTTTGTTCCTGTCAGGGAGAGAAGCTGCCCCGTCCGCTGGAACATTGTGAAATTTGTATGTTCAACTCTTTGAACTTCAAATGATTGCAGGATAATAACAAATACAAAAAGGTGAGAGTTGTATTTTGAAAGAGCCAGATTCACAAAGGTAAATCTTGATAACTTGTTGGAAATGTCTTGACTTGAGAATTTGAAGGCTAAGTATTAATCCATCCACAATACATCCTGGTTCACCTGTGTACTGTTCAGTAACTACATAGAAAAGGAAAGTTGATTCTATTTTACCCCAGAAGGTCATTTCTTTCAGTTTTCCACATTTTCATCATCATGACTTCTGTGTCTTAAATGCCAAACTATATATCTGAACATTCATCCACAGCATCATGTTCACTGAATTTCTCTCACTTCTTTCTCTCTCTCTCCTTAACAGTTTCTCTGCTTTTGTTCCGCTCCATATCGCCAATTTTTTGCCTCTCCATTTTTTTGCTCTATTTGCAGGACAACAGCAACTCCCACCATTTTATTATAGTAGACAACCATAACAAATGGTAAAATGGACCCGGTTTACGAAGTCAATGGGAAACCATGAGGGAAACTCAAACCCCCCAAAAAAGTAAAAAATATATTATATGCTTTGGTCTCGTTGTATCTTCTGGGTATCAGGAGTGATTTGGCAAGAAAGATTGTTTTCTCTTTCCTTCTCTCTCAGTGCTGCTGTTTTATATAGAAGCAGTGTATCAAAAATAGTTTTAGCGTTTTACTCTTACTGCATATTTATTCTGTGGATTCATAGAATATCATACACTTTGTAGCTCATCAAGGTGGTCTTTTCTCCAGACTTGAGTCTTTTTATCTATCTTTTATACCTCCACTACTCTGTTAATCCATTGTTCTCCCATGTAGCATTTTTATCTGACTTCTCCTTCTCAGATCTTAAAATTCTATCTCAAATCTGTGGTTTCTTTCTTATTCTGTTTCTCTCTTTCTCCTCCACTAATCCTCTTATTCAACTCCCTGGTCTGTCCCATATCACCCATTACCTTCTTCTTCTCGTGTCCTCGTTCTCGGTGTAGTTTGGTGTATATAAGCTATTACTGACAGTCTCACACTGCAGAATTATTATTTTGCTGCTGCTGTACCTATGGGGCTCATAGTATATATGTATTATGTGACTGAAATCTACACATGGATACCAATCAAGCTATGCCGTCTTACTGTATGGTTGCACTGCACTCAGACCTGTTTACAACCAACTTCTCATATTGTACTAGAAAAGCCATAATGTTTCATTTCAAGTTTATTCCAAAATTAGTAAACTTTTACTTTGTAAGAATGAAATATACTCACTATTAATCTATTGAATTCCTGTAAATGTTCATAAACTTTACATACTGATTTTAGGAAAATTGGTTACATTTCACACAAGAACAGTGTACGGGGAGGGTGATAGTTGTAGTTGATGGATGTGATTAACATTGTGGTTCTGAGGAGTGGTTTCTTTCATTTTGAGGACTTCCCAAATTGTTGTATTTGCTATGCCAAATGTTTGTGCTGAACCTCTGATTGATATTCCCTCTTTTCTCAGATTCAAAATGGTTTGCTTGTGTGCCATAGATGGCTCTAGTCATTTAGAGCTACTGTGTTTATTATTTTAATAGTCAATCTCTCAGGACACACAAACAGTTAGTACTTTTGCTCAACTAAAATTTGGGTGATTTGATAGAAAAGATTATTTGCGCTGTGTTGTTTCATATATATATATAAATGTAAATACCAAGAAATAAAAGCTGAAATTCTTAAACCCAAATGTCAGTTTACAGCAAACACAAATGAATTGACTTTGTCATCCCAATACTATTGTAGGGGACTGCAGCTAGTGAAATTAAAAATGAGCGACAGACTGGGGACACATTCACTTGCTGGTAATTGATAATACAGTGAATGTTAGCCTCAAGGTGTAGCTTTTGGTGTCTATGTAACACACAAAGGCCAAAGTCAAGACATGGTGAACCTGGAACATTCTGAGAAGTTCCTGCATCTGTATGAAAATATGAAGGAAAGAGTTTTGTTTTTGGTGGCCTTAAAGCCAAATGGAGCAAACTTGAGCAGATGAAGTAGAGCAGCTAGAGCATCACTTCTAGTCTCCTAAAATGCTTCTCCTTGCCCCAATTACATTTTCAGCGCTCCAGCTCTGTTCCACTCAAATGCTCTACATGAAACAAAACCATGGAAGTATATCTAGTAATTGGCAGTGCATGAGTGTTGTTGCTGTGCTAAACCTTCTTGTTCTTTGCTCCCTTTTTAATGGCACACCCTCTCTGAACATTTTATGTCAATTTTCAGAATTTACAATCTACTTTTTCTTCTTCTCTCCTCCCACCCCCTCTACTGCCTTTTCTTCCGTAAATTTCAGAAGACTGATTTTTCATAGGTTACTTATCATTTCGTTAACAGGTTTAAATGACCCTGGTTATGTTTGATTCAAAAAGTGCTTTTTGATCACCCTCTTTCTCATAAAAAACAGTTCTCTGTAAATTAAAGTGACCCATGGTTCATTGTTTTTTTTCTCTTTTTCTCTCAGCCTGTGTCGCTCTCTCTTTCTCACTCTAATTACCCATCCAGAAGTACTGGAATAAACTGACTGACTGTATTATTATCTTGTCTCCTCTGTTTGCTACGGTTTCCTACAGTTGACATGCGGCATGCCTGTGCTTTGTGTGTATATATGTGGGCTGTATATGTGGGTTGTGTATGTAGGTGTTTCTGCTTGTGGGTGCCTTTTTGTGTGCTTCATATTAATTTGTCACTCTGTCCTTGTGGGTGTACATACACATCTTTGTTTGTGCCAAAATTTGCAGCTGCATTTTTGTACGTATATGTGTGTGAGTGTGCATGTGTTTCTGTTTGCATCAGTGGCTGTCACTGTGTTTTGTGTCTGTGCCAAGAAGGTAAAGGCCTGTTCCCTCTTGATTAGTGTCCAGTGAAATAGCAATTTCTGGGCTGTCTCAGGCCTTTTACAATCCTGTGTGTGTGTGTGTGTGAGAGAGAGAGAGAGTGAGTGAGTGAAGGACAGAGAAAAAGCAAGACTTTGACCAGAAAGTATTGCCCCTGGCACAGTGTCCAGCAGTGAGGTTGAGCAATTTGCTCCATTGACGTCAAGCAACTGAAGAATGGCCAGATATCCATGAAAACATGCTCATCGGCCATTTTTGAATGTGTGTAAGTGACTGCAAAAGAGATTCAAATGTCAAATGTTTGGAGATTTAAAAATGTTCTCTTCTGCTGACCGTTTCAGCAAGTCCTGTCACATCCATTCAGTTTAATGTGTCCCAAACCTGAAAGCAAAACTCTGCAAAAGTGTCTTGTCAAAGCAGCATAGTTATTTTCCTCAACTTTATGTACAACAGTCACTTCACACACGACAGCTATACTAAAACTTAAAAACACAATAATTCTCTAAACCAAACTAAAGAGCTTTTCTTGCCTAAAACTAACCTCACAAGGGACTCTAGACTCAGATCTGCGGTTTTTGAGTCCAGTGCTTTATACGCTATCAAACATCCACCCACTACATCGTTGCAACTTGCTTTTCGTTAGGTATATGTAGTGCTTCATTCATTCAAAAAATAAATTTAATCACATTATTATATCATTATGTTCACTACAGAAATATACTGTATATATATTGTAGTTTGTTTATCCATCAGTCCATCCATTATCTTACCACTTTTCCTTATAATGGTCACAGGGTGCTGGAGCCAATCCCAGCTGTCATTGGGCAAGAGGCAGAGTACACCCAGGACATGTTGCCAGTCTATGACAGGGCTGACATATATAGACAGACTAACATTCACACTCACAGTCACACCTATGGGCAATTTAGAGTCAACAATTTACCTTAACATATCTCTGGACTGTGGGACATAGTCGGAGTACCTGGAAAAAAAAAACTGCTCAGCCACAGGGAGAACATGCAAACTCCACACAGAAAGGTACCCAGCCGGCCAGTAAATTCCAATCCAGTTCCTTTTAGCTGTGAGGCGACATTGCTAACCACTACACCACAGTGATACCCTAGTTCTTTTATATTTAGTAATTACGGTAGCTACACTCAGTTATACACAATTTTACCACTGTATTTTTATTACCATTAATGCATGCAATGTAAAGGATCACAAATAAGCAAATTAATGAGTTTCCCCTGACTCTCATTTGAAAGCCTGCTCAGATATAGGGAGGGTAATAAACCTGGAGTCTGTGTGTGACAGTCAGAGGATACGTGTGTGGATAAAAGAAAACAGGAGAAAACAAATGAGAGGGCAGGGAAAGAAGTGAATGTACTGATGTATGCAAGTGAGCAGTGAAGTTAATGTGCTTGTGTATGAGCATATATGTAGAATCCTGCATTTATATATAAATATTCATGCAAAAGTAGATTTTTCTTTGGCTGCTTATATCCCTATACTGGCGGCATGGCGGTGTAGTAGTTAGCGCTGTCGCCTCACAGCAAGAAGGACCCCGGTTCAAATCCATGGGTTGGTCGGGTGCCTTTCTGTGTGGAGTTTGCATGTTCTCCCCATGTCTGCGTGGGTTCTCTCTGGGTATCCCGGCTTCCTACCACCATCCAAAGACATGCAGTTAGGTTAATTGGTGACTCTAAATTGCACATAGATGTGAATGGTTGTCTGTCTTTGCATGTCAGTCTAGTGAGACATTGGCAACCTGTCCAGGTTGTACCCCGCTTCTCACCCAATGACAGCTGGGATAGGCTCCAGCACCCCTGCGACCCTTAAGAGGACAAGTGGTTAGGATAAAGGATGAATGAATGGATATCCTTATATTGCATGTGTGTAATGGACTGGGCTTAAACATGATCACACTCCGGGGTAAAAGTGACTTCTCCATTTAGTCTATTCAGGCCATTTCCATTTGATGCAGCAAATTAATCTGCATTTTCCAAAGGAGATTGCTTCTCACTCACTCACTGACTTATTAAACTGATTATAATGTACAGGCAGGCGAGCCCTTTTAGATGTAATTCTCCTGCACCTTGATTTAATAGGAACGAAGGAAGACATCTTGTGTTTTGCAAGAATTCATGTATTAAGACAAGGCTGCAGTGCTGCTGCATCCACTCTCTCTGGGGACTCAGCAGCTTTGAGCCTGGACTGTGGCCAAATGGGATGCTACTAAAAGACGGATATACTCACAGAACACAGCAGCATAGGAAAAGACAGGGACAGGAAGGAGCAGGGACAGGGAAAGAAAGTTGGAAAAGAAGAAAAAAATAGGTGCAGTCCCAGTACAGTACAGACCATAAGGTTAAAAAAAGTATTGGGGCTGACACTAGAATTTAAAGAAAATAATTACTTTTTGGGGCCAATATGAAATTGATCAACCAGAAATGGTGCATTACAAAAAAGTTAGAATTTACATTAGATGCATGATATGAAAAAAAGCTCGAGAGAAAGAGATATTGAAAGTAGAAAGTCTGCTAGTGTTTAGGATAAACAAACACTGCCTTCTGGATGTTCTGATACTCAAACATCTTGACACACACATGCTCACACACACACGTACAGATGCACACATGTTGCGGTGGGCAGATGAAAGGACTCTCACACAAACACAGCTCCTGTGTCGAATGGGCCACTCTTTACCTGTCTAAACACAGGGATGTTGGTCTTGGACGGACAAAAATATGAACTGTATTGGTGTTGCGTGCGTGCGTGTGTAGTGCGTGTGTGTTCGCCAGTGAAAACTCAGACTTCAGCTTGTTATTTGTGCAGACTTCAATTCAAACAGCCAGCATGCACACGCACATACAGGCAGCCACATAAACACACACATAAAGCACACTCATAACAAGTCTAATGATCTATGTCACAGTTTGGGGAAGTGTGAATCCAGCTGTTTTTGGCACATTTTGAGTTGTACATATAATAAACAGTGTATGTGTGTGTGTGTGTGTACACCTCCTCTTCCTTTCTCTTTTCATCATTCCTTTCAATCTGCTCTGTCTCATTCTGTTTCTCTTACAACTCAAAACCCAGCAGCTAATGCCATTCATCCATTTAGTGTTTTTTTTAATGTACCTGTCCATTTCATGTTCCTAAATCTGCCTTGTTAGCTTTCAAGTCGTTGGGAGGGCAAATTCCACAGAATTTGATCAAATACCACACAGCTGTGAGGTGATAACTAAACATTTTTTATTGACACAACGCTTCAGGAACTGCCAAACATCCTGTTTGCCTCAGTCTTTGATTTCAATATAAAAAGCATTCAGCTAGCTTTTAATTGCTTTCATTTTCCGTGGGTTATTCACATGCTCAAAAAGATATACATTGATTCAAAAGGTAAAATCGCACATAATAAAACGTAATTCATGTTGAGCACAAACAAAGCAGTGGCGGCAGTGTCAATGTATAATATGTACAATGTAACTAGTCTACAAACAATGTTCTAATACACACACATGCTCAACAATATTGTACGTCAGTTTGTAACTCATCAAAAGTGTGAAACTAGTCTTGGATCCACTGCCAGAATGAATATTTGCATCTCATTGCTGGAGGTGCAGGATGGGATAACTAATTATAAATCATGACTGATTTAAACTAAGGGGGTGGAGTACGTGGAGAATTAAGTCTCTCTTTGTGAAATAAAAAAAAACACACTTTGTTCCTACTCTAGATTTCATCCCAAGTTGGTACATTGCATACTTTGGAACACATCCAAATTCTCTATGGATTTAGCTGTTTTCCAAAAATCTGACCAGAATTCAGACACTGATTTAAAAAAAACAACATTTTTTGTTATCAAAACATTGAAATTGTGATGTGCAACTTCGGCAAATGTGATGTCTCTGAGTGTTTCCTAGTTCTGATGCAAGCTCACTTTATTGAGCAGGAGTTATTTTAGTTTGTGTGGATCCACCATGAAATTATCTGCCATAACACGACTAATGTGAATCGCTTCACTCTGAGAATATTATACTTTTGTAGTCTGTCAGTGACATTTGTTACTTTACCTCCATTTCTTTGTAAATGTTTAGACAAATCTGTTAAAAGTGATGAATACATTCCCCAGCATTAGCTGATCCTGCAAAATCTACTTCACAAAGGGGGAGAATGGTAACTAACATATGTACAGTCATGTTTCAAAGTTGGACCCGTCTTTTAATTCTGTGTTTTTGTTGTGTGCAAAAACATAATAAAAATCATCTGATTTTAGCAGGTCTTAGTATTAGGCAAGTACAACCTCAGATAAACAAGAACGTATACCTTTTTTCAATATGACATTATTTATTGAACATAAATGAGGCCAAAATGAGAAGAAACGTGGGTTATTAATTTGTACCCCCTAATGCTTCTATAGGATTTAGGAGGGTAAGTTACAGCCAGGCGCTGCTAAATATCAGCCCTTGGTTAATCGATCATCAGCAGAAGTGCAGACCTCTATAAAAGCAAAAATTTAGGCAGTTTGCTGGTCTGGAACATTCAGGTGTGTATTAACACAATACCCCCCCCCCCAAAAAAAAAAAAAATATTGAAAAAATAAAGTCCATACTTATGGGGTGTTCCTAGATACTGATGATACTTCCTAGAAACCCTTTACTCAGCCTTTACAACCCTCAGTTGCTTCTGTGACAACAAAAGCCATGATGACAGCAGATCTTTAGTCTGTGTAATCACACAGATTTCAGTGAGTTCATTTGTAAATTACAATGTGGACGTTCAGCATTTAAGATAAGATTTGAAACACAAATTGGATTTGTTGGCTCTAGGCTCTTTGTGTACACGCACTGTATGTCTCTATAGCTTTTTCTCTTACTCTTTTATCTTACATACATCATCTCTAAATTGTCTCCCCTCACACGTCTTGCCTTGAGTTCTCATCTGTCTCATAGTCTACATCATATTATATGTATTTATATATTTTTCCCTGAAACATTAAATTGAAAAGCACTACACTGCTTATGCAGTCCTGATGTATTATCTTTCTAAAGCTTATTAAGAAATAATTAACCTAATTCACTATTGCTTTAGGCAGAGTTTCCCAATGGTATTTTATATTCTTGACTTACAATGAAAAGAGAGATAGTTGACATAGTGAAAATGCTTTTGGGAGATGAAGACAAAATTAATAATAACATTGCACTGCTGTACTGAACGTGCAACTCATTACAGGATAATTACCAAAGAATGATTTAAGACTATTCTTAGTTGTTCTTTTTCATATTGAGGCAAAGAAAAATGCTTGAACAAAAAGTATATCACAATAAACATGTTCTTACTGACAAGAAACATTACTCGACACAGATACTTTTTTGTATTCATATGTCTGATACTGTGTCCGAACTATACTAACATCATGTTACTTATGGGATTTTTTTGTTTGTTTGTTTTTACTAGAAGTGTATCAATTGAACATGGTGTCCATGAATAATAATATAATAATAGCAATTTCCAGGAAATGTCTTGGAAATTGTTTAAAAATTACTGAGCAGTTACTGAACAAAGCTTTTTACTGTACTAAAATAGAATAAGCAAACTGTGGATGGTCTCATTCAGTCACTACAATAGAATAGAATAGAATTCATTATTAGCCACCCTAATGAGGTCCAGGTACAGCATTTAACACAAATGCCAAATATGCCAAACTGGCTATCAGAGGAATGCAAATAATGCAAATCTTTATTTGCAGTAAAGTTCTTTGTAGTGATTTTTCATGGGTAAATAATTTCAAGCATGCTCTGTATGTTGTCGCTTCAACTAAGCTGTAATACAAAATAATAAAACGTAAAAACATGTCATGTCAAACTCTTGGACAATGTTTTATCTCACCATGAAGCCTCTTGAGGTTGACGTTAAGGGGGATATTAAAAACATGAAGGGTTGTCTGATTAAGCTAGGTTCAATGACTAAAGGTGAAATGTTGTGCCATTTATCTACCAGCACAAAATATGCTTCCGTTGTTTCTCCAGCCAGCCTTTCATTTCCTTCTGTCCATCTTTGCTCTCTGTTGATAATGATCTTGGCAGGCCACAATGAATAATGTACACTTACCGTAATGGTCGGAAGAGGTTCAGAAAACACACACACACACACACACACCAAGGCCATGCATGCCCACACACATTCGGTGGTACACAGTACAGTGCTGTGATATGCATACACGCACAATATATGTGCACAAACTTTCCCAGTTATATGCGCACACTCAAATACATGCTCTCTCAAGGATGTATGTGTACACCAAATTACATGCACACAAACACACACCCACGTGCACACAGTTGTGAAGCTGGGGGTAATTCCCTCATTTCTTAATGATGGGCATCAGAGAGTAGGGAATGTAAATTATTAAAGCATACAGCAATTAGATGCATAACACTCCCAGGGAGACACAGACTCACTCTTACAGTACACTCACACAACAAAGAATTGACACACAAAGTATGTGAACTGCGTGAACACAAAGTACACACGGTTTCAAGCAGATATAAAAAATCACTTTGGCATATACAGGTACATACATATAACTAATTCACTGAAAGCCAACCTCAATGTGTACACACAAACATGCATTAGTGTGTCTCCAGGAGTTAGACATTAAAGCTAATTACAGGTGGGTGTGCCATTCATTTGGTACTAAATGAAAGGCACTGACTTAATATTTGACTTTGAAATGTGATATTTCTTTGAAGATGAATACATCTAAGATTGCCCATTCCTAAATCTTATGTCTGTGCATACGTCATAAACCTTCTCAGTGAGTATGGATTTAGCTCTTTAATGTAGTTAAAGACAAGGTGCAGCTAATTTTTAGTGTTTTACACTGTTGCATAGTTTCCTTTTAGTGCATACAAATGTACAAGAAGATTATATTTGTATGTCAAACTGTAATCTGCAAAGTAGCTGAGAGATAAATTCAGTGGTGATAAAACAAGACTGAAAAAAGTCTATTTTCACTTTGACCATCTTAATTTAAACCCTGTCATGTGCAGGAAATTCCTGCTCTGTCCTCGCTGTCTAGATCCTGTGACCTCCAGGTTAATGACAGGCTAACATCAAACACCTCTAGCATCAAATACCCTTTTAGAAAGAGTATTAGAACTTATTAGATCTGACTGGTAGTGTCATTACAGAATTCAATCTCAATGTTTCAAGGTTCAAGACACATTTCCTGGGAGACAATGTCTGCTGTCCATTGCAGTTTGAAAAAAAATGAATTATTCATTTGAGATTACTACATGACAACAATGTTTCATATCTTCGGATATCCTTTGGATATAGGAAAATGGGAAGTCACCTATTATCAAATTCAAAGTGTGGAATATAGCAATGTCAAGGGGGATGTGTACAACTTTTGAAACACATGTGAGAAGCAAGGTTTCATATAACATTAATTACCTTTCTGTCCGTAGAGGTGGAAGGTATTAGAGGCTATTGAAAGTGAATTCAGATGGAAAACTGAGCTATTAAATCGGGATTAATGGTCTCATGGGTAAATGGAATATAATTTATTCAATTACATACTGGTGTCATAGGCTGAAGGTAGTGGGCTACTGTGATGCAGGATTTCTCTTTAAACCTATCTTTACGTAAGGCACTGGGAGACATTTTGATTGGTGAACGTGCCGTACACTGGTTAAGCCAAGGATTTCTGATTTAAGTCTGTAATGTGTCAGCCAAGTCTCGGCAAGAATATAACTGCCATAACACGTAGTCCTTTGCCCCTAAATATTTAATCTTTAAATATTTATTGACAAAATTCTTAATACAGAGTAATAATCAACCCTGTCTACATTTGGATATGTTGTTGTTGTCTCAGTTGTATTTTTCTTTTTACTTTTATTCAGTTATTTATTCATTTATTTTTGCTACTGCAGTTGGCTGCTGAGCCAGACTGGCAGCAAGTTTGACTATCCACGTATGCAGCTGTCTTACAATAATATATCACTGATGGCGTACCATATTTGCCTTTCCCAAATGTTGCCATATTATCAACCATTACTACCTCCCTCCAATGGCTGCTGCTGACCTTCAAGGGTCAAACTGCATACAAGCATACAAGCTGTCTAACTTGCACAAGTGTAATGCATCAAAGCTTTGTTGTGCAGCCCGAGTACACTTGTGTCTCCCTTTCTGGGAGCATTGGTGTCATTGCTCCACTTCCTCTCATGTTCAGCTCTCCTGCAGGGGAACGACCCTGCTGCTCCAATCAGATTCTGTCTTCCCTCATGAATAGAGAATTCAGTTCCTGAAGAATTGTTTTACCCTACCATCCATTTCTCTCTGCACCTGACCTTGCTTTTGTCTTAAAAGGAAAAACATTTTCCTCGCTGGCCTCTATGTTACACCCATTGTAAATCACCCTCCAGTGAGAGCATTTGCTAAATGCATAAAATGCTAATGCAAAATGTAAAGCAGGTAAAGCAGGCTGCCAACATAAAGGACTCATTCTTACTTTGCTTTGTTAATGTTATACACTATGTATCATCAATGAATGTCAATAAGCCAAAGTTACACAGTGGAATTTTTTTTTAATAATCATGTTTACTAAGCTTATTGATTTTCTTCAGAAATGGAGGTCAGGCAGATAACAGTTTTCAATGACACAACAAAATATTGCAGTAACTGTCATGGTCAAAGTAATCCATTTATTTTCTTTAGCGTCTTTGTTGATATATCAGTTGTGGTAGTTATGTGCACACTTGTGTGTGTTCTAACGCACAAGCAATAATAAATGCATGGCAATATCTGACTACACCTAAACCCACAAGAAAATTGATCTGTATATAATCTAACTCAGGAATTTCCCCTGACAGTATCAAAACCAGTCATTTACCCTTCACACAGTGGTTACGTGATGTATTCACACAAACACACACAGACTGAACACACATAGCTGATGTGTGCTTTTGGGGTTTTGGTTCATATTCAAGGCTAAAGTGTTTTGCCCTGAGTGTTGTTGACCGTCCATAATGGGGTGTGTTCATATGTCTTTGGTTACGCCACACAAACAGCCAACAACAAGCTAGACACTAGCAATATAATATGTTTCATGATTAAACTTGTTAAAACAACTGTGATATAATATCAGGATATTCATTACGTTGTGCTGCGTTTAAGGTTCAGATATAGAGTGAATCGTAATGAGCTGTTTAAAAAGAAGGTAAAAGAAGCTGGGGGCAACACAAAAAACTTACAATCTCAAACAGAAGTGAGTGTTTGAGAACAGTTGAGTACAAGGAATGAAAGAAGAGTGAAACATCTAAGCAGAGCAAGTGCATTGGAGCATAACCAAATCATGAACTCGATATGACAGAAAGAATGAAGACATCAAAGTTCAGTTGCCCAAAGATATAAATTCCAGAAGCCTCTGACCTTCAGTATGTACTGCAAAGGAAGGTTTGCAATCGAGTGCAAAGTGGCTGGGGTGAGTCAACACCTCCAAGTCTGAGGTTGTGGTTTTCTGCCAGGTTCAGGAGTGAGTCTGAGTTGGGAATGAGTTGCTGTCCCAAGTGAAGGAGTTTAATTATCTTGGGGTCTTGTTTTTGAGAGAGGGTAAAGCAGAGTGGGAGATTGAAAGGCATCTTATTTAGCTTGGGAATGCCATGGGATCTCCCAGGATGAGCTTGAAATTGTTGCTGGTGAGAGGGACGTCTCACCAGCAACAATAAAAACAGCACTCCCAAATGGGTACCATGCAACTACATTATCTTCTGAAGACTACTAAGCCTCACACTGAGACATACAGATGGTTATGTGTCATGGTAATAAATGTATACGTTTATTTCAACATTTTATGACATTGTCATGAGTGTAGTTATTGCAAAAATGCCCTGGAGTATCATTTTAGAGCAATATCATCCACTCTGTTAAAGGCAACCAGAACTAGGTTTCACATCATCTTAAAGGCTGCAGATATTATAATACATTATCAGAACTGCTGATATCACAAACATGCCAGTACAAGGGCAGAGAGAATAAAATTAAGCAGTGGTTTGTGTGTGTGATTTGTAAATTCAGTCTTACCATAGTCAGTACCTAAACCCAAGATCTTTCTCTCTGTCTTTGACTTTCTGTTTGCCTTTTTTTAGATTCATTTTCACTCTGTTTTACTTTGGTCTCCTTTCATATTATGCATTTAATTTCCTTCCCTCTCTCCCACTCCATCTCTATCTCTAAAGTGGTTTACTAGTATGTGATTAATGATGGCCATTAGAAGCTTCAGTATCAGCGTGTCTTGGAGATCACCAGGTACAGGCCATGTAGCATCTGGCCTTGTACAGTATATGTGTGTGTTTGTTTATGTGTACAGTACAGTATGTGTGTCTGTCAGGGTGTTGCTGCGCCAGTGTGTCCACAAATTACCCTTCAGCTAAAGCATACAAACACACATAAAATGCATGTTTTCCCAGTGGATAATTTGTGCATAAACACACACACACACACACACACATAGAGTCATAGCATGCATGCCAGGGAGTTTATTAAAAATGTAATTAAGGTTCAGACACCTTGAAATGGGACCACAGAATTTTGTTTACTGTCATCATATCCAGATAATGAGCAATGTGGAAAACCTTTGAATTCCTGAAATAACATGGACTCAAATATGCTTAAACCAACTGAATTATGAACTTGTTTCATTTTAATGGCAGATAAGCAATAGAAGCACAACAAAGGAAACCTGGCAGCTGCGCTAAATGTGTTTAACGGTGAATGAAAATAGTTCATTTAGGTTGACATTATAACGATTTTCTTTACATATTTGGTTTCTCTGTCTGTTTTAACCTCTCCCCCCAACTGCAGAACACATTTAAAGAAAGTAAATCTTTTGACATTTTTTAAGATAATTTGTAAGCAATGAAGGTTATTTGCCTCCCATATAAAATCGAATAACGCAGCCTCACTTCACTTCAGTTTCAGAGTTTAAGATTCAAATTACTTTTTTAAAGATGAAATCATAAGCAAGTCCCTTAAAGAGGCATTTGACCCCGCAGTAAAATAAGCTGAATATAAATACACTGAAATATCTTGGGCAAGGCTGAGAACAAGATAAAAAACGCTCAGTAAACTTCATAGCGATGACAGTGTATTGTGCTGCTGTTTTCTAACCTCGCAGGCTGTTGTTTGTACATCATAAAGAGCAGTTTTGTCCTCTGTGTGTGTCTGATAAGAGGATTTGAGAGGTTTAAAGCAACAATACTTTGCACATACTATAAGCCCCATATTTACTGTTCACTTTTTACCTTCATCCCACTTTGCCTTGTCACTTTTAATTTATTTATTTATGGTTTTCTTCAGGGATTGCACAGAAAGAATTTGCTGGGTTTAAATGAGGTGAACACGATTGCTGTTTTATAAGACAACTGCGCAAATGGAGACTAGAACATAAAACGTACTTCATAAGTTGCTTTTATAATGCAGTCTCATATACTTGCCACTTTGAATAGGTTTTGTGTATGTAAAGGTTCATTTCAAAATGACTTTTCACCGAGAGAAAAACATATCATGGGTTCATATTACAGATAATGTATTCACACAATAACATATACTGTAGTATGTTTAAATATGGAAACGTGTGTTTAGGACTGAGTATGAACTTTCTCAGTTGTAAATGTACTTTTACTTAACTATATGTACACTCCTTAATTCAATAATAAATAGTTTCCTGTCAACGTGAGCATGTCAGCCCACAAGCTCAGTCAAGATTAGCGGATAGTGTTTTGATGTGTGTCAAGTCTTTTTGAAAATCTCAAAACTTTCAGTTTGCAGCATCACACAGCTGCAGGATGCTCTTAGAGATAATGCAGCCTGTCGGGAAATCACATATCTTAATCATTCTTGAAAATGTAACAGGCCATAAACTCAGAAGCTGCTGTCTGAGAAAACCCAGCATTTATCAGCTTTGCATGAGATTTCCCATGAGGAAGATCTCCCTCTTCTTCATCCTGTGACAGCATCAGTCATGCTGGTCATCGTTTTCCTTCCTCACTCCTCTCTAATTTTACCTCTGATTCAGTCTGTAATTGAGTATTCCATCTGTTTCATGAATTCATAGCCATGTTAATAGCAATGTGGCGATGAGGCAGTGTGCCTGGCACAACATCAGAGTTTTCTCTACACCCACCTCTCTGTAACCTGCTTAATCTTCTTCTAGTTTGGTCACTGCTTTCCTATATTTCCCAGAATGCCTCTACACAATCCTCAAAAAATGTGCAAAGTTATTACATTTAGCAGATGATTTTATATTTAAGCAGGTAAAGCAATAAAATAAGCTGAGGTTATCCAGTTCAGAAAAAGTGAGCCTCTCATGCTCACTCTCAAGAGCAGTTTTGCAGCCACATTGTCAGTGAAGAAATTGAAATCTCTTTCTCTGCCATGATGGATTTCTCTGTAATATTGTTGAAAGTTGCTGTAAAATAAACTCCATTTTAACTGTGAGGGAGAGGTAAATGTGTATCTGTGGAATTATCTTCACATAACCCCACATCACCTCGTCTACATTTGGCCAGTTCTTCTTACAAAATGACAATAGTGCACAGTTTTATGGTGGACATTTAGAAGTTTAAATACAAAATATATCTAGACATATCTGGAGTCAGCTGTCCATAGTTCCATAGCACGGTCTGTTTTTCATGGATTGGCCGCTTAGTTCCAAACAGGGGACATGCCAGTGACATTTGGCATTTTATCCACTATTTAAATATTAAATTAGAACCCACATATGGGAAATTAAACTGAAAATATAGATTTAAATTTGCATTTCCAATACTGGCCTATCAAACTAAAACCTCTTATTCTTTATCCCATTCCCTCTTCTCTTGTCGAGAGGTTGTTCACCCTTTGGTCTTCTTGTCTCTTTTTTTTCTCTCCTTCTGTGTCGATCTATCCCTCTCTGGCTACGGGCTGTCGCCTTATATTTATGTGACGAGCGATAGAGAGGGGAGAAAAGTGAAAGGTGAAGCAGGGGAGAGAAGGAAGCTATGCATGAGGGGAGGAAAAAAAACATACGATCAGTAAGAGAGCTAGAGATGGTGTTTGAGATGGGATTTGGTGTTGTATGGTTTGTGTGTGTTTCTGACCAAAATTGCACAAAAAAGAGATGCATACATTTGTATGAATATGTTTGAGCCTTCATGTTTGTTTGTCTGAAATATGTTTTCATTTGTGTCTGTGTGTGTGCGTGAGTGGGGACGCACCCTCAAAGAGTGATCCACGGCAGGGGGTCATTAATGATTCCATGAACCGAGCGCTACATAAAGCTCTCTCAAACACTCCTACTTTTCTCTCAGCCCTTTTTTGCTTCTTTCCCATGCACCCTTTCTCTTTTCATGTCTGTCCTGCAGCTTTCCTGACACGCTGTTTTCTCTGCCTTTTCTTCTGTTTTACATTATCCAATCTTCACAACTTTCCCTTTCTTTCTCTCATGTGTGGATTTACACCACTTTTGCCCTCGTCTCCTGCTGGTCTTGTTTGGTTTTATCTCCATCTTTTTCTTATGCTATCATCTCTTGTGTCTAGTTTATTTTATCCAGTTCACGCTTTAACTTCTGTCTTCACTTCTATTTCTTTGTTCTTTCTTTTTTTCTATTGTTCAGTCACCTCCTTTTCTCTCTATTTCTCTCTCTGTAAAGTAATGTAAGGACATGGACTGGATCTTTGCATAGAAACATTTCAAACCACATTCATACTACAAAATTACATATAACAAGGTAAATATATTTTTAAAAAAGCATCACTATGATGTTTATTCTTAATTTATTTTTATTTTTTTGGTTCCCACAAATGTACCACCTAGTGATTCAATAATTTTACAGTTTTAGACACAGATACTCTATCAAAAGTCAAGAGTGCAAATACAAATGGTGGCCTGAGTTGAGTAACTCCCTTGAGTGTGTCACTGTGTTGTCATTATCTGTAATTTTCATTGATCAGAAGTGTCAGTGCAGCTGAGGCCCAGTTATAACTGAGCCTTCATCAGTAGGTGATATTTTGCCTGGTGTCGATCAATTATGGAATACCCAGAGATACATTTTAACAGTGGAATACACATTGACTTTGGTGATAGTGTCCAATGTCTGTTATGAAACAAAATCTATGTTTTTTGAAGATTGTGAGATCCCAGTCCATGCTTGCAATGGATCAGGTTTTCACAATGAGTCCTTGTTATCATACCAAGCTCCTTATTTAGCTACATGACTTTTAATAACTTCTTTTCATGCAGAAATGTCCTTATCTGTACTGGTTACGCAAAGTTGAATTAGGATACTAACAGAATAAGCTAGGTGCAGTTGCACACTGCTTTGAATATATGCACTTCATCCCTTTAATTAAAAGTTTCAGATGGAGGGGACCATTTCTGCAGCGAAAAGGGAAAGCTTTCACATATTCTACAAACAGTTTTGGATGACAGATATTGGAAAAAAGTCACCTCTTAACCTCCCCTGTGTCATACTCAATTTATCACCTTGTTTCCAATGAAATTGCATGTCTGCTTTAGCATGCAAACACTTCATACTTTTGACAAATTTATATTAAATTGAAACATACATTTAAAGATTTGTTTGTGATTAAAATCCATTGTCACTCTGAAGAGCACCTGAGTCTCTGCTAGTATTGTAGGAATATTCTAGAATTTAAGAAGAGCTTTTAAACTGAGAAAAAAAACACATTAGTAAACACACAAAAACAGAAAACTTTACTTCTTCTACTGCACATCACCAAAAAATAAAAATAAATTGCACCAAACAAAAATGCACCAAACCCACATATTCAACATGAGGGTGTTTTTAAGGTTTTGTGGGGGAAAAATTGAATAAGTGGAATGTATAACTTTTACAGGAATCAATTCAAAATGTAAAATGAATGAGCTTTGCACAGTGAGTTTTGTAGAATTCATTTGACATAGTGGTCAGGGAGCAACCTTGAAATACATTTACCTATTTTATATTTAATAAAAGGTCAATGGTATTAGCTGCACAGTCACTCTAAGATGTAATGGTGTCTCACTGCTTGAATTGTGCTTTTGTTATTTATATTATCACAGATAATGATCAGAAATGTTGATGGGAAGTGCTTTTTCAATGCTGTATTTTCTACTTGTGCGCATTTCATCAGAGAACAGGAGTTTCAGAGTTATAGTGCCCTATTTTGAGGCGTGTGTGTGTGTGTGTGTGTGTGTGAACTTCTGTCTGAACTGAAACACCAATTGAAATTGTGAGTCTGTGAAATGTATAGCATCTGCCTCCTCTCTTTCAAAATGTACACACACACACACACACACACACACACATTGAGAGGACAGTATAACCTGTAGATGATGGACTGGCTTTCTTCATTACTCTGCAATAAATGCAAAGACAATCTCTCCCAGTCTCTCGCTCTTTCTCTCTCTCACACACACTTACAGACACACACCTCATTGGCATGTGTGTATGCCTGTGCATGTCCTGTCAAATCCAAGAAGGCATGTAAAATACTAACAAGGCTTCTATTCACTTTGGCTTCATGCCAGTCTACGACACACACACACACACACACACACACACAGAACCCATACAGACACACAGACGAGCACTTGCAGGTTATACAGACAAAATGATCGCTTGTATGAATGAACACACACACATGCACACATATGCAGCGTTCTACAATTACACAGGAATATTTTCATAGAAAATTCCCCTAACACCCCAGGTGACTGACCCCCTGGTGTTGAATAAACACGCTCTCTTCTTCACACACTCGCGTGCACACATGTTTCCGTCAGCTAGATGAAATTGCACTTCAAAGTAACCACACAATCAACAGCAGCGCAGTTCTGACCGAGGACTCTCCACAGCTTTCAGATTGTTCCCTGTGCTTCATTATGCATGTACGTCTGTAGACAGGAGAGAAACGGACATTTCACAGGTGACTTTAGCAGTATTTGTCAGCCTCAGCATGGAGCAGTTAGTCGTGTCACATTCCATCCATGTCCAGCTAACACCGTAGCCTTTAGATTCTCTGTAACACACACACACACACACACACACACACACACAGACAATAAGGTAGGGCATTGTAAGTTTTTTTTACATTGTGTATTAGTTCCAGACTAAATGTTAAGAAAGATTGCAAGATTAAGATCACTCATCTTGGTCTCTTTCTCTATTAAAGTAATACTTTCAGCAGACATAAATAAGTCAAATTTGTGTTGAATTTTCTGTTAAAAATGCAGTACCTTTAAGATAAAATAATTTAAGTTAATAATAAAAAACATCCATACTACATTTGTAAGGTCACCCACACTTCTCTCTCAAAGTTTCTCACACTTTCTTTCTTGAGCCTCTTGTTCAATCTGTTTTTATCTTTGCAAAAAAATATTTAGATTTTTACAAGAGCCCTCCTTGAATATATTCTCTCTGCGTATGAGTCGACTTGAGCTCTTGAGATTGAGCTCTTCTCTTTTTTTGTAGTTTCAGTGTAATGGGGAGCAGACAAAGAGCAGCTCTCAACCTGCCAGAAGCACACTAATGTGTTTATAATGAGGAACAAGTGTATTATGACTAATGTCACAATGAATAAAATTCAGAGTGAATCATTACCAGTGTTGGTGCTCTTAATGCACTCATTTCTTTTATGCTCCAATGCACAACACTTTGCAAAGGAGTCTTTGTAATGAAGTGGACTAAACATTTGGTTCTGCGTGAGGACACCTGCACCTGAAACTAAGGACAGAAGTACTGAATAGTTTGTTTACTTATACTTTGTGAAATTGTGTTTCACATTGTTTACACTTTGTAACAACAGCACAGCAACATAAGAAGACATATTGAAGATATAAATCTTTACACAATCTTTACAAGTATTTGACACTGAACCAAAGTTTGGATTTTTTGCATTTCAGTGATACTGAATAACCTGAGGATAAGTGGAAAATAAAAAATTTTTCCTCTGTCAACTACAGCCTATCATTTGTTTAAACTGAAAGAAAAAAATCAGGAAAACCACACATTTCCTCTGTGAAACCAGACAGGAGGTTGTGATGTTATGACAAGCAATCTGCAGACTTGTGGCCTCATCTGGCTCTGTCCATGGCCTGGTCCAGTTTGCCACTGTGTGGGGAAATTCAACATACTGTGTGTGTGTGTTTGTGTGTGTGTGTGTGTGTGTGTGCGTATGTGTGTGTGTGCAAGAATAGATGTCTGTATTCAGCTCTAGTGTTTGTTAACAGCAGCAGATAACTGCTTAACCACAGAGGCACTGAAACCATAAAACTCTGTACACTCTGGGAAGCTGTGGCTCACAGTACTTCAGCAACATACATATGTACATACAAAAATAAAAACCTAATGAAGGGTTAGCATGGTTAAAATACACAAGCACACATCCTGCATAATGTTACTGCAATAATATACCATTTTTAGTTACAAGCTAGTATGCAAGCAAGGAAGGAGAAATAGATCAATTGAAATTTACATTAACAACATTTACATTATATTAAATTGTACTGTGATCAGTACGAAATGACTGAAGCTGTTGGTCTTTTGTAAAATTTTGAAGGCCTTTTTTATACTTGGACAACAAAGATTTTTTTTTCAGGACCATGGCTGTTTGAACTGAGGGTTTGGTACACTTGGTGAAGTGTGACAGGTGTTGTCAAAGCCAGGTGCTGTACAGAAAAGCTGTCTCAGGTCTCCCTCAAAACAGCGATCAGGCTTCACTTCAATCAAACTCCAGTGAGGTCCCTTGGCGTCCACACCAGCTGTGAAACCCTAACCCTGCAATTATAAGAAGTTAAATAATACGAGTCAGTGAAGGTTGTTATATGAGTATTGTCCATAATTATGTACAGTTGAAAGTAGTGAAACAAAAGTAGCCTCAAAACCAATGAGACAGTAGCATTTATCATTCTGTAGAATGATGATGGCAAAGAGGTTTGAATGCCACTTCTGACAATATTTTTGACAGTTTCTATAGGCAGGGCATGATTGCAGAAACAAAACCAGAGTTTTGGTACATTTATCATGCTACTGAGTCAGTCAGTTATCAGTCCTTATCATGTTCATAGTAATAGTTCTTTTACCTACCACTAGACCCGCAGGTACATGTGGTAATTTGTCAACATCTAGCGTCTAGTAAATATTAAAGGAAGGAAGAGAGAAAAGAAGGGTGGCAGATGGTGAACTAATTTAAAAATGACAAGGAATAAGTTGGCATAAATGTACGAGTGACAAAACAGAACTTTGAAACAATATTTTAACTTTCGTGAATGTTGTTACTTTATTTTAACCCAAACCATGATAACTCTAACCAAATCGCCTATTCCTAACTTTTAGTTTTTGTGCCTACATGTAATGAAAGTTGTACTGTAGCTCCATGTTTAGTATATTTATAATGAAAACAGAGTATTGACTTTCTAAGCCATATATAAAATGACTAAAAAGTACATAAGAGTCAGACTTGACCAGAGATTCCATGCTGGCTGTCAGTACTTGACAGTTGTTAATAATGATGTTAAAAAAAAAAAAAAACTGTTTCACACCCTGCCAGTGTTTGCAACTAGGCTTGTTTTTTTTCTCTCACTTATTATATCTCATCTTCCTTTCTCCTTTTTTCATTCTTTCTAGTGTAGAGCAGCAATGGAGACAGCTCTCGTGTAATCTTCTGACTAATCTGTTAATCCTATTAATTATCACACAGCCATTATTCTACCCAGTTATAATCCCCCACCACCACCACCCAGAGACTTACACCACACATGCCTACAGGAACCAACTCATACCAGTTAGCACAGACATAAAAATACACAAAGATATAAAAACAAATCAAACTTTAATATAAAGTTGTTGTAGTAGTTGTTTAGGGGACATTTCAAGTCCTAGAAGTAGAAAACATCAGTGGAACCATTTATTTGACTGCTAAAGTAAGACATAGGACCAACTTTTCAAAAAGACTAACAACAACAAGTTCTGAGTGTCGTATTTAAGTGTCATACTGTAGCTTTAAGATTTAATTTGGAACTGTCAGCACATTTTGAACCCTGCTGGCAGTTCAGGAGCTGAAGGCAGAGGTCTTCATCAGGGCCCGGGGCCAATACTGCAGAAATCTAGGACTGGATCAATTTTATTCCAACTTTGATTGAGTGATGTGGTGAACTCAAAAGCAAGGCTGAAATATCTCTAAAACACAGTTAAAGATAATTGTGGTGTTTACTGTAGCTTTCAGGATTACCACTTACCACTAACCAACTAGGAGGTTTAAAATTGCAAGTATTTTATCCTTGAGGGAGTAAAACATTGCCTTAAATGGTTGTAGGATTGGATTAAATAGTGTGTGGTTTAAGTATGCATTTTTCCTTGCTACAATTGCTGTCACCACCACATCCAATTTGACTAAAAACATTTTTGAGGAGGCAAAGACTGACATACTCACAATCACATTACCAGTTTATATACCAACCCGAATTGTGTTACTTTTTGTAACTCAAGAACACAGTGAATCACTTTTATGTTGCGTGGGCATTAACCAATTTTGAGAAATAAGACTGTTTTTAAAGGTCTTTGAAATTTTAAACTTAGTTTACCTTGACTTTATTTCTTCCCGATTTTTCAGTATCCTTCTCCAAGGTGAGTTTTGTTTTGGTTGTCATTCTGAGTTCCCCTGGTGAGACAATGTGAGTGGTAGCCTTCTGTTTATCATTGAGGTTGTTTGCTAAATTATCACAGGAGGACAGAAGGATTTGTGGGAATAAATCAGTAAATGCCACATAAACATCTCAGCAGCAACAGAAACATGAAAACAAACTACAACACATTGTAGCTTCTTTCATTCTCTCAAATAAATACTACAATAAGACACTGAGGACGTAGAACTGAGTGACACTTTTTTTAAATCATACTGTAAATATCTCATCATGTGTATGCAAGGTTTGCCACAAATATTGATCTGCATTCAGGCTGCTTATCTCAAATATGACCTGCCACAGGACATGAACATGTGAGCATGTGAATGTGCTCACGCTTCAAAAAGCCGCCAATGCCCAGACCATAATTCATTCACCCAGACCACTTAGCCTTATTAGTCTACAAGAAAAGATTAATATTTCAAAACCATGATCAACAAAACAAACAGAGAAGCCACCGCGGCACCATAACTCAGGCCCAGGCCACTTAACGTTATTGTAAACCAAATATTAAATATTTCAAACCATAAACTTAAACAGCCAAGCTCTTTGTTCAATGAGTGTGACATCTGTCCTCTTGTGCTCTTCTATACTTTCGCTTCTGTAACTTGGCTCACATGGCTAATATGTGTAGAGTATATGTACGTGCATTATTTAGGGGTTGTGTTTCGGTATATCACATTCATCAAATGCCCTAAATGGAACAGCTGTTGGTGGACAGAGAGGGAGAAAGAGATTAAGAAAATCAAGGGGATGTAAAGAGAAAGACGGATGGAAAAGGAGAATGAGAGAACCATGACAACGAGGGAACAAGGCGAAAAAATAAAAGACTGCGGATTGCAAAGGAGGATGAAAGCAAGAGAGAGAATTGGATTGAACGATTTACAAGGCACGGAAAACATGTAATGTGAGAGGGAGCAGCAAAGCAATTAGCAAAAAGAGAGGAAATGAGTGAGTCAGAAATAACACATGGATATTGCATTTTGGGGAGGGGAGAAAGAAAAATATGGAAAAGCTGAAAAATGTGAAAAAGAATTGTGGAGAAAGAAGCAGGCACAGAGGCAGAAAAGAGAGGCTATTAGTGATTGTCTAGGTGATCAGTTCTTGCTGTCATTTCATCTAAGCCCTGATGTAGACCAAAGTCAGCTCAAACATAACACACCATCGCTCACACTCTAATGACTAGCTAGCTCAGTGTTTTCCTGTGTGTATGTGTGCAAGGCTGTGCACACTTGATTTTTAATCTATTTGCAGGGTCCAGCAGTCATCAGATCAATTTATGTGTGAAAGAGCTTTGTTTTTACTGTACATTTAAGTGTTAATTGGAACTGCTGTGCCAGATTAGAGTTTTAGCTTTCAATAAGTTTTCTTTTCTTTTTACTAATACATTAATACAGAACATTTGGAAACCTTAAACCATGTTACTACCTGGGATGGCTCATATTAATATTCTGAAATACAGCTGAGGCTGATATCCATGACCCTATATGATTAGGATTGATTTCATGGCTACCTTTAGCATGTCTAATCTAATAACTAATGGTGTGATTGACAGATTTTCATTCTTATTTCCTGTGTAATTATTATTGCCTTTGATCTAATTGATCTGATTAACAGCCATCAATGTGCCACGTGACAGCTGTGTCTACAAGTGCTTTGTTTTGTGTCACCCAACCCTTTATTGAGATTACTATGGACTCAAAGTGGTATTGATTGATAAAATGAAGGGGATCTGGTTTAGATTATTTCAGATGATTCTGAATTTCATGGACAGTGTTGGTTCTTAATTTCATCTGCAGATGACGTACTCCCTCTGTATGTTAACCTAATCTGTGGTTTTACACACACACTCACACACACACGCATGCTATCTCATTTACCACTTTCTCTTTTGCTTGCGTTTGACAGAATTCTCTGTAATTAGTTTGGACAAAGCTGCTCTGCTCTTTTTAAGGGGGTGAAATTATTTCACCGCATCAGCAGAGAGGTTTGGAAAAGTTCATCCATATCTCAAACTCCCAACTTTGTGACTTTGTTTGTGTGTGTCCACACTAAATCTGTGTGTGTATGTGTTTGTGTATATATTTGTGTTGGCCCCATTGTCTTTTTGCACAGCGGGTGCGTGTGCAGCCCTGTTTTGAATGTGAAACTTATTGATCTGACGACAAATGAACTTGTCACCATGGAAATCTGCCTGATGGTTGGCATGTGACATGTTTCTTTCTCTCGTTCACTTTGTTTAACTCTAACTTTCCGTTGCAGCTCTAGGCTCCAGTTTCACTCCTCTGACTTTTGTCTTTTCATGTAATTCTCCCCCTTTTTCTCTTTGTCAGAATGACAGATTTTGTCTGTGATGTGGTTGTGCCGAGATATCCAAGGGAAAGCAATCTGTCCTGTGTGATTCTGTGGTCAGAAGTTAAAGTTTCATACAGTGTTAGCCATTGTAGAAGTCCCCACATCGTGCGTCTATCCCACTTTTCTACTCTTTACCATGTAACCGCTGTGGAAGGCCACCATATCCTGTAGCAATCGGCTATTATTACCACAGCTGTTTCCAAATGAATTCTCATGAGGGTGAAGTAAGGAGGTAGCAGAACTGCATTACATAAAACACTTTGAAAAATTAAGGTAATTCCCATCTTAAAAGTTGCTTAAAACATTCAGTGTGGGCTGTTAATTTGACTGATGTGCTGTATTTTTAAATTGTGTATAGCCTTTTATGTGTGATGATATTGCTTCTTTTCATGGTATCTTCTCTTTTAATAGCATGTCCTTTGTAACAAAGTTGATTGCGTCAAAGGCACTAAATACATAAGTTGACTTGACTTTTGATGGCAAGTACCACCTTGAACTTGCATAATTTGTTTAAGCATTTATTAGTTTTGCTGTGATTAATGCTATTATCTTCACACAGTATGTATGTCTTGTAAAAGCCACAGTCACTCAGGATCATTTTTAGCCCATCACAGTAAACTATAAACACTGAGCACACCTCATTTTCTAAGTGAAACTGCATTAGGCATCTCTGCACGCTGAAAAATGGAAATAGCAACATTTTGACCAAATATTTTGAGCTTTATATCCTGAAATACGTCAAAACAATCAATCTCTTTTGTGGGGGACATGGATAAATACTTCTTTTTTTTTCTAACTTTGACAATAGTTCTGTTGTGTTTTCCTGTGATTATGAGAAAGTCTGTTTGTGAACTTGACAAGAAGTTTGTCTTCTTGAGATTTTGTTTTACAATTTCATTATTTTGACCCAAGCAAAGGGTATTATGCATTTATGCATGCTCACAATCCAAAAGAAAAGAAATTGAACTCAAGTCAATTAAATGATCAATTAAACTATTACACATGCTCCTAGTTGTTCAGCCCCCACGTCCATTCAACAACTTGATGAGATTGCTTTTATTTGTCCACCAATAACTCACAAACACACAATTTATTCTCACATTTGAAAAGCTTTAACCAGTGTATTTATGTTTGATGAATTACTTATACAATGAAAATCAAAGTTATTGTTAGAGCAGCTAATGAGCTCATTAGCTGAATTGCACTCTCAAGTCCAAATTAGTTATTTTGACAGCATGGACTGTTTGGTCAGAAAAAAAAACTAAAGGTCTGGAGATTTTTCCCATCTGCAGTTGAACTCTGTGATTAAGATCTCTAACACATGTATTTTTTCAAAAGAAGAACAGCTTTATCAAACCTATCAGTACTACTTTGTAAAATCTCATCCTCCTAAACTGTGCGACAGAGTGCGACTTGTGTGAAAATGTTCTCCCTCTGGGCTTGTGGAGGGGGTGCTGCTGTTGTCTGATTCCTCTAAAGGAGATTAATGAAAGGACTACAAACAGAAAAGAAGGGGACAGACGGTGGGATGAGAGAGAGGCTGCAAAGGTGGGAGTGGACGGGTAGGAGGGTTGTAGTGGTGGGAGGGGTGTGTGTGTGTGTTGGTTGAGGAGTCTTCTGTGAAGTCCATTCATGCCCTGCTGAATCAATGGAATTCTTTCTGCCTCTCTCTGCTTGTTCCCTTTTCTTTCACAATTTCTCATTCCTTCACAGACTCTCCCTCTCTCTCTCTAAATCATCTGGTTATCCTCTCTCTCCTGCATTCCTCCTGTCTTGCCTGTCACGGGCTTATGTCTGTGATGTCATTCAGGACAAAGAAGCCAAGCTTGCCTGGAATGTGAGACTGACGGGGAGAGAAAGAGTGAAGACAGTGAGAGGGGGGAGAAAAGCAGATGAGAAAGAGTCAAAAAAAGGGAGGGAAACTGGGAGATAAAATGTCAGATGTCATGAAAATGTCAACACAGTGATGCACATGAGACTGACACAGTGAGATCTATTTGAATGTCTAAAATATGTCAAATGTCCCCAATTTGAAATGGTATGCGCCAGTCTCTTTTCCAGTTAATGAAACTGCATTGAAAAGAAATAATAAAAATAGTTAAGGTGATGATGATCGTGTTTAGAGGTTTTCAGTTTAGAGGTAAAGCGAGAGAGTGGCAGGCACAGCATGAGGTGAAAGGGCCAGGTGTATAGTTCTGAAAGCAATGGGAAGTTGTTGTATTTGGCCCAGTGATTTGACTCCCTAACCAACACAGTCAGCACCCAGTCTACACACACAACTCATTAACGTACTGTGAATTCTTCAGCTCTCAATTGCAGCAATTTGCTTCGAAGATCTTACTCCTTCTTGGAATCGTAAATCAGTCAAATCTGATGCACAGAAATAGCACATATTTTTAAATTCTGTTTTACTGTAGAGCTCAAACAAATAGGATTTGCCAAAAATACAGATGTGGAGATTAATGGTCCAAGAAGTAATTGTGACTGTTAGTTAGCTCATGTCTCTGGTTTCTATGTCTCTATTCTAGTTAGTGATGTGTTCTGAGACATTGTCTCACAATGACAATGTTGAAATGTTCCAATTCACAAAGTGAATAAGAAAAATACATTGATGGATTAAAAAATGTAGGGGTCAAAATGTCCACAATTTAGGGATCAGTTTCCTCTTAACTTCCTCTTACTGCTTCTGTTTCCATGGAGCATCTTCCTTGTTGCGTGTTTGGGAACTATTTAGGTCCTTCAGGGAATTGAATGACAGCGGTCTTTCTTCCTATGCTGCGCTGGTATGCATGTTCTCACATACCGGCGTTGTCATAGAAAAGTAACTTAGCAAAGTTCCCAAGGTTGTCAAGCTGCTGAATGAATAAAGTACCTCACTAGTAAGTGATGAATGTATGAAATGAACATGTAAACATGGTAACTGTGTTTTTTTAATCCCCCCTTCAACTGAGCTCATGGTTAAAAGGAATGAGGAAAAGGTACAACTTTAAAAGTGCTGGAAAAAGAGAAAGCACGTTAAAATGAGAAACAAGAGCAAATAGGAGTACAAGGACAAGAAAATTAGAAAACGACCAGCTTAAAGGCAGAGAGAGAGAAATGGTAATGTCAGGGGGAGCAGGACATCACATTCATATTCTGACTAAGGCCGTTGCTATGTGTGTGTCCCAAAAGGGGAATATTTATGTTGACCACACACACACACACACACACACACATGCACGTGGAGCGTGACCTCTCTGCAGAGGCCTGTCCATCAGTCAGACATGCTGATGGATGAAGCTGTCAGTGCCTGTGTGTCTCGCTTATCAGGCAGTCAGGTACCCCTCTCTGTAGACCACACACACATACACACACACACAGGCATGAACCCTCACAGATACAAACACGCACTCACAAAGGATGGAACAGCAGAACAGGTAGGATGTTAGGGGGAAGATAATGTAAGAAGAGATGGAGAGAAAAGTTGTGGCTATTTTGTTCTTTCTGGCAGGATTGCCAAACAAACTCAGTAATTCTGTTTCATGTTGATAAAAAAGAGAAGGACAGAGACAGTGAAGCCTCTGGCCTGGTGGACTGAAATGTATACTGATATCAAACCAACCCACACACATCAGATTCAGCTGTTGCTTTAGTCAGCAAAGTCGTATCATTTACTTACACACTAGGGGTGTTCTATAGAAAAGCCTAATGAATACGAAATGCTAAATGATACAGAGATCAAGCACCTACAGTGTTTACTTAGTAAAATGTTTGGGGAGGTGTCCTTTTTTCAGTAACAAGTAGTGGGATGGATGATGTCATCTGGAGGAGATCTTGGGGAACAGGTCAACCAGAGTTACAACCTCTGTTGTATGAGCAACAAGTGGTATAACAGCACGCTCTCACACAGCCAGCCTGCAATACTGGAGCTGTATGGAGCATGCAGAGATTACAGTGAATAATACACATAAAAAGGAACACAATAATTGCTAGTTGCTACTTCACCAACAAAGTCAATAAGGTTCTCAAGTGGTAAAGTGGTTCTGAAGGCCCTGTGCCGAAACGTGTTGGTACATTAAATCTTATTAGTCCACAAGTGATGCTTTGTCTACATGTTTAAAGGTACTAAAATGAGGTAAATGACAGATTGAGTACTTATTTTTAACAAGTAATACATATAGTAGTGAGTGACTTTTACTTGTTAGTTAGCTACTTGTCTCCATCGAACACCTACATTCAGTGTAGCACATGTTTATTTGTAGAATCCAGTTTATTTTAAGGCAAAGCAATATTTCATCATAAAAATCAGGAGCTTCAGAAGTGGTGAATCACATCGTAATTTGAAGTCTCTTATCTGTAGGACTGGAAAATACCACCTATTTATTCACAGAAACAAGAAGGAAGCATAGTAACAAATGACTTTATACTGTAAAGTAACAGCATATATCACCTGTTTCCATGCACAGTATATTCTACATATATTGTGAAAAATGAACCATCATGAGTGATGCCCAGAGGAGACAACAAAAGCTCTTTCCAATTTTCTAAGTGAGTGTTTCTGAGATTTCTGAGTGAAACTCAGCATGCTCTCATCCTCACTCTTCTTTACTCTCTCAGGTAGTTGGCATGGGGCTGCGTGTGCGTTTGTGAATGTACATGTGTGTGGGCCTGCTCTCGTATGCATGCCTGTGTGGCTCACCCACTCGGCAGTAAATTCAGTTATCCTTGGGGGTCCGGCTGTGCAAGGATTACACTGGCATCCCACTCTGGGTTTTAAAACACAAACAAACACAGGTACACAAACGCACACTCGAAATCTTGCGCTCCAAAACACACACAGAAGCATTCTGAAGTATACGTGCATAAACACAAACACAGACATACACACACACAGCAGCCTGGCTTTGCTACGGCTCCGCTTTTCAATTTTCAGCTCAATTACATTCCACTGTTACCTATTCTAAACCAAGATCCCTCTTTTCCCTCAGGACACACACACACATACACACACTTTTTTAATGGTACTGCATCCCACTTAAGCCCAAGATTGTGTGGCCTCCTCAACTTTCCCTGAAGGTGAGAATCATCTGGTACTATGGATACTTTTAAGAACTTTTTTCTGTTTACTCTCTGTAGTAGAGATATAATATATATATTAGGATTTGAGAATGCTGGATTGTATCCACATTGACTTGATCACTTTTGGACATCACAGAATAAATATTGAAGAACTCTTGTTAATTATAAAAACAGCAACTGTTCCAGGTTTCTTTTTTTTTTTTTTTTTTCTTTGCTTTTAAAGCTGTGCACCAAGAGCGCCCCTTCAAGGCCAGAGTATTCCAGGGCAGGAAGTTTGGATTGTAGCCCAGTATAATTCAAATTAAAAGGTCAGTTTATGTTTACAAACCAAAACTGTTAAGAAAACTAATATCTATGCTTAGTCAAGGCCCTGTGTCAGACTTGTATGGCATATCTCAGAATTAAAAATGTGGTTTAAATCTAAGAACTTCCTTGATTAAAACAAAGCCAGAAGTGAAGCTTTTTTTTTCCATTTCAGTCTGCTTCTAATCAAATTCTGTGGATGGAGCAACTGCAGCTGCTGCTTCTGCATGGAAACAAAAAGTATATGTTGTCAGTAAACCTGGCAACTTTAGTACATTTTCTTCCAAAAAAATCAGTTTCAGCACACATTTATGACTTCATCATAAATTAACTAAAATAATTTTAAAAAGACTGTTTGGTTGAAACGTGCACACACACACCACACACACACACACCAACACAATAGCATTGCAGGCGAGCATACAAAG
The DNA here is from genome assembly GCA_032362345.1 of Sandelia bainsii. NCBI lineage: Eukaryota > Metazoa > Chordata > Actinopteri > Anabantiformes > Anabantidae > Sandelia > Sandelia bainsii. The sequence goes on from JAUMHL010000015.1 coordinate 16,711,565, forward strand.
AGAACAAACAGCCATGTAATGTGGCGGTTCCCTCTCATTGATACTGGGCACTGGAATTCAACCTGGGGGAGGGGGGTTGGTAGGCATGGTGTGTATGTGTGTGTGTGTACCATCCTGTCTGATTAGCCTAATGATTAGCATTACTGACAACTGACAGCAAGAAGAAGGAACAATGAATGTCATTTCTTTTTTTTTATCTCTTGCCCTTTAACTTTCTTTGCTTGCTCTGTTACTTGCTTTTAATCTCTGACCCCTCCTTCACACACACACACACACACACATTCACATATCACATTCTGCCTGCCATTCACTTAATGGCTTAGTTCCCATACAGAGTAGAATTTTCTCTATTAGAAATAGAAATGAATAGATTTCCTGGTATGAAAACTGTTGGACTATGTTCAAGTCACACACACACTCTTATGATCCAACATGATTCAGCAATCCAACATCATTAAAAACAGCTTGGCTGATAAAATATAATGATAGGTTGCCGTCTCTAAGCTCTATAATATAGTTGGAATGCTGAGTACCAATCAAGCTGTTTGTAATCAGCTAATGATAGGTCATGAGAGTTGAGGTTGGTTGATACCCATGATTTGAACTCATCACAAAAAAGGTGGGTGAGAGAGGTGAGAGGAGAAGAAAAAACAAGAAAACAGGTGCAGAAAGGACAGAAAAGGGAAACATTAAGAGAATGAAAGAAAGCAGGATACACAGTGTACTCTCTGTGACTCTGAAAGACAGGAACTGTTGGTCTTCATGTAGTATAATCAGTATTCGGTGCATTGAAAAAATAACTTTACAACAGTGGTCTTTTGTTCAGAACGTTAAGCTCATTGTCTTAAAGCAATTTACATCTACAGTGATAGTGGTAGGTAATTGTATAATAGATAATGACATCTTTTTTTTTGGTTTCTTTGAAAATGCTCTTGTTGAAGTACTTGCAACTTTAACCTTTCACAGGGGATGTCAAGTAAACTTCGAGAGTCATAAGCCGAGAACATTAAGAGCGACTGTCTTTGGGGTTCAGGGAGGGCCTTTATAATAACTTAATAATAATTTTTTTTATCAAACTTTTCAGGAGGCGGAGTTGGCTAAAGCCTTAGAGAAATAAAAGTAGGGAAAAATCATTTAGGAAAAGTATGCATCACTTCAATCCAACACGCTGATTCGGGGTTATGTTTCTTTGTGGTTGAATCCAAACAAGACTCAAAGGAATGAAGATAGGTGCGATAAGAACATCCTGTTGTGGTTGTGCCTGTGCCAAAATGCTGCTGAGGGGAATGAGATCATTGTTTGTTCCTTCACTGAACCATGTAGACTAACTTCTTGTTGCTATATTGCCTCAGTTTAGCCCTTCTCCTTGCCTGTTCTTGCCTCCAAGACTGGAAACTTAAGGATCATTCTCTGAATGATGAGGGAATTGAATTTTATGATTATGCTATCTGCTCTGGAATCTTCACAGCAGGACACGTTGCAGCATATTAGATGGGATGCATCCTTTATTCTTCATGCTATCATTACCTTGCTGTGAAGCACGCACTTAGTTGACAAGCAATAAATCATATTTGCGATGTATGGTGACCAGGTCATTGTTCTCTCAGCTATAGTGAATTGAACAACTGCAAAGGAAAAAGGTCACGTCAAAATTCTGCATCATAAACTGTAAAGGATCAGTATGAATTATAATCCATTTACAGCATGGAATAAAGAATTTATTGATATTACCTACCATATTCTGATGACTAGATGCCAACATTAGCAAGATCTAACCTTAAAATGTTTGAAACATAGGCTTTAAGAACTCATTTAATTAGTTTTGCCATTTGGTTGGAATCGTTATTGTGGACAGCAAAATATATATGCTGATTTGACCTGGTGCTAATCGAGATGATCTGTTGACTGCTGAGATACTTTCCAAACCATTTCAGGCAAAATGTGCAGCCTCCCCTATAGATCCACCATGTAAAATCTGAAATCTGTCTCAAATTTCATTATCGAGCATGCAGCTTTTTCTTCCAACAGTGATGTCCTATTGCCACACCAACAATCTCAAAATCGCTAACTAAACTGACACTGATATTACCCATTGCTTGTAGATACAGTGCTACTGAAATGACAGTTCTATTCTCAGCATATGTTGCCAAGAGCTAAGATCTTCCAGCTTGGCTGACAGTGAGTCTGGCTTAAATGGGCTAGTGCACAGCTGGTGTGAGGAGGACCTGATTGAAACCATGTAGCTTAAAGTCTCTGTGCAAACATTCCATTAGAATAGCATTACCGTATTACCAAGAATCACTGTTATAATGGGATCAAGGTTGTTCAGAACTGCATGCAGTGCTGTTTCTCTTTTTATTGTTTGGTTTTGTTTGTTGTGTACTGTATGCATGCTATTTTGTTTTCAGCCAGTCACAGTGTGTGTGCAGCTGCCTCTTTGCCCTTTCTCTATCACTTTTTGTGTAACTAAAGGTTTCAGACTGGGTAAAATGAGCCTTCGTGCCTCCACAGTAATGTGGCACCTTTCATAACTCCATAAAGAGAACATGGTGTATGTAAAAAGACACCACAGAGTGCTCCTCCACAAAGCAGCTGGCTGAATTCACAATGATGGCCTCAAGCTTTACAGACCAGGCACTTTTGATATCTCGCTGTCTCTTTGTCTGTCTTCCTATGTGTCTGTCCTGTCTGGCTTTGAATCTGACAGCTAAATTTAAGGGAGTCAGCTGCTTCGATTCAGACTTTGGGGATTCGGGTGGTACCTGCCTGTCTCATTTCTCCATCTCTATGAGTGATGGCAGTTAGCTGTTTGTGCATTTGACAGACTGACAGCTCTGATTGGTCAATCCCAGCCTGTCACTCACTTCGCCATCACGGACACTGCAACTAAGAGGCAATTTGCCGCAGCAGTGACAGAGCCTCGGGCTATTATTGCCATTGTGACATAGAGCTTTGCCTCTCAGTGAGACTAGAGACATCTAAACTTAACGGCTTACAGCCACTCAAATTTCTATTTTGCACGGTAAAATGCTACCAACTGCTTAGTAGTACTGATGGGATTTTCAGTGATAGAATGGCAATTTCTAGTTTCATTAGTGGGCTGGAATTATGTTGACCTCAGTAGCTTTGGTCCTCGTTCCTTCTTTTCACCTACAACTTTCTCCGCTGTCTTGTCCGCCATCAGTGTGATCTCTACTTTATCTTTCACTGTGTTTCAGTGAAAAGCAGCAGTGTTGCTAAAGTTGTTGTGAAAGTGGTGTAGAAACAGGGAGTCCAAAGGGAGTGTGCATCTCTTCTGTTAAATACAATAATGGCCAATGTGGAAAGTGTTAAGGATTTGATCCAAACCTGACACAAAAGTGATTGACAAGTTGGTGACGTGTGGTGAGGGAAGGGGGAAGGAAAATAATCGGTCTGGCCTCCATCTCCTTCTTGGAAAGTGAACGATGATGACTATTGATACCTTAGTTTTTCAGTGTCACCCTGTATTACGTACAATGTCACACAGTGTTAGGCTCAATCCACTCAAGCCAAAGTGTTTGACCTGCTGCAGTGCTCCTGGCAAAGGCAATTAATCCTTAACCAGGCACTGTTCTGATGTTCTGTTCTGAGTGCAAGACCGTTCAATCCCCAAAGTGAAGAAATGGATTTGTTCGCTGCAAATTGTTAAGTATCAGGAAAAACAAAAAGCTGAAAAAAAGTATTGTGTTTTACAACTTTTGTTCCACTTGAGATTGCTTACAATATGTATTTCTTATGTCAATAATGCAGCTGTTAAAATGAATTGAAATAAAAGTGTGGATAAAGGTCCAGGCATGTGAAGCTGCAGTTCAAAAACTTTCCAGTTTCACTTAGGAGATTACTTTTAAATGAACGCATAAGTCATGAGTGGCCTTGTGCTGTTTCACCAACTTTCCCGACAGTCTTCACCAATCAAGATAAATAATAATGCAGTACAGTAAGAATGAAGTAGCATGAAAGGAATGCCTGGCCTCTATAAAGTTCTGGATCCAATGCCACTTGTCTGTGCAGAGATCTGCGATGACTTAAGCACACTCAGAAGACTAAGTCACACAAATATGAATAAAAACTTAAGATTTTACAATACAGTAAATAGGTTTATTTGTCTGAAAGGCCAAATTCATATGACTTCTGAGGGAGTTCTGGCCAACTCAACTTGCACTAGTAAAACAGCCATAACCATGCATATTCAATGGCAAGCTGAGAGAGAGGCAGCATAAAACAGAAAATTGATGGAAATCGTTTAAAATGGCAGAGAAAAAGCAGAGTGATACAAGTGAAAAGGGAACAGTGGGCAGTGAAAGAATTTGCTCTTATGCTAAAATGTAATGGTTGTCTCCCCAGAAACCAAATCCCCATGTTGCAGACTCACACGAGACTGACATTTATACACTGTTCAATTCCAAGTAATGTGTGAATTTATAAATCTATGATGATAAAACATATTTGGTCATCTCATAATATCAGCAGTCTTTATCGTTAGATATTTTATGTGAGGAAGGAAGCAGCTGAAAAGTCAAAACAATTCCATAGAAGCGTCTTAGGATGAGACTGTGCAAAGCTTGTTGAGAAATTTTCCTTATTTCCTGTGAAACATAGGCCATTATTTCCAAGGTCTGAGCAAGATTTGTGATGTCAGGTGGCTAAGTGAGAGTGTATGTGTGTGTGTGTGTGTGAGTGAGGGAGACAGAGTGAGAGACCGGAGGGGGAATCTAAGTGTCCGAGCATAATGGTCATCTTCCTGTGTCTGACCGCAGAGTTGCGGAGGTCAATGCAAACCTTTCAACATCTCTCTCCTTACCTCTTTCCTTGTTTCTCTCTTCACCTTGTGCTCTCTCTCTCACTTATCAACTCCTGATGCTCTAGAAAGGTGTTCATCCTTCCTTCGTCATTCATTCATCTCTCACACATGGCTGTTTCCAATTGGACCAGATACATTTCTGGAATTCCAGGGCATCATTGTTTCATGCGCAGTATGTGTATGTGTGTGCACTAGCTCTGTACCAGGGACTATTAGAGACCGACAGGGAGGCTAGGAGGGTGTTAATAAAGATAGATATAGAATACGAGTAGAATAGAAGCAAAGGAGAAAAATGAGTGTTGCATATGCATGTGATTCAATTCTTATGCCCTGAGTCAGTAAGTTAATCTCAGTGATCGTATAAACTAAACTCGAGGTTGTGTATAATCAAATTGCATTGCAATAAAGGACACAACCACTCACAAACATGCACACATCCAAAATGAATGCAAACTGTTGCTCTTTCCTTTATAATCTCTGTTTTATATTACTCTGCTTTTGCAGAACTTCATTTCAAATTTAGATACAAAAGTTTTCAAAATAAGCTTTGCTGAATTTTAAGCAATAGTGTATAAAATGATGCACAAGCAAAGCCTAGCTACAGTGCTTCAAAGGAAGCATAAGTGTTTAATGGGTTAAAGGACCTCTTTAAGTACACTTATCATAACTTGGCACTCAGACAAACGACTTTTAAAGAGACATTCAAGTGCACATACTGTAAATGCAAATGTATGCAATTTAAATTCAGTTATAACTGAATATGCACATCAGACAGTAGTAGTCCTACTTTAACTGCATACAGCCACATACACACTAACATGTGCATGTGGTGGGATAGCTTCAGACCACTGGGTAAAAATATTACACCACAATTGCATTACCGTTAGCCATGGTAGCTGGTCTGGACAAAAAGGCACCACAGCCTCTCTGTCTCTCTATGTCATTGTGCTATAGTTTTATTTACATTCCTCCTTCTCCCATGACACATGACTAAGCCAATCTAAAATGCAGTGAGCCCAGCATTGGCAGGCGGAGTCAAACAGAGACCAAAGCCATCTGCCTAAATGAGTTACGCTATTCAGGGCAGCACAGTCTCCAAGAGCAATCTGGTTCTTCCCTGTCGGATTTCTAATATGAAAAACGTGATTTTAAACCAGATGAGATGTGCATGACAGATAGACGGATGGCTGGATGGATGGATGAGTTTGTTAGCTATTGTAAGACCCTTGGTATGAACTGTGTTTAGCAGAGACTGAAAGTTGGTAATTTTGTGTTTTCACTGAGGTCAAACATGCTTCAGGCTGTTTGAACATCATAAGCCTGGACTTTTTCAATTTTTCATTAAAAAAGTGTATGAATGGAGCAATTGCAACAAGGAAAGAAAAGACATTCATCTTTGTGGTTATAACAAGAGAATATACTACAAATATACACAAGGATAGACATGCACACACAAAAATGTGAGAATGTACGTAGACACACACACACACAAAGCAACAGGGAGGCTACTAACACAACTAAATAGCAATTACCACAGCATCTGCAGCCTAGCAACCAGGCCAATGGATGTCATTGTCCCTCATCACATTTCTGTGTGTGTATAAGTGTGTGTGTGTGCGCGCCATCCTGTGACAAAGATCCTTCTTTTTTTGGGGGAGAAAAAATGTCTGTATGACAGGTTTAGAATAGTGTGAGAAAGGAAGAGACGGTACGAGAGCAAGTGAATGAAATGCAATGAGATGATGGCTGCTCTCAATAACCTCCGTCATATAAACTTGAGCCAGTCTCACTTGGTTTTCAAAGGTGAATAAGTTTCTCCCTTTGCTCCGTATTCCGATCTAACAATGTGTATGACAAAAGTGTGGGTGGAGGCAAAAAAATCCTCCAAAACTGTAGTTCTCCAGAGACTCAGTCACACTCACTTTTGAATGATATGATAAAATCCTTATCTAAATATTTAATCAAAGCTCTCTTGAAATTTGGTCCACCTGTATATTTCTGTTTCACTCAAAAAAATGTCACTAAAAATGCTCCTAACAACCTGTGAACTGTGACGTTTGGCTGTTCTCATTATGATTAATGAGCCACAGTCTGAAGGAAGTTTGGTGTGTGAGGTATTACCATTTAAAAGTACCTTATGGTAACTAACCACTTCTGCATGCGCATATGTGTGCACATGCAGGTGTGTGTGATTCACACACTAACAAAAAGCATCTTCAAAATCACATTCAGTGTTTAGCAATTCAAACCAGATGATGAAAGCACACTAATTCAAATAAAATTTATTCATGAGCACTGTCCTGTGTCCCATTGAGTTAGATGATATCTCAGGGGGTGAATTTACAAAACAAGAACAGTACATATACAATCTCATTTTCATTTGAAATATTGTTTATTTGCTTTAATATTTAGACTTTGTTCTCTGTTTCTGTTTTTTTTCTCTACAGGTGCATTATCTCTAGTTCTTTCTTCTTCTTCATTTCAACCTCTATTTTCCTTCAATGCACACAAAGCTTTTGATGTTTCATTATTACTGAGGCTGTTGAGCGGCAGCTTTTTATACATGACTATGTGTTGTGTGTTTGAAATGTATACGGGCGCATTAGTAAAATCTGATAAAAGATCTCTGTCTGTTCTCTTTTCCTCCCCATTTTCATGTGTTTCCTTGTACTATTTTCTGAAATTGTTGTATCTCGTATTAATTCTTTTTTTTCCCTTTTCATCCTTGCCTCTAAACACACCTGATCTCTACCCTTTTGTTGCTGTTTTTGTCTATCCTCTGGCATTTTTTACATTGCCAATGACCCAACAGACCATTTTATTTGGTCTTAGCTACTGTGGAAATGTTCAGTTTATAGTGTTTTGGTATTTGTTTCATTTAAACCACGCTAAAAACAGAGCAGAATGACCTTAAGTAACAGTTAATCAGCAATTGAAATAAGAAACATTTCACATTGGACAAATGTTTGGAGTTTTTGATTTGTCTTCTGTTATCCTTGGTTATCAAATCTTGAATGAGCTGCTGACGTGGGTGTCAGCGTCTGTCTCCTTGCACACATGAAGTGTCAGGTGCTGAGGTCATTTAGTATCAGTGGTTTAGATCACGCTCACCTCCCGAATAAACCCCCTTTCTGTCCCCTTGGAGGAGCCCCACAGCGTGAACTGTCCTTTCAGGTGTTGCAGCAGTGGTTTGATTGACGTCACCAGTGCCTGGCAGAATAAACTAAATGAAAGGAGTAAACACACCAGAGTTCAAATAAGCCACTCCAAACATGGCTGACATGCACACACAAGTATGCTCATCCCATTGATGCCTCATTTCCTTCATCTGTCTTTTCAACAGTAATCTTTAGTTCTCGTCTTTGAACTCTTCCAAGTTCTTAATAAGCTGGTTTGATTGGTTATGGCTAATTCTACAAAGCCCACACGAGTGCCTGCATCTCAGAAAATGTGTGTGTGTTTATTCTTCCTCACAATGAATGAGTGTGGGAATGTTTGTGTTCAACACTGTTTGTTACTCTGACTGAAGCTCTCAGATGAGGAGCCAATTGATTGAGATGGCCCCAATTAGTCTGCGTGATTGACTGTGATTGGACGGTGTCCCTGGCACCTCATCGTTGACGTTATTGACAGGCTAATTAGTTGTCGTGGTGACCGCTTAAACACAGCTGATTGTGTGTGACAGTGAAATGACCCATGTTAGCCAAGCCTGCCTCTTTGCTTGTGGACATGTTTGTACGTCTGTGTCATTGTGTTTGCATGTGTTTGATCAAATACATCTTCACAGAGGATGTTACAGAAATGTTAAAGATTAAAGATTACAAAATAATTACACAGAACTCTGATGCAGCACACAAAAATGTTTGATTGATCCAAGAGGGAAAATTCAGCATCCAAGAAAGCCAACAAAGACATAGATTGAAAAGCAGAAACTATAGAACACTAAGTGCTGAAAGTAAAAAAACCTACTCAAACGCACTGCAAATAAATTATCTCAGTTAGCATCAAAACACATTGCAGAAACCCAAGTAATACTTACAACCCTCCTCTTCTGAGGTGTTGGTTTGCTTTTTGCTTCTTTTTACCACAAATCCCTGTTTCCGATTGGTTGTCAGGGCATCTCTGGTCAACAGTATAACCAGCTTCAGAAACCAGTGCTTAGGGATAATACATACAAAGTTGTATGTTCTGGGATTGGCATGTTTGAAGCAGGGGCTAAGAGCCTTCTCTGGTTTGCCTCTGTGGAATCAATTACAATTCTAAACATACAAACTTGGAGGGTATTATCCCGCTTATGCAATGGCCACTTGCCAACAAAATGCCATACACTCTATCAGTCATTAATTTACTCATACCATATAACTTAGGCCAGAAGTTTTATAATCCTGACAAGTATTAAAATGGGAAATTTCAGTCATAAGAATTGAGAATGGTGATGCACATTGCTACACAATATTAATATTAAAACTGTCTGTTCAGCAGAGATAACGTTACGCCAGCACTCTCCCTTTTTCAAACACACACACTTCCTCTCTTTTCACCTGCTGTCTCCCGCACTCTTACCTGTGATTTCTTCACATCTCGCTGTTCTGCATGGCTTTAGTTAAATTTGCTTTTCCATTTCTCTCCTTTCCCCTGAAACTGTCCCTCGGATTCAGGCTACTGGCTTCACCATGGCTAACGTTTTTTAGGTCCTCTATACAAGTTTTATTACCTCTGCCTACCAGATCCAGGCAAATGTGACACACATTTGAAGTTGCATTATTGTGCTTGTCCATTTTTGTTATTTGTTTACACAGATAACCCCACCTAACACCTACATGTCATTGGTGTCTGGCTTAACGATCTGGTTATTATTGGTTAACACACCTTCCTGCCAATTTCAATCTTGATTTTTCAGGTATAAGATCCTTTATTTGACTGCAACAAATCATACCAATAGTTACTTATGCTTCTTATTTTGTAACAATCGTTAATCTACATCTAGATTAACATTCAGCCCATTGAATAGACATTTAAGCAATATATAATGCAGTAATCCTGGCCAATGAAGCACCACTTTAAATGAAAAGACTTCAATTTACATTTGGCTTATCTCTACATGTAGTAGAGACAAGGGTGAAAGGGTAAAAAGTTGTAATGAGAAAGAGGGAGTGGTAGACGATTGTACAGTTGACTAGCTGTGAAGAAAAGACTCTAATCTTGGAGGAGGCCAAAGTTGGCATTTTGGCCGGCCAACTTTTTATGCTTCCTTTGCTCTACCACACCAATGTCTGTCTGTTCTAATTTTCTCCCAGTGTCTTTACTTGTTTCCCCACCACTGCCACTTAAATTTCTCCAAATCTACTATCTGGCACCATCCTAGATTGATTAGATTATTAAACCAATTGCTCTTCCTGAGTCACACATATTCTAGAGCAGCTGTTGACATACCTGTTTTCTATATGTCTATGTTAAAGCAACATTTTCAGGGTTTGAAAATGGTCTTGCAGTCACAACACTGAAGCCATTAAATGAAAACTTGAGGCAGCAGATGCAGACTCATGCAGAGTGATTGACACAGAAGGGAATCTGGTGTTGAACCTGACCTGACATTTTAGTAATACGATTATCTCTCTCAAAACAAATTGATTCAACGTGTCAGATGTGTTAGCACTTTTAGTGGAGGTATGTCTGAACTTGAGGTTTATAGAATGTAAAACCTAAATTCAAAACCAGAGACACAAAATTTAAACGGTGATTTTTTTTATGATATTTTGGATCAGGAATTAATTATTCAATAAGGAAATGTGTAATGATCCACAGCTGCTTTGCACTTTATTAATCTAATCCATTTTACTGTGACAAGTCTCCTGTTTCTTGCTCTCTCTTTGCTCTGTCTGTTCTTCTCAGCACAGTTCTTAGTCGTTTCTTGTTTGTTGTTCTTATCTCTGTAGTTCCCCCTCGGGAGCCCGCAGTCACCTGTCGATCCAACACCTACCCTAAAGGCTTCTACTGCAGCTGGCACCAACTACACCAGACATTCATCCCCACTACCTTTGAAGTTGACGTACAGTAAGTGCAGTTTTTTTTCTATAGATGTGTGTGCCATGTGTGGATATAGGTAAACAAAAAAGGCAAAAAATAAATAGGTTTAGGAGTAGCTTTGAATTGGAAATTACGAAGCAAAATAAATTGTGCACACACATTACAAAACCGAGTCCATGAATTACAAAATTAAGACAACAAATTAAGTAATCTGTGTGTACGCATTACTTAATTTGTGCTCTTGATTTATTGCCTGATTAACTGTCTTCAACTCACTGGACAAAGTCTGAACTTCAGGCTTTTATACACTTTACATCTCCATAAACATTACTGAGAGCATTAAAGTAAAAAAATATTTCACATTGCATCCCGGATTGATCCCGACAGATGCGGACTCTTTACCTGTTAAAACTCTTTTTTTTACGCATGGTGACAATGTCCAAAGTAGACACAGACATCCCTGAAGTTTGTTGGCTCACTCTGGATTCAAAAATATTAGTTCAGATGGCATTATACTTTTACACAATATGAACACAAAGATCCATCATTAACATAAATAAAATAATTATTGAATGTCGGCTGGAGACATGGAGGGACAGACTCTCCCTCGGCAGTTTGACACCAAAAACAAAAGGCAATAAATGCGTGAATTAACTAACGCGTGCACACAGATTACTTAATTTGTACTCTCAATTTAGTAATCTAAAAAGATTTTCAGAACTAAAATAGTTGAATTGGGTGCATCCAACATCATGTGACCATGACTCCCTTTTCTTCCTTGCATTCAACAAAAGAAAATAAATTAGCTTTTTCAGTCTGAACATAACTAAGCCGGATAACATGCCCGTGCATCTAAGGTAAATGGCGTTTGAATGAAACGTTTGCCATTACTTATTCAACAAACTGCCAGAATTTGCCAGTAATTACAAAATGTATCTTCAAGAAAACATTTGTGTGCAATATTTGGCATTTTTTAATAAATTCAGTGAAAAATTGCACAAGCTTGCACCCACAGGAAATGTTTTGTTTACGTTGTTTTTCACATATTTGTCTATTATGGAACATGTGTAATCACAATCTCCTGAGCAATTCCTTTGAAAACAGCATCAGAGAATTTGAGTGATAAAACTCAAAATTCAGAGTGATTAAGAAGATAATGTGAAGAAAATGTGATTTCAATTGACAGCTGGGATAGGCTCCAGCACTCCCGTGACCTTTACCAGGACAAATGGTTAAGATAATGGATGGATGGGTGGATGGTGTTAGAGAAAGAAAGAATAGTTTAGTGAAATACTTCTCTGTCTGTCTAACTCTTTCCAGTATCTAACAGCAACAGGTGGACCTTAAAAACTCAAAATGATGTATGTGATTTCTTTATACTGAATTACAGCATAATGTAAGCCACAGCCAATATCTAAAAGTGCCTTTAGTCTACATGCAAATTTACAATAAAGTTGTAAAAGCACATTTATAGATATAAGCCAAACTAAAAGATGTACAGACAGTAAAGTAAGATAGTCAAACTAAGCTCTGGCTATGTCTGAAATTCAGTCTTTCTGTGGGCTGTGTCTGTGTAGCTGGAGGTGCAGTCAGTGTTTTTTAGTGTTGGAAATAAAATTAACCTGCAGCTTTGATGCAGAACCCTGAAGTTTAAGAAGAGTGAAACAGTTTCTTATTCTGTCTACATTTCCACACCACTGTATATGAAGCTTCTTTGAACTGAATTCTTTCAAGCAGAGAAAAACCACCAGCTTATCAGTCCAGTCTCTTTCACATTTGTCCTTGTTTCTCTTTACCTACTGTGTTCTAATCCATCTCCTCCTTTTCCGTTCAGGCATAACCAGCGCTCGCTGGAGGTGCAGAAAGACTCAGTGCACAAGAACCGCTGTCACGTACGGTTTCCTGAGGTCTTCTCCAGCTTCCCCTACAAAGTCAACGTAACAGCAGTCAATGCCTTGGGGAAAGCCTTTACCACCATTTCCTTTGAGGAGTCCAGCATAGGTAAGACACAGCAGATGACATGCCATGCTTTTTTATGTTATTTTGTGTTCCGTTCTTTTTTGCTCCACACATTTATTCTGTGACTCTAGGTGGTTGTGAAATGGCAGGTGTTGTATCAGACATCATGAAAACTAATTTCCCCCAGACCAGATTGAATACAAATTCACTGTTAGGGCTGCATGTACATGATGAAAGTGCCACAAAAAGGAATTGTTTCATTAACGTTCTCAGCCCACAGTGTTCAAATGGGGCACGTCGCCATTTTGAAAATTTTAAATATGTTTTTTCCTAACTCATTCAGGCTGCAGGATATTAACACTTTTCATTAAAATTCTAATGTTTTTATTTTTTTGGCTAAGTTCAGGGACAAATCTAAGACCCTTTTCCCACACAGATTGACAAATATTTGGCAAAGAAAAAATAGGAGCAAAATGTCGAGTGTCAAGGCGTCTCTTTGAGGATGCCAACCCCTGAGCAATGTTAATGCATTTGTTTGACCACAGATGACTGATTTCATTCACTTCTGGTTCCCTTCTGAGATTTGTTGCACACACAGCAATGATCAGTGCCAGAAAGACAAAGAAAACTGAAATTTCAATGGCCAAATAAATGTCACCCAGCTGAAAGGAGACTGCAAAGCTTTTTTTTTTTTCTTTAACAAACAGCTTAGTCCATTAGTGAGAAACCCACTGACTGTGCACCCATGTCATTACCAAAGGCTCTGGATAATAAACAAGCTACCTCTGAACCTTTTCTGCAGCAAACAGTATTTAACTGAGGCTTGGCCAGGATTTGACAGCCATAAATCAATGGTCTGGTTTCTCACTGAAATGTGCCAGATATCCCAAACACCAGCTGCCACATAAGCACATTTTAGTCATCAAAAGTTAGTCTCTTCATTGGCCATTTTTAAGTCACAACCTTCATTGTCATGTGACAAAAATGCACTTTGGCTTGTGAAGTTTTTATTCACTCAATGTGCAGAAGGCCACACAATAACAGCAAGACTCTTAGAATTCATAAGCAACTCAGACTGGAAAGCAGTGAAGAGGAGAAATTCATTTTAAAGAAGGAATGAGGAGCACTTTGATAGATAAGGAAAGTGCTGCCAGCAGTCCTCAGCTCTGTTGTATTGCTTAGAGCGTGATATGGATGTGCATGACGCATAAACACACGCAGACACCAATGGGTCCGTGAGTGATTGTGTTGGTTGAGAGGATGAGGTATTGAAAAAGAGACAGAGAAAGTGTGTGTGTGTGTGTGTGTGTGTGTGTGTGTGTGTGTGTGTGTGTGTGTGTGTGTGTGTGTGTGTGTGTGTGT
>JAUMHL010000015.1:16734705-16816578 GCA_032362345.1 Sandelia bainsii
GCAGGAGCTTGGTTCGCATTGCCGGTAATAAGTCGGACTCGTTTCCTGTTGAGGTTGGACTCCGCCAGGGCTGCCCTATGTCACCGATTCTGTTCATAAGCTTTATGGACAGAATTTCTAGGCGCAGCCAAGGGGTAGATTGGGTCCTGTTTGGTGACCTCAGAATCTCATCTCTGCTTTTTGCAGACGGTGGTTTTGTTGGCTTCATCCAGCAGTGACCTCCAGCTCTCACTGGAGTGGTTCGCAGCCAAGTGTGAAACGGCGGGGATGAGAGTCAGCACCTCTAAATCCGAGGCCATGGTTCTCAGCCAGAAAAGGGTGGAATGTTCTCTCCGGGTTGGGGACAGGGTGTTGTCTCAAGTGGAGGAGTTCAAGTATCTCTGGGTCTTGTTCACGAGTGAGGGACGGATGGAGTGGGAGGTCTACAGACGGATTGCACCGGTCACGTTGTGGTGAAGAGAGAGCTGAGCCAAAAGGCGAGGCTTTCGACTTACCAGGTGATCTATGTTACTACCCTCACCTATTGCCACGAACTTTCGGTAGTGACCGGAAGAAGATCGCAGATACAAACGGCCGAAATGAGTTTTCTCCGCAGGGTGGCTGGACTCTCCCTTAGAGATAGAGTGAGAAGTTCGGTCATCCAGGAGAGACTCAGAGTAGAGTCACTGCTCCTCCGCGTGGAGAGGAGTCAGTTGAGGTGGTTCGGGCATCTGGTCAGGATGCCAGGATGCATGTCCCACTGCGAGAAGGCCCCGGGGCAGACCCAGGACACGCTGGAGGGACTATATCTCCCGGCTGGCCTGGCAACGCCTCGGGGTCCCCCCAGAGGAGCTGGAGGAGGTAGCTGGGGAGAGAGAGGTCTGGGCTTCCCTGCTTAGGCTGCTGCCCCCGCAACCTGATAAGCGGTTGATAATGGATGGATGGATATTTATTTATTTAATTATTAGATTGCAGAGCTCACTGAAAAATGTTCATGCGTGTAACATTTTTGAAGGCGTTTTGAGTCAGAAATGAAAGCAGTTGTGTGATCAGACTGATCTGTAGAGGAAACCATCCATCCTCCTGAGAAATTATGGGGTGACTGGCCCAGCTACTTAAGAGTGTTAAGGATTGAGACGAAAGGAGGAAAATTAGGGAATAATTTTGAAGTAGAGATGAATGGACTGAATCAGAGAAGAAGAAAAACATTAATGGATAGCAGACTAAGGCAGATGCAGTAAAGAAAAGGAAGCCGTACTGTATATAAATGAGGTAGACATTTATAAGTGCGTTTGGACTGAAGTTACGAAGTGACAAAGGTGTTTGAAATGTAGACTCATATATATCTAAGGGCTCATTGTGTTTGACAAAGGTGTGATGTTAAATAAAGCTTACAGTGTAAGTCTGAGATTATGATACTATTATAAAACCTGAAGAATATAAAATGTTTGAGAGGTACAGAGAGAAAAAGAAAAAAAAGGCATATGGAAAAGAGCATGATTAAATGTATGGAGCCTGAAGTAGATAAAAGCGTGAGAAACAAAGAAAAAAGGAACACTAGAGGCTACTTTGAAAGTGACGTTTCATAAGCTCTCATTGCAAGGTGTTTCAAGTTAAAGGAAGATAGATGAATGTTTCAAAAGAAGAAAAGAGTGAATAATGAACAGAAACATCTGGGATATGTTAAGCCATGAAATAGTGGATAATGTAGAGAAAGAGAGTGGGATAGAATTTAGATTTAACAGAAATAATCAGAATAGCACAATATAAATTTTAGATAGATAACATTAGCAAGTAAGTGACAAATCCGCAGATACAAACACAACTTAGAAAATTATCTCTACACTCAGTAAACTTGGCAAACTGATTCTTCATGCAAGGCAGACAAACGTAGCAAAGACACATACAGAAAAGACATAATGAGATAGAAATGGAAGAGGAGGGTGGGGTTTGTTGTCCATAAATACTGTTTTCACTGATTAATTAAACCTAAATTGTGCACATGCATTACTATATTGAGCACTCGCATTACTAAATTCTGCGCATGGATTACTAAATTGAGCGCACAAATTACTAAATTGATAGAACAAATTAAGTAATCTGTGTACACAGAAGGCAGACAGCTGTCTTCACCTAGACTTGTCCCACAAGATCTCTCAGGCTTTGAGGCTGTTTCTACGCTCAGTGTCTGCCTTCTGCGCATCAGCGAGCACCAAACTTCAGTCAATTTACCGACCTTTTTAACGTGTACTGTATGCGAACATCTGTCTGAATTAAACACACCCAACAAGACTGGACATGGTTCAAATTTATAGCAGATATCTGATTTGGTTTGTCAGATATGAGATTTTGGCTACAACACCATGTGAATGAATTTACTGTATAGTTAGTTTAGGCTAGCACTTGCAATTTGGGATGCGATGTTAAACATTGTGACTTAAATGCTCTCAGTAATGTTAATAGAGATGAAATGTGTATAAAAGTCTGATGTTGTCCAGTGAGCAGAAGACAGTTACCCTATAAACTATAGTGGTTTTGTGGCTTTATTTGAGCTGACAGAGGGACAGACTAGATTAGATTGAATGTTGATATACTACATGAACACTAACCTGAGGATTATTGAATATTTAAGAATATTTTAAAATTACATGTGTTAAGAAAATGTTTCAAAGTTAAAAGTCCAAAAACGTAGATATTTGGTCCTTAGGTTGGATGGAAGTCTGGTAGAAAGGAGACACTCAGTTCATAATTATGTATCCATTAATGGATCTGTTGTCCAGCTAATTTTCCTAGATTTGCCATTTGTCTGATGTTTTGTAGTAATCAGTCCTTTTGCACCTTTGTGATGACCTCAGGGGTCACCCATGGCATGCACCTCGATGTTTCCCAGGTCTGTTTTCTCAGTTTTTTGAATGTTTTTCTGTCCAACTCCCTTGCAGTGTTGCCTCTAAATGGTTTTGAGGCCACATATTGTAAAGCACAGTCCTGATAAGAAACACCCTGGAATGTGTGATGTGTATTCGGATCGGGCTGATTAAAGGTCCTGATGGATTTGCTTTTACAGAGAGAGGATGCGGTTTTCTTTGTGGTTGGAAGTGTGTAATGCAGTACATAGCCTTTTTATGCTGGCTGTCTGTTCAGTCCTACATAGGACTACTTGAGAGATAAAATTCCATGATGTTGCTGAAATCGAAATGGGATCTTGCGTCTTTACAACCCCAAGTTTGATAGACTAAAAGACAGACATGGGCATGTACTTGCAAAGAAAGTCCACTGACACATTTTAAAAATAATAAATTGCTTCACAATGTGCATTTTTTTAATGACTGCTTATTGAATTGGTCCTTTCTGTTTGTTTCAGTGCCTAGTACGGCCTTCTTATGATGATACACAAAGAGTCGCTGTGGTAAAACAAGCTCAGGGCAACATACACTGCTAGTGTACGATGCTGGTGTCTTGACTTGCATAATTCCTTTATTGAAATCCATCAACACCTCATTATACCACACTGTTGTATGTCCTTTGTGTGTCAGTGATACAGAAAAGCAGTAATCTTATCAGATACTACCAAACTTAACTACTAATTCTGATAGTAGTCTGGTGTGTGCTAAAGGCTTCAGTTGATGCCAGTCAAATGGTGCAGTATCAAATGCCACAGACCCTGTGTTTTACAGTTACCCGAGTAATCAGAAAAGGGTAATTTGATCCACGAATATCCTTATCATCCACTCCATAAAGAGGATAATATCTTTCCATTGGGCTGTACTTTGAAAGTGAGGTAGGCTGTTCATTTGTGTTTTGAGGACATTTCTGCATGACACTTTGTTTTGCACTTCACATTATGTCTGTATCCTTATCTGTAATTGATGGTTAATTATCAAAGATGCAACAGAAATGGAAGAAGAAAGCAGATCTGCATGCATGTAAATGTTGAGTGAGTTCCTATTCCTGTAGCCTTGTGTTATTTCCATCCTTTCCTCACACTCCCTTTACTGAGATATAAACTCATATCCTCACAGCAATTAAAGCAATGGTCCAGTAACTGTGATAAGAACAATTTCAGATTGCTCAATACTCTCTTCGCAGTATGAAACTGCATCTGCTATGCTGTAACTGCCCCCTGGGGATGACTGCAGTCAACTGAAAACACACACGTTTCCAAGCTCTCTTGCATGGAAATGCATATATGCATGCTTAAATAAAGAGAGGCACATGCACATACAGATGCATATCCACTCTTAAATGCTTGTACGCATATAAATACATGGACAAACACACTCACACACATGCTCTTGTTCCTTAAATTGCAAAGTAAGATATACATGGTGATACTACACAAGCATGTGAATGCTACCCAAGTTTTGAGTATCATGTGAAAACAAGCAACACATACACAGATTATCAGTGTTATACTAACAGATGTTCAGTGTCTAAAAAATACCTATTAAAAATCTCAATTTCAATCAGTCAATACTAAAAAAAATCTTCACGAAAAAGTGAAGCAGTCTTGCTGTGTAGGGAAAAACTCTGCCACCCCCCAGAGACTTACAGTATACATACTGTACATAATAGAGGGCAGAAAACTAAATTAAATGTTCATCTACTCTAATAGGCACAAACACTTGCCGAAACAAGGACTCAATGAATCAGCAGCTGGAGCAAAGAAGAGATGTGGACTTGGAATTTTTCTTCCTTTAATCTGTGTTCGCTTGACTAACACAGCCTTAGTATTTCATTCATTTATTTATCCCACATTTTTTCTCTTTTGTCCTTCTGTCTGACATTCTGCATCCGCCCTCGTTCATCCATCTCCCTCTTTCTCTCGACACCTTGGTTACTTTGTCACCATTGTCTTTCTATGCCTATCTACTCACCCCAGTATTAATGGTCTTTGTATTTTTGCCAAAAGTTACTCTCATCCTGCAAGCACTTAGATAGATCAATAGTGTGTGTGTGTGTGTGTGTGTGTGAGAGAGAGAGAGATGATAAGTAGATTCTTATAGATGTACTATAATGCATGTCTGTGACTAAATACTGTATGCCTGTACAAATCTGTTGAATATCACACGCCTGTTGCATGCATGTCTATATAGGTACTGCACAACAGAATAAATATTGCACATACACGTTGTAATGATCAGCACACTTGTGGTTGTTTCTAAAGACTCACACTTGCAGAAGTCACAGTAGCCTAATATTGTCAATAGAAAGTCAATGTGGACATCTAGATTAGTAGACAGGGAATATATCGAGCAGTGGCATTTTGTTGTGTATGTTCATCATGGACATGATATCATATGCATCAAGAGCCAGGAGCACTGGTCATACCAGCTATAAATGAAGCTCTTCTGTTGGTTGTGACATTCAAGTGATCGAGTATTTCTTCAAGGCTGGGCGCTGGGTTCCTTCGTCTCCCTGCTGGCTGATACCACTGAACGGCACCACTGGGTTGCTAAGGTAATTAGGGACCCTACTGAACCAGTAACAAAAGGAATGGGAGAAAATAGGCAAAGAAACACGATTTTGTATGACACACATCAGATCATATCTTTGTTGGTTTATGGTGGGACTATTGTAATTTTTGGCGGGACTGGAGCACCAGCTAGTCTTACCCTGGTGATGCTTGGTTGTGTGTGTGCTGTCTTTGTGGCTTACATTGTTATCATGTCAAAATAAAACAGTCTGACACTGAATGTGAGGTTTTTAAGTCAATCTGGCATTGAACAACAACACAGTGCCTTCGATTCGCTCTACTCTTTTGTTTTATTCCTCTCTCACTCCAGATGTACCTACTTTCACCTCCCCATCACACTCTACCACACATCTCTCGCTCAGCAATCCATGGTTCTATCATCCACTTATTCATCCCCCTCCATGTATCCATTCATCCTTCCATCCATGCATTACGCCTGCTATCTAACCATCCATCCCTCAAGCCATTTGTATCTATGGGTGCAAATGATAAATGTTCAGACCTTGTTTGTGGAAAACATCCTATCTAAAGGACATTGCCACAGACAGATAATTTATCAAACGCCATCACGTACACAGACTCAGACACACAAGGCACACGAAGTGCTATCACATAAGAAAGTCATCATCGTTTAGTCCTGCTGTCAAAATACACTGAATTTAAATTCAGTACTTAACATTTACCAATACATACAAACAGGTTACTGCTGTTTGTATGTTATGGTCTTGCAACTGCTGCACAGACTTTTTTTTTACAGAATCAAATAAGAAAACTAAACAGTACACCCTTTTATATAAATCAGATTTTTGTTCTCAGTCTAATTGCATTAGGTATAAAGCAAGTAAATATGAGAAAGGGGAATAGAATAGAAGAATAGAAGAAAGGGGTATCATACAGCCAACCTATGGAGCACTTTTGACCATGTTTGTGAATTCAGTTAGGATATTTCATTGTTTGGTTTTGATCTGTGTAAGGGGTGAATGAAGATAAATGGGGCCACTGCCCTCTCATCTGCCTCTATTGATTTCTCTGTCACCATGTCAATCCTCAAGCTGTCATACACACACTCTGCCAAATGAAAGCTTGTTTTTTATTTGACAAACTTTTTTTTTGCACAGCAGCTAAGAGGCTTTACAAAGCAACGGTAAAATAAATAAATCACAAACACCTATAAATGCTATTAATATAAAGAATAGTCTTCCTTGGAAAATTCTCTGCCATGTGTGCAGCCGTACTTCCCTCTACCTTGAGGTGTTTACTGAAATTTTGTTGAAAGTTTTTTTGCCCAAAGGCAGCAACTTTAAATGAGCAGTCACAGCTGTCTTTGGGCAGCATGGCCATCTGTGGAGACCAGTGATTCAGTTGGTGTGCAGCAGTTTCAGCACCCATCATGTTCTGTCAGCTTCAGCTTTTATCGCTGCATTGCTCTGTGGGCAGTAACACAGGGGGAGAGTTTAAAAGATTGTTATCTGGTGCTTTGAGTGAGGGACTGATGATTCAATTTGAGGCCTTCTGACATTCAAATAAGGAAGCTGTCAACATTTCACAGTGCTCACTATACTTGATTGTACCTACTATACCAATATACCTGATTGGCCTTTTTTGTCAGAACTGAAGACCCTCAGAACATTATCATGTGCCCCAACCAGTTAACACTCTCCAGCCTCTATAACAATTAGAAGTATATTCCATGTGTTTTCTGTGTCTTGTAAGTATGCATCTTTTAATGTGCCCACTTGAACCCCAACACTTGAACATAATATTCATTCAGATTTAATATAAATAAATATTAGTGGGTAAAAATCCCAACTCCAAGTATCAAGTCTAGTGAGTTCATCAGAAAGCAAACTGTACATCAACTTTCAGACAAATGGATTATGATTTCATACAGTCAGCCAAGTATTTAATTTCCTTTAAACTGAATTGCCAGAGCTAAATTATCAATAAACAAAGCACTGACAGGGCAACAGCTCAGACAGAGTCATTGTTGATTGTAAAGTATGCTGTTCAGTAGTTACAAAGTTGAGGTTTCAATCCCAGATACTTCCCGTGTCCCTGAGAAAGGCAGTGTCGCTCACATGTGCTTCCAACATGAAGGTCATAAGTGGATGAATGTGTGTGAGTGGGTAAATGTGAGACCTTTAAAGTAATTTGCAATAATCTGAGGCTGAAGAAGCTATATAAATGTGTTCACTATTGCTATATAAACCACTGCCAGAAACAGAAAATTCAAACATCCATCCATCAACAATTTGCGCATAACCTCAGGAACCTCCACTGGCCTTGGTTAGATCAGCTAGCGTCCATGCTATTTGTGACATTTTAGATTCACTTTAAAATGTGTGCAGCTGTAAAATGCTCCAAGTGTCACTTGATGAGGAGCCATATCCCTGAAAGGGTTTTTTAGAGCTGTTACAGAAGGATGAGAAGCAGTGAGGAACTGAATACTGATTTAAAATTTTCCTTTCTTCCTGTTTGACATATCTGACATGTCGGCAGGACAGGATAAACTAGAGTTAATGTAGAGCCACCTCCAACATTGTGTTGTTCAAACTACCACATGCTTTTTAAGGGTACACGTCTAGGGAGTTTCGATTGGCTGGGGGCTTCCTTTTACAGTAATTGCTGCTATGGAGATTGGGGCTTCAAAGAGAGAAATACTGTCTGACAAATTACTGCTAGACCCAGCATTTTCTGTACATGCATGTGTGTGTATGTGTTCTCAAATAGGAGGAGAATGTGGTGGAAAAATGGGAGCTGTCAGTCAACCTAATGAGACCAACCTTCTCAGTGCGCATACACATACACACTCAGAGCACCATCGGGCCATTGGAAGTGCCATATAATTGGGTTTCCTTTCCAGGACAACAGACATGCTCACTGGATTAGATCTGACCACCGACGCCAATTCTCCCCATGTCTCCGTCTCTGCTTTTCTTTCTCTTTTTCCTTTTTCTGACTGTTTCTGCTTCTCTTTTGCATTTTTCTTTACTCTTCACTTTCTTTGTCTGCTTAGTATTGTATCCTCCTGTCTCTGTGACTATTATGAATCCTTCCTCGCCCTTTCCACCTCTGACCTACAGCACATATTTGGTTGTTTATCCAGTTATCCAATATAAGCTGCTATTGACGGTAATCATAGGGGACAGTGGGAGCTCCTTTTTTATTTCTACAATAAATGTGTATCTACAGGAGATAAAACAATGTGAGACTTCATTGATCCCATTGGGAAAGTTATCAGAAAATTTTGCGGCAGTGAACACAAGTGCATGATATAATGTGACAAGCAAACTGAGGGGGTGGAATGATTAAAAAAAGTAATGAGAAAGAATGGTATAGAAATGATAAGGAGCATGGAGAGGAGAGGAAGCAATGTTGTGTGAAAAGTAAAGGGCCTTCTTTTTCTCACAGTTCCTTATGCAATCCCTAAGGAATGTTCACATCTCCTCACTCACTGCCTCTCACATTGTCTGGATTTGTGTTGAAGCTCTTGGGGAGCGTGTGCATGTGTGTAGCAAGAAACTGTGTGTGTGTGTGTGTGTGAGAGACAAAGAGAATTTCTATATCATAAATAATCCAGTAGCCTCTACAATGTGTGTTTTTGCAGCAACATATATATAGCAAGAAATGCTTTTACTCATCGTCCACAATAAATCAACATTAGTTGCATAACGCTACTCATCAACATATCACCCATTTTGTAATGTTACATTTATGTCACTTATCTGTGCCTCTTAAAGTTACAGTATGTAACTTTTGGAATATTTTTTACTAGAAATAATATCTTCCACAACCCTCTCGTGTGGAGAGGTGCCGTCAAGTGCCTCCAGTAAAGCACTTCTATTTGCTTTAAGCAAGGTTTGCTCTTCTAACCAGTCAGATAATTTAAGTTATTTCTGCTTGATTAGTATTTTTCTATGATGAGAATTTTCTTTGCTTGATAGACTCTAGTGAAGACACAGGAAACATGGGAGAAGTGTATGGTATGACATGCAGCAAAGATCCCCAGCTGGACCCATCCCCAGGACGCTGCGGTTACAGGGCACACGCTGTAACCATTCTGCCACCAAGCCACTCCTGGAGAATTGTAATTTTAAATCAAAGACCATCTAAAGCACTGGCAGTGTGCTGTGGAGCACAGCAGAGCACAGCATAGTAGCCAGTTGGTTAAATTTGATAGTAGTTTTTGAGTCTTGGGCCAAGTCAAATGTTTATCCCATAGTCGTGCTCCTCTTTAGAAAGCAGTTGCAATTTGGATTAGGGAGGAAGCAGCAATGCATCTTCACATTTAAAGAGTTTCAAAAATGTAGGTGTGCTGCATCTCATGTGGATTCCTGCAAAAAGACCCAGCTGCCATCTCTGTGTTGTCCAGTTCTCTCCAGTTTGTCAAACATTCATTCACTCACATATGCTGTTTACACTGAACAGACATATGGTGTTTATACATGAAATGAGTAAATTTCTCCAGAGTGAAGACATTTAGTGATAATTACTTTCAAAATAGACAATTTTGTGGTCAATCCATTTGGGCAGAATTTTTTATTATTATCATTATCATATTACATCTTTGGTTTAGTGAGTACAGTATATTTACACTGAGTCAATGGGACTGATGATTACAGCAAGGTAAATATTTGGATGTTGGAGGTGGCTGTGTGTTTGTGTGTGTGTGTGTGTGTGTGTGCGAGTGTCTGCTTTTATTCTTTTAAGTGTGTGTGACTCACCTACACACACACTTTTTTTTTTACAGCTCTAAACACCTCAGTTTACAATATATCAGCCCTGGGGATACATATGAAGCATGCATAGGCATACAATTTCTCACACACACAGTGCAACAAGTAAATATACATCACTTCACCACCCTTGCCATAACACACAGGCTTGGTCTTGCAATGTGAATGATCTGACAGTGTTTTTTGGCAGCGATAGCAACAGCCTCTCCAAAATGCATCTCCTCCTTCCATCTATCTACTCCCCCTCCATTCCCTCCTTCATTCTCAGTGCCTCCTCCCTTCCTCTGCTACGTGATATTAAGTGCTGCTCTCACTGCTCCCTGTTTAGCCACTTGGCAACACAGCAACACATCCATCTCTCTGGAAATGTTTATCTGCAAGCTGTTTACTCCACATACTCCTCCACACATACACATACTTAGTGCACGCACATGTGCACACCGGCCTGCGCACAGACACGCACACGCAAGCACCGGTTCCAGTTCTGCCTTGCAAACGCAAACAACAATGCAACAGACATGTTCTGACATGAGTGTAAACATGTGAGGACAAAGAACACAAATGTAGAGAGGCATAGTTTCCCAGACTGTTGTTCATGTTTTTTCTTTTTCACTCTTATCAAACGCAAGCGCACACACGCACAAAAAAATATAGACACATGCACACATTTACACAAGCACCCAGAATCAAACAGATGTACGTGTATGGCTGAACTTTCACAAGCTTTCACACCACAGACATTGGTATGCACACATACACAATGTCGGGAAGGAATGTCGATAGAAGCTATGGTTGGATACACTGGTTGGACGACATATAAACAGCAGAAGATTTACTTTCAAAGACTGCACACACAAATATCAGTACACACATGCATGCACACTATATTGTCCACACGTGCATTTAGCACTCAGTTGAAACATGCCAAAAAATTAGAGTAGCTAGAGAGGGGGTGTCAAGTTCAAGCCAGGGTTAAAAACAGAGAAGTCGACATAAAAGGGGGGATGCACAAAATTAGAGCGAGATTACAGGAAAACAGGAAGCACGTTGATGTACGTGAGATTCATCAGTCAGATCCACTGCAGATTTGCACATCCTGAAGAATTAAAAGGGAATCTCTAATATAAGGCTTGGTTATGGATGGCGGCAAAAATATATGGTGGGGTGAGTTTTTTTTTTTTGATGAAATCACAGACTGTTCTCAGCGGCTAGTGAGACTTTCTATAAGAATAACTATAAGAATATTTAAAGGTCAATTCTGTCTCGGTACCTCTTAGGTCTTATTTTGGTAGTTTTTCATCAGCAATTAATTATTTTGATAAGAATCAAAGGTAAGTAATACAGTTAGTACCCAGACTGTCTGCTGCATCACTTTGAGGTTCATTTTTGCTCTTTACCCTATATACACTACTGTGGCACAGCTGAAAGTTCACATGGTTCATTAATATTCATTATGAAACATAACCACTGCAACTTCATCTACACTGTACGGGGACTAGTTTGAAACAAAGGTGACCCTACTACATGCATACAAACAAAAACACACTGCTGTAACATGTTCACATTTTGCATTAATTACTCTAATTAAACACATATTATAATGATGTATCACTTTAGTGATGTTTATAGGGAATACCACCAAACCGTGTGAAGACATTGCAATTCTATAAGATTAGTATGAATAAAATAGGACGACTAAAAAAAATTCAATTAGTTAGTTCTCAAACCATTTTTGAGAAATTAAATTTTCCATTTCAGTGATTAACTAAAGTGGTGGATTGTTCCCTTTGGGTTGGGAAGGAGTTGCTGCCCTATGTGAAGTAATTTAAGTATCTCTGGGTCCTTATTCACGAGTGAGGGTACAATGGAATGTTTAAAAAAAAGGTGAGATTTTTATACATGTACAATATATAGTAAGTTTAATTTCATACAGTGTGTTGCCATCACTGACATTCAAACCAGAATAAACACGTCCATAAATCAATTTTAAAGTCACTAAATGTGCCCAAACAACTAAGTTGACATTTCAGTATTGGAATTTTCAAGATGACCATAATCAATCATCAGTGTCATTATACTGTATGTTTTCTGCACAATTAACTACTTGTTAAATTAGTACAATGAAGGATTTCAGACAACATCAAACGATGTATTCTGTCTGAATCACCTGTTGTGTGTGGGTGTGTTGTTTTATCTGTGTGTCTTGTGTATGCAAATTGCACAAAGCAACATAATTTGACTTCAGGAGTAGAAAAGGCAGTAACCTCCTTGTCCCTATTTTTCCTTCAGTCTTTCAGACACAGGCTAAAGGCAAACAAACACATACACACACATGCACACAGCACTAACCGTAAATTACAGGGAAGCAGCAAATCATTCTCTCATGCAGTCCCTGGGTGACTCAAACATGTAGTTCATTCTGTTGGGCTCTGCAAATTAAAGTGTGCACAAAAGGCTTTCAAATGTTGGCATGCATTATATTGTGTTATAAAATTATGTGGCGTTGATGCCAAAGCTTTCTGGTATAATCATCAATTATGCCGCTGGTATTTCGCATCCATGTCTGAGTGTTGGTATGTGTGGAGTGTCAACGGTGCAATGCAAAACAGTGAGGATAAAGCAACAGACATGACCTATGTGCAGAATAAGGATGAAAGGTGTGTTGTAAATAAATGAACACTCAATGAAAATTGTATACTATATGGAAGAACTGAATCTACCCACCATAAAACATTAAAGGCTCAGTCTAGGATTGTTATACTTGCTATAATTTATGTGTAGAAGGGTAGGAAATGCAGACCCAAAGTTGACTTAAGACCTCATAACTGCCTTTTCTTCTTTCATAATTCATGATGTCGAAACATTTCATATCCCCAAGGCCATAAACACCATTTAGAAATATTTTTATAGTTACAAAATACATCAGTTTCATTTCTAAATAAGAATGTTTCAACTCCTTTAGACAAATATATATATATTCCCTTATCTGCACTGACCGTCTCACGTCTATTGGCTGTTTAGGTGGAGCTCTCTGACAGCACC
The DNA here is from genome assembly GCA_032362345.1 of Sandelia bainsii. Lineage (NCBI taxonomy): Eukaryota > Metazoa > Chordata > Actinopteri > Anabantiformes > Anabantidae > Sandelia > Sandelia bainsii. Next base: position 16,747,936 of record JAUMHL010000015.1, read on the forward strand.
TCCCACACCATCAGTGATGCTTACGCTGGGAAGGAATACATCATCCAGGTAATATGTTTTATTACTAATCAGAAAAACAACAAGCACAACAGTACTCATATACATGAAGTAGCCTTGTCATTTCAAATAAGCTCAGATGTTATAAATATTAGATGGAACCTCCATTTGCCTTTACTACCAATCACTTGTAAAGAATGTTCTGTAATAACCATATGTCTAACAGACATCGGAAAATTGTATTTACATTTACTCTCTAAATGTTTCTCATTTACTAAACACTCAATGTATTCATCGTGTTCAACAGGTGGCTGCCAAGGACACAGAGATTGGAACATGGAGCGACTGGAGTGTCGCTGTCCATGCTACACCCTGGATTGTCAATCCCGTGCCAAGTACTCCAACAACTGAAGTGACCGATGGTTCTGGTATGTTAAAGCCTCAGTTGGACCCTTGACTCCTACCTACGGGTTTTATTATTATTATTAGATTGTGTCTTAAATCAGATGCATACATGTAGGTTCAAAATGGTTCAAAAGTGTCTGCAGAGAAAGTTGTTTGTGTTCAGACCTGTACTCTCTGAGCTGAGCACTGAGCATTTCTAAAGACACCAGCCAGTCCACACCATTATGAAGAGGTTTTCCAATGCTTATAGCTTATCTGCTTCAAAACAAAGACTCCCTCTCAGAAGAAATGAAAGAAAAGAAAGAAATGAAAGTGTGTCAAAAAAAAAACTAGACTGATTGATGATAATGACATGATAATAATGAAAGAGCAGCAGAACTGTACATAGACATGACAACCATAATGTGAGTATGCTAACATACTCACAATAGCAATGTTTACATGCTAATGCTTAGCAGTCAGTTTTTCAGAAATTGCAGAAAGTGGTGGTGATCAACTGACATCCCAAGAGTCAAGTTGCTAACACAAATGAAGGGTTAAAGTTATAAAACTAATATAATAATAAAGGTAATCAAATTAAGAAAAAAGTGCAAATAAGATTCCGACATGCTCTCATTAATTCCTCAAATTTTCAAGAAGACAAGTTCAGAGAGAGAAAAATAGAAACAAACTGACTAAAGGCAAAGGCTGAGCATGAATGTATGTATGTGTAAATATTATGGGTGCTTCTATAACGCTGTTTGGTCTTTATCAGTGTTGTAGTTCATCAGCTGGAGAAACGATTGTGAAGATAATATCGTATTCTTATAATGTTTTAACATTGTTTTTTGCGCCCATGGCTGTCACACAGTAGATTTCCTGAACCAGTTAGGTATGAAATTAAATTTAGTTAATAACTTTCTTTATCATTAAATTGAATACACTATAAGCATTTGATAGCCTTGAACTGTTATCACAGCTTAAGCTATAAGATCCAGCAGCCTCCAGACAAATCAGCACGCATCAACCTGAGCGCCTGCACACTGCCTCGGGGAAAAACTGTGCCATCTTTTAAAAACTGTTCACGTCTCTCTTTCAACTTCAAATTGGCTGACTTACAGTTTATCAACACTACATACATCTTTACACTTTACATGTGAGTTTTTGTTATGAACAAGAATTGATCATATAAAATGAAATGCATTATGGATCATTATATTTCTCTGGCCAACATAAACTCACACATTCTCACACACAAGAACGAAAACTATCTCTGGGAATTATCTCGTTGGCACTCGTTCAGCATGTGGTAGAGATCAAGGATGGCTCGCTTGTCAAATCGAAATCTCTCTACACGCTGATGAACCCTGAACAACAAGACGTCCGTTCCAGATCTGAACACTCTTTTGTACATATCTCTGCTTCCATGCTGGAATAGCAAATCACAAACGTTTATAGACACATTTGAATAAATTAAGAATGCAAATGAGTGGACATGTGTTATACTGTATGTGAAGAATGTACGCTTTCTAAATAGTGCTGTGATCTTGCAAATGTGGGGATGTTTATTATCTATATCATCACCAGTTGCATATCAGACTGAATTTAGAATTTCTACCTCAAAATACTGTGAATGAAGCTGTTTTGTGTGGTTTAAAGCTGAATATTATTGTTTAACTGATCTTGGGATGTTTGATTGATGAACCGCAACTGCGGTTACCTTTTTGTATGGAACGTAATTGTCATGTTGTGGTAAAACATATTTTTTGCATTAATGAAGCGTTGCATTTATGAACGCAAAGCAAGAAGGTGGTAGGGGTGGATGGCGGGTGTGGACTGTGCAGGACTGACAAGCCACAGACCCGAGTTTGAGACCAAAGTCCCCTGTGAGGTTGGGTTTAGGCAACAAAAGTACTGAGGTTAGGGTTAGAGAAAGATCGTGTTTCGGTTTAAACATTAATGCAGACATTACTTTTTTAGTTCATTAACCCAGCCCATATTCTTTCCCTGATCATTTTCTTTACTGTGCAACTTGAAGTTTTCATCATCAGGTTGACATGAGGCAAAAAAGGGAAAAACTTCCTTACACTGTAACTTATTGTAAATATCTCAGTTTTAAACCTTTCTGAGAAAAATGTCTTCCTGTCAGTCGTTCTCTCCGTCTCTGTCTGTCCGTTGACATGTCTCAATGGTTTTACAGTACAACAGTGACTCCTGTTGCCCCTGAGCAGCACTACATACTGATAATCACAGCACTAAATGAGCTCATCTAAGCCTAGAAACACACAAGCACATGCTAAACAGTACACACAGAACATACAGCCTGTTTTAACACTTCCTCACACACAAACATACGCAAACAACGCCCTCCACACACATACACAGAGTACCCTCCTCTAATATGCAGTGTACACCCACACACACACACACACACTCAGAACACAGTGTATTATTCTTGTTCTCACAGAAAGAACAGGAGGTTATTGGGATTCTCCTCATGCGTGTTCTCGATCCAGCTGCCACCTCTCTGCTTCCCTTCCCTCTCTCCTTGTTCTGTTCTCTCTTTCCTTCTCTGTTTTGCCTCCAGGTTTCTTTCTCTCTCCGTTTCACTTTTTCTTTTCCCTCTTCTCTCTCTTCTCTGTCTATCGATCGTTCACACTTACCTTTCATAACCTCACACTTTGTACCTGTGTCGTTTTCCAGCCTCCTGCCAACTTCCTTACAGATGTTACTTTCTGGATGACTGATTGCACCTTTGTAGTGAGTGTGTGCAGCTTTGTTAAAATGACAAAATGTAAACTTCAGTAAAACAGCATTGGTATTGGTTCTTTGCCAGTGATTGATACATCATTGCACTCCGTTCTATCCCTCTGGTCTTTAAAATAAAGACAGCTCAGTGAAGCTTCACAGTGGGTACTTTTTATCCACCTGTTTATTTATGTATTAATTATTTATTTTTTGCACATATTCAATTTGTGCAAAAACATCAGAGGAAATGCCAGATGTGTGCTTAAAAAGAGGTGGTAAATTTGTCATCCAGAAAGATTTTTCATGTAGTAGTGATGTCAACGTCTAAAGCATTGGAGCCATGCCTTTACAACAACAGCTGTGTGTCTTTTTTACCGGGAAAAGAAAAGAAAAATGAATAATAAATAGATCAGAGTTGCCGAGGGTGCACGTAACCACAGCATCATTTGTCCAGACAGGAGAAAAAGATAAAATGCCACGAGGACAAATTCATTCCTAAAGAAGTTTTTAAAAAATCACAAATCCCACTGTTCAACCTTGTTGAATGTTTTCAAAAATGAAATGTGCACTCATTTACATTTATTTAACAGATTTCAAAAATATGCTCAAAACTCTTGCAGCATTTTTGTACCTTTTGTACAGTAGCAACAGCACCATCCTTCAGCAACAACCTAGTCGAAAATCCTGCTGCATATTGGGGCAGGTTGTAAAAAACAGTGCCATGCCACGAGCAGATAAAAACCTGATCAAAAAACTGATCAAAGTCTGTTGCTGGCCTGTAACTGTATCTATTGTTGTTTTATGGTTAATTTTTCTTCACAGCACTAAAAATACTTTCTGCAAGACATATCGACTTCTGCAAGGACACTCAAATTAGCACTAGCTGTGAGTGGAGTGTTGTCAGCTAGTACACAGTGTCTGTAGGGGCAAAAAATGAATGGCCAGTTATGGACTTCTACAACGTTTGATGTCAGATGGTTTAGCATTTAGAAAAAAACTCCTTAGCAAATTGTCCAGACTGAAACCCGGGTGTTTCACTACCAGTCAGCATGCAAACACACATTCACCTCAAGCTTTGGGCCTCTTATCATGTGTAACATGGGGACCCAACTTCGGTATATATGTAACATCAGAAGATGAAAGGCATAATATGAACCCCTTAAGCTTTCTGTTTCCTAGCATGAGTGGTCTCATTTCAAGAGTAGCATAGTGACAGAGAGATGACATTTAGAAACTCCATCCTCAGTGTTCTAGCCATCGCTTAGCAACCACATTCCAGGAAGTAAAAAGCAGATCATCTGCGACCATCTTTAGTGTTGCAGCTATCTAAGATATACGTTTCTGCCTCACCCACTCTGCCAGACAGAAACTAGACACTGTCTAGCACCGAACAGGCAACACTAGACAGCACTTCTCATACATTTCATGTCTAGAACTATTTATAAACACTTAGTTTCTGTTTCAAGGCATCTTATAGAACAAAATTTTATGCATGCAAATGCATGATTAATAAGCAGCAACCATTATAACTAAATGTTGAAGATAATGCTGAGGTATCTTAACGTCCCATATAGTGCGTGCTGGCTAAAATGTAGTTGACATGTCCTGTTTTACCGCATTCAAAATTGTAGAAATAAAAGCCCCATTTGATTTCTTCAGAGATAGTGTTACAGGTGACTGGAGCACTTTTGAGGTTAAACATATCTAAAGTCAAAGGTACAAGCTTGTGTACAACTCTGTTGTGGCATGTTGTCTTGAAAAAGTCAAAGTAATTGGAATTTGCTCCACTACTGATTGGCACCTCTAACTGGCTGCTTCTTCTTAGCAACAGCAATTGAGACTCTAGGGTATAGAGCTATTTGCCATAACAAAGTGGCTTTTAAAATATGTTTTTTTCAGAAAAGAAGTTCAAATAAATAAAACAGATGGCCATAAATAACGGAAACTTACAGTACTGAGAATCTGTTTTTCTGTGTTGAGAAATATCGGGCAGATAATTAAAAAAATCATATTTTCTTCATGAGCTCCTTAGTGTCCTGTAAAACCCTACTGTAGATAAATACAATATTTTGTCCAAATTTGAAATTTTAGTTAGTTTACATGAGAGATTCCTGTATTTCTTATTAGCTCTTTTCTCTTTTTGAAATCAGTGAAGCAAATTCTTTCAGAATGCATTTGTCAGCACTAGTTATCCACTGTTTGTCCATCCTCTCTCCTCATCACATGGTTGTATCTCCTTCTCTTACCTGTCCTCAATTAACTTAACTAAACTTAAATGAGTCTTAGGACTCTCTCTCTCTCCCTCTCTGGCTATTTCACACCTGGCTGCTTCCTTCTAATATCTCCTGATTCCTAACGCCATACTACACAACAGTCATTAATTGGAAGGAGAGGGAAATCATATTCTCTCTTTGGGTTCTAGACTGAGTGGCAAACAGTGTGCACAAGTTAACATCTTGTGTGCTGTCTGCAGCTGTCGCACTAACTCTGTTTTATTAAACATTAAACTGTGATGTTTTTATTTGTGAAGTAATATAAAACCAAACTTCTAAAATTGGCTTACGCACATAGTAATTTTCATATGCTGCAAAGTCAAAATACCCAGCATGTCACGGTAAAGATGTGTAAATGGGTGGATATTCATAGTGTGTATTACACTGTCTCCGCAATATATTAGCTTCTGCAACGCACATTACCCTTAGTTTTCTATATCTTACCACTGTACTTCAGGGTTTTTACCTCATCCTCAGTTCCCCTGTCTCTGCTTTCCATCTTCATATATTATCTACCTATTTTTATCTGTCTCTCTGCCCGATTCCCAGCGGGCTAAGTATGAATGAGATTTTTTTTTTTTTTTTTTTTGTGTCCAGTTCACTTCATAACTGCCTTGACAAGTCCCATATTGATTGTGCTTGCAGATTAGAATTGATTTCGCTCTGCACTGTATTTTCCTTTCTGCTTGGTTCTTCCCGGTATGATGAGCACTCTTCAGTGACCATTCATCAAAGCAACGTTTTGGACATTTAGACCCCAGGGGAAAAAATAATCTTGAGGACATATCAGAACAAGGATTTAGTGGAGTTTGTCAAAAAATATCTCCTCTAAAGTTTATTGTATTTTCTGATTTGTTTTGCAGAGACTAGGACCTCCCCTATACCGTCCTCCAAAGCACCACAAATAGCTGAACCTCCAGTGGGCAGAGCTGCCAGGCTTCTCACATTTTTCTCACCTTTGCTGTTGGATATCCTGCTGCTTTTCATGTGGTATGAGAACACACAGACGTACACAGACTCATCTTTGAATTGATTATGCACTCATCCGTTCAGTCATATATCTGCAAGTCAAAGCATGTCTATCGTTGTGAAGAGCATGCTAATAGAACAACGATTGGGTTGTTGCTCTTGTTTTATGACCCAGCAGGGCTTTTTTTCTTCATATTTTTCTGGAACTCAAATCCAATACAAATCTGTCTCATTTCATACATTTTACACTATAAATCCTCTTGTAATAGTACGCATCCAGTATAAGATGTAGATGTTCAACATGAATGCTGAAAAGCTGAGCATCATACAATGCAATAAATGTGACTATAAGGGTGTGCAAACAGGAAATGGTTTTGAACCTACATCAGTCAAAAGAGAAACACTGGTACACAACAGCCATGGATGTATTATGAGAACTGGATTCTGGATCAAAACATGACAACCATTCACTCCTATAAAAGTTGCTCAGTGGTGCATAGTCCATCCTCATTTTTCCCACCTCTCCACCCTTAAATATGACCTGAAATTTTAGCATTTTTGGTACCATAGAGCATGTGCATAAATTCCTTCACAGTCTCCTGGAGGGCTTGCTAACAGCCATTTAGTATCCCAGGACTAAATGACACTAACCATGGCTGTATCTCAAACTGCACACCTGCTGCTCATTTTAAAGACTGGATGGATTAATATGCTAAAGATAATCTGTAAGATGATGAAGGTGATGGTGGCTCTCCTGTGGTGTAAAATGACTAAATTCTATTTGCACAGTCTTTTTAATGACACCCAGGTGAGAAGTAAAGCAGGATGATGGAAGTGTGCTTTATACACTAACACCCTTTGTGTTTTACTGTTTAAAGCACAGCCATAAACATAATTTATTTATGTCACTCAGTGAAAATAATATAATATAGCTGTGCTAAAGTACATTCCCATTTTTGAATGTCAATTTTGTGCAATCGCAGGTTCTTACCCTTCCCATTCAGGGTCAGAATGTGGTTTAGAAATCACTAAACTAGTATATTGTTTTGTGCTGTTTACCTTTCCAGGCGTGGCCAAGACTAACATAAAGATTGACTGGGGGTGGACACGGAGGCTACACCCCGAGCCAATCAGTACAGGTGGTCATAAATAATGTGAATTATATATATTAATAGCTTCTGAAACAGCTGCTGGAAAAGGGGAATCTGGGCTTTTATGTAAGATGGATTTAGAGAAATGTGAACAACTTGGGGGGAATAAAATGTTACAGATATGTTTTAAATACACTGTATTTATAAAACATTTGTCAAAAGGAATCATACCACACAACAATCAAATACTGAAATATAAGAATAACAAGTGTAATTTTTCTGCAGAACCAGTACTTTACCATGATAGTATATGGTAAAGCCTGAGATGCCTAATTTGTGCCGCTGTCTGTTTCTCCAGATGGAAATGTCTTAATCCTGAAGGGAAACAAGAAGTAGGAGGAGGAAGAAGAAGAGGCGACGGAGGCTGGTCTTTTTACTATTTTGCACATGTTTCAAGGATACGGTGCATTGATAATTTCTATCCATCACACAGTTACTCACCTGTGATTACTCAAGATTACTCAAACTCAAAATCAGATGATGATAATGCGATTCAACGTATTTGATTAATGGTGACAAAGAAATTCTCCAGAGGGCCTTATGAAAGTGACATCATCAACAGCAGCAACAGGAGCAACAAACACAATAACAACAGTGATAACAGCACCAACAGTCTTATATTTCCCCCTGCTGGCTTTGATGGGCCGCAACAGACTGTTTTTTTGGCAGACACTCTTCAGAGCAAGAAAATCAACTCCTCAGATAGAAGAGGGAAAAGTCTCCTCATAACACTTTTTTTAATTCATCGATTGATAGTCTTAATTTTAACAGTTTCTTTTCTAAAAGCGCAGCACTGCACAGACAAACACACACACATATATATAAAGCAAGTGTGTTTGTGTGTATAGTTATCATAGCAATCCCCATACATGCCAAAGACTCAACTTCATCCCCAAGGAAATGGTTCCCAAACAATTCACTGAGTTTCCTAAAGCCTGTACCTGCCTTCCTCATGGGTTGAAAACCCCAGAAAGTTGTGTATGTGTGTGAAGACACCTGACACACCTGATCTGTACCAACTCCAACAGTATACAAGTCAAACTTGGGAAAAATCCGTGGGAAACCTGGAGTTCTCGTTTGTGAAAAAAGTACCATTTAACAAAGAAGCCACAGAAACACTCAATCAGACTCTGAATCTGTTTGCCTCCAATGACTGAATCAGAGTGACAGAGCGAGTCAGTTTTGGCTACAAGGATTAACACGTTTGAAGAATTCAGTAACGGTAGTCTGGCTTATTAGACAACTAGCTTTACATTCTGCTTTCAGCGACTGGCAAGGAGGACCTGGATTGTAAAAAAGATAAATAAATAAAGTGGATTTGAGACTGAACTATTTGTCGCCCACCCATTTCTAGTTTTTGTTTTGACTTTGTATTGACGGCGACAAAGGTTATTAAAATATTGTTACGAGCTATGTTGGTTTTCCATTCTGCTCTGTGCTGTAAAATACAATAACACAAAACCGTTTACTTTCCAAATTCTTGCCTTTACAAACATTAAGAACAAATGTCTTTTTGCAATTTACATTTCAGTAGCCAATATCACCAGTTAATATTATGTTACTCAAAGGAGTATTGATGTTTTATTGTATTTTTTTTTTTTTTTTTTGATTTAATGGACAAATAATAAAAACACAAATATAGAATTTTAGTTTTTTCAGACATTCATAATGGCTTAATTCTCCTTGATCCTATTTTGTAAGCTATGATATGTAACTTTAACATTGAACAAAAAGTTTATTATTTAATAATAGTAATAATGTATGTATTAGCATTAGAATGTCGTAACCTGTACCTGGGATCTTTTTTATAGATGTATATACAATGACAGGTTTCAACCATTAAATGTGACCATTTCACAATGAATGATGACACACTGGCCTCATGCTCATTTTGCCTTTGGAACAGTGAGAAAATGTCAGGACCGCCGGTTTTCTCCTGATAACTACAAGATGAAGGGGAGGTGTCAGTTGAGGGGGAAAAACACATCAATTTTTAAACTGGCATGGATATACAGCTGCAGTAACTTTTCATTGTTTTAACAGTTATGATCTATTTCTTTCCTCCCACATTCAGCCATAAACAAACACCACTTCATTTCAAGTTTTCTAAATCAATACTTGTGACCTTGCAGGGAATGTTGTTTTTCAATTTGGCACGGAAGAAAAAGATTCAGAAGATTCAGATGAGCTGTATTGGTATAGTGCGGGTGATTGGTGAAGGCTGATTCTTTTAGAGCATTTGGGTGTCATACATAATCTTCTCTTCTCTTCACCTAAAATGTATCCCTAGATTATTCAACAGCTATTGCAGTATACAACAAAACATCCCTGAGTACATCCCTGTACAGTATCACTAAACTAAAAATAATAAAAACGATTCAATTGGACCCTTTTACAATAACTACATTACTTTTAGTTTAGTTTTTATAGTATGTATAATTAAAAATTAATAGGTTAGACAGACTGCATTGGAAATACAGGCCGAACTATAGCCACAGTGCAACAAAAGTGTGGAGACCTGTGGTTTTTAATTAAAGTTAACTCCATGCACATGGTCGTAAAACAACCTGTGACACCACTGCTTCCTCAGTTTTGGACTGGGTTGTGTAACATGAGTCTTGTAAGGATTTTCATGAAGCTCTGGAAGTTGAGTCATGGCAACTGGATTTCTTTCCTGTTAGGTTGAAACGTTTCACTTGTTCAGATGACTTCCGTCTGAAGAAGCTACTCCAGATAACTGCACCTGGATGACTGAGAATCTTCACCAACTAAGAAAGGAGTTTATGAGAATTCATTAAGATGTGAGAGCATCAGTAGTTACTGAACATAAGCTGAAAGATAGTTGCAGCACAGTTTAGGTGACATGCAAACACCTATAGTACCAAAAGAAATGGCAATGGCCATACCCTAAACACGACACCATACACAATAAACTCTTTACACAAACTTGCATGAAAAAAAGCAAAAGCATTATATGTAAAAATGATTGTTTCAGTGACTGATCCGACAGTGTGAAGGACACTGCATGAAATTAACCTCTGTGGAAGACATCCAAGAAGAACACATGAGAACATGAAAAGAAGCCTGATGAATATTGACAGCACATTCTGCGGTCAGTTGAAATCAAAATAATTTATTTTGGATCAAAAGATGTTCCTGTAAGCTTGACATGGATCTGACCAGGAGTACCATGGTAACTGCGTTGCACTGACCATCAACCATGAAGTGCAAAAGGTGGAGCAGATTGGAGCAATTCAGGTTTGTATACACAAAAACTGAATAGAAAGATGACTCCCAAGAAGTTTGACAAGAGAGGAATTTTCCAGAACAACAGTGCAAAATCACACCTTTTTAAAGAAGAAAACAATTGAAAGCTATATCCTGACAAAGTATGTCTCCTGACCTCAATCCAGTACAACATCTCTGGAGTATTTTAAAGCTGAAGCTAGAGCAACAAACCCCCTCCAGTAAAGAGCAGCTGAGGAGAATCACCTGTGTGCAATGAGAGAACATCTCTCCACAGATTTGTGCAAACATCCACACCCTGGAGGACTGAATTGTCATCAAAGTGCACATACAAGACACTAATAGAAAGAAGAATGACATCTCACTAATACAAAATTGTATTAAATGGACAGGAAATGTAGCTACTAAACATTTTTCTGATATAGTACCAAGGGCGTACTCAGTTTTGCTCTATACTGTAGTGCTTGGGACGACCACAGCATGAGGGTATTCTTTCATTTTTCTTTACATTTGTAACCCAAAATCTCCAAATCACCTCTGTAAATATGATTGTTAAAAATTACCTTTCAGTCTCTCTGTCTCCATATTTCTCTTTAATATGTGTCACTGTCTCTTCTTCCCTCTCTCAAGCTCTCTTTCTTTCATTATTCTGACAAGTTCTGGCAGGTTGATCTGGGGACTGAGGACAAATCAATACACAATCTAACAGCTGTGAGCTGGACTCCTCTGTATGTGTGGGTGTGTGTGTGAGGATATGTATCTGCCTGTGTGGGTATTTCATTTGTTTCCTTCCTTCTTCTGTTGATCATCCTCTTTTTTTTCAATGGTTCTGTCGATGAGAAACCAATTAATATTTGCTGTACGAGGGCAGAACATGAGGTGAACAATATAACATAAGAATGGTGTAGACAAGTCTTATAGTGTCCTTTGTTTTGTAAATAGAAAAAAAAACTTTTTTCTTATGGTTAATAGAGAAGAATGAATAAATCTTATCATTAACTTTTCAGCTGATATTTCAACTCAACTTTAATTAAATGCCAATTGAAACGTTCAGACATCTTCCCTTTGTCTGCAGTTCGACGTGAGCAACATTAACCTCAAATACATAGGAAAGTGTGTGTGTGTGTGTGTGTGTGTTCTTACACCTTCCAGAGCCTGTCAGTCTCAACAGCCTCGCTCTGCTCTAATGACTAGTTTGACCTTTAACTGATAACTGGATGAACGACATGATCTCACTTCTACCCTGCCTTCTGGCTCTCGCCTCTCTAAACATCCCACTTGCTGCCTCTCCATCTTTCCTCTGTGATTCTCAATATGGCTGTTTTTGTCTGTGTTCCTGGATCTCTCTGTTTTCCTGCAGTATTTTAACTTCATCCTAATGCTACATGTTTATACCCCTTCAATGCACTTTTTTTCTTACATACTTTTTTCACATAAATTCATCCAACAGGTTATTTTCCTTTCACAGCAATGTGCTGATTATCAGCTGATTATTCCTGTGAGAAAGTGTTTCTTTTTTCTTGCTTTCATGTTATGTGCCCGTAAGCTGGCAATATTTTACATAACGTTAAATGTGTTGCCAAATTTGAAACATGACAATTATCATTTTGATAGATGTATTGCCACTGTAGAAAAAACAAAAACAAACAAAAACCCTAGAGAATATACTTTAATTAAATAGAAAACAAATCTTCATCTGGATTTGGCCACTGGAGGGCAGCAGAGATTACCGCCCTCACTGTGCGCTGTCTATGGTGCTGAAACATTCAAATGCAGTCATTCTCTCTGTGTCTCTTTCCACGGTGCTGAATAATTCACCACCGTGGTATAAATCACTTCTTTTATTTCATCTCTCCTCTGTCCTCATGTGACCCACAAATCAATCAGCTCCACCGTCATGATGGATCGTCCATTGTTTGTGGATGAATCACCATCTGGCCAAGCCAAAATGTGACTCTGTTCTTTTGGTCTGGCCTGTGACTTGCCATTCATTGAAAAGTTCATCTCTATAGACCTTCAGTGGCCCAAGTGTAGAGTCTGCTGACTTACTAGTGCTTGTTTCACATCCAGTTTGTCCACTTGAATCAACAGGTAATGAAGAAAAACAGGAACTTTGGCAGAACTGTTGTAGTGCTCTCGACGTGCTAGGTGGCTGAAATCCTGATGAAGTTGGCCTCTCACCCCCAACACAAGACTGTTTCTCTAATAGCTCCTCAGCCTTAAACACTACACTACACCTCAAAGGAATGATGTTCTTCCAAGGTGAAGAACTGGAATCAAACAGTCAGTGCCACCATTCACCATAATTACTGCTAGAACACTGCCGTCAAATATGCTAGCTGAACACATAAGTGTTAGTCACTAAGCATCATTATTCTCCATTGTAGTGCTTCTCAGGTTTACAGTGATCTTGTCACAATAACTGGCTGGTAAAGGCTTGAACAGACATTAAAACAAGATTCAGATCATTCAACATATTTAAAATTTACAAGCTTGGTGAGTCTATAAAAGCAATCTCTGCTATGTCCTTCTTCAAATATCCACACGTTTCAGGATAAGATCATGCTTTTCAGCCTCAGGTTTCAAATGACAAAGCAACTGTGTACCCCACCGCTCCACCTGAAACTCGGGAAAAGATAAAGTAATAAAAATACACTTAGCTTACACAAGATCAGTTGATAGACGCAGTCAGACAGAGCATAAATGGAGAAAAAGCAAACTCCAGATTGAATTTTAAAATTTAAACGACTACCTACAGAAATACAATAAAAAGACATCCCATCAAAAGGGATTTAACTTGTCTGTACAGATATGATCTGGGATGTTTAATAGACATTATTTAAATTGGATTTTAGATGAGTGGTGAAATTTAAATTTATTGCATGACAAGTTTCAGCATTTAAACAGATTTGAACACCTATTAAAAACCCTCCACTCAGCAGGTTTGTCTAATTTGAAATAGAGGAACTACTTTTATCTGCCAGTCAGGGTTCAGTATTGGGATTATTCACCTAAATAAAAAAATAACAATAGTATTTGAACAAAACAAAAAGCGGTATTTATTTGCAGCTGTCAGATAGTGTATTGTTCTTACTTGTTGGTTTATTCTATTAGTCTCAATCACAGTTTGGACACTGAAACATCAGTATAAACTATGAAATAATTACGTTTCTTTATTTAAAATAAGACCCAGGGTGTAGACAGTGTCTGTCACTTCTATTCACTGCATTTTAAATAGTTACAGTATATATTACAATGGTTAGTGCAGACATTTGTTTTCATTCTATGGTCTCATTCTCCCTCTAGTGGTTCCCAGTGAAACTGCAGCTGCCAAAATATAAACTGTATATCCATGTATAAGCAAAAAATCTTGATCATACTTGCTTAATGCAAACCTCAAATCTCAAGTCCAAGAAGAAGCACATCATAAACTATTGTAAAATACATGTGTCAGCCCAAGACCACGACAGCAATTTAATTTCCGTCATTGTAACTATTACATTTCTGCCACTCACACACACACCACAGCCCTTCAATAATCTTAGCATTTTATTCATTCACTTACCACAATTCACTTTATGATACAGTAAGTGAATGAATAAATTCAACATTGCTTTTCACTGTAGTTGTAAAGTACCATTGCACTGACCTCTCAATTGACCATCACCAGTTTCTGACTGAGAAAAAGCTAAACTCATAAATACTGCAAGGATGCAGCAAAATCAGTGGCGGGATTCCTGAAATAACACAGAAGGGAGTCTGACATTCTATGAGTATAATATGCAAACGTTTTTACACATTTTTGTGTCATTTTCCACCCCTGTCATGGATTTGTTTAAGGACGCTACAGGTGACATACATGAATACACAGACTGCTACGAGCTACATCAGATCAAGCACCTGTGTTTATTTCTTCCAGGTCCATCTGTGTATTCCTGAACCAGAAGCCCTGTTTCACACAGGACATATGGAGCAAAATCAGAGAACAGAACATTGTATTCAGGTCAGGAGATGAACTACGGTACTACATGGCTTGGTACAGTCTACAGAAGTCCATCAAAGGAGCTATATAAGGCTACTCACAAAAACTGGGAACCTGTTACCTTGGCAACAACACCCGCAGCATATGGCAAGGAATTCAAGCTGCCACTAATTACAAAGGAAACAGAAACAGGAGACCTCCACATAAGTACCTTACAACTGTGGTGAGCTCCCCCTACAGGTGACATATTCTCAGGCAGAAGAGGCAGAACCCTAAAAACCTGTTTTACTAAGCTGGTGGGAGTCTACACAAACATTTTCAGCATCTCGCTGGCTCAGGCTCTTCCACACCACTTTCTGGAGTCTGTAACAACAACAACAAAGTAGGGAAAAGTTGTACAGCTGCAACATTTTGTACATGTGTGTTGAGAATCTGAATGTTTTTCTTTGCATGTTTTCTTAACTTATTGTTGAATCCAGTTGTTTTTTCTTCTATTGAATGTGTTTATTTTTTCAATCTAATTGGTTTATTTACTGTGAATGGGAGTGCAAGTAAACCTACTGTTTAATGATGTTTGGAAACATGCTTGCCTTGAATTGCACTTTGATGGATGAATAAAGTAACTGAATTAAGCTGAATTTAAATCTAATCCACTCAGATTCATGTCATTGTCTTCTAATGTAGACTACTACAATAAAAGTACAAAACGTATAATGCTTAACCTAACACATAATGTTTAAATAATGACAATTTGGTGCATGGATTAATGCATTATGTGAGTAATGGATTATATGGTTAGCTATCACATAATCAGTTAATTCGTGTTAAGCCATAGTTACATCATACATTAACTAATATGTCACCAATTTAGCTGCAGTCTAGCAATGTACTTGACACTGAATAAGCTTAAAATCCCTCTGCTTTCTTTCTTTGGTAATGAACCACTACATGGTTCTTTTTTATGTAAACTCCATGTCCAGATAAGAGATTGATTATTTTGTTATTACTTGAAATACATGACCTTTACAGACTGTAAGCTTCAGGTACATGCTCAAGGTTGCAAACATAAGACTTGTGAATGTTACACAGCCTTCAGTTCCAATTAAAGAGATTAGTGATCAGAGTAGATTTGCCAGACGGGACATTTGAAAGCCTTGAAAAAACTGAATATATTTGCTTATATTATATACTGTATTTTATTTTTTCCATTCCTGCTAAGGATAAGGACAGTCTTGTCACTGTGCACATGATGTGCACTGAGCTACTTTAGGAAATTATTAGGACTTTATCTAAACTAAATGGCTGTTCGTTATATATTTATAATATATGACCTATTATTAATATAGTTTATATTATAGCTGATTAAGATGGTTGCATTCAGTTAAACATTTCACAGTACATTTATTCATGCTCTATGCTTCTTCTGTAAATACAATAAGAAAAGCAGTCTGAGCTCTCTCTAATAATGCTGAAGCAACAGGATTTTATTTTCATTATCCACAGTAAAAGCGGCATTGGAGATTTACATTGAATTTTCAAAAGTTAGACAGTGAACTATATGATTTCATTACATAAATTTGGTATTTGTGTGGAACAAAAGCAAAAGCACTGACGAGCTGGTAGTGCTCGCTGTGCACATGTAACGTTATGCTTCCAAGTGCTGCATGAGTTCAGTTTGTAGAGGTAATAAAAGATACCTACCAATAATCACACAAAGGTTCAATATTTTATATTTACTGCATCTCTGTTATCTGGCAGGGTGGTTGACATCTCATGCGTGTAACCTTTGCGTCTGGCAGGCAGGTACTTTCTATGTCCTCATCACAACACTAGAGACTCCTGCTGGCTGGTCTGAGGTCTGTGCAGCCGGAGTGGAACTGGTTTGTTGGCAAGAAAAATAATAACTGCATGTTCCAAACTATTACACAGAATAATGTAGATTCATTTTAACATGTGTTACCCAGCAGGCCTACATTTCACACTCAAAGATCTATATTTATGATTTATGACTTAAACCTAACTTGAGAACCACTGACCACAAATAACTCATAAGGGTGGGTTTCTTAAATTATCATACAAACAAAGTTAAATAGACAAATGGTTCGGTCTGCAGTAAAATGACCAATCCAAAATATTGCACTGTGTGAGCAGTCAGTTAGCAAAACTTCAGCTAGGTGTGGCAATGTTCATTCCTTGCCAGCCACTGGATCTATTACCCTCTTGAGAATTTGCTCAAGAAAACATGTTGCCACTGCCACTGTCCACTTTAGTTTGCAGTTATTATTTCTATTGTTTGAGTTGTTCTTTTTTAGTATGAAATTCATTATGCTAAATCCTGTTACTAAGTTACTAAGAAATGATTTGCTGAGGTCAGCCTGGAACCAGGATATTGCTTTACTGGTGCCTTACCTGGCTGTTCCACCCTTGACCTGTTGGTGGCAGCAAAAACTCAGCCGAGCGTGATTGCTACCAAAAAACACAACAGAGGAAGTATGGACATCTTAGTGGATGGATGAACCAGCGCGAGGCGATGGGGTGAGTAGCGTTATAACCAGTTGGTAGCAAATGTCATATAAACATTTGAATTAGCCACTATATGATTGAGTTTAATGTTGTAATCGCTAGCGAAACGTGTCATAACGTGCAGCGCGCCGCAATTTTAGGAGACCTAATCGTGACAGCTGCTGTCCGCCTACACAAAGCACTGTTAGCTAGTTAGCTTCAGGCTAGCTGTCGTCGTCAGTGATGTTATTGTTGAGGTGAGGCTAATAAACATGCGTTTTATTTTAAGTTGTCTAACGTTAACCTGTGGATGTCATAACAAGAAAAATGACGTTAATCATAGTTAGTGTTGTCACACTTAGAGCTCGGTTAACCGGGAGCTGCCTGCAGGGAACAAAAATAGTTGGCTAATTAAATTTTCATACACAGCAGAATAACGTTGTGAGTTTTTTTTTTTCTTCCCCATCAGGAGATCTGTGCTGCTGTTACATCAGCAGCTGGTAACAAATGCATTCAGACAGACTGCCATTTGAGTTTGTCCCACATTTCACACAATTGCATTGAGACGGAGACCTACTTTTTTATTCCCTCTAGCTACAAAGAGACCATGAATATTGATCTCACAAATGAACCCACTGGTTGGATGGAAAGCGACGAGAGAGTGAACAAATAGACTCAGGCTGTTGTCCTCACTGTCCATGAAGCAGTGCAGTGAAACAAAGTCCTTATTTGTTTGTTTAAATGACAATATGTTCAAGTTTTGAGCATTTAGTATTGTAGATGGTTACAGTTGCCTTTGGATGAATATACTAACAATACTCCATCCTTTACCAAGGTAGAAGGAATCCTCTATGCAAAAATACAGAAAGTTCATTTCACTGTCTTCACCTTATTTAACCTATGTATAAAAACATGTTCAGACTGAACCTGATTATACTCTTTTCAACATTAGCTATCTGAAAAAAAGTGAATGCAATCTAAACTCGCTTGACTATTAATAATATATTATGTACTGCAAATATTAGCCTAGTGTTCCAAACAAACCAATACATCTTTTGTGCACTGTTTACAAAAAGGGATCTCAGATTATTCCTTGCGTGTAAGTGATGTATATGTGCAGTGTTAATATAGTGCACACACTGGTGGTTTTCTGTTTGATGCCCGTCTCTCACTCACTTTTCCTTTTCTCCATGTTTCAGCCATGCTTCCAGAAGTCTCACCTACTACTACAACTACTCCTCTTTTTCATGTTACCCCATTAATCTCTCTCTTTCCTCTCTAGTTTGCCTGAATTTTGTTGATCTTCAGTGGCGACTGGTTCCTTCAGCCATTGGACAACATGCAAGGATTCTACTCTAAGCTTGACTCGTCCCCCTTCTCATCCCCGCTGTTAGGAGTGGGCCTTGGGGGAGATCATGCTGCTGTTCCTCTCAGCCTGGCTGTGGAGACTGAGAAAGCTCAGGCCCTCCTACAGACATTTAGCTCTGCCTCCCTGCTGGCATCGGCGGGACTCGGTGTGTTCTGTGTGGTGGCAGACCACGTGCTCCAGCTGTCGGTTATCCAGCACCACCTGTGGCTGCGTGCTGCCTTGGACAACGCTACACATGGGTTGGTGGGGCTGTGGTCGTGGGCAGTTGTCATTGGACTGAGGAAAAAGAGTGATCTGTATGAGGTGCTGCTGGCAGGTCTTCTAGCATCAATCATAGACCTGGACCATTTTTACATGGCTGGATCTCTGTCACTCAAGGTAAAATCTTGATGCACAAATCTGCAAAAGTATTTAAATTGTACTAATTTTTAGATTAAGCTAGTGCACTTTTCTTAAAATGAACAGCTTTCTTGAAAGTCAGATTTATGTGCCATATTATGCAAGGCTAAAACAAAATGATCAGATCATCAGAGATCAGATCTTTTAGACACTGAATAAACAGTATAATTAAACAGCAATATCCCATAACATCTGTAACACAAAGGCAGTGTTCAGGGTAGCAGTCACTGTTTTGCTTCCACCATCCAAGTGGGCCAGAGTGGACTTTTGTCGTGTATCTCAGTCTATTACTCAATTTCCATTCATGCCAGTTGTGCCACCGTAGTCAGTTTCAAATGGCATATTTGGCGCTCCACTTTTGTCTCGTCATGGTTTAAAGTGTCCCCATGTTCACAGCGATGAATGAGGGGGATGTCAGGCTCCCAGGCAGAGAAATAGACTACATATTTCAACATTTTAACAGCACAATTACAGTAAAGCCTATATCTCACATTTAGTATTTATATAAAAAAAGAATAGCAAAATTGAAAACCAAACACCTATCTAACAAACAAATATCTGGATATTTTGGTCCAGCCTTATGTAAACTAAAACACTTCTGAATCAATATTAATGGGAATCTAGGCAAACTATGTGAGAATAATTCCTGTGATCTGGAACGAAGCAGATGTAAATACATGGAGAGTAATACAAGACAGAATGCTGAACATAGAAATAATAGAAATGGTGGTACTCCCACAATTTCTATTTCAGTTTCAAGTGCTAGCAAAAGCAGTAGCACATCTTAATGTATAGAATAAGATGTTTTGTTTGTAAGAAATCTTATGTGAAATAACAGAAGACAGAGGATTCAATTAAAAAAGTTATTACAACAGAAAGTGGAAGAAGGGTTAGGCATCCTGCATGTACAGTATTATTTTATGAAAGGGAAGAAAGAAACAGTGACAATAGTCAGTTGGGACGTTACTGTTCATTGAAAAACATGTAAGTTAGAGCCAATATATTTTAGACACTTTGTAATGAATTGGAAATGCATATGCGAAGTGCTAAACATAAATGTGTATATGTTACCTTAGAGAAACTGTGCATCAGTTCCAAACAGAACTGTTAAGATCCTAGATGGCTGGACTAGCAAGGGGTTAGAAACCTAATTACAATTACTAACAAAAAACTCAGCCAGATGGCTTAGGACAAAAGAACTTTTAAGTGTCTACAAGTGAGAAAATATGGACGTGGGCTAACCAAAAACTGATTTGCTAAAAAGAAATAAAGAAAGTCTCACACTTCTGTAAGATATTACAAAAAGACAACCAGTGCAGATGAGAATTTAAAGGAGACATGGGAAAAAAGAATTAGACATTAAAATATCAGCAGAACATTGGAAAGAAACCTTAGCTGAAAGCTCGGTCCTATTTTCTACTGCCAATTTAAGGTGGTATTATTGCACCAATCTGCCACCCTACCATCCAGTATGAAAGGTACAATAATGAAAGCCACTTGCTTATCTTTTAACCAGGTGTTGGATTAATGCCAATTTTCTACCATCTCTGCCTAAAAAGGACTTTGAAGATAACACAGTCAAAATACTGAAGGAAACCTGCTTGGCATGAGATATTTCATTACACTGTGGAAACAGGAAAAATTGAGTTGCTGGAGAGGATGTTGAGTACAAATAGCAAACTATATGCACATATTCTTCTCATCTCTTCTTCTTATAAAGAAGTCAATATAATTTTGAAGGGATCAGGCTGGAAATCAAGCAGATGTGCTTATCAGTAGTAGAGAGGTGACTCACAGTTCTGCAGAACTGCAGCAAAGAATGAAGAACATTTTGCATTTCTCTCTCTCACTTTGCTTCTAGGCTGCTGTCTCTCTCCCTCAACGTCCTCCTCTACACTGTTCCTCTCTCATCCCCGTCCTCTGTCTCTCCCTCCGCTTCCTTATGTGGATAGGACGCCTTAAAGATGCTTGGTGCTCCTTGCCGTGGATGCTTTTCATTTCCATGACGACGCACCACGTCCGGGATGCCGTGCGCCACGGCCTGTGGATGTGCCCGTTTGGCAACACGGCACCAATCCCTTACTGGCTGTATGTCAGCACCACAGCGACGCTCCCCCATCTGTGTTCAGTGCTCATGTGTCTGACTGGAACTAGGGATGTGATCTCCACCAAACACGGGGTGGCCATTGATGTTTAGAGGCCACTGATTTTAGCATCAACAGCTAACGCTGCTCTGGTATGGATCTCCTCTGCGCCAATATGTTATCTATTACAACCTTTATGAATATTACAATATGGTTTCATGCTGCACCTGGTAACAGAGACTGACTGAATAACAGAGCTACTTTGAATCTTGACTTGTAATTGTTGAAGAAAGTGCTTGTTTCATTTAAGCGATATTGAAAGTTTTAATAACACTTGAAAGATGATAAGAAGAGAAAGCTCAAAGTAACGCAGAGAAATGCTGAATGACAGTCACAAGGATGAGGAAACTCTTACTGTACGATAATGGGAAAACACCATCTCTTACAACATATAAAATGTAATTTCCATGGATGAGTGCCAATCATGGATCCTACACATACTTGCCTGCAAATTGTCCATGAGCCCAAATCCTAATAACAGACCCCGACTTGACTTGACCTGTGCTGAATATACAGTATAAGTGTTGATATCATTTCTTAGCCTCTGAACTCCTAATCACCTTATGTATGACTGTCCGTCCTCATCCTAACAACACTCAAGGAAAAGTCAACCAAAGGTCAACTGCAGGATGTATGACACTGGTTACATGTTCAACAGTGTGTTACCACTGTTATTTGACTCTGCATTTCAAATTGTTCATCTGCCATAATAGTGGAGTTCAGTGTATTGTAGTTTTCATTTATCAGTTACCACTGCTAAACAACAACTATCATCTTTGGCATACCTAAATGCATCATCTGTAAGTTACCTGTTTTGCTGCTTGAATGAGCCTTATTGTACAGTGAAACATACATTTTGCAAATGATTATTGCAGATGTTGTTTTCAGGGCCAAACGTGTCGACCACAAAGATGGATGTGGATTTTGTTTTATTTGTTGAAGCATCGTGGCATAGCATTGTTGGATTTAGCTAGAAACATGTCTCATTCCATAATGGACGTGAGTTTAATCCAAAGCGTCAGTTTTTACTCTGAACTATTCCACTTTTGAGAGATACTGTGCTGAAAATGCTGCACTATTCAGTTTCAACCAGGAAACTCCACATACACTGTTATTTTCATTTAAAAATTAGGTGCAGTTGTCATAGCAAAGGATAAAAAGACAGACAATTTTGTATTTTAATGTGAGTTTGATGGTGTATGGTGTCCCAAGTGACCTCTTTCTATCTTACACCAACTATAGATAGGATAAGGGAAGTGAAATGCTGAAACTTGAAAGATGGTGGATATTTATTTTAAACATTCAAGGGAATAATTTGTACAATAATTTGTTCATTGCTTATAATGGAAAACCTGTAATTTCTGCATTAATCTGATGTATATTATTGCACTGCAGTTTTTGTTATGCTACTGTATAAAACTGATATTGATTTGCAGAGTGATATGGGCAGTTCACTGTAACCATTTATATTATACTGATATTAGAAGTCACTAAGTAAGAACATTTAGAGGTAAAGTCATTACATTGGTTTAGATGTAAAGTGATCTGAGACATTACTATTAAAGGGCAACTTGATCAGTTTTCAGTGGCTTCCTGTGGTTCTGTTTTAAAACATCTTTCTGCTTCTACACTAACTTCAGTTCAAATGATGTCATCTGGTTGCTCATAGTTTGAAAATTGTACTCCCCCAGACAGCTAGAAGCAGAGAGATATTTTAAAATAGGGAAAGTAGGGGTTTAATAACATTCATATACATGTACCCCTCAAACTAGAACCAAAGGAATAAAATTGAAAATCAGTGAAGTTGGCCTTTTACAGTATTCTGACTGTGTTTAGTAATAGAATGGATTTAAGGGGTTTTAAATCTAGAGCATGATTTAGTTTATGCTGAGAACATCAAATCACATTGTTCTCAAATATCAACCACAACAAATGTTTTTAATGTTCATCTGATTTTGTCTTTTTTTCTTTTTTTTTTAAGGATGACGCCTGGTGATTAAAGTTGTAGTTATGCTTGATGTCCACAAGGGTGCAGTGAGCTGTAGGGATTCACAATTAAGATTCACTTGTTTGTTTTTTTTCCCCCTGTAAAATTAAGTAGAGCTGGGAGTTAGGAATCTTGCATTTGAAAGAAGATATGAAAATGAATCAGGACTAGTCAGGTCCTTAAATTTGAGAATCGCACAGTGTGTTGTGGGGGCGTAAAGAAAGTCTTGGTACATATGACAATAATGTATTTTTTGTACAGGAACATAGGCTACAGGATGGTCCCTGATCCACTTTTGCTGCCTGTGACATTATCAGTGAAACATTCTCTCCTACTGCTGCTTATGTTTACAATGTGACCTTCTTTAATGTAACATTATGTTGGATTTTGCAAAAATTTTTTTATGTTTGAATTATGATTTGTATTGTTTGTTAAAGACGTTTTTGGGCAAAGGTTTGTTTTCAGTATAGTAAGCTAGTTAGGAAATTATAGTAATTTAAATGTAGTGTTCTTTTTATCTTAATAAAACATCAAAAATATAGTCTGTGTAAATACTTTGTGTATCAATATAGGTATTTGCTTAAGTAAATGGTGACTAATTTCCTCATACCCATTTTAAAGAAGCTGAAACACTCAAGCCCTTGATAGTAAACATCAGATTATGCAACTGCAAAAACTGAATCTCTTTTAAGATGCTACATTTCTTCACTCCAACTATCTTAGAAATAAGCAAATCATAGCTAGTTGGTTTATGATTGCTGTATTCTTAGTTAATTTTATGCTACGTTTTAGCATGTCATGGACAAACATTTAAACGCTTACATTAAAAAAAAGCAAAATAAGGAATCTTACCATGCGTCTCTCCTGTTTGTGGTTGCATTGCACTCGGTTGGTCTTTGGCATTCATTCTAGCAAAGAGATTCATTTCTCACATTGTTTCATCTAGGCTAAATAATTGTTTGAGGCCCTGTTTCCATAAGGCATAAAAAAAGAGGTTTGCATTAGAAGTTTGTTTTTCTTCTTTACCCTTCATTAATCATCTCACACTCTAAGGACACGACCCCTGGGTTAGGACACACTGAAATAAACTAGATGAAGCAGTTGAAACCAACTAAACTTCAAGCAGCCACAACAGCATGTCTTGATGCATCAGTATTAACATGCTAATTTCTATGTCTCTGTATATCTGTATCTATCTATATGTCTGCATCCATACATATAGATATGCCGTGCCATCAAGGACAAGGGCTTAAGTACAATTTTGACTAATGGAAGTATTTTAAATGGTCAGTACTTTTACTTACCCACTGCATCTGTTGCCTTGTACCAGTGCCTTAAACTGGCACAGTATATCCTTAAATAACAAAGGGAAATTAAATGCACCATTATTCTGTAAATGCCACGTGAAGGCACAGTGACTGCTGTTAAGCTACTGCTGCTGCACTTGAGCTGCAGAGTGCTTATAATGTAGTAATGCAATATCTCTCAGCCATTATTCAGAACTGTTGCCACTAATTGGGAATATCCTGAATTGAGCAGGAAGGAAGAAGTTGGGCTGAGTCAGAGTTGCCATTTCACTGCATGAACTTACATTTACATTGTTTTCACTGCCTTCTCAGTGTTTGTCAAGGTTAAAGACGAGACCCTCCACTTCCCTTATTCTAAATGTGATCTAAAAAAAATGTTGAAAAAAGATAGAAGAAGATAGATAAAAATAAATTTAAAAAACGACGCAGAGATTTCTCAGCAGAGGTTTCCTCAGCTACAAAGATGTGGAAATTGTCCACCTGGCATTAATAATGGCCAAGAAAACATACAAATTTTCAAACTTAGGCCCTAAAAATCCTAAAGCCTGCATGTCTACATGTTTGTTGTATGGAAAGAGGAACCAGAGACCAAGGCAACTACTGTCTAGCTGTATATGTTAAAAGCCCTTTTCACAAAGACAACAAAAGCCAGCTTGAACATTTGGGATTCATCATACACTGTCAGTGACAGTCACAATCAGATAATGGAAACTTTCTAAAAGAGGCTGCAAGAAGCAACACATGCTTTAGGGGAAATGTGGTCAAATTTTTGTGAATCACAAGCACAAACAATAGTAACGGCGTGAGAAAGAGGGGTCCAACCGTCTCCACAACTGGCTCATTTGTTCAGAGTAAAATGCTTTGGACACCAGACAGTCCACGTTTATCACAAATATTACATCCAACCAAGCACCAAATTCTTACTAACATTTTAACCAAACAATTAACAGAGAAGAAGCAGACGCTCTAACAGAAAAACATCTAAAAATGTGTAAAAAGCCTGTGAGCCATGAGTGTGATAAAGTGTGGTAAAATAGTATTTATTTCACAGAAACATACAAAGACAGAAAAAAACAAAACAAAAACAGCTTATGGTGATATTTGTTGTACATTTAAAGCAAAAAAAAAGACTATGTACATCTGAAAATGGATGCCTGAGTGTAATTTGAGTTGTAAGAACTAAAACCAACAGGCTCCATCTGCTATCACATACCGCAGAGGAACATTGAAAGACTGAGAATACCAAAAATGTGTCCACAAAAACAGGAAACACCACTAGAGTGAAACAGAAAGGTGGCAAATATAGAAGAAAACAGGTCACTTTAATCGCAAAAACTAGAGGGAAATGGTAAGACAATGGCCTCATACTGCACATTGTCCACATTAAATTGAATGAAATTAGATGGACGGTTTATAAAATTTAAAAAGTGTCTCATTAAAATATTTTTAATTAAGAAAAAAATAATTTCTGACTTATTTTCTTGTTTATATTGTAATGATATTTTCTGTATTAGCTGTGAAACCCAGCTGTTATGCAAACTACTCTCCACATTTCCGTTATAGCACTTATCTATATCTGTGTCGTTCCATATAAAATAGGACACAGAGTCTAAAAGTAACTGTTTTAGGTCACTTTAACTTCATATTGAAATTATAGAAATCAAGAAATGTATTATCTAGGTATTCTTTAAAGTAAAAATATTTGCAATGACAACAATTTGAAGTAATATTATGATAAAAAAAAAATCTACACTGTACAATCAGCTCCATAAGTATATGAACAATAACACAATTTTTATTACACTGGCTCTGTACGCCACCACAAAGAATTTGAAGTCAAACTATCGAAAGCCCCTAAAACTAGGTGTAATGTATAAAAATTGTTGTAAATATTGTCAAAATATTTTTTGATAAATCCACCTTAGTCACAAAAAAATTATTTTTCATTGACAATCTCCATTCAATCGAACATTTATTTCAGTTTTTTTCATTAGATTGATTATATTATTTTCCATTTACATGATGGGTTTGATTATTGACCTACAGCATTTAACTGACAAAACCTTAAGTTGGAACTGGCAGCCTACACATCTGGACTGTTTTCAATTCAGATCCATTGTGGTGATGTACAGAGCTAATATGAAGATAATTGTGTCTTTGTCGAAATACTTATGGACATGACTATATGTCTATACTACATGTATGCCACAGTTTTCTTCACAGTGAAACCTTTCTGACAAACAGAGAAAATGGAAAAGTTAAAATTTTCTCGTAAATGTTGCCACAGGATTTCAAAAGCTGAAAAAAAATGAATTTGTGGTTCGACAAATTCATGAACTGGGAAAAAAAAACGAAACTAAAAGAAAAGCAAGTTGGATAGAGACAAATTCAGTAAACACACTGTCCATACAGTAATCGTACAGTAACACAGCTTCATATAACTGGGAAGAAAAGACACAACTATGCAATGCTGGGATGGTTCCCCAGACATGGATTAACCTCAATAACTAAAACCATTCTTCTCCCATTCCCATTTTCTCCATTCGGTCACTTGTGAAGTGAGCATTTACTGCATTTTTTTCTGCATAGATTGATTATATTATTTTCCATTTTCATGTAATGGGTTTAATTATTGGCCTACAGCATATAATTTGGAGCATTTATGTGTAATGCATACATAAAATCTGTCCACAAATCAATTTGTCCTTTACAAATTAACACAAAACTGCATTAATCCATGTCAGTGAAACTATCCCAAATAATGTTTTCTCTCTACATATAAACATCACTTATAACATATGTATGTATTTTTTTAAAGTGTGATATACAATAATATACAAAAAAAGCTTCAGTTGGATCCATGCATAATATGTAGAACTAGCTTGAGAGAACATACAGTCATCAAACTGGAAAAAGTTTGCCTCAGATACACTTTGTGTTTCTGATGGAAACTACACACTTGGCCAATCAGTCAGTATATTAGTTGCTTGATAACTACACAGTTTTGGAACAACAGAATAAAACCACCAGACCAACAAAACGAAAGTGAGCTATTCTCTCAAACAGAAGAGCTTCTAACTTTGACCTGTGGCACAAAGTTAGCCAGGACACAAGGTTTGTAGGTGTTAAAGCAGAACTAAATCAGATACTATACTGTACTAGAGGTATTTTAGGGCTTTTCATTCGGTAAGCAGTAGATACCTGGAAATCGTTTATTTTCTATGAGCTGGTGGGCTGTCAGACACAAGTACAGTGAGCAGGAGTTGCTCTTCGCGAGTCATCGTGTTCACATTCATCTCATGTACTCACCCACCAACCAACATACTCCATTTAGCTACATAAACTCAGTTTGCCAGTTGGTGAAGTTTTTGACTGGCAAAACAGGAGATTGCTGCTTTGTCAGCCATAGAGATGGAGACGTTCTTGCATGTAAAAAAAGACTAGTACAATCAATACGTTAAACCGACACTTTGCTACCAGTTTTCCATGGTAACTATTTCTGTGGCCTATCTGTGTCAATGCAAAACTGTTTCCATCCACCTAAACCTGTGTAAAACTACTCCTCAGAAACTGCCACCATACGAAAACATTCAAGATTCGTTCTAATAATAATGTACTGCAGTGTAATTATACTGGCACATACTTCTCAGATATTTATTGTGATGTATTTACATGAACATATGCTACTTTATATTTCCATAATAACATTCCCAAATCATTTCTGTTTCCTGGTGATGGTTGATAGTCAACTCGCCATGTGAAAACAAGCTCATTTCGGAGTTAGACTTGCTTGCACATACTGACATTATCAGCCCATGCAGCACTTTTGGCATCCAAATGACTTTTTTTAAAGTAAAAAAAAAAAAACTAAACCTAAGTTAACTAAAGAACATATAACCTGTTTAGTACATGCATCTCTGTGAGACACGTTTCCTTAAGAAGCTTTAGGTAAGGGGATTATAAAGGTACTTTTTGCCAGCTTACTTTTGTCCTCTAATAAATTCTGTAGTAAGATCTGCTTGATATATAGTGCTTCTACCTTTAAACTAGTCAGCAACATTATTCTATTTTGTATAACTCATTTAAAATCTCAATATATATAGCCTAAAATAAATTACTAACATATGCAAACTTTTATGAACTCTTGTTAAAATGGTTTCTCTAAACACTTTCTGACCATGTGGCTTTACCTTGTCTTTCCTCTTATCTTTAGGGCAAAACGTGGCTGACAAATCCTATACTGCTCCAATGCAGTAAAAGTGCTGAAATTATTAGCCAGTGAATCCAATAGTGAATTGACAACTATTTGATTACATTTCAATTCATAGTTTGTTACCGTATTAATTAAACCATTTGCAAGTTCCAGCCTTTTAGATGAAAGGGTTTGCTACTTTCCTCTATTCTTCTTAACATTTTACATTTCATACCCTTGAATTTGTCAGCCAAAGCAAGCTAACTGACTCAGGAATACAGATAGTTAGGATAAGGATGAATGGGTTTTCTTCATGTTGAATGATCAATCGAAAACTATTCTCTAGGTTAAGTGACAGACAAAGAGCAGGGGATTTAATTTAACTTGACAGGGTTTGACTTTTGTCCTTCAATAGACAGACAGTGTTTAACCTAATAAAGAAATGCAGACATATAGTGCATATAACCATTGTCAAACCTGACTTGAGAAAGAAGTTATTAGGGGTTCTTTGGAGTCTAGATGGGACATGTGACCGCTACGATTTGATGCTGTATAGCTAACTAACAATCTACATAATGCCATAATGCTGGTGGTCTGTGAAAGGCCAATATCTCTTTTCATTTATCTCCCTCTCTTTCTATTTATACATTATGTGTCTTTCTTCACACACATTCAGGAACAGTGGATGGATAGAAAGAGGTAAAACAAAAGAAACAAAAGAACACCTGTACTCAAGACAGACAACAAAACAAGCGTGTCATGCAACATAAAATCACTTGTCATACTGTAAATGAAATAAAGTCTAAGCCAGCCCACCCATCCTCTACCTTATTCTCCATGTCCATCCCTCAGGTCAGGAGCCAACCAACAGGTTGGTTCCTGTCCCTCAGCTGAGACCTTAATGCCCATAGTTGCTGCTTTGGCATAAGACACAAACAGAGAGGCTGGCAGAAGTTATGCTCCCTTCACAGCATTGAGTCGGTCAGTTAGTCGATGTAATAACAGACGCACATCAATCTGTCTCACAATGAAGAGAGACAAGTTATCCAAAAAAATATTCCTCTTCCTAAAAAAAACCCCCCAAAACCTATGTTCTCCTTTTTGGCAGCTGTACTTCCTGTCTTTACTTGTTGCTTAAAAGTTCAAAAGTTAGAAACAATGTCATCTCTCTCTGAAAAGATCGAGGACTCTGTCCACGTGAAGCAGCATCGGTTGTGAGTGAATTCAAATGTCCCGGTGCAGTGTCGCTCAGTGTGCTGAGGAGTAACCTGCAATGAAGTCGCTGAAGTGAACTTGAAGAGAACAGAGTAGGCTCTGTTTCCCATGTCCCAGTGGACTGTAGGTGGGCTCTGCTGATGCATTATGGGTAATGCAGTAAGATATGACCACTGAATAAGTCCAAAACTTACCCTTAAGCCACATTTTATATATTGGGCAAATTTAAACTACTCTGCGAAGTTCCTTGTATCAGTTGTCACTGATCCTGGACTCTGACTGATGCACTGTGGTCAGTGTAGTTGAATGTGGACAGTCAGCATGCTACAGTGGTGAACGCGGCAGCTGACTCTTGGGCGAAGCCCTAGAACGGGCTGACGAGGAGAAGATGCTTGAAATCAACCTGGCAGAAAGCGCAGAAAGAGCCATTAGAAAAAGGAAGAGTGGAGATGAAGGAAAGTAGAGTTGAAGAAAGTGAAAGAGAAAAGAGAAAATGATACAAAACATGTATAAATCAGAATGTAATTAAAGCACAGATTTAAATAACAGCTGGTTGCATACTTACAGGGTTATAATCTGTGTGTGCGTATGTTAGGCTTATAATCACAAGTTGGCTGGCTATCTGAAGGGTTGCCTGAATGTTGTTTATAGCAATGCTTTGAAGCTTTTCAATTCTTACTAATGCAGAGCTTTGCTGTGCTCTCCTCACTGGCTTCGTTCCCATGTGTGTGGGCACATTTTGTGGTAGTCACAAATGTGAAAGAAGCTTCACTTCATTAAGATTTTAATTAGCTTTACTGTAGAGTCTGTTTTGCATTCAGAGACCTAAAACTATCTGCCAAACATGCTAAACTGCAAACACAATAAATCACATGTGGCAAGGCAACATATTTAAAACACATGTGCAATGAGATAAATGTAAAAGGATCATGACAGAAAATTCTTAATGTGTGTGTCTCACATTAGATTGGCATGGACTTCATCTTGACCATAGAAGCGAGTTCCTGTTTGTTCACATGATCACGGTGCTTCTGCCTCACCCTGACAGAAAAAAACACACACACACACACACGAACCCCAAGAAAATATTTTAAATATTTACAAAAAAAATCATTCAAAAAATGACCACATAACTGTGGCCTGCGGATGTGGGATGTGTGTGTGTGCGAGTGTCTTACCACACAACAAAGATGAGGGAAAGAACAGTGGTAAGGATGACCACGGAGAACAAAACCAGCAGAATCACCAAACCCAAATTACCTTCATCCTCAGGTGCAACATCTGGATGGAAAGAGAGAGGAAAAAACAAGATGGGGGGTCAACAAAACAATCAGTGTGGGAGCTATGGAGAAAAAGAAACTTAGAGCAACAGAAGGAAAGGAAAGTGTAATCATAGATAAGAAAAAAGAGGAACAGATGCATGATGATGCATGAAGACACAGATGTGGTGAAATCAAGAAAATACGAGTTGAAAAACCAAAAAGAAATACAGATAGGGAAGAAAAAATGAACCAGATGTGGTTGTATTGTCATTATCTGTAAAAAAATATGTATTAGTATTTGACGTTTATACAAACTTTCATGTTTCTGTGTTTGAAACAAAAAAAACGGGAAAGAAAAAAAAAAGTGTGTGTTTGTGTGTGTTCTTGGATTTAATTGGCCTCTGGTGAGAAGTTAATTTTAAATCTGCCATTATAGCTTTCACACAAACATGCATTTATCATACTGAGAGGAGTAAACAACTTGTGTTCATACACACACACACACACACAAAAGCAAAATCATCATTTTGACCTTGAAACAAAGCAAAAGCACACACACATATTAACACAATCAAACGTGCAAAAAAAATGGTATTTAGAAAAGTTTAAAAATGATTTATGAGCACATCTGCCAATGACAGTGGCCACACACACATAAAAACAGAGGAAGACGTCTGTTTCACAGAAAACCAGTGACTTTCAGCTCTCTACTCTGTACTTATGTGTACTTACCTCCTTGTATACAGCAAACAGTATGTGTGTGTGTGTGTGAGAGCATGTTCAGTGTACACTTGTACATGTGGATATTTTAAATGGCCAGGCTTGCAATTGCAGACTGTTCCTATTTTTACACATGTATATGTGAGCTGGGATGTACTTAACTTTTCATCCAATGTGCATACTGTAGAAAACATAATACCCTGCAGGTGCAATTTACTGCAATTATATATCATTTGGTGATGAAGCCAGGCACAAGGCACTCGCAATATTCTATCCAGAGTATAATAACAGTAAATAATGCCTTTTTAGAGATTATTTCTGCATTAATGACAGGTGTAGCCTCTTTTTTGTCGCTGCCAAAAACTAAGGTAAAAAACATACTTGCTGCTGTGCAATGACCCATGACTCGCATAAATCAACGTTAAGAGACTCAAACAAAGAATGAGGAAGTACTGGCATGCTTTAAACAAACATGAAACAATCAGAGTGGATCCCACCTTTGATTAGTTTGACTGTCAGCACTGGCATAGTGCATGTAATACACACAGCAGTAATAACATTTGTAATAACAGTAATAGTAACAGTAGTAGAGTGAAGCAGCAGTAATTCTAATAATAACAGCTGTACTATGAGGAGTGGGCACAGCAGTAAAATTATCAGAAGAAAATATATCGCAGTACATTTACTACCTTTTGAGCTCCAACATACAGTGTGTACAGTCATAATTCAATTATTATCAGATTAAAAAAATGTCTTACTGTGTGGTTTTGTAGTGGAAGTGTTGGGCTTTGTGCTGAAGGGAAAATCACCTGAGAGATCATCTGCAGGGTCAGGGGTGGTGTAGACTGTGGTACAAACAGACACACATTTAGGCATTTATTCAAGTGAGTAACAATAAATACACACAATGAATGTTTTCTTGTGAAAGGCTGAATAACTACTGAAACTACTGCTAATCTCAAGTGATTTTCTTGAATATCCTGTGTGTT
This sequence comes from Sandelia bainsii, assembly GCA_032362345.1. Lineage (NCBI taxonomy): Eukaryota > Metazoa > Chordata > Actinopteri > Anabantiformes > Anabantidae > Sandelia > Sandelia bainsii. Next base: position 16,780,772 of record JAUMHL010000015.1, read on the forward strand.
TGCTGCCAATGTCTTTGATAAAAAAATAAACCATGTTTCTAGCTTTTTATCACTTCAGTTGTATTGCAAAAGCAAAGTGAATCCTGCTGTTGAAGCATCTGAATGTACACCATGGTGCCAATGCTGACCCCTGTTCACCACAATGTAATGTTGTGACTGACAGATTTACATTAGTAGAGGAAATTCTTCTCTCTATCTATAGATATTCATTATTACATTCATGTATTTGTAAGTAGTTACATGCTCTATAAATAGATAGGCTGTACTTGATCATAATCATCAATTGTGACAAATAAGAAGTGTGAATTTTGTGAATCTTCTTCCTCACCTGACCAGGGCCAAGCTAGAAGTAAGGGACTCCATTCACTCCACTGGCTCTCAGTGTTCACCTCATCCCGGGCTCGTACCTGCACCTGGTGGAGGTGGCCGGCCAGGGCATCGAATATTATGACTGTGCCCTCCTCAGAGTAAACCTGGTTATGGGAGAAACACACAGAGTAGGGAATAAGAACATACAAAGGTAGCAGTGAACATGAAGAAATACTAATGTGGCAATACATGAACAAAAAAAGAATAAGCAAACAGTTCTGTGGAACTGCCTATATTTCTTTTTTTTCTGGGCTTGCTGACTGTTCTGATGGACCCTCCAAGCAGAATGTAATATGTTGAAATATGAGTAGTTTATATTCCTGGTAAAATGCGGGGAACTAAAGTTGTATTTTCTATAATGCAATCCCTTATGCAGTGAGTCAGTTTGATGCAAAGCTCCAGTTTAACTCAGCCTGTGGCCCCATTAACAATGAAATGAAACCTTTAACATTGTTTACTAACCTCTGACCAGTACACAGAGCCCCGTGGCTTGTATCTGATCTGAAATATTAGGGGGAAAGCATCCTGAATCGGCCAGGAGGAGGGGAAGTTCCATGACACATTCAACCTCTTAGGATAACCTGCTATCTCCTTGACCAAGACTGACTCTGGAGGATCTGGTTTCACTGCAAAGAAAGACAAACAGCAAGAAAAAAAAACTTGTTTACAGTTAATCCCACTGTGGCTAGTACACCAATTAAAAGGCAATAAGAATTAAAAAACATATAAAGCAGAGAATGGCAGACACCCACTAAAAAATTGCTTCCGTGAATAACCATTTTTATCTGTAAGAAAAATTGTGCCCGTATCACCTTGCTGTTACAAGACATAACCATCAATTTTCTATTCGATGTATTTTTTCCCACAGACTCTTATGTCTTCATTTATGCTTTTGAGCATATTCACACCGCTGTGTCAAACACAGTAGAAATGAAGGGGCTGAATAAAACAGTGAGACACCGTGAGTACTACCCTCGAGGGGGCTGTAAATGGCTGGAGAGCCAACAAAACATCATAACTGATGTCATTAAGTGAGGACCAAAAGGGCATGGTCACAACTGTTGTGATTTTTTTTTTTTACAGTGTCAGACATTTTTGTGTATGTCTGAGAGTATTGCATCCAGTGGTGGAAAGTAACTAAGTGCATTTACTTGAGGAATTCTATTTCATGCTCATTTATACTTCTGATCTACTAGATTGTGAACACAAATATCACACTTCTTACTAACTACCCAGAAATACTACTGTATGTAATCACACAAGCCTCTCCTTTACCTAATAAACTTTTGAATGTCTGTCTTTTACTTGTAGTAGAGTATCTATATATTATACGTATTTTTACATTGTGATATTATTATGTTTAATGGGGTCATATTATTTCTTTTGTGATTGCATGGTGATTACTAGCGATGCCAAATTTTATGCCCAATTTTCAGTCTGAACAATTCGCTCTATTCTCACTAGTTTTTTTCCAAATACTGAACTGTCAACTGACATCAAGTGTTGTAGAAGTCCATAATCAACCAACCGTTTTCGGCTCCTACACACGATGCCCTACGCCGTCCCACCCACCCTCTCAGGTTAGCTTTAACTGCTGCACTGAAGGCCAGTGCTAATTCGAGTGTTTGAGGAGAAGTTGATATGTCTCACAGAAAGTGTTTTTTGGCTGTAAAGGAAAATGAACTGTTTACTTTTCCCAAAGACAAAACCATAAAATAGCAATGAATACAGTTACAGATCAGCAACAGAGAAGACATGTTTATATCTGTTCATCTTCTTGTGTCATTGGAGCTCCAGATTAAACTATAAACCCTAAATCTGGAAGTTGAGTCATGGCAACTAGACTTCCTTTTTTGTTAGGTCACTACTCATCCAAGTAGTTCATCAGTCTACAGAAGACTGACTAACAAGAAGGAAGACCAGTTGCCATGACTCAACATCCAGATAACTTAACTTGGATGACAGAGAATCTTTATAGACATATAAACCTAAATTAAGCATAATATGGCCAATTTAAGTAAGAGGTTGGAGTACTTCTCCACTCGTCTGTTCTATCCGTATGTATATCTGTATCTGTTTGTGTGAGCTTTCATGTTTGTGTGCATGTGAGTATGTGCCTTCCAATGTTTGTGTACTTGAATCTACATGCAATAAACAAAAGGACAATTAACAATTTTAAAAGCACAGTAGGGATTACACACACAACTACACTTACTACCAAAAATGCATGGAGATGCCAAATAAAGTGTGAACATGTCAAAACCCCAGCAAGTGGAACAGCATGTCTGCTGTTCTTTACACTACAAGAGTGTCATTTGATTTTATCCAGAGGAAGAGGAAACAATGTAGAACTCATTGAAGCATGAAGCTTATAATCTTAAAGTAGCACCATTGTAGTCTTAAGGTGGCACCATTTGAACAAGATATTTCAAATAGTTTCAATAGTTGGACCAATTTCACACAAAATTAACAAAAAATTAACAAACAAGTATCAAAAACAAGTTTCAGCCCATTCTCATGTGCGTTCACATGATCTTACATAGCTTATGTAGACTAAACTGGACAATTGTTGTCTCAGAATGAAGGGCATTGGTCTCAGTGATTCTAAGGGTGTGGATGGGCAGCCAGAAGGCTGGGTGATCTACAGCACAGTGCTTGCGGGTGACATCCATGATGCACGGGCTCCACTCCTGACCATTCCCCCTAGAAAATGAGACAAAGTCTTTTTAAGTATTGCATTTATTCGAATGGGTAACAGACAACTTAAGTGTGTGCTGGAAACTCAAAAAATAGTATAACCAAGTAATATCCATAGAGGGGTAGACAGAAAATGTTGCTGTTATGTTTTACGTGTAAAAGTTTCCACCAAGTGTTATTTGTCATATTAAAGCAAGGATAGCAGAGTGAAGACAGGAAGCATAGAAGGACATTCTCTCACTGTACTTACCAGATTCAAAATGTAAGTCTTTGGCACTATATTTAGTGTCTTCATATCCCAGTCTGAATGTGACCTTGGGTGTTAGTGTTTCAGTTGCAGTTACAGGCTCTTACCTGAAGGAGGCATTGTACTTCGATGGCAGGAAGGTCTTTACAGATTCTACCCAGGAGCAGCTAACATGCGTGTGATTGGGCACTTGACAGGAAACGTTCAGCAGCCCAGGGGGATCTGGAACACAGAAGTCAGACAGAGTTTATTGGCAGGGCAGAGAGGGAGTTAGTTTTTTTTAAATGCCCTGTTAGATGGTTCAAAAATGTCTCTATCTTGTCCTTCAGCCTAAGACAGCTGCATGCCCTAGTGTCCCTTTCATGAACTCAAATATTTCAGTAGAGCCTTGGCCAGTACCACGGAAAACTCCCTGTCCCTCAAAAGGAAGCCCACTTTGGAAGCGGCTTCCTGTTTGAGACAGTAACAGGAAGTGGAGGGCTTTGTCTATGGAATGACTGATAAGCCCCGTTTCCTCTGAGGAACAGCAGAGCTGTTCTGATCATCACTGTAATATGACGTCTTGTAGTCATAGAGCCAGTGCAAATTTTTTCACAAAAAAGTTGGAAGGAAAGAAAATGAAAGATGGAAATAACTTGACACAAAGTCAAGAGGGCAAGGAGTATGTAGGAGTGGGAAAAACAGAAACTTCCTTTATTCCTTAATACTGAATTTTATTAAGAATTAACTGAACTGGGGGACTGGGTTGAGACTTGGACTGGGTCGCTGTCTCGTAATATGGGGGTTAAAGGATGGGGGAACTGTCCCACTTCTGCAGTAAAGAGTATTTTTTAAGCTGCAGTCCAACAGCAAAATGCTACATGTACAGCACATCTGTTATAGTGTAATAACTTCTAAATTAGGCCCTGTGAGCCTGAACAAGTCACAACGGCACTTACGCCCTAGCCTCAGTTTGACGGAGTGGAGGAGGAACCCCTGGCTGTCATAGCAGCTGTAGCTTCCCTGTGCTGAGTGGTTCACGTTCAGCAAGACTAAGGCTCCATCTGTCACTTTGTGCCATGGCAATGCTGAGCTTTGGTCGAGACGCCACACCGCAGGTATTCTGGTTGGGAACAAGTTGAACTTCAGTTATTAAACTTTTTAAGACTTAACTTTAATACACCATTAACTTAACAAGGAGGTTAACTTCACTAACCTTTAAATCTTATGCTCAATCAAACACCCAAACTAGAATTTACTTTAGAAAAACAATATCAAAGCTATCAAACACTGAAACCTCCACGATATACCATGTTTGAACCATTATTAAAGCTGAAAAGTGAAATAATTAACGTGCAATATTTTTATCACAGTTTTTTTCCTTACCTGATTTTTGACTTCCCGCATGCCAGTGTCACATTTGACCCCAAGCGCCCATACTGCACGTCTGACACTGCAAACAGACGGCACATAAAATATTAAAGCACACTGTTGTCTGGCTCACAGTATCTGCACACTGCTCTGTCTGACACACTGTGTGTCCGTATTGTCTGTATTAAAGTGATTTAAGGTGCACCATCTACAGTAGAGTCAACAATACCACAATAACATCACCATACAAGGTTATGACTCCAGCAGACACCAGGCTGAGGAGACTTTAATGCACAGTATAAAGCAGCTCCCGCTGTTTTATCTTTCCTTTAAGTTTATTATTGGCACCAAATTAAAATTACTCTGTATCAGCAAAAACTCTGTGAGACCTTTAATAACAGAATGAGAAGCAGTTCAGCTTTTTAAGATATAGATACAAACTACAGTTTCAAAGTCCTAGAAATACTTAACATTGAAAACAGTTGAAATGTGGAAAGATTGTTGGTGCTGCCAATCCAACTGAGAATCAAGACCAACATCTGTTCGTTTGCACGACCTTGAACTGCATTCTGTTCGCCTCACATTGTTTCACAACGTCACAAAGACCCACACGAAACAGATGACTGGCATGTTATGGAGTTTTGAAAACACTGAGGAATGAATAAGATACACCAAGACAAAGGGTGTCTCGGTGTTCCAAAATATCCATATGTAGGGAGAATGGGACACATTTCTCAACCACATGTAAAAAAACCTGTGCTGTGTAAGTGCTTTATAAAGTGGATCTGCAGGGTTGTAGTCTTTAAAATCGGACACAGCATGTGAGTTTTTTGATTGTTTCTTTGTTTTCTACTAATTTCTGACCTAGTATCTAGCCTTCTAAAAAGCTTTATCAGTTTTATCTGCTGAGGTTTTGAAATATCCATATCTCCATCCTTGTAATGTCAGTACTAAAGAAATAAATAAAAAAAACCTCACCAGGAGCAATCATTTCATTATTAATCATATTTTTAGCAACCATGCTGTTCACAGTTTTAATGAACCATTTTTAACCCAATAAACCACTTTAAGCACAACAAACCAAACTCGATGTACCCCAATGGAACTAAGATGCCAGCACACCTTTCAAACATGGATATCTCCAAACCTGGGAACATACAACCAAAGCTATCTGCATTCCTACTTTTAGGAATAATCATGTTTAATCACAGCAACAGGTAATGTGTATCTATAAAAGGCAAAATTGGCTTTATTGAGTAGAATAACCATTTTTTATCAATAACTAACTACAAAATACCTACAAAGGTCATGTAGATTTGAAGGAATACTAAGAACAGTGTACACCTGAGCAAATATTTGTGGTGACTGTAGTAATCTGCAAAGCTGATGCTCTTTCTGCAGTATGTGAGTGTGTGTGCGTGCATGTTTAGTTTGGCTCCGTAATATGAAAGCTGGCATTTACCACTAGATCTGGAGTGGAAAAACATCACTTTGGCCGCTAGTCTGCCACGCACACATCTTCATTAATTCTAAACCTCAATCACTCAGGTATGCACACTCCCCACCAGCCTTAAGACATTCTTCCCTCTGTGCCTCAAATTTGTACTAAAGTGGTATCACAAAGGATAACTCAAATATTTTGTCTGTAGAATGACACTGTTTACAGTTTGAGACCAGTAAGGCTTGAGGGCACCAAGCAGGTGGAGGACAGGAGGATGTTACTATTTCATTTGGTGTATTTGTGTATTTATAATACTTTTTCCTGTTGCAATAACCTCATATGCCCTTCAGGGACCAACTAAGTTAATCCTAAATTAAATTTCACACATACTCAAGTAAAAGGCTTTACTGAACGCCTTTTTTCAATACTGTCACCAACACCTAAAGTGGGGAACAGCTGGGGAGAAGAGCAGTAACATGCTCTACTGTGAATTTCTGTTGCATTTTTGAGTGCTGGACTCAAATACACAAAGAGAGGAAGACAATGAAGCCTGCTGAGACTTTTAAGAAAGAAATAAGTCAAAGCATGCTATCAGTTATGTTTTTTTAAAGGGTCAGATTAATAAAACCAGCAGCATCTAAAAGCAACATCAGACAGAACAAGAGCAGAGCAGACAGAAGAGATGTTCAATGTTTACCTGGGAGATTCTAAAAACTGTTACAACTAATGTGAGGCAGTCATTTAGACTGGTGTATGCACAAAAACGTGACCCTGGTCCTTTACAAACAGCAACATAGCCCTCACACAAACAACTTGTTGTTGTTGTTCCACTCATTTAGTGAATTAACCACTTCAGTTAAAGCCATCATTAAAGTAAGTGAAATAAACAGTTGCTGCCACAATTTTCACAATTAAAACAGTGGAGCTAGCATTTTGAAAACTGAATTTCAAAACTGTTTTCAAATTGCATTTTGATATTAAAAAAAATAATAATTCAGCCACAAATTATTGCAGACAAAACCATAACCGTACAACCAGGCAACTACACTAGGTCAAAGTTCTAAAAAATAGAAATTAACTTTAAATAATTATAATTTCATATTAACAAACACTTCCTCTGTATCGGTTCTTATCATTTGTCCCTTTGTCAATCTTTCCCATTATCTCAGTTTTTCTTTTCCATGCCTCTCTCACCGGTTTTAACCTTTTTTCTCTCTCATTTTCCTAATTTTCGTTTTCCCTTTAACCACCAATTACACACACACACATAAACACACACAAATGGGGTGTGTGGAGTATGTGTGTTACCTGGGGCCTTGGTGGGACGCAAAGAGTTGGCTGGCCTGAATGTGTGTATTCATGTTTTATTGGCAGTGAAGTACATTATTCCCCAAACCCGCAGCGTTCCACTCATATCTGATTCTCCCTCTGGTAAGAGGGCCCAGACACATGCACACATACATAAAACCACATGCACATGCACGCATAAACATGCATTTAACGACAGATTCAATCACACACACACACACACACTAATGTGCAGGAAGGGTGCAAGTTTCTCCTTACACTGAAATCAGATGGCAGTGTGCATACAGAAATTGCAAGCTTGATGAAACTCAGTACTTCACAAACAATGAAAAAGAGCTGGAATGGAAAGGGAAAAACTCTGAAAGTCCGAGGGTGAGTGTTCTTATTGTTGGACCAATTAATTTGTCTAAAGATATAATAAAAAGAGATAGAGAGAATAAATGAGGAGGAGTAGCCTTTGTCAGAAAGACAGAAAGATTTCATAATACCATACAGTTCTTTGAAGTGCAGTGGGGGGTAAAAAACTGCTTCAACAATAGATTGTTGTTAGCTGAGTGAAAATCCAAAAAATGAATTTCATTTCAAGTATAAGAAAAACTGAATTTGTACTTCCAAAACTGGGCAGAGAACCATGAAAATGAACAATGATGTGTTTCAATAACAAAAGGTCTGATGAAAGTTTTGCTTGGAAAATGTCTCTGTGTTTTATGGCAAACTGTACTGTACTAGACTTTTTATTCCACATTTTGGACGTGGTTCATTCTTCCTCTCTTCTGCATAAGCTTTAAGTAGTTTGGGTCAAGATAAGTCAAGAACACCCAATATAATTCTAAGCAATCTGTGCCTGACCCTTAACAGAATGTGTGCGTGTGTGTATTTGTATGCACAAGTGTGCGCCCATGGATTGGAAAATTTATTTTTAAATACAGCATGTTCTTGTAAAAATGTGACTCTGTGCTGTGTGCATGCATAGCATGTGTGTGTGTTACCTTCGCTGGTCCAAATCTGAGCACAACTGGGACGTAGAGACCAAGATAAAAAACAGACGACTGTCAGACACACAGGACTGGACAAAAGGCCTGGCATCTACAAAGACAAAGGGAGAGAGAAGGAAAGGTGGAGGTGTAATGATTAGGGGGTATTTTAAAGCCTACAAGTCTTGGCAGCAAGCATTAATAAAAACGACAACAGCAGAAGCATTATTGTCATCATTTAGAGAACATTTTGTACAAGTAAATGGGTATAAAGAAACATGTTTCGGAAACAGTTAAAATTTCTCATTTCTTTGGTCAATTTCCTCACTATAGCAACTTCATAACAACGTAAAAATTGCCTGGTAACAGCAGATAAACTCTTCACAAATCATGCTGCACTAGGGTTGTCTTTCTTTGCATTGAAAAGACAAAGCTTCAAAGACAATCTCTTACTAGCGGAATTGTTGGTGCAAATCCCTCTGAAAATTAAAAGCACATTTCCCATAAAAAAAATGAGGGAAAATATGTTGGAAATGACTTTTTATTTCCACTGGCTTTACTTTTTCTTGGGGTTCTGGGAAAAGTAAACATTTAGTTCCACTTGTGCTAGAGAACAGACCCATCTTCCAGCTCTGTGCTGTAAATCAGTCCCTATATAATCTAAGCAAGATGTGTAAAAGGCAGAGGCCAGAGTAGATATACAAATATATTTCTTTATATGAGTTTTATATGAAATATACTTTCTAACTCTCTCATTCTCAGTTTAATAAAGCAAAGCTATAGAATCTGCAGCTATGTTATCTACAGTTATAGCTACAGCTATCGGTTTAGCTATATTAAGCTCATTAGCACTAAACACAATGTTCCTGCGGCGGCTGATTTAATATGTTTATTTACTTTTCTTTCTTTTTTTTATAGGACACGGCTCATACAGACTTCCTCTCAGTTCAGTGGAGACATTCTGTCAAGATGTTCTCAACAAGTACATTTGAACAAGTTCATTAAGAAGCAAACTTTTGAGTGCTAAGTTTGATGTGCTACACTTGTCAAGCTAATTAGCTCTATAGCAGCTAATGTTTCCTCGGTGGAATCTGTGTTTCATCAGCAGGAGCAGGACAAGATGTTTCCTTGTTTGTACGTAAACAGAAGACAGTAGCTATAAAGTTAATGTAAGTTGTGGTTCAAAGTCTGTGGATTTTTTGTGTTGACTTACAGCTGAAGCCTGTGTTACATGTTGGGTATTGCTCTATACAAACAAGTTCAAATTGAAATGATTTGACTGTGAGAGTTTCTATGTTTCTATGATACAGAGTGGTTATGAAACCATAACACCATGAAACCATCAAAATATTAAATAAGAGTTTGTTTTATTAAAAAATGTAGTGTAGCACATGTAATTAACAGCAGATTTGTATGCTGTAGCAGGAAAAATAGATAGATAACACTAAGACACACACACGCAGAAGATAATACAGATTAGTACAGAAAGAAATACAAATCTAAAGAGAAACATACTGTACTTTCAACAAATCTACAGAAAAAACAGAACTAGACTATTATGCGTGTTGTGTAATTGTGTAAAAAACATATAATTGGACTCTTAGGGAATATTCTGTGTATTGCAGTACTTAATAATAAAGAATAAAGAAAATATTAATTACATTATCTTTTTTGTTGTGAACAGGGTCATGGAATCATGAAGGTGATGTGATGATGAAGATTTTTTTTATCCTCTGGAAATTTTCAACAGACATTCCTGTGTCCAAACCTTTGACTGGTAGTGTATATGCATGTGTGTCATAATACAATTATCTATTAATGTCCCCTCAGACTGATCTGATTAAAGCTCAAAACATGTACAGTAAACAGGACAGGTTAACTCCTGACACTGGAAACTTGTGTGCATGTGTGTTAGCGTGTGGGAGAGAAAAAAGAACAACTAAAGAGGCTCTGTCAATGTGATAAGGAGTGAAAGACTATATGGTATGTGTGTTGTGAGCTACTGAGCTCAAAGTCACACGCCTGGTGCCAAACACACTTATCTCTGGTGCCACTTCTCTTTATAGAGCTGCATGTGAGATATGCTCAGAAGACACATTTCAACACTCTCAATTACAGATCCATAGTGGGAGAGGGAGTTTAAAGGCCCCATAAAAGTGGTTTCGTTACATCTATAGTTTTAATGCAGTTCCTGTTTAAACAGGATGTTACTGAAGCTTGGATCATAACACAGTGATGGATCAATATAAATCAGCAAAGCACTGGGCAAACACGGTCAATACAAAAATGGAAAAATAAAGAGAAACAACTTGCTGTACATCAAAACCCTGCTCTGGATAGACTTCAAATATATTAATATATATCAAAACATTTTCTGCAGCTGGAAGCATGAGTAGGGCCCTATGAAATCCGTTTTGTTTTTTCCTAAATTACGTTTTTTCCATTTTTATTCTTCTGAATTCCGTGTTTTACCTTATAATCATATTTATTCACCTAAAAAGTGTCTACCTTAAGTGTCTACCTTAAAAAGTGTTACCTGTAAACAACAAAAAACATTCATTTTTTTTGCAAAACAAAGAACCTTATGTATTTCACATTAGAATAAAAATAAAAGTAAAATAAAAGTGCTTCACATTTGAAATCAACATAAAAAAATTATCAAATAAATAAACAGAGGGAACACCTGGAATCAGCTGAAACAAGATGTGACGTCTTGTTTCAGCTGATTTGTTTGTATGACCAAGACTTTGCTGGAGTGAGCAGCTTGCACTAGTTTGCTTCTTGTCTCCGTTTCTGATGTGAGTCTTTGACTGTAAGTGGTCGTCACATGTGTTCTTGCGGGTCCAGGCTATCGTGTGCTGGCAAAACTTACAAAAGAGTTATTCTCCTGAGTCAAAAAAATCATTTGTATATGTATTGTTCGGCTCTAAACTTAGCTCTAAGCGTTGAATTCCGTACTTTTTTTGAGGACTTTTGTGTTTCAGCGAGCCTCTTCGCTATAGCTGACCTCTGACTTTTTTTCCTCTGCGTCTGTGCGTTTGTGTGTGTGGAAAGCTGAGTCCCGTCTAAACAGGTAACACGCACAGAGGGCTGCAGCGGCCGAAATTCTTTAGAAACTATCGCTTTGCTTTGTCCACACACCAATATCACTGAATTATACGACATTCCGCGTTTAACAACGAATTCCATTTATTTGTTGAATTCCGCGATTCCGTCCGCGTTTTCCACATCGCGGAAATCATAGGGCCCTACATGAGAAATGCCTTTTGTGCTTCATCAGGCTTTCTTGTCAATTAGGAGAGTAGAAATTACTTGAAATGTAAGATCACAAACAGTGCACACATTATTATGCAGTTAAACATGATTTTAGATTAACTGTACACATAGTTTAACAGTATAATAAGTATAACAGCATATGCAGTCTTCAAATACTTGTGTGTTGTAGATCTCAAAAAGAATATATAATTTAATCCATAAAACACATGAGCACCCCAGCATGGAGCTCAAATAAAGGCAGAGTTAAACTGTTAGATGATATCTGATTGAAGTGATGAAAACCACATGTGAATTGGGTTTAACAGAAAGATATAAGAAATGAAAATGAGAAATTTTGAGAAAGATAGAAAAACAGGGCAAGGATGATGTTATCAGTGAAGGCTGAAAAGCACAGAAAAAAGCATTAAGAAGTGGGTGTTTGCTTAAATGTAATGGCAATAAAGGCTGAAAAGTTGAAAAGGGAACATAGTTATCAGGTTTTCAAAGAAACATGTTGTGAAAACTGCATATTTCAATCAGACTATTCATCATCCAAATGGTTCAATGCTGTTCTTCTACAGAAACAAAGTGGGACCTTTTCCGTGTGCTGACTAATAGTCCAACAAAGTCAGCACAAAGCAGTAAGAGCCCACTGCTTTCATTAGTACAAAAAACTGGATTTCTTTCAACGTCAAAGCGTTGCTTCATGAAGAGTGGGTGAGTGATGAAGTTAGAAGGCTCAGAATAAGCGAGTGCGGTCTGGATTCTTATAACAAACAAAACATTAACACATAAGATAAACACTGAGAGGAGAGTAGGCAAACAAATTGAGTGTTGGGTGAATGCATTGCCTCGAACTGCAGTGAAGGTTTTAATTGTTTTGTACAAAATCTACTACAACACACTCCGCTGGGGAAGCCCACATGATGTTCTCATTGATTCAGTTTCATTTAGACTCAAAATAGTTTTTGTACTGTTATATACAAAAGGAGAAGGAACTCTTCTTTAACTTGAAATCTTTTTTTGAATTACACAAAGGGGCTGATCCCAAATTAACAATGCAGTCCTGTCCTGGGCATGTAACCTTTTTATTTCTTTTTTTTTTAACAGAACATACTCGCATTTTCAGTTGAGTTGTGTAGAGATATAATTATTTTAGGAGAAAGGGTTGTGTCCACCCACAATGAGGGGTTTGAGGGATAAACATTTCAAGGCCTTTCCCATGTCTTGCTTACATGCAGATGTCTTGGGCAAGGATCACCTGTAGTTTGGTCCATACCAAATAATGCATTCCACTTTTCATTTTTTGTTCTAGCCCACAATGACTTTAGACAAATGAAGCAAGCTTTGTACACAAAATGTACGTGTACTGGTCGGAAACACTTTTACAGATTTACTTTCATTACTTGTCCTCCCACATCAGTGCTGCACGGAACAGCACAGGAAATCAAAATCAAAGTTTATTCCAAAGAATGATAGCATGTGATGAAGCACTTTAGATCTTCTCAAAATGTTAATACTGATAGACGGCAACAAAGAAATGATGGAAACAAGGCTGATACTAAGAGTCAGACAGAAAGACAATTTTAACCAATTTTTCTTGCTGAATACTTGGAAAATAACTGCACTTTAATCATACACATTTTGTGTTACTATGGTTACCCAATGCAGATTTTGAAGCCCTACATTACAGATTACTTCTTTCACAGTGGTGTGTGTAATACTAGGCTACACAAATAAAGTGGATTTGTTCACAACCACTTAAAAGCTTCCACCGTGTTTGTTAGTGAGGTGAAACCTGTAACCTCTGATTCTTGGAATCTGTACAAGCATGAGGTGTCCCTGCCAAACAGATCATCTGTTTGTTTAAACCATAAAAGAAATATAATCAACATTTCATCGGGAGAACAAAGTGTTGTGTTTGGTTCATCCAAGTGCTGCGAGGCTGCCAACATCCAAACAATGTTGACAATGAGCAGCAATTTTAGATTCAGATTAACAACGTAATGAGTGAGATAATATGGATGATTATGTGACCGTTAAACAGGATGATGACTTTTGGCTTCAATAAATGTGACAAAAACAAACAAAAGAGAGTCTGGAAAACTGACCAGGCCAAAAACATCTGATCATCAGTCACTGATCAAGTGCGTACAGTGTAGGGCAACATGCACCTGTGGCAGGGAGCAAGCATGTCTTATATTTAATCTCACACCTCTGTGAACGGTTCATCGTCTCCCTCTTCACTGTATATTTCCATGCAAGATTAGAATTACTGTTTCTACTTTCATTTTTTATGCCTTTATTTATTCAGCCTCCCACACTTATCTGAAGGTTAAGAAATTTGACCCCACTAAAAACACACCAGTGACAACTTAAGCACTGTGGGAAAAATATGATGGCCCATTTATCAGTCTAACTCACCTTTGCCTGGCTCTCAAAACATACTTTAATAGTATTTACCAAACAAAACACTCATGTTTCACATTACCAGATACAGAAAAATCAATTAATAGTGGATGTCATCACCTTTTCTAGTCAAGTTCAGCTTGTGTATCAGCCAAAAAAAGAGTTGGAAAAAAAAGTGCCCCCTCCGCAGCTCACAGAGTCAAGGTTTTCAGATCAAGTCTATTTCCATTTCCACTGGTATCTTATGATGTAGCACTGCAGTGTTACATTCACCACTATGATACTCAGACAACGCACTCAGCAAATTGAATATTCACCAACTGCTGTGTCCTTCACTTGCTTACATTCCTTTTTCTCTGTCCATCCCTCCCTTCACGCTCTCTTACGCCTCTTTACATTCAGTACATTCTGTACCTGCAACCAGCTGGTAGACTAGTCAGCTACAGTCTTTGCACCACTGGACAATATATCATGCTCCACTAGGGTTATAAACGCAGAACATATGACGCTTTGTATTTTGCAGACTGAGCACAACACTGAAGGAGTATTCCATCAAATAATCACAGCCTGTTGACTTTAAAAAGTTTATATCTTATCCTAGTAGCTACAATGCATTTCAATGACACTGACACGAGTCAAAGCAAAAAGAAAACACATCTCCAAATCCACTTCACCATTAAATTACTTAATTAAATATAATACCATAAGATAAAATATTCAGCTTTACTGTGAAGACGTGTTTGGAAGATAAGTCACAACAATGACTTCCGCCGCACTGCAGCTGCTGAGTAGGCTACAAATTGTTTTGGGCCACTTTTAAAGCAAACAGGTGGTACAGAACTCATAAAAACAGTATGCATAAGCATACTTTCTCTATGGTGGAATAGAGAAAGGTTCCACGATTCCACTTATTAGTTCTGGTTCTTATCAATTCCTTGTTTTGATTACAAAATGGTACAAAACAATATGCTAAAATGTCCAAACTTTACGTATGAATTTATGTATTTTTTCTACCTTTTCTAACTCTACCTAAAAGACAGAGATTTGACAACTGAGAAAAGATGTAGCCCTTTCACCACAAATGTCCTCACCGCTCTGTGACAGTCCTCAGTTTTCCCTTTGCTCAGCTTTCAATTTACTGCCAAAGAGATCAGCGTGTCACGGCTGACTGTCCCTGGCTCTACTGGAGGTGCTACTACCGCTGGCTGATGAGACACCGTAAGACCTCAAACACTGTACAGTTTTTCACGTTGATCACTGTGCTGTCTTAAATGCTCTGTCTGCATGAATGTGCAGCTAGACTTGCAGCTAATTAGCATGTCTGACTGTGACTGAAAAAGCTATTTGGATAAATAGCGAAACGTATCTACCTTACAAGAAAGAAGTCCAGTTGCCAGGACTTCCAGCACACAATCTTTCACTGTTGTAGCTTGTAACGTTAGCCACCGATCCTAGCTCCTATGTAAAAAATGACATCTGTGCTTCAATAAGCAGAACCAAAATCCAGTTTTTGCTATGAGCACCTGTTTTTTTTTTTTGGAACAGAGTTTCCATGAAATAAAAAAGTGTGTTTTTTTGCCTGCAGACATTCCTTAATTGAAAAAGCAGTAAATATTTGTTGAGTGGTTTAAATGGGTAGAGGGAATATTGATGTAGAGGCTTGTCTGCAAAATCTAGCCTGATGGTAAATCCCAGAGACATTAGACTTTTCTTCCCTGTCCACCACTTTCAGCTTGTGTCTCATACTTTTTTTAGACCTTGACATATGTTTTCTCTTTTTTTTCCCACTCTCTCTACTCTGCAGTTAATCTCTGGATGTTTTCCATCCTGCTAATGTCAGAATGTTCAAGGTTCAGCAAACATATTTATGTCATACTTTATAATGGCTTTACCCTTTCCTGTTTTCCTCCTGAGTAACTAGAGATCAGAAAATGCATTTCCTTGTTCCTCCCCGTACCTTTCCATCACTCCCATGGCATTTTTCTATTCTATCGTTTCCCATTTGCCTTCTCTTACCTCTACTTCCCCCTCGTCATGTTTAGAGGGCTCTTTACTCCCTCCCGGCATGTGTTTTTCTGCACAGGCACGCTTTATTTTCCATGTCTACTGCCAGACAGAACAAGGTCCAGTACACATATTTAGACAAAGGTTTCTAATTATCCTTCTCTAACACTTGAAAACAATGCTTTTCCCTGAAAACAACAGTGCTAATCTGTCCCTTTGGCCCTGGGAAACAAGTCCCTGCTCATACCTGAGTGTCAGCTGACCTGATGCGTGAGTATTGGTTTTCTACTAGTTTGCCTGTGTATAATGGATTCTAAGTGTGTATGTGTGCATTTAGGAAATGCAGCAACATGTATAGACTGAAAATCTCAGGTTCAAAACAGCTAGATAGCTTCAGACACGATAAAGGATTAAAAAAAACTACAAGAAAAGAAAGCCTTCCTTTCATCTGTGCTGTTTTAGTTTTATCTGATCACACAGAAGAAACTACTAAAGCTCTACTGTGCAAGATTTCTGTAAACCTGTGTTGTTTTAGCCAAAATAACAAAGAGGGGAAACAGGAAAAGCATCACATGACTCAAAATGAAAACATATAAATTCAACTCATTTTCCTAAGTGAAAGTCCAGAATACTACTATTCCAATATATGCATACTATCACCTCTACACTGAAAATGCAATGACAGCTCAAACTTAACTTACTTATTTTCTCAAAGAAGTTTCCTGTTCATCAAAAGTAGGACCCACAAACACTGGATGACACAGGAGAAACAGTAAAGGCACAGCTGAGCTCACTCAAGTGATACCAAAACTACCCCTGGAAGCCACATTAGAAGCTATTGGGATCTGTACAAGCCTGATAATACCACAAACCACGTTCCTTCAGCAGCTGGAGGAAGAGTCTTTGTGAAGTTAAATGTGAAATAACACACTTTAATCCAGTGTAAACATGCCAATGGTGGGTTATTATGACCCCAAGGTACCAAGGTAACTATGCAATGGTTACGAACAAAATTTTTATCTCACTGCAAAATAGCCACACTCATTCTAACTGTCAAGAGCAGACAAACAATGTCAAGGAGTGTCTCCAGTTTCAGAACTTTCTTTCCATAGGTTGTGTGAGAGTGTCTGTGTCTACTTGCAAGCCTATTCTCTGACTCACCCCCACCAGTCACCTTTCTTCTGTAACTCTTCCAGCAAGAACCAGAATAGACAGGGGAATGTAGCTGTGGATACTGTCACCAGGATGCACCCGTAATGCAACTACTGTATTCCCATATTCACATAGATGCAAAACAACAGACAAGTTCCAAATCCCCAAAATACAGTTTGTTCTTCTTAAGAAAACTGCTCCTCTCTTTGTAGACTTTGCAAATCTGTGCAAGAGCCATGACCAGAGTGATTAAAAATAATTGCAGAACAATAATTGCAAAAATTCCTCAGTGAAAAACATTCCAGCCAAGACTACTTACAGTGAAAGTCAGAAACAGAGGAGCACTGAGGAAAGGCAGAAGCACAAGGAACTTAAGGAAAGACAGATTTTAAATTGATGATAAACAGGACTTCATAGTAAAACGAGGTGTGCACACAGTGATGATGACTAACTCATTCTAAAAAGGCCTCTCTTTTAACCAGTCCTCTCTATGGCAGCACAATCCCACATGGTGAGTCACACACACTCTGGCATGCCACTGCACATTCAGTCAGCTTTACAAGAGAAGAAGTAAGACAGACTGGAGAAAGACAGAGAAAAGAAAAAAGGGGGAAGGACAAAGACAAAGAGAAGAAGATGGGGCTTAAATATTGGGTAAACTGAACAGATGGACAGAAATGCAGGTGTTAAGAATTAAAAATGCACATAAACAAGTTAATGAAAATATACACAAACATAGTGGTCAGATAAAAGTTTATCTGTTGTCAGATCAGTCTCTTTAACATAATTTTCTTTACACACACACACACACTTAATGTTTTGTTTTGCCATCACATAACAAATTATTACAGGATGTCCTGTTCATGAGGACAGGTCATTGGAGTTTATGTCATAAATTCAACATTAACAAAGACTGATGTTTAGCCTACTGCCTGCACATTTTAGTCATCAGTGTGTATACGTGTGTGTGTGTGTCTGTATTTGTGTGTATGTGTCACATGTGCACAAGAACAGGACAAGGAAATGGTGGCAAGATGAGGGATTAGCTAACCTGTGCGAAACAAGTGCAAGTGTACGTGCACGGACACACACTAAACCAACAACACACGACGGTCAAGCCACGATGGTGTGGGCAGACTACAATGGCTCCGGTGTTTGCTCGCGTCGCTATGGCAACCACCGCACACCCGCTCCGTCTGACCTTTCCAGGCGATAACAACACTGCTGACTGACATGTGTGTTTTTGTTGTGCTTCCATATGTGAAGTTCCACAGCACAAGTCCGGATCCCACTTCGTCTGTGCACATACACACCTTTCTCCATATGTGTATGTCTACCTGTTATAAAGTGTGACACAGAGCCATACGGTCTGCAGTGTTTAAACGTGTGCGTTCATCATTTGTGCTCTTTGTAGGTTGATATGTATGTGTGTGTCTTAGTTGAACAAGATAGAAGAGAAGAGATAAACTTAACAATCGTGTCCCTTTTTGTCCACAATGACATACTCAAAATGATTACTTCTCTACAACCTTCTTCATTGATCCTGCTCTTATCTTTAAAGGTAACTCTTTGGAGATATTGATTCACAGGCACAAAACTCTTTTTTTATATTTACTCATGAAGTAAAAACCTCTTCCTTCTTTTTTTTCTTTTCCCACTTATTAGCTAATCACAAACTGGACTGATTAAGTATAAAGAAAATCTTGTCAGGAAGTTGTTGAGATGGCCAACGTGTCCAGAACTGTGTCTGTTCACTCTGCAGAATAATCTGATTAACTGTCCTGCTGAGGGGGAAACACTTTGTGCTAATTGCTGGTCAAATGACAGTATAGTCCCACTGTGTTTTAGTCTTTTTCTAAATTCTGTATTAGTCAAAGCTGTCACATGCATTGTCAGATGATATAAAATCCACTGAGACTGATCCTAGCAACAGCTAATGAGAGTTTAAATCAAAGAGGAAGAAACCCACAGAAGACAAGAGAGATAATTGAGACATAGAGAAAGAAAGATAAATGTCCATCTTAGACAGTATTGTTCAGTCAGGCTTTGTAATCAAAATCATTGAATGTGGACAGGTCCCGAGTGCACACCAGATAAGGAAACAGTTAAGGTGGAAAGATGAGAGGTTGTGTTGCTGAGGAGGATAAGAACAGGTGATAAGCTAAGTAAATCTGTTACCAAGGAAGCCAAAGCAGTACTGGAAATATCTGGCAAACTAAGGAGGAGCAGATACTGGAAAGCAGAGTCAAAAAGAAAGAAGGCACTAACAGCGCTCTGATTTAAATACATTTCAAACTAATAGTCTGGGCTTCATCTGGCGAAATTTGCAAGGCTTTCAATTAAAAATGATATCCTATGTTTATTTGTAGCCTAGACACTTTGTAAATAAAGTGTATGTTCTGTAATTCAAACATACCAAGTGTTTTATAGAACTCAGCTTTAAATTACGCAGAATCTATGCTTAATGAAACTCACCACAGCAGGCACAGGTAATACAGACTAAATACATTTAACTGGACTTCTGCAATGGCTCTTACCAAACAGTATATGATAAGTGGATGATCGATGAGCATATATAAATACTTCAAGCCACTGGTAACACTGAACACAGTGAACTAGACCCTACAGGAACTACACCTTGCCAGTACTATCTAGCAGCCAAACTTTTGCCCAAGCCTAAACACACAAGGAAAAATGGCTGCCATGTGTGTATAGAGATAAAACACAGCCAATCCACACACCAAGACCTGTGCAAGTGAGTGAGTTATATTAAAGTAATTACATGTTAAGCAATGAAAAAATGTAAAATAGTGTTTGGCTTATTAATAAAAGTTTAGTTAACTGTTAGTTTATGTGGGAGTCTGGCATCAGTATCACAAAGTCCTGTGCTGTGTGCAAGTGTGTGTGTCTTCTGAGTCTTTTGATCATTGTGTGGACAAATCTTAGATCTAAATCATCACTGTGACAACATTTTTGTCACAACTTCAAACCTTCACAACTTCAAAAGGCTGTTTGAGGGTTAAAACTTGGTTTTAGGGTTAAGGGTTGAACTACTGTAGGTTTAGGCTAGGCATTTAGTTGTGATGGTTAATGGTCTTGTAAGGGGCTAAGAAAATGTCAATAAGTATCACAACTATAGAAAGACCAGTGTGTGTGTGTGTGTTTGTAGTAGCAGTATCTTGCCCTCAGCTCTACAACGATGGAATTTCCTCCAGCTCTGCTGCCAGGGCAAGATGGCTACCATATGCCAGCTATTCACACACACACACACACACACACACACACAGTTGAATGAAGACCACAATCCAACTAGCAAACCAGTTTGTAATAGTGAAGCCAACCCCACATAAAAACAAACACACACTGAAATGCATAATGGGGTAAAGGCTGAACTAAAACCAAACATACCCACTATAGACTATACCCACGTGATATGTACAACTACATTTGTGTCTGTGATTGTACATGTGCATGTGTAAAGTCTGTAATCAAATGGACACACTATAAGGAGCATCTACCAACTAAAAACTAAAAAGAAGGGACAAAAAAGTGCAGTGTTTTGCTATATCAGTTATATAGTGACACAATGACAAAAGATGCATTTACATTCCTTAGTATGAACAACAACACAAGCCCATTGTCTGAGAGCAAGAGCAGTGTGTCAGTCTCCTGTGACGTTTTAGTAACTTATCTAAAAAAAAGAGATTTCTCCCAGAGAGAGCATGTGCATAACAAGAGGCTGCAGATGACTGAATGAGGGAAAGATCGTTACGGAGCCGCCTTGTTTTTACATCAATGTCCACCTAAAATCAAAGGGAAAATTAAAATAACACAGAAGTGCTTTACAGAAATCTAAATAAGTTGCTTCCCACAGCTCAGCACACAGTGTGTGTATCAGCTGTGTCTCTCTCCACTGTCTTTTCCTCTCTCTCCCTGCACAGTCACTCTGCAGCTGCGTGAACACAAAAAAGTGAAGAAAGCAGCGTTTTCTGTTGTCAAAAATCTGTGAGCCATGCTTCCAAAATGAGTCTGAGGCGGAGAAGAAATAAAATTTTATGTTTACCTGGATTTCTAACATTTTATAGGCTAGTTCAAATACTGCCTTGAAACTTTTACTAAATTTTACTTTAGAGTCATCAAAAATTATTTCAATAATATTTTAAATAAAAGTTGCAGAAAATCAACTTCTTATTGAAGTCCATCGGGCAAAGCCACTGTTTTGGCAGCAAAACCACAAAGTATGGAAATCCGATTGGCCGTTAATAACTGCTGACCATCAAAAGTTTAGCTGATGTTGGATATTTCCAGCCAAGCCTGTTGCTCCAGTGTCAGCCACATTTCTGTGGCAGTTCCTCTTGTGCAGACATCTGGTAACTTATTAAATTCTGCAGAGTTAAACAGTTATCCATAACTGGACATTTTGTGATGCTGGAATATGAGAACAAAAAGTGTGATGCATACTAGATGGCAACTGTATGACTCCAACCACAGAAAGGCAACCTTCCTAGGTGCTTAAAAAAACACTATGTTGGCTCACAGTGTCGCAGTAAACATCACCATGTGCTAAAGCAAACCACAGCCAGGATTTCAGTCTTCTGTCTCCTGTATACAAAGCCTTGGTGGTACTGAAAAAGGAAGATCTGGAACTGGTAAAAGTCACACTACTAACCACAGGATCTGTAGTTAAATATCCTGAGCAAATAACAGTTCAGTGCCCTTAGAAACACACTGTCACATGTCTTTGTCAAAGCATTCCCTGTTGTTTTGGATGTAAGATCATCATTATTACTGTGAACTGCACCAAAGAAACTCTTTCATTTTTTCTTAAGTTATCTATTACAGTTGCAGCAAGAGGAACATTTGCTGATGTGCATATGTACTCAATAATCAACAGTACCACTTAGCCGAAGGGCTACATCTAGGAAAATGAGAATAGTAAGATATATGAAAAGGCAAAGTAAGCAAGACTAACCTGAATGATTTAGCTTTTTCATGCAGAGTAATGGATCAGAAATCTGCTACAGATTAAAGAACAAGGCTTGATCTCCAGAACTGATGTTATTTCTGTGACCTAAAGAGGTGGTATTTATCTTTTTCCAGAGAGTACTGCTTCTCTTTTGCTCGGTAACCAGCTTCATAGAGTCTGCATTTAAAAATCCCTTATATAAGCCAAGACATTTTGTTCCAGCGTAGTGGCTCTCAAGCACTCAATCAGGACCACAAACAAAGTGGCCAAGCAGATGTTGCCCAATGAAACCTCTTTGGTTGCCAACAAGAGCCATGGCAAACCTTCTTTACAGGGTGTAACAGTGCACAAAATGCATAGTTTAAGAAGAACCACAGTTTTCATATTGAATTTTGGACATGAATGATTTGTATTGAACCTCAACATTTCCAAATACCAAACACACAAATGCAACTCATTGTAGAGCATGGCTATTATTCTAAATAGAGAGTGTTTCTAGGATCCTTCAATCCCTGGAGTTAGGTATGTTAATGTGGTAGTGTGTAACTAATCCCCGAGATTTAGGGTGCTATCCCGAATGCATGTCAGGTGATCGAATAGTTTGAGAAACCTCTCACAGCTTTCTAATGTCAGACTAGGGTGGCTGTTTCCGACAATTTCTGTAAAACCAAAATTATTTTTTCCTCATTTATTACAGAAGTATTTATGGCATTTTTCTTTATGTACAACTAAGTGCAGCACTGTGAATACCTTTCAATGCACCATTGTCCCCATATTTAAATAATACAGTGCCTTTCCATGTTGCTATGTTATGTTGGTCTCTCATTGGTGGTGCTCACACAAAAGATGGTTGCAATACTAGTGGGACTCACTGGACAAGCCTGGTGACTCATAGTAAGTTAGAAATCAAAAAGTTAACCAAACCAGCTACAGAAAAGTTCTCGTGACATTTGTTTACAAGCTCTGTAAGCCTTACCGAACCTAAATGAACCAAGTACAAAAAGGTGTTTTAGGAAACTTGTGATCTCACCTCTCAACGTGTTTGACTGTGTTTAACTATGTTTAACTGTTTGGACCATGTTCAACTGGAGTCAGCTGGCAGTACCAGAACATTACCGTAAACCACAGCACTTTAACTGTGGTCTGGAAAATTCCATAGCGATAGTGTCCAAGTTAAGACTCCCAGACATGTGAATACTGACCTAAACATCTGTCGATGAATCTTGACATGAAGCCCTGGCAAATCACACAGAGACTGTTCGACTGCGTGTCATGAACATGCTCTTGTATGTTCCTATATTTAGCCAAATTTATGCTGCTTCCGTATCTCAAATGAAGCAGTACAGTCAGCACTGCTAGTAGCCAGAGAAAGACGATGGCCCAACAAACAGCTACGCTGTATGAGCCAATGACAAGCTATTTAAATATACACCCACCTACCCACCCACATCTGCTCTGTATTAACCAACAAGGCCTTACACACAGACAGGCACAGGCACACACACAGGCACACAAATCTTATGTGATGTGTGATCAGTTCCTCAGCAAAAACAGAAAGCAAAAGATGTGGAGATGGATATAAAAAAGACTGATTTTATAACTGTAAAAAAAAAAAATAAAGTTCTCAATATTTGGAGGTAATAATATGATTATATTACCAAAACAGCTGCATTTGTTTTCTGCGCTATACAAAAAAATAGCTTAATTCTAACCACAGTAGATAGATCAGCCATGTGTCATTTGTTGGCTTTTGGTCAAAGCCTGAAAAAAAACTATTCTATTGAATGCATGAATACACAAACACACACTATGCTCTCATATGCTGTTGATAGCTATAGCAAGCTCTGTCCAACTCAATAAGCCAGCAGGTTGACTATCCAACAAGCTCTGCCCAGTTCTGCTTTGCCACACTGCTCTGATGATCTGCTGTGTGAGCTCTGAGTTGGTGCATTTCTGTGTGTGTATGTGCAAATGCGCGTCCATGTACATTTGACTGGCGCCACGCTACTGCTGGGAGCAATTATAAAGACATGAAGCAGATAGTTGAAGATTGCTGTTTAATGCAATGCTGAGAAACACAGCTGAGCATGAATATACACAAAATATGATATACTAGATTGTCTGTACTTCAGGAATATTGTCATTTGTGCACACTCTGTCCTTTGAGTGAGGTTGAGGTCAGGTGACTGGAGGAAGGTTCATGACAGTCAGCAGTCACTGGTCATTAATCTTCTAGTAATTGTTGCAAAATTGTGAGCGCTGTCATCCTCCTATCAATCCTTCTCACACAATGACACAAACTAGAGGCTATAGCATATGTCTGAAATTGAGTGCAGTGTTTCCCATACATTATTTGTTGTGGCCCATATCAACACTAATGCCCACATATTTTTTTTTTGCTTTTTAAAAACACAAACACAGTGACAACAGACTGTCATCTGTGAGTAGGTGTCACTGTCGACTCTTAAACTAAATTATTAGGAAGAACTAGCTATTAAGGATATCTAAGCTAACTTCAGAATACAGCTGGGCTGTGGAGATTACCACACGGTACACAGCTGCTGGTCAGTATCGTCTACTCGTGCAAGTGGGTAAAGTTAACATTAATTCTTTAGATAAGACGCTGAATGTTTGCTCCCTCATATGTGAATGCTGAATCCAGTTAATCATTTTCGAACTTTTGCAGACTTCAAGGATCAGGAAGACCTAGCCTTACCCAATGAAGATTGATATGATGGGAGGGAGGAGAACAGGCTGTCCTCTCCTCCAGCTTGGCAATAAAAATATTCTTACGATTACATTATATTATAGTTTTATTATTATTACATTGCCATGTTTCCCACTATCACAGTGCTACTGAATAAGCAATGTTCTGCTGGAAACTTAAGGCACAGGTAACAGGTGAACAATAACTTTAAGTGAATTTATTGAATCCAGCTGAGTGGTCATTAACACACAGTTTCATAGAAGGGACAAAACACAAGGAGGTCTGACCTTTTTTATCCGAAAGAGTTAACATGGTCAAAGCTATGAATTTATGCTTGAATTTACTGACCAAGAAATCATCTTTAATTTTTTTAATTACTTCTAAACCCTCATGTAAAGTTGATTTTTTCCAGATTTTCACATAAATATCACAGATTTTCAATGTGGTCTTACCTTTTGGACTCTATATGCGAGGAAGCAAAATAGTTTTTTGTCATGGCATCATATTGGTCGTGAATTGTGTTGTGTGTGCACAGGTTCATGTGTTTTTGACTTTCCCCAACAGATCTTTAGCGGTACCGGAAAAGAACCTTCACCATGTGTCCAGCAGGAAAGAAAAAACATACACCCAAATTACACAAACATGTTGGGAAGCACACACATACATACAACATAGAAAACCCACCCACTACCATCCACCCACACACACACACACACACGACCCCTGTTAGAGAGATGAGTCACTCTGCTGGGAACTCCATGCTTTCCCGATTACTACAGAAGGGCTGACTGACTGTCCTAACCCGCTGGAAAGAGAGGTAGAGAGTTTAGTAGGTAACAGAATGAAGACAAGAGAAAGGGGTAAGAGAGAGAAAGAAAAAAAAAAAGACTGAAAGAAAGAAATATGCCAAAAGTCAATGAGATAGTGAGACAAAGATAGGACAGACAGACAGGGTGAACTCAGCTGTGTTTAATGTGCCTCAAGGGTTGTTCAAGTTTACACAAGGGCACAGTGAAACAGCACGTTTAATTTCCAGTCAGAGCACACTCCAAACCAAATGAAAAGACATTCCTATCAGAACATAAAAATGAAGGAATCCACGCTTTCTTTATTACTACTACCTGACTGTGTTGAAATGTTAGAAAAGACACAAAGAATAAAGACAAACACGCAGATACTGCCTGCTACTTAGAAACATACAACACTACACTGATTGAGTGTACATACAGTTCTTAAAATGATTAAATGAGGATGTTTTAAACTAAACACAAAGTTCGGATGGGCTTTCAGACATAGAATCAAACAGCAAACAGGAAGTGATGCATTTTACGCGTTTGGTGTATTCATAATAGATACCGAACAACTGGAGAGAGAATAATGACGGAAGAGCTGGAGAAGCACCAGAGCAATGAGCTTCCATACCCCTGACAGAGACAAAAAAATAAAATAAACATAAAAACAAACCAAACTAATGAGCACTTGGCGCTTAAGGAAGCAAATCAAAACCAAATGGAAAAATGGAAAGAAAGACAAACATTTCTACTAAAGACAAAATAAATCCCATGGATTACCCCCTGTTAAGGGGGGATTGTGTCAGGTTTTCATTTTTCAACTGTGTAAATACAAAGTGCATGATGACCTTCATTTTACTACAGGGACTCGATTTCTTCCAGCGATTTGCTAGAATCTCAATCATATTCTCCTGGGAAAGGTTAGGGTTAATTTATTGCAGATTGAGCAATGGGACTGGAAATGTAAGAGAAAGAAAAAGCGGGAAGAGGGAACAAGAAAAGTGGAATCAAAAATGAAAAGAGTGGAGATGGAGAAGGGGAGAAAAGAAAGGCAGACAAAAGAAAGAAAAAGTCCTGGAAGAAATTACTTTTTATTCTTTACAGCACAGAAAGACTAGTTTGGTCACAATCAGATTAACTCAATCAACTCTGTGATCTAAAAGCGATTCAGCAACTCACTTGCAAACCTGTGCAAACCAGGCTAGCACTGGTGGGCTACCACATATCCTTCTGAACATCAACTGTGAACGACCATTAAAAAAAAATTTTTTTTAAAAGCACAAAAACATGTTTGGTGGTTTGACTTTTATGCCAAGCAGAATCAAACTCTCTCAGGCTGGAGCAGGCAAAAAAGATCTCACAGTAAAGCAAACAGCCCCCACCTCCCCCATACACTGCACACCAGGCTGCAAAACACACACACACACACACTCAGTGTGGAGTGTCAGTGTAGGCTATAGGATCTACAGTAGGACTATTGAGTCATGTCAGACAGACCCTATATATCTGAGGCCCATCTGCACGGTGCTCTTCAGAATGTACAAAGTGACAGAGCCCGACAGTAGAGAAAACATATTCTTTGTGAACTAGTACAGGCGGCTAAGTGTGTTACATTATAATTGACAGAATGGCCTCTGCAAGCCCCATTACTATCTGAATCATTTGCCGGAAGCAGGATGCAACACAAACTGTAACAACGTTTGTTTTTGTTTTTTTCGAGACAAATAAAGAGAAAGTCTTCATCAGACTGTGTGGCTCTGCTGCACAGACCGGGCTCACAAACAGCCAACTGTCCAACCAGTTAGTCTGAGATTGCAGGAAAGATAGGAAACTGACTTACAGTGCACCGCCATGGTTTGGTTTCAAAGTTTGTTGACTTTAAGACACAGTGTTTGTACGTACATGTCTGCTTGTGTGTCTCTAAAGTGATCCAGGAGGCAGACTAAGATCAAAAGAAGAGGGAGGGGCGCTTTCAGAGTTAAAATCTGTCAAACCAGAAACGGCTCTATGTGATCTCACTAGTTTAAGGCATTTGTTTAATTCCGTTACTGACAACTTCTACCACATGGTGATGTAATAGTGAAATGAAATGATACCTGCACAACTGGTATAAAAACTGGCCTAAATTTGCTTTTGAGCTTTTTTTTTTGGCTGCACGTTTGTTGAGATCAGTTTATCAAAACTGAACTACAGAGCCAGGTGTGACACACTTTTCCCTTTGCTGCCTCCCACTGTAATGTTATCTAACACATGGGCCTAATGTTGACTCTGGGAAATCCCTCTATTTAAAAATCATTAAGTAAACAGGGTCCATATGCTCGACAAATATGCTTTTCTCATACAGGATACACAGGCATATCTCTCCACATTATTATGACATTGGATCCATTATTTTGTCTCATACGTCATTGTTTTCTCTGTTAAATTTTTCATAGCTTTTGGTTTAAGAATTAATTTAATTAAAATTAGGCAGAATTGCTGCTATTCTACCTAAAATGTATTATCGTGACAAACGAGAACAACTACAATGTTGTTGTAAAGATAACAATTTGTTTACTAAAATTTGTCTACTATTTCGCTCACAACGAGCAGCGCAAACGTGTTGGTTTAGTAGCGTTTGGATGCCAGTGTGGGCTCGCAAAGTCAGGAGCAAAGCTTGTACAGAGAAATGGTAACGTTTGTTGTGCTTGACGTTAGCATTGCTCTGAAAGCGGATGCAGACGTATATAATGACGTATTGACATAGCTCTATGGTTGTTTCAAGCAATTCAGTGGCGCTAGCTTAATAATAACAATAATAATAATAATGATAATGATAAATTATATGTTTTGGGGGGACATTTTGTGGACAAGCAGCTGCATTTAAGGCGCCAAGGGTTCATGTTTCAAAAAACATCTAACAATGAACAACGAACTAGTTTGAACTTGAGAAACATACATAAATGTACAAGAATGACTCTTCTGAAGCTCATACAACTAAGAAGATCTAAACAAAACAGTTATATATAAACAGTTACATATGATACATAACATATATTGGCTGCATTCAGATTACATCTTTGTATTGAATTAATCATTAGAATGTGTTCAGCTTTGCTAGCTTGGATTCTTAGTACTGTGTTTCAGCTTTCTCCGATCTCCACTGCTAACTCACGTAGTTGTCCCACAAGTGATGACAGAAGACACAGCACAATGGTGAGAGCTGACAGCCACTATCAGAGACTTCAGTTCAGTTTTTGCAGTACAAGTGTATTCAGAATGGTGGAAGGCCGGAGGACAAGGTGTGTACCCACTCCTACCGAGCAGCACAGCCACATCTGAAGTGAGTCTCATCCTCATCAAAAGCAGAATGCAACAATAGCTCCAACCAAAATGAAATATCATGCTTATTCTAATATGACGTTGTGTCCTAATGCTACACCTCATGGTGAAGCCTGGTTAGGTTTAGCCAAGTACAACAAGCGAAAAAGAACACCTTACCGCTTGCAAAAAATGAGAATGTGCACACTTTTAGCTGCAGAAATATTGCTAGCCTAACCTTGGCTTCATTCTCATTTGTTTCTGTCACCTGCCTGCCAAATCTGATATGATCACCACGCTCGATAACACTCATTTATCATCCTTTATGCTCCATGAAGACAACAAACAGCAGAGGCAGGGAGGGAGGCAAACGCAGCAGAACAGACCAAACAGATAGTGAAGAGAGAGGAAACGGGGTTAACAGTGAGTGAAGGAGAAATAAAACTGAAAGAAGGCACGTAAAAGAGAGACAAAGAAACACACACATACACCATTCTGCTACATCATAACTGACTGTCA
Organism: Sandelia bainsii; assembly: GCA_032362345.1. Lineage (NCBI taxonomy): Eukaryota > Metazoa > Chordata > Actinopteri > Anabantiformes > Anabantidae > Sandelia > Sandelia bainsii. The sequence goes on from JAUMHL010000015.1 coordinate 16,810,261, forward strand.
CCTAATTTAAACAGGCAAGTCTGTCAATTATGTATAACCAGGCCAGTAAAAATAGTCATTGTGTTGCAGTAGAAACACATGACCACTTCTGTGCCAACCATCAACTGTCTGCACCCAGTCAGCACAATTGATATATCAGGGCGAGAATAGAAAATAACCCCAGTGAGTAAATCCACAGTAATCGGGAAGAACTAATTTATTATACCATAAAAAGAAAAAGAGCCATACACAATCATAATGTCACAAGCTTTGTCATTCATCTCTGTGAAGGCAGGTAATGCTAAATTGCATTGAACACTAAAAAGTGTAAAACAAAGAAATGCAACAATTTAAAAGCACAGGTTGAACAATTACCTTATATAAAGGATACATGCATCATCAGAATTTCCATCTGATGCAAATGATAATAAGGCATAAATAAATAATGTGGTTTGCAAAAGCTGATATATTCACGGATTCTTTATCTTCTGCAAAGTAATGACAAAGGTGTTTTTATTATTTATTTAATCATGCAAAATAACTGCACACAACTGTTGATAGATGCTGTCTTAGATGACCAAATGTAAATATTATTTACAATAATAATGAAAAGAAATATCACCTTTCAATTACATGTCTCCAGTGTTTGATGAGAATCAGCCAGTAGCTCCATCCCATAATAATTGGAAGTATCGCTAATAAATTCACTGATAGAATAAAAAGATTATTACAATACAGAACGCCAAACCTGGCAAGAGCTGCCTATATGGCATTACTGATGGTTGTTTCCAAAAATTGCATCCTTAGCACTGCTAAGATACTTGTTTTGTTTTTTTCTGGACTAATATGTACTTCACAAAATCCACACGCCCAGGAGAGTCCAAAGTAGCGTTATTTGTTTCACTAGCAAAATGTGGACACTGGACACAAAGCACAGTTCCATTTCAAGTCATAAATACAAGCTCAACATGCTGCAACTTATGAAAACACATGCAAATAGACAAACCACAAGCAAATTAAGAAAACACCTTCAGCTACTTGACAACACACATGCAGCTTTTAGCTGCAAAGTGAGAAAACACCACCAAATACAGAAAGGACCATCCAGTGCGTTGAACTTTTGGGGCCACCGTACACAAAGTTCTTTGGCCACTGCAGTTATATAAACATGAAACCACTGCACAACACAACATATTTACACTGAACAAAGGCAAAAATAAGAGCTCTCATTTCCCTTTAGAACTCAGACCTCTTCAATACAATCAACCCTGAGATGGTGAAGTGAGTCTGTATTAATGAACCTCTCGAAATAACATGATGGTGAAGAACTGCTTTAATTTCATGTCACACATTAGGTTCATAAACAGAGCGTTTTTGGGATGGCATTGGCGGTAAATATGAACACCTGCAGGGTGGGAGTCAACACCAAGCAGCCGCGATGCTGGTACAGTTTTGCCACATCAGCTTGTAAATCAATCCACGGTATTCTTCACGCTGGTTTGGCAAGTAACCACTCCTGCTTTAGACAGAGTCTTATACCAAAGCAATCAACAGAGCATTTTTCTCTAGCACAGACCAATATTCTGCCAAGCTCTAATAACCTCCTCAGTTAGCTGTATTTTCACAGTCAACACTGCACAGCACTGAGTGGTTACAGTATGTAAGGCTAACCCAATGGATGTTGCTTTCACTGGCAAGACTACAGCAACATGTCAGCAAGTTTTTTTGTGTGCTTTTTTTTTGTATTCATTTCTGTGATACTGGTATGTTGGTATCATAGCCACACATACATACATGTCTCACACAACTTCTAAATGGTAAAAAATTCCTTTTAGGATTACCTGTTTCTGTGGCCGCTGGTTACAAATGTTAGTTTCTTGCAATAAAAGCCTGTAGAGGACCATAAAATGATAAAAATTTGAGTCCATTCTTTAGGATTTCTCTTCCCTGGAACTTCCAATCAAGCAAGCTGTTTGTCTGGACAGCCAAGCTTAACAGTTATTCACCCCAACAAGTGATAAGAGTGCAGTGAATGTTGACAAGTCAGTGTTATTCTCTTTTCTCTCATGATCACTGAAGATGGTTTTTGCTTGAAAAAGTAAAGCCTATTTACTTTCACAATACTGTTTTTCATACATGTGACTATATTAAAAAAGCCAAAACTAAAAATTAATATGTTTCAAGATTACAGCAACTCGTTTCCCTGTGTTGAAGTGTAAGGGAAATTAGTATTTATTAGAGAGGAGCAGGTAGACACATGGACTGTGTGAGCAGTGGAAGTCTCCAGTCTGGCCTGTTGACACCAGCCAGAGTCCGCTCACTGCCGTCATTCACCTTTCCTCCACTGTTCTCCATCTATGCTCCACGTGATGGACCGGTGAGTACAAACAAACAACTTAATAACATTCTTGTGTGTTTTGTTTTGGTAGCTTTTAGCAGTCGAGGCAACCATTTCTTTCAGTCATTAGCTCTGAAGTTATGACTTAGGCCTTTATGTAAAAAAAATATTTTGATTGTGTGCCTGTAACAAGCTAGTAAGCCATAATTTTCCAAACTGAATTTAAAGGTTCATTCTTGGGATCTTCTAACTCTTTTTCTAACAAGTTCTGATCCTTTAAATGAACAAAGAAGACGCAGAGCTGATGTATGATACCACTGGATGGGTGCTGACCAAACTCAAAGGAGCAGTTTTGGAGCAGAATCTGATAACTTAATTCATGTGAGGTGACGGTGTGAAATAAATGTTGTGAATAAATTATTAAACTGTCAGCTTTTTCTTGCAAACTAGTTCAATATTTTTTGTTTACACAAGTATTTCAAGCAAAACCTGCATGTTTGAATTTATTATTCAAGAAAGACTAAAGAAATAAAATTCATCATCACGTCATCTCTCATCAAAAGTGTGACATCATATTTTTATAATAAGAGGTTTTGAGTGTTTTAGTTCACCCAACACCTAAAAGCTGCTTTTAAAATGTTGCAGCATTTTTATCAAGTTTTATCCAAGACTTGTTGCAGTGTACAAAGAAACATGCTGCCTTTGCATAAATTGGAAAAAAAAAGCTTCACAAAAGAATTTAAGAATAAAAAAGGGAAATATTAAGACTGTATGCTAGTGATACAGTGCTGTTGAATACTTTGAAATACATTGGCGCACTTTTTGAAGCAGTATCTCGATTGATTTTATTATTGCCTTATTTTTGTATCTTATAAGGGCCAAAGATATGCAAATAAATAGCAAGAATATATACTGTAAATATACCGTAGGGCACCTAATGATTATTTTTTTGTTGATTAATCTATCAACCTATTTACATAATCAAAAAAAGCTTCACAGAATAGAAAATAACCCCAGCGAGTAAATCCACAATAATCAGGAAGAACTCATTTGACCATACCATAAAAAGAAAAAGAGCCATCCAAAATCAAGTTGCAAGCTTTGTCATTCATCTCCATGAAAAGTGTAAAACAAAGAAATGCAACAATTTAAAAGCACAGGCTAAACAATTACCTTACATTAAGGATACATGCATCATCAAAATTTCCATCTAATGCAAATGATAACAAGGCATAAATAAATAATGTGGTTTGCAAAAGCTGATATATTCACAACGGATTCTTCACCTTCTGTAAAGTAATGACAAAGGTGTTTTTATTATTTATTTAATCATGCAAAATAACTGCACACAACTGTTGATAGATGCTGTCTTAAATGACCAAATGTAAATATTATTTACAATAATAATGAAAAGAAACACACAGCGTCTCCGGTGTTTGATGGGAATCAGAAGATGCAACTTTACAGCCAGTAGCTCCATCCCATAATAATTGAAGTATCGCTAATAAATTCACTGATAGAATAGATTATGAATATAATATTAAGATTAGGTCCAAACCTGGCAAAATACTACTACTACTTTGTATGATGATGAACTCAACAAATAGATAATGGCTATTAGTGGTCACAGTAACCTAAAGACAGCAATGTGTTCATGTTTAGAAACTGATCCATTTCACAAGCGTGGTTTGAAACTTCACGCTCCTGCAGCTTCTTCCCTTACAGCTGCTGTTACGGTACGTTAAGTTAAATACACAAATGTAAGGAAAAAAATCAATACCCACAATAATACAGTCTCCACCTTGCCTATGCCTTCATTTTACCATAAAATGTAGTGCCAAAGACAATATTTCTGCAGCCAGTGGGTAGTAAAATTGCTGTTAAAACAAAAATCTGAATCAAACTCTCATTCTAAGCTATCCTCACCACATCAGTGCTCTGTTATAGTTCATAATCTGTTACAGTCTTGTTTCTAACAATAAAACTTGATAAATATTTTATCTTACATTTCTAAGGTATGTCTTGTTCTTTAATAGCATTATATAGTTAGTTGTCTATTATAGTCTTATATTTGATATTGGGCCAAATGAACATGAACATGTGAGCTATTTCCAGTGTACAAAAAATAAGTCTGCTGGCCAAAAATATGTTTTTTTTATCTAAAACAGATGCAGCAAACTTCAGATGTTTGGCATCATATATCATATATCAAAGAGGGAGTAGGGTTTCTTTGTAGAGCTGCCATTCTGTGTCCAGCCACCCTACAGGGAAATGTTTATGGTACAACAGGCAGAGCAAGCAGTGACACTGGCTTTAGCTGTAAAAGGAACATATCATACTATTTCCCGCACTGTGTGGCAAAAATTCTATATTGTCACTATTACTTTCCTTATTGGTCAGTTGACCGCAAAAGAAGCCACAGCTTCAAGCCACAAGGCCAAGGTTCCCTAAAGTGGCTTGACCTTGTGGCTTCAAGCTGCGAGAACTGTAACAAGTTTAGATAATCCCCGAAGAAGTAGAAATGAAAAATAAGTCCAGTTTGTAATTGAATAACTGGTAACACAACGACTACTCACAAAGCAATGGTTCAAATGCACAAAACAACTGAACACAGCTCGGAAAGTGTGAGTGGGAATAAAACGCATGAACAGCAGCACAAAGGAGGAAAAATACCCCAATCTAGGCCCCTCAAAGTTGGTTTAATATCAAGAGCACGGTCTTTCTGTCTGCCTGTCTCACACACACACACACACACACACACACAACAAGAACAATATGGCCTCAGGCCTGGCAAGCAGCACTCAAGTTCTTGGAGCAGCTTTCTCTCTAATTTAAAGTTGATTGCCGTGGGCCCTCTATGTGTGACTAGTGAAATATGAGTGTGGAAAGGAGAGTATGGAGGCTTGGACTGAGTTTAGTTATGTATGCATGTGATTATGAATGTGTACTCCAAAGTACTAGATCAGTCCAAGTTTGTGCCTATGCATGTATATGCACATGCATGAGTCTTGTGTGAAGATCTAAGTGGAGCCTGCGCATACTTAGTCGCATAGTTGTGTGTATGTGTGCGTGTGCATGTGGTTTTTGGCCAGAGCTCCAACAGAGATTGGACTGCCAGTGAGAAATGTCTGCAGGGAATCAGGCAAAGCAAGAGACAAGCTGAATAACAGCGCCTTTCTCCAAGGAGAAGAAGGTGTTTGGAGGTGAGTTTTGCGGAACCAAGCTGTACTACAGAAAACAAACATAAGTAGAGTAAGTTAGACTATACAACTCTAAGTCTGTCTTCATAAACCTTCCTAAAGGAAAAGTCTGGACTTGTATTAGGACTCTTAAAGGACAATGAAGTACATGTAGATTAAATCTCTGTCTCTGATTATTCCAGTCTGAGCATACGTGTGAGCTTATTATAAAAGGTAATACCACAATTACTGTAACTGTAACTAGAGGTAAAGTGAAAAACTTTACATTCAAAAGTTGTCTCGTTAGTTGTTCTGAGAACTTAGGTAAGTACAATCCTCCAACTTGTCTACTCCACACACACACACAGGGCTTGGTCACAATGTTTGTACAGCAAAAATACACTCCAGATTCCTTTTATAGTTAGAGAGACTTCAAGTCACATGTAAGGCCAACTTCCCAGAGGTAAGGAGCAAGGTGCCCTGTGTCTGTAGTTTTTCTTTCACTGTGTACATTTAGTTTTCAGTGGTAAAGTGGTCATAATAGTGGAAGAGCTGCTAGTGAGTAAGCTTTCATTAATGTAATGTGAATTTGACAAAATAGAGATTAAACAGGGCGGCACGGTGGTGTAGTGGTTAGCACTGTCGCCTCACAGCTAGAAGGACCTGGCCTTCGATCCCCGGGTCGGCCGGGTTCCTTTCTGTGTGGAGTTTGCATGTTCTCCCCGTGTCTGCGTGGGTTCTCTCCGGGTACTCTGGTTTCCTCCCACCATCCAAAGACATGCATGTTAGGTTAATTGGTGACTCTAAGATTGTCCGTAGGTG
>JAUMHL010000015.1:16816678-16845441 GCA_032362345.1 Sandelia bainsii
TTGCATGCTTCTACTTAAATGCCCTACTTTCATGATATAATATCACTGTAGTGTGAACTTTGTACGTTTTCCATAAAATTCACCCAAAAGCCAAATATCCCTAACTTTTTGTGAGTAGTGTATGGTCATAAGTAAAGTAGGGACAAAGTAGAAAAGTGACATTTTCAGCTGATGATGGTGTTAAATTATAGGTCAGAGGATCACTAAAGTCACTTGCATTCATTCTTTGGGGATCATGAATCTGTTTCAGAGTTAAGCTCAATCCATCCAGCAGATGCCTTTTCTAATCATTGGATACATGAAAACTTTGGCCAATTGGTGCCACTACAGAAAAGGCAGTGGATTAAATCCAGTGTTACTTGTTTTCTTGGCATTATAAAAGTCTGAACCAAACTTCACAGAAATCTATCCTAGTTTTGGCAAAGCTTTTTATTCAAAACTAAAAAATGTCACCTTCACGGTGGAGCTGGAGGAATAAGCAAGGTATCGCCAAAGCTATTAAAAGACATCATATGGGGATATTCTGCACAAAACATGACAAATTATATTTTAGACTTGTCCAAAATAGTGGACACATTAAATGATGGGTAGAAACCCAGCACAAGGAGCCAGATGGGGTGGAGGCTCAGTGCATGACAACAACTTTACATATATAGTATCCTTGGGTAAAGGGCTGTTTTGTAGAACAGCACTAATATAACTTTAAATAGTTTGATCTTTTTTCAGACTTGTGTTATCAGGATTCTGATTCATTTTAAGAAACTGTAACAAGGCCAAATGACGAGCTATTTTGCTTGTCTTGCTACGCACGTATGTTCCAGCTTAAAGCGTCACTTAAAAACTCAAGTTCTTGTATTTCCAATAATGTACTGGTTATACAAACATGATAAATATAAATTAGTCAGTATTAGTTTTTAACTTAACCAGGCTGTGCAGCTGTTTATCCTGCTACAGATTTTATGCTATAGGTGAAACTCATCCTTATACTTCATACTTCACACACAGACATATGTCCATAATGCTGAACTGTTCCTTTAAACTCACAAAATTCCTTTTTAACATGCGTTGGACTGAACTTAAATAAATTGACTGAACATGATCAAGGGTGGGCCCTTGATCATCCATAACTTTCTGTAATTGCTCATGCAAATTAACATTTAATAACACTGGGTTGACAAGTGCTGTAAAACTACATTATCTTCTTATTTATTATTTATTGTTAGCTTTTTGTTGTGGTTTTAAGGCGTAGGCTATTTGAGCAAAGCTGAACTACATGACACAAATGATTCACTTTCATGTGTTCTGCATGGGCTGAGCTGGCTTTTATTAGCTGTGGTTGATTTAATTTGAAGTTAGAGTGAGCAAACAAATAAAACGACAACCATCATTTCTAATGTGCCCCCTAAAAAATAATATCTTTCTTGAAGGCCTCCTCACTGAATGAATAGTTTTCCACAAGTTTTAAGCTTTCAGTTTTTCAGCTAAATGAACTAGTGACAGCAATAGTCAAAAAATATTACATTTTGGTTACTGCAGACAACATTTAGCTGTTTATAACCAACATCTTTTGTCAAATGAATGATGTCTTTGATAATTGTAAGTTAATAAGTTAACTAGTGTCCTGCGAGCCAGCCATTATGCAAACAACTAGCAGGATGAATCAAAACCACTTAGGCATTTAAATGCAACATGAAAGGTTAAAAAAGGGGGTTTAATGTTGCTCAGCTTTTTGAAATGAACCAGTTTAAACAAAGGACATGTTTTGCAGACATCAGATCCCCTGACAAGCCACGAAAACAATACTATTTTGTGTTTGATCTGTTTGACCACAATGAATGTTAAAAAAAAAAAGACTATCTGGTCTGCATGATAGCGTCAGAGAGCAGAGAGAGAACACTGTTTACAATGTTACTCAAAGTATGGAAAAAACCTGGAGGATACACTGGAAATCAAAGCAAAAATAAAATGAACCAAAGGTTAAGTTACAGCCTCTAAAGGAGGACACTTTTATGGGAACAAAATGGAGTTTGGGAAGGTAGACAAAGATCTAATGGATACTGCAGGAAATAAAACATAATGAAAACACGGTTAAAACTAGGGTGAGAACAATTTATTTAGTGGTTTTTAAAGAGAATGCTATCAACAGTGGAGACATTTGGTTGTTAACAGTCACTTGTCTGGATTTCATCTTCATCCGGCATGTGAGCAACTGCATATTTTCATATTCTGGAGTGGAAAAAACACTTAACACCAAAAATAAAGAAGACAATTATAATTGTAAGGCAGCTGGTTTGGGTCAATAATGCACATAGTAAATGATGAATGCGACCACTGTAACTGGCCACCTCCGAAGGACTTGGAACTGCATTACTTCTGGTGTCCACAACAAGAACACGAGGTCTTACGAGGTCAGACAAGTCTCTCGTTTGCTCTAAATAATGAGTCATGTGGCTAAACATAAGCCAGAGTGAAACGCTCCTCAGATGTTGTCCATCTGTTCAGACATAATATTGGCAACAGAAAGAGAGCAACGAATAAACGCACGGTCTTCAAAACAAAGCCTCTAGTTTAACAACACATTTCCTTGGAACGTTTCTAAGGGGAAGTATTTTATGAACTCCATCAAACACTGTCTGTAAGCAATGATAGCGACGACATCAGCAAAATGTGTGATAGAACTTAACCACAATGAGATGAAAAGTTAGGGGGTCACTAGAGACTTTAGGACTCCTCCTCTGGGGACCATGAATGTGAGGTTTTTGACCTTGGCTAAAATCGCATCCTAGTGTTTAAAGCCAAGGTGTAACCCCATGTCAGGGCATCAGTAATTTACAGTAGCTTTCTTTTCCTCGACTGTTCATGAGTCAAATAGCAGCAGTGACCTCAGGTTAAATATAGGTGTGTAGGAAGCTTTTCCCAGTTACATTATTGTGAAATCTCTTTTTCACAAAAGACACCACGTAGTGCTTCAGTCTGTTTTCTTTTTGTCATTTCTTTTCTCATACACTCCCTCTCCCTTCCTCTATATTCTTTCATTTTCTTCACTCCTGTTTTCTATTTCTATCGGTTCACACAAAGTTTAAAGCAACCCTGATGTCTCTGATCCGAAGCCACGTGTAAACAGTTGCTGCTTCACCCCTGTGCTACTTACAATCTTCTTCTATCCATATTTCCTTTCAACATGTATTTGTTTTTACACCCCCTCTCGTCTTTCCCTATTAATACATTCACCCAGAGTTAAAAATAGTAATAATGAAAAGCTTTCACTTTTACAGTACCTTGTCTTACTTGTTGGGAAATAGTCCCTCTTCTAATTTTTTCCTACAACTCCCTTTCATGATTTAATCTCACAATATGGATGGAATAAATACTGATCACAATCTTACCCTGGTTTCACCTGTTTTAGATAATTGCAAAATAACACGTGGTTCTAATTCAGTTTGCACAGAAATTGTAACTACCCATTTTCCTTCTAACAAAACCATGTGTTGAAATGAGATAATGGAGAACAGTGTGTGCACTGAGGATGGAGTCTGTCCATGAATACTAAATGAAAATGTTGTCCTTGCTTCAACTCCTGCTTGAATAAAATAAGTGTATTTCAGATAAAGTTCAACTTCTAAATATACACAGACTGTGTTGCCTCCCTGTTCTGCCAGCTTCTTCCAGCTTGAATCCTCCACATCTTCTACTCTCCCTCTCTACTGCAAATCCTAAAGTGATTCAGCTGTAGTTTTAGTAATAGGCAAACATATTCTTTCCCTCATCTTCTACTTCTGCTCTCCCCAGTTCCAAACCTCAAAACTTCTGATCTGGTCCCATTAGTCAACAGTCACGACCAGATGCTGACTGAAACAGACGACTTAAGCTAAAAATAAGAATGCCAAGAATGTCAAAGAATCTGACTGAAAAGAGGCAGCTGTTTATGTTTCTGGGATAGTCCATGTTATGGTGTACAAGAAATAAATCTATGTATGCTTAACTTATGATTTCACTCAGTCTGCTGGGAGCTTGGGTTAACTATAACTGCAGCTGCAGTGAAAAACTGGCATATTAACAAATACATTCTGGAGGAGATGGACTTTAACACTGATGAAGCACATTGGCGACAACAACAACATTCAGTTGGTGTGTTGTTGGCATACCATACTGTATCATAATATCAGCATGATTGTATTTAATATCACTATGATTGGTAGTCTTTTTTCAAAGATCTTTTGGAGCATAACCCATAAAGTTGTCTTCATATGTTTACTCCCTAGCACCTCGTATCATCACCCTATTAGAAACACTGGATGTGCTGCTGGATCACAATGCCACCTTCATCTGTGAAGTGGAGTCACGTCCCCCTGCTTACATCACCTGGACCAAGAATAATCAGCAAATAATGTAAGTTTACAATTGAAATCAGTTAATTAAGGAGTAAATGTTTACTGAATGTCTTTTTTTTGCTTACGTAAGCACTTTGCCACTCAGGTGCAAATATCATATAAATACTTACAAGAGATTATTTGTCATTAAAAATGTTTAGTGAAAAAGAATATGACTTTGGTCTTTCTCAGGGCAAGAAAAGACAACACAAAGAATTTTTCAATTAAAACATAACATAATACATGTCAATAGCAATAATAAAAACAAAAATATCAGTAATGCTAGCTGCTATATGCAACACTAACATTAGGATAATAAAATGTTATTAACATTGAATAAACTGGTAAAAGAAAAAGGTAGCTAACTGGTAGCTAACATTATATAATTTGGTAAAAGCACAATTAACATTAGCTCTTAACTGGGCCATCACAATGCTAATAGTTGCAAAAAGATTAAAATATCAACAAGTTGCAAATATTATTTATCACACACAGTATTAAATATACTTTATATTGATTATTTTGTGTAAGATTAATATAGCTTTCTATACCTCTAAATATTTTAGCATAATTAAATACTAAAGTATAGTTTAAAAAAAGTCCATTGGTCACTTTTTGCTAACAACCCTCCTTTTTCTCTAACCAGGTATTACGACACTCGTTACATTACCAGGGAGCAGCGACAGATGCTAATTATCCCTCATGTCCAAGAAACAGACAATGGAGAGTACTGCTGCCTTGCCAATAATGGCATTGGGGAACCTGCCAAGAGCTGTGGGGCACTGCAGCTTAAAATGAGTATGTCTGGATTCTTCCAAGGTTGTAGAGCTAGATTCAAGTCAATCTTGATCTGTAGAATAAAAATGAACATAGTTCAATTTCAAACCAAAAGGCTGAACTACTGTGTCTTGTGTGTCTCTCCATCAGAGCCACAAATCAAACGCCACCCCACTAATGTAACCCTCCTGGTAGAATCCAAGGCAGTTTTGCCCTGTGTTACCCTCGGCAACCCCAAACCAGATGTCACCTGGCTCAAAGATGATGAGCTTATCAAGGTATGTACTTCTTCACAGACAACAACATAAACAACACACAATATTCTTCAAAGTTTTCCAGTTGTTTGAAGCATTTTACCATTATAACCTGCTCAATAACAAATTGCTGAGAGTAAAGTATGTGTCTGACCAGGAGTGTAAATAGTTACAGATTGCAAATGTATCTAAATCAATATATATTACAAGAAATTCATCCATCCATTGATTATTTAAACTGTAACTGGGTTGCATGTGTACTAGAGCCAGTTCCAGCTGTCATTGGGCAAAAGGAAGGATGCCCCATGGAGAGGTTGCAAGTCTATCTCAGGGCTGACATATAGAGCTAGAGAGACAGAGACAGAGACAGCCATTTACACTCACATTCACACCTACAGATAATTTAGAGTCACCAGTTAACCTACTGTAATTGCGTGACTTTGAACTGTGGAAGGAAATTGCAGTACCCAGAAGGCCCCGTTACCCGCCCAGAATTCACCACTGTGCTGCCATATTATAATAAAGTGCACAAATAATATTTTTCTTGGTTGCATTAAATATAAAATAATGTTATTAAATGTTCAATGTTCAATTTTATTAAAAAAAAAAAGCAAAAAGGGAAATAATTCAAATTGACAAATTGTCACAACTCTCCCAGGTCAGTGATCGTGTTACTATTCTCGACTATGGTGCACTGAAGATCCATAACATACAGAGAGAGGATGCAGGCCAGTATCGTTGTGTTGCCAGGAATAGCTTTGGTTTAGCCTTTTCAAAGCCTGTCATCATAGAGGTACAAGGTAAGTTTTTTAATGATTTAGTTTTTATGCTTATATACCATTATATATGATTATAATTATCGAGGAATATACTCTAATTGTGTGTTTGTGTTTGTGTGTGTGTGTGTCCAGCTCCAGCACGAATCCTGCGGGTTCCAAAGGAGAAGAGAGTAGCGTACGGCAGCCAGATTTCCCTGGAGTGTAACGCAACAGGAAATCCAATTCCCACCATAACCTGGCTGGAAAATGGGAATACTGTATGTTTCAGGTTCAGTAAATGTTTGTTTGATGGTTTACCTAACATGGGTAGCTGTATGGACAGTATGTCACAAGTTTAGGAGCTTCTAAAATACAATTTTGGGACACTAAACTGTATGAAACCTCCATTTCTGTAATAATTTCTAAAGTAATACCATTGTTATTGGTGGTAGCAGCAATGCATCTATTCATTCATACATCCATTTATGTCTGTCCAGTCTCTTTGGCCTTTCATAAATGATTGTGCTCTCACCAGGAATATTCTTATCTCCTTTACAGTGTTCGCATTTGGCTCAAATGTCAGTCAGCTCAGCCAAGATCAGAGAAATTTTATCACGTAGCAGACATTGTAACACATTGTCAGCTGCAGCACCCTACAAATGCTTACAAGGTTTTATTTATAAAATCTTACCATCACATAGTAGTGATGGATAGATAGGCTGTACTCATGCTGTACATCTTCAGCAGAGAGCTTCCTGTTTGTTGACAGACACATTTGCACTGCTGATGACGCTTCACGGTGCCAGCAGTGTTAATAATATTAAAGTATAGCACAGAACTGCTGTGCGTGTGGCTTGACCAGCAGTGCAATTGAGAACATAAGTCTGAAGTGAATGTCTTAGTAATCATCTGCATAACAAGGGCAAATAGAAAAACAGCACAAATTCACACATGCAGTGCAATGTGCATAAACTGTGCAAAAAAATCACCCTGCCTCACTCTTTATCTTTATCTCACTCTCACACACACACAAACATTGGCTCATTGGGATCAGTGATATAAACAGCTAAGGAATTCTCATTATGGTGACAGGGGATTGAAGAGATTACCTTCCATTTAGCCAATAATACGCAGTGTTATCAGCTTTAATAGTTTTGGTGTGATACTGTTATCAAAGGACAACCATGTATCATCAAAGGTCTTAAGGTCTTAAGGTGTTGTGTGGATATTTGTTATTTGAAAACTGACTCCAACAGGGCAACTATAGTATGTAAGATAGTTCTAATGTGATTTATAGTGTAGCTGTGACAGGTTCACAGAGGAATGTTGTATATTGACAACATAAACAGAAAGATAAAAATAGGAGCTCTAAAGGTACCGACTAATGAATGTTATAAACAAGCAACATAATTAAAACAGATTTAGTGACTGCCAAACATCCAGATGACTAATAATCTGAACATTATGTTCTAACAAGTGAGTGAATCACTGTGATGGATTGGTTTTAATCACCATTGTCGGCATAATGACACGGAGTGCTGCAGTTTATGACAGCAGGACAAGACATTATTCATGACACATGTCAAAAGTCTTTTTTCTTGCATGCACAAGTAACAGGACCTTGTGTACTTGAATAGTTACACAAGGTCCACTGCAATACCACTATATATTAAAGAAGGCAGTGTGTGAGCTGAGTTAGGATAACTTTAAATAGTTTGTTTTTAGAATGAAAAAGACCAGAGGACATCAGGTTAAACAGCAATTGCTACTCTTACACAAAACATGGCTAAAGGTCCAGCATCAATACACATAAGCTTCAGAGCTCCGACATCAAATATGCTCACAGTTTTTCTCTGTGTCCCCCAATCTTAAACTGGCCATTGTGCTATGTTGTGTCACTGATGTTTAGATCCTGTTGTTCTCTTCACTCGCTGGCCACAAACACTGCTGGTTGTAGCTTCTCTGCTAGCTCCGTGGTTTCTGTGTCCTTGCAGCATGTGGTTGATGCACCACGTCTGTCACGTTCTGTAGCCTCTCTGCCACCACTTCTGGTTCTCACAGGCACCTTCTCAACATGCCCTTTCTCTTTGTTTCCAGTGCTCTTTCTCTATGCAGCCTCATTCAGTCTTCTGTTTCTTCCACTCCCCATTACTTAAGCCTGTCACAAGGTGCTTATACCTGTAGGTCTGACTCTATTGTAAAAGAATAGGCTGAGACACAGGCTGTGTCCAAAATCACTCCCTCATTGTCAGCCTTTACACACTGAAAAGATGTTGTTGGCTTTTCTTGCACAGCATGGTTGTATTTTGCTCAAATGACAGTTTGTTTCTACAGGCTCCCCATATATTACAGTGGTGACAGAACCTGGTACATTACTCCTAGAATCAATAGTTTTTGTTACATTGAACTCAATGATGGATTCGGAGCGCCATTTTTAAAAATTCATCCACCACATTACTCGTCATTGTTCAGCAGGGTGACTATCACTGTGTCGCCTGAAAACCTGCTGCTACAGTCGTTTGTGTATAAGATGTCCAAGAGAGGAGACAAAACACAGCCATGTGATGAACCAGTTGATACTGTGGTCAGCTCTGAGAAGTGTCTGTTTACCCTCATTCTGTGCAAGTTAAAAAGTCTCAAATCCAGCCAGCAACATTACTGTCCAAACCAGTGTTGCTGTGCACGTGCACCTTCTCTTTTCTTGTTTTGGGGTTCCACTTATGTAACCCTTCCATTAAATTGTGTGTGTGTGTGTTTTAATAATTGACATGTGATTCCATACTAAAGAATGCAGACAGACATTGATAAATAATTAATAACAGTCTTGGGTGCTAGGTGATTACAGGCCCATAATGCTTGTAAATACTCTCTATGTTAGTGTGTGCTGATTAAAATGACTGTGGGAGCTGCTTTCCTGGCAGCTTGTTGAGGTCATTAATTTCAACATTACTGGATAGCGCTCCTCCTAAAAACAGACAGTGTGAGACACAACGTCAAATATAGACATGCCACATCTCAACACCTCAACTCACTCACACACACACACATTACAGACTCTCACATATATCATTAGTATGTATGTATGTGTAAATACAGAAGCTAAAAACAACAAATGCATATTATCTGACTTGTGTGTGTGTGAATACTAGGGCATATTTAACTCTTAAATGATCCCAAGTGGATATGTGAATGCCGGTCACATTTATGGAGCATGCACTTAATTTTACCAGCTCAACACCCAGCAGACTATGAAAGTATCAGTGTATGAACAGTTTGCACAAAATTTAATTTTGAGATCAAATTCTACAATATCATGATGGAAGTCTGGGTAGAGAGATTTGTCTGTTTTCATAATAAAGTACTTGTTTTCTACACTGCAAAATGTTTCATACAATTAAATAGCATTTTCAGATTGCTGTCAATAAAGTACCAATGTGACAAAGAAGAGATTATTCATTAAATCTGTTACTAGATTCTGCATTACTGCCATCATCTGGTGAGGGGTGGGATTAAAGGAATATACTGACACTTCTTAAAACTGTGAAGCCCATCTAACTTAGTGAGATATCAATGCAATCAACATCAACTTTGTATGTGAATGCCTTCACCTACACATTCCAGCAGTACTGAGCCTGCAAAGTCTGCTTTCAGATATGCTGCTCTATCTGTGGAATCATCCTGTGCCTCTTACTCATGTTTGAGTCACAATGGTCCGAAAAGAATGCATGATTTTGATCCTGTAACGTGATACTGTTATGGTAGATTCTGATTATAAAACTGTCACATGATTTGTGCAATGTGAAAGGCGTCACATGCAGTGACAAACCCAGAGAGAATTATCACCCCACTCCACACTCTACCTCACCTCTGTGGAGCGTTTGGTTTTATGAGTCATGGAACACATTGTAGCGCATTTAGCAACTAAGGAGCCAGGTATTTTTTTTCAGGAACTCTTACAGACCAAAACAGAAGCAAATGTTGATGATGTTGAACATTACTCCATGTCTGTTGGATGTCCACGGATCCAATAGTTTGCTAACACATTTCCTATATCAACTTTACAAGGCCATAATATGCCAAACATGAGGGTTTTTTAGCTGTTTGTTGCGTTCCTCCTCCAAGCACCCATAACAAAGAAAAAGGTTGCAGTTAAGGTGCAGAGTATTTTTTCCTTTTATACTATGACATACTCTATCTTTGCTGTTTTTTTCCAGATCTCAGGTGCATCAGTCGAAGAGACTTTGGTGGGGGAGGTAATTCTGTCCATTCTTAAAGTGACAGTGAATAAACCAGCTCTCTATACATGTCTGGCCTCCAACAGACACAGTGCTGGAGCCAACACAGTCAAAGCAACTGCTAGAGTCACTGTTGCAGGTAGAGGCTTCCTTCTATTTCCATTCAACAATGAGATTCTTTTTAAATCACTGAATGTCACATTAGAGAAAAGCTATTAGTATAATAGTTACTTGTAGTTATTGTGTCTGTGCATGAGTTGTCTTGTGTTATGTTAGCTGCCAGTTGTATTAGTGTTGTGGCTTCAGCTGTTTGTTGTCTCCCCCATTTGTCTGATACTCCACAGCCATACCTACCCACCCACCCACACACACCCTGACCAAAGTCACCTAGAAAAACACACACATATCCCTCCCTCCCCGACCACACACACTGTCCCTCCACCTGGCTGTCCCTCAGTCACATCACAGCTAGATATGCATTGGTGAGAGGAACACCATGGTTGGCTTTCTGTTCCAACTAAGACTGGGTTTTATCTGTCTGCCTCCTCTCATCTCTCTGTCTCCCCTCTTCTTTCTGCTTCTCCTACTTCTACTCTTGAAACCAACATCTTCTGGATATTGCCACTTCCCCATAGAGTGGAGGTAAGAATGATCTATGCTTCTCAGTTATACGGTCTATGATTTCTTTATTGTTTTTGTATAGATTTCCATGTAACGTACATGTTAGTTTATATACTGCAGAAGTGAATTTGAATAATTTTACAGAACATTACCTGTAACTAGATTTTATAGTATATGGGAACTAGTGTTTGAGCTATGTTTAAAGAAACAAAGTGGTGTTGCTTCCTGTGGGTTTGCTGAAGGCAATATACATTTTAGCTATGTCAATAAACCTGCTAGGCCAAGAGAGAGCCACTCTGTTTGTCACCCATATGGTGTGAATTGAATTTAAACTTTGCTGAACTAGAACAGCTGCTGTTAGCACATATGGCCTATTTATGAATGAAAAAAGTAAAACGGAGAAAAAACTAAAAAAGAAAATGTTGACTTATGTTGTGTACATGTAAAATGTAGAAAGATTAAATAGATTGCAGGTCAAAGACAGACAGAAAGGACAAGTCTAATGGTTAAATTTTACAAGAGTTGTAAACTCATGACCACACATGCATATATATTTATTGCATGTAACGGAGAGTCCATTAGTGTGAAATAGAGAACGTAGAGAAGGAAGGAAGATATGATGAGATGGCTGATAGATTTAAGGGTCAACTTTAAGTTTGATGTTTCAACTTGAACTGTGCTGAAACACCAACCTCCCCAAGAGGCAACATCTGGGGTTTGTAATAGTTGCAGTGTACCTGCAGGCAGAGAGAAAAGTATCAGACAGACAAGCAGGAAGAGAGACCATGGATGTGAAGTAGACAAAGAGAAATTTGGATCATTTCCATGCTGGATGACTAACACACACACACACACACATATAAAAACAATGAAAACAGCAAGCCAGACAGAGTGGGAATTAGGCAGGAACACAGGGAGTCTGTTACACAGACATGACATGCAGGTTTACTGTATGTACAGTATGTTTGATTGACCTGTTTTAGAGGCAGCAAGAAAGTCTAACAGGCAAACAGGATACAATTTCAAACAACCTTTATGCAACTTGCTTCATGAATAATATGGATGATTTTAAGAGGATATTTCAGTTGATTTACCATTTCTTAATATTTATTTAATTCACATACTTCCACCGAAGTTCAGTACTCTCAGGCAAAGCAATAAAAGACTAATGCGTACAGTATGTGTGTGTCTCCATTGCCCAGACTCTACAAGGGCGTCGCAGGCTATTGCAGTGCCTATCGTGGAGATGTTTGCCGCACAATTCTGCGAGATGATTCGCTGGTCTTCTTTAACTCCTCCCTCTCGGACCCCGAGGACATGCAGGAGTACCTGGTTCAGAGCTGGTGGGCGGAGCTAGAAGGACTCAGTATGCTGTGCAGCCCTGCAGTTCGCTCACTGCTCTGCCACGCCTCCTTTCCCGACTGCAACCCATCCGGGTTAGGACCAGCACCTAAGCCTGTGTGCAGGTAAAATGTCTTTGCTCTTTGTTCAGTCTGTTTGTGCAGTTTATGAAAGACTGAATTCATGGACTTACTTTAAAATTATGTAAGAAGTGGGACAGTAATTAACAAAGTAATAAATCGCAGAATCACTAAATACAAAAATGCAGATGATCATCTTTTTCCATTTATAACAGAGAACATTGCCTGGCAGTGAAGGAACTGTACTGCCATAAAGAGTGGTTGGTGCTAGGGGGCAGCGGTTCAATCCAGCCTGGGTTCTTCAGCTCTATCACTGGGTCTCACGCTCCCATTTCACTGCTGCCCAACTGCCAGGCCTTACCAAGTCTTGGCACAGACCCTGATGCTTGTACACATGTCCCTTTCGTAGGTAAGAAACTGTTTACTGAGAAAGTTTGCACCCCCACCCCCCAAACAAACCAAAAAATAAATAAATAATCAATAAAACAAGCATATTATGCAAACTGTACATTACATTATCTGCTTTCTGCTTTCTTTGAATGACAACAGTTTCAAAGCATGTTATTTGCTAAACTATTCTAGATCTGAATTAATATACATTTTTATTTTAATTTCTTAATTTTCTTGAAACCTTGTCTTGCTAATTCTATACTGCAGTTACAGTGGAGCACCGCAATCAAAACACTTGGAGAGTACTTATGTTCTGAAGGCCAAATACAACCTGGCCTGCTACTCTGCAGGTCACTGAAACGGATGAGGTCACTAAGATGGCCTATCTTGACTTAGTAAAAATATACAATTGCAGGTGTACGCATGTGTGTGTGTGGTATCATGTAACTACAATAGGAGACTAGGAGTGCGTTATGTTTGCTCTGTAATCTAATCTTTGATTTCTCAAAGACATCAAAGATTTTTTTTTTCAGATTATTTAATGACTGTACTTCCTGTAAGTTATTTAACCTTTTCTTTTCTGTGTTTCAGACATCAACAAAGATCAAGTCACAAGTAAGTCTGACCAGCATTTTAGTGCAACACAAATGTATTTGTATCAATAATCAGTGCTCTTCTCATATAGCAAAGGACAAATAATTTATTTCCTAGCGACTGTCAAAAAATGCTAATCTCATAACTCTTCTGTTTGGTATCAACAGCAACATGTTACAATGATAGAGGGCGTTTCTACCAAGGCAGTGTGAATGTGACGAGGTCTGGGATACCGTGTCAGCCATGGAGCCAACAGGTATTATATAGTTTGTGTTCATGCTTGTTCTTAAAGCCACAGTGTCAAATCACTAAGTGTAGAACATATAAACATCACTACAAGAAAAATATATAGTGCAGATTTAAAATAACCACATGTTAATAGAGGATTAGGGAAGAAATATTATGATTTACCACCAAACTGCACACAAACTTTTAGAAGTTTAGATTTGAGAAGTGTTGCACTAAGGCAGCATATACACAAATACAGTATGTCTCAGTTATTGCTTTAATACATCTGTATTTAGGTTGGTGAATGTGCACTTTTGGTCTTATCCAAACACATTTTCTCCAAACTTCACAAAAACAAAAAAAGAAAATCTTTGTACCAAAATAAAATTATTTATATTAAACATTTATATATTTTTTCCTGTCACAGTTGGAGCTTGGAATTTGTTTATTATAAGCTTTGTAACACAGTTGTGCTCGTTATGTAGCCTGCTTAAAACTACTGTACGTCTCCATCATCGTGTCGAGTCTACAGTAGCTAATTACAGTAATTAATCTGTTACTCACAATCACCACATAACAAAGATGGATGGACTAAAGATGGAGAAAGTTAAAGGAATCTCCTGGGAATTGTTGAACAGTTATTGATGCTTTCTAGGAGTGGATAGTAAGGCCACCAACACAACTATTATTTGTATCTCTAAACATCAAAGATTCCTGATTCAAAGTAGTAAATGATTGATGTGTGACTGGTGTTTTGCATATGGATTTATATCATTCCTGCCATTTACTCAGAAATACTGGCAAGTGCTTGCAAGTGCATATATAAGCTCAAACAGACACAAACACACATCCACACACACGGACACATGCACTCCTTGTGGCGCAAAAGCCCCTTTATGTTTTTACGGCTTTGCTCAGTGAGGGGATCTGTTAGGGTGAACTGTTACAACTCTCCTGTGTTTTGTGTGTGTGTGTTTGTGTGCACAACTGTGTGCCAGGTCAGCAGAGAGGGAGGGGCTCACCATGTCATATCCTGTCTCTGGAAGCAATTAGCTTTCACACGCATATGCTGCACAGACTCCATCGCCAACATTTTACACTTGCTCATACACACATACATACAGTACATATATGGGATGTGAAATTGAGAGATTACACAAATGTTTTAAAAGTCTTCTTCCTCTTTCTCTCTTCACATATTGTTGTCATACATTTTTAGTTCACAAATACATCTTTTTCTTTTTTCATCGTCACACACACCCAAAACCAGATGAAAATAGGAGTACTGCCTATTATAGTCTCTACCATACAAAAATGTTCACTCTTTCACACATATAAACAACACTGGTTTGGTTTCCCACACAAAATTATACTCAGCGTATTGACCATCTGTGTCTCTTTCAACAAACATCATCTTTAATCTGAAAAGACATGACATGATTTACTGTCTTCTTGTACTGGTTGACATTTGCGGGAGATGTGTGTGTGTGTGTGTGTATGGGTCGGTGGTGTAATGTGTCTGTAAGAGTCCTGTAAGGACTAAACTATAGGCACATTTATTTTTAATTTGCAATGTAAGCAACACCAGCTTGCTTCAGAATATAGTTGCACTCAAAATTATTTATAGGTGTACTGGCAAAATATTCAAACGTTCAGCTGTTTGCAATGATCAAATCAAACAAGAACAATTTAAATAGCTCAACACAACTAATGTTACAAGTAGTTCCTCTAAATTCTACACAAAATGCAAGTTTTAATGAATACTGCAATCTCAGAATTATTTCACTCATTCATGATAACCGTCTTTAGTGCTTATTAATGCATCCTTTTGCTGTTATGATCTGTTGCAAATATGATGCATAGCCAAATACAACCTTCTGGCAGCATTCCTGAGGAATCTTAGCCCATTCCTCATGGACAGTGGCCTCCAGTTTACTAATATTCTTGAGCTTGCATGCTGCAACAGCATTCTTCAAATCCCACCTGAGATTTTCTATGGGGTTTAAGTCAGGTGGCTGTGACGGCCACACTAGATCCTTCCAGGACTTCTGCAATTATGTCTTGGTGGACTTTGAGGTATGTTTGGGAGTTATGTCCTATTGGAAGGTCCAAATGCAACTTTTGTCAAACAGTCCATATGAAATAATTCACAATAACAAAGTAAAAACATATTTTTAGATAATTTTGCAGATTTATTAAAATCCTTTCATTTACAAAAGTCAAAAAGGAAGGGCTGTGACTAACTTTCAAAGCGACTTTGTTGGG
The DNA here is from genome assembly GCA_032362345.1 of Sandelia bainsii. Taxonomy (NCBI): domain Eukaryota; kingdom Metazoa; phylum Chordata; class Actinopteri; order Anabantiformes; family Anabantidae; genus Sandelia; species Sandelia bainsii. Next base: position 16,832,592 of record JAUMHL010000015.1, read on the forward strand.
CGGAGGAATCTTTTTTTACATAACAACTTCACAGGATGGGTGAAAGTGTGTTTTTCTGCTTTATTGTAAGCTGCAAATGTTTACATGTCTGGCTATCTACCTACAGCAGTAATGCCATCTAGCCGTATTATATGCTGCATCATTTGTTGTATCAGAACCAGGAAAAACAGGCTTTTTTAATCAATTCCAGATGTAAACATTAGCTTATTTAACAGCTGACAAAATCTAGCAACAGCTGGACAACACTATCACAATCATCATGTGATAGTCTTGACACACAATGAGTGAGCAAATATTCACAAATATGTGATTGTTGTTTTTTTGTTTTTTTTTGAGTGTATGCCTCAGTCTGAAAAATGTTTCCCATTTGTTTCCCCCGATGACTCCATGATATTAAAAATATGATCGAAGTGTGAAAAACAAGTTTATGTCTGAAGTATGCACTGGGCATAAATGTGATCGCATGAGCACTATTTATCACCTCAAAGACAGCTTGTGATCCTTAGAATAATGACATAAAGGCAGATATACAGTCATCTTACCTTGTTATAGTGCTTCAAAATGTCTATAGGGAGAAGACTGGCACTGAACACACAAAGTTTTGGACTTTGACAATGGAGACTTACATCTCCTGCTAATAATTGGTAGATTTGTTGGAAGACTGTGACAAACAGCTAAAGCTAATCTAAAACTTGTTGTTTTAACATTCCTAGTGGGAAATCAACACTGTGAGCGGTCTGCTTGACACATTCAGCTACGGCAGCAGATGTGCTAACCCAGCCTTTTCAGCTCATAACTTTGTAATTCTTGGGATAGGTTGGACCACTGCTGTTTTGATGATTGAAATACATCACACATGAAGACACCAGATGCTATGTGTTTGAGTTGGCACTCTAAATTGCAGTAACAACTGTACAACCTCTCACTATAGAACTTTATTCGATAGTTTGCTGTTGGAGAGGCAGACAGAAAACATGGGAAAACAAGAGTGAGGATGTGACATGCAACAATGGTCCCCAGCCAGACTTGAATCGGGTGACATTGGGGTTACGTGTTATGCACAATAACTATTTGGCTGTCAGTGTGCTCCTACTGAACTTTTTACAACCTTGGTGATTATTAAACTACAATCTTACAAGGTCTTGGAAAATAAATAAAATCTGGATAGCCTTCTTAGGTTCCTGTTGGATCTTGGGGTCAGACATTTCCTGGAAAACGTACAACTTTATTCAGCTTGGAACAGGCTGAAAATTCTAGAAACAAGAAATAGAGAAAGAAATCAATGCATTTCAAGTTTGTTTCTTTTACCTCCTCCAGAATTTGGAATCATCAACAGAGTAGAGCAGATAACAATTTAGCAAGAAAAACTTCTGGATGCACTGATTGGATCCTAGATATACCTTAATTCTATAGGAAGTAGAAAGAAACAATAGCAACCTCCCACTCTAATGGCCTAGATAAAACGTTGTTGAAAAACCCTTGGTGATCTTTGTTTTTCTTCTCCTTACCATCATGTATTGTCCTGTAGGTTCCTCACCAGCACCGCCTGTCTGTGGATGTCATTCCAGAGTTGAAGAATTCAGAAAACCACTGCAGGAACCCAGGAGGAATCAGTGACAAGCCCTGGTGTTACACCTCTAACTCAAACATACGCTGGGAGTACTGTTCTGTCCCTCAGTGTGGGGAGGCTGAAACTATACCAGGTACCTTACTTCTACTTCATGGCTGTTTCAAATCATTTCAAAATGCTGTGACTTAGAAGATGCTTTATTACATAGCAGAAAAAAAACTAGCTTAATGTTATAATAAATGCACTATTTTTTTTTAAAGTTTAGGGTCGCTCAGAAATAAATTGCTGTTTAAATCAAATTAATCAGAAATACATTGTACACGTTGTTAATGTTGGAAATGACCATCATAGCAAGAAACATCTTTATTAATGGAATACCTAGAGTGCATGGATGTACAGAAACCTATTATCAGCAAACATTATTACTGTGTTCTAGTGGCATGTTGTGTTTACTAACGCAAATATCAATTTAAAAGGCTAACTGATAATTAGACAAATATGTTTGTACAGCAGAAAACATGTATATTTTCATGGAAAACAAGGAAATTCCAACATTAAGTGACCCCAAGTAGTGTAAGTAAATGTTTGACTTTGACTTTGTGCATTTTTCAGTGGTAAAACCAGAGTCATCAGACCCTCATCAGATTCCTCATGTCCCTCCGATGACCACAGTATCTTCTCCAGCTTACTCCATGTCAGTCATCGTTATCGTCCTGACCGCACTTGCAGCTGCAGTTTTCCTCACCATTATCGTCCTCACCTGTCGCAGGCGGAGAAAGCAGTGGAGAAACCGGAAAAGGTACGCAAATGACAGACAAAATGGACAGTTCCTTATGTACCTTTGTATTCCTCACTCCTCCGGTTTCTGTGCACAGAGTGATGGAGACCCCAACACTGAGCGCTCTTCCATCAGAGCTCCTGCTGGATCGACTGCACCCCAACCCCATGTACCAGCGCGTTCCCCTGTTGTTGAACTCAAAGCTTCTGGCCCTTGAGTATCCACGAAATAATATCCAATATGTTAGGGATATTGGAGAGGGAGCCTTTGGACGGGTTTTCCAAGCCAGGTGAGAGGGGGAGGAAGAGATCTGGGAAATTAAAAATGGATGTAAACTGCAAATGACTATATTAGATAAATGGATGGGGTTAGAAAAAAGAGAGAAAAAAAAGAATGAAAAATATTTCATACCCTTATATAATAGTGCTGTTTCAATGTCATATTCATTGCCAGGGACTAACATGATAATGTGGATAGTTCTCAGGCAGAGGAAGAGGCAGAAGGGTGAGAGAGGCTAAATGAGGTCACTGGGCATTCTGAGCACTGCTGCGTCATTCACAAAGTCACAAGGGAAGCTGGTACAGATGTCACATACACTACAAACTGACTTTGTTCACAGCCAGACACAAATTCTATATTCAATGTTTATTGTCATATGCACAGTAAGGAAACAATGACATTCTTTCTTTGCTGTCTACAACAAATGCCAAACAATATTAAAAGTAAAAAAGTAAAATAGATAAGTAATAATCACACAATGAAAGCAAGCAGTGTATGAAAATACAATAGAAGTATTAACTATGCAGAAGTATAATTGTGCAGATAAAAATGTGCTACATTAGTTGTATGTGTAGGTGCAATAGACAGCAGTTACTGTGCAAATACTGTGAAAGCTGGAAATGTAGACAGTCAAATAAGGTTGCATAAGGTAATATAACAGTACAGGTAAAAGTGTGCTACATATCAGCTGTTTGCGTGTGTGTAGTATGCATATGTGTATGTGCAATAGACAACAGTTAGTGTGCAGATAAATACAATCACGTGAGGTACACCATGATTATAAACACCTGTCAGCAGAACGAGTTCTTTAGCCTAGAAGTCCTACATTTCATGCTTCTGTACCTCCGACCTGAGGGTAGAAACGTGAACAGTCCGTGTTGGGGCTAGGTGGGGTCCTTGAGGATGGAGGCAGCTCTCCTGTGGACTCTACGGTCCTGGACATACTGGCATACTGCAGGGGGTCCAGGGTGTCTGGTATACTGCAATGAGCCAGCACCACTCACTCAAAACACATGATGATCCAAGTGAGCACTACTGGCCTGTAATCATTCAGGCTCTTCTAGGGAAGTAAACTCAAAAAGACTGTGTGAGTTGGCAATGTCCAGCAGTGCCACAGTACAACAGTGTACCTTCTGTTGTATGATAGTGCATTGCACTTATGCACTGCAGTAAAGGCAAAAAACAAAAGAAAAAACACAAAAAGCAAACACGTCTGCCTCGGGGGGCGCCATGTCGCCACGTTGGTGAAAATGTCACAAACGAATCCCTATGATCAGATTCAATACCAGACCTGGGTCACCCGGTAGATGCATTCCTAAAGCGTCTAAAAGTTTATTTTGGCCTTAGAAGGTGGCTGAAAAAAGTTTATTACCAATATGTGGAGACAAAGTGGTACAGAACATACAGTACTTTACTAAATTAGTATGTGGTATTTTACCAGAAGCACATGTAGTGTGTAGCCCACCAGGTCTGAGAGATGTTCTTCTGGTCAGTCGATAATCCCTCAGTGAAAACTGGAATGTTGCAGTATATGGACGACCCTGGGAACAAAATACAGGCACACACGAGAGCCCGAACACACACGTGCACTAATCTGCTTGCGTCACCAGACCCAGGCAACATGTGCAAATAAAGACCCTTTCCTGTATGCACTCAACAGTACAGATAAATATTAGTGCAAACATAAATCACTTAGTTACATGTGCACACAATACATGATGAGGCATTGATGTCATTATTCCTTAGTCGATATGTGTAATTGGAGATATTAAAACTACAACACGTCCTGCATATGTCCTTTTTTCAACCACATACTCAATCTGAGAGTATAAACGTCCTGTTGAACACACACACACATATGTGCTATGCTATGTGTGTGTCAGTAAGTGTTTCCATAATGTATGTGTGTATATATTTTTGTTTATACAAATTCTTTAAATTGACACTGACAACAACATGTTGACTGTAATGTATCCCTGTAGTGAGCCAACACAGGAAGTGAATAGACTATATACAGTATGTGTGTGTGTGTATGCGTGTGTTTGTGTGTTTCTTCCATGGAAGGTTCTTTCAGGTGACATTTCCAGTACACAGCACTAATAATATGTTATGCTTTGATATTTATGGGTAGAGTTATGTTTTTACTTGCTAGCATTACAGAAAGAAAAAAAACACAATGCTATGATTTATAATAGAATGTAATGAAGCAATAGTTTCGATGTTGTCATGCATATGCAGGGGACTGCAAAAGAAACTCTTGTGACAGTTACATCTCTTACATTCTGTCTTCTTGTGAGCAAGAGGTCTAACTACATAAATTCCTTAATTTAGTTCTGTGTGCATTGTCTGTTCTTGAAGATTTATGTGTGTGTCTGCTTGTTGCAGAGCACCAGGTCTGCTGCCAATGGAGTCTTTCACAATGGTGGCTGTGAAGATGCTCAAGGAGGAAGCCTCAGCTGACATGCAGAATGACTTTCAGAGAGAGGCAGCACTCATGGCTGAATTTGACCATCCAAACATCGTGCGACTCCTTGGTTAGTGTATTTTTGTGTACGTTTTGTGTTACTGAGATTCAGTGTGTGCCAAAACTAGATTTCCAAACAGGCCGCAATCACAGCTGGACATTACATTGTCCAAGGACTGGATCAGTGTGTTTGCTGGAGGGACTAGGAAAAGTGAAAGAGAAAGACAGAGAAAGACAAAAGACAGTATGAGAGACTTAGAAAAGGCAAAAAAGACAGAAAAAAAGATAATAAAATGCAGTGAGCATTATGTTGCACTTAACAGGATTCTTTCACTATAGTTGCTGCTCTGAGGTATCCAGGATCAAATCCTGGATTCTTGTCAGATAACCAGGAGAATATACGTACAGTACCAGTCGAAAGTTTGGTTTGGCACTCGTTTCCATTGTATTGTACAAAGTTAAAGCTACAATATGCAACTTAAGTTAGAATTAACATGAGATTTGAAATCAATCGACTCAGCCCTCCTTCTCCGTGCTCTGCTACGATCTGCTACACTCCTCCACTGTCTGCCCAGTGCTTCAGGTAGTCGTCATTATGAACCTGCAGTGAATGAGAACACTCCAAAATGTACTAAGCAAAAGCAAAAATATTTGAAACTCTCTGATTGTTTAGAAGGGTGAGCCACACCCAAAAACCTTTAGAAATGAATATTGCTGCAATGTTGTCAGTGTTGTACAATATGTGTGGTTCACAAGAGGCTTTAACAGCACGTCTCAACAATAAGAGATGTTTTGGAGCATAATTCTAGTGAAAAATATTTAAAAAAAAACACTACATGCTGTATCTTTTACTATTTAATATTTTCCATCCATCACTTCTGTGATTTGAGCAGTTACCACAGATGAAAAGTTTGACAACTGTGAAGGATTTTTTTCAAAACATTTATTCAGGAGTGTTCAGGCAACCTGATGGACTGAAAACCTATTACATTGTTATAGTAAGTACACTTTGGTGACTTTAGCTTTTAGCTTCACGAATTGCTCCTTTTGTAATTTTATTTAATCAAACAGCATGATGAATCAAGGTGAAGGGTTGGAGCCCAGTTTTATATATTTTCACTCAACATGTACCATGCATGAGACATGATAATCTCTAACTCCTCGCTGAGTGGATGTGGTGATACTGTGTCCAAATAGCTTGGAAGCAGTAGCTTTACACCCTGTTTCCCAGTAGTACTTGCATTTTCTGAAATCTTAATGATAACAGCCATAATTAGAAGAGACAGTGATTTACATAAAAAATAAATAAATATTAGTAATAGAATGAACAACTGTGAAAATCATGGGGAATTTCTCCTATTCTCCAACTTTATTTCACTATAGTTTTGCTGGTAAACTATCGCTCTTCATTGCTTGTTAGTCTGAGTAAAACAAATGTCTTCTATTAAACTATATCTACACAATAATACAAGTTATCTAAACTAACTCAAACAACTAGCATGCAAATATACTTCCAGGAAGACATTTAGAGATACAGTACACACTATTTGGCTCTGTCAGTGAGTAACAGAGCCATTGGTCATCGGCTGTGCTGAAAGAAGTTTGTTTACTTTGGTCTATTTTGTGGCTTCAGTGGTTGTGAAATATTCTCATATCAACATTCACCACTGCAGAAAAAATAGAATTTTTCTGAAGTGTATCAAACTATAGCATGTTCAGTTTTGAGTAATATAAATTTTCAATGCCTCCTCTAAAGATTGACACGCTAGTGCTTCAAAGTATGTGGTACAAATGAAACCAGAGTTGATTAAATTATTTCCTTAACCTCTAATTACCCTCTGGACTAATAATACACTGCAGATCCTGCACACAAATATTTGTGTCAAAGAGATACCATATGTCTACATGTCAATACTTTGTTGCACAGGGACATCTGAGTTCTGTATATTTAGTGATGGAGTGAAACACACACATGCTCATGTTGTCATTGCAATTCTTATACTAACTTTGTTCCTGCTGTTCTTTAAACCTTTAGGAAGTTTACACATTATAATATAAAAACCATATCTCAATGGCTTTATATGAACAGCTTGGAATGACAACTACAGGCTACTGGTGGGTCAGTGAGCTGCAAGTCATGTTTCACGTAGAGACAGAAGCAGTGAAGTAAATCTAAATTATGATTGTGGCCAATGTGACTCAGTGCATTCTTGTGCACTAACCACATAAAATGTACTATTCATGCACTAATTTGGACACTACTGGCTGTAGAAAGAGAATCTGAAACTACAGACTGATTTGTTATGATATTTTTTTCCCACAGATTTGTAATATACTCAGATTTTCCACAATTTGTGAATGCCAGGTTACATGATGGCATATCTACAACTCATGCAGCGTTAACAGTGTGTGCTCTAATTCCTCCCAAGCACTGCACAGGAATGCATAAACACACAAGCAAACAACCATTCATTTGTAGAGGTAAAGTAAATAGTTGCAGTGCTATAAAATAAATTAAATGATTAATAAAAAACTAGTTGAATATTTAATAATAATACATCATAACATAGCATAACATTTGCTTTTTACATCAAGAATCCATAAAAGTTCAGTTGTGGAAACTGTGGAAGCTGTCACTTCCAAATACACACACATTTCAGGAACAAGATACTGTACACAAAGTTTACATCACAGAGCTGCTAATGTAAAACATCACAGATGGTTTTGTCTGTGTTTATGTCTAGGCTGAATATTTATTTACATTTTACGGAATGAATGAACTCATCACGTGTTATACTGTGGAAGAAAAAATACCCTTGGTTCAGTTTGGTTGAATGATGTCACTAACGTGTTTATGTGGGCAAGTGTTTGTGTTTATTCGCGCAAACATCTGCAGCGGGAAAATGAACGAGCTCTCGAGCCACTTATGTAATCAGCATGTTACAGATGGAGGTCACAGATCATAAACTAAAATGGACTGTGTGCTTGTTTTTCACAGGTGTGTGTGCAGTGGGTAAACCAATGTGTCTGATGTTCGAGTACATGGCCAATGGTGACCTCAATGAGTTCCTGCGGCGTCGATCTCCAACGCATTCAGTGCACACCCTAAGCTGTGCCAGCCTATCAGGTCGCAGCTTTTCCTCTGAGCCGGAGGTGGGACCTCTCTCCTGTACTGAGCAGCTGTCAATTTCTAAGCAGATCGCTGCAGGGATGGCCTACCTATCAGAGCGCAAGTTTGTCCATCGTGACCTTGCGACCCGGAACTGCTTGGTAGGGGAGGAGATGGTGGTGAAAATCGCAGATTTTGGTCTCTCTAGAAACATCTACTCGGCTGATTACTACAAGGCCAATGAGAATGATGCCATCCCCATTCGCTGGATGCCCCCAGAGTCCATTTTCTACAACCGCTACACAACTGAATCAGACGTGTGGGCTTACGGAGTGGTGTTATGGGAGATTCTCTCCCATGGGATGCAGCCGTATTACGGAATGGGTCATGAAGAGGTTATTTACTACGTCAGGGATGGTCACATTCTTTCCTGTCCTGAGAACTGTCCTCTGGAGCTATACAATCTCATGCGGCTTTGTTGGAGCACTCACCCTTCAGACAGGCCCAGTTTTAGTAGTATACATCGGATACTGGAGCGTATGCATCAAAACACAGTAAGCATGAACACTGACACTGAAGCTGGCTGATAAACTGGGAGCTTTTCACACAAACATGTGTAAGGAAACACTGACTCATGCAGTGATTTAATATCTGAAAACAGAGTCATTCTCTTTTCTCATTTGTTCTCTTCATGAGACCCAAACTGGTACTTTTACCAAACTCTTTGTATCATATACACCTGTCATCTTTTTGTCATTTGTATACTGCTTACTTCTTTAATTCAGGTCCTTAACTCCTAACAAGTTGCCACCATTTCCCAGCACATATTAATCAGGTCTGCTTTATTTATAAAAATCTTAAAATCTTTAACCCCAAACCCCTTATATCTTATGGACTTGAAAACCTTAAAAAAAACAAAAAAAAACATGCATACACATTGTTATTCATCCATTGCATGTACACTTTCTTCCTCTTTTTAATTTTGAGCTGTCAACAGTTGTGATGCAGATACTGTGGTTAATCATAGTAGTAACCACATTTAACCACATCTTGTTAGTCTCCTCTACCTAATTCCACAGTGGCACACAATCACTTTAAATCATTGCTGTTGGTTGTTTTTACGATTTACTATTCCATTTTTGGGCATTCTTGTTTCATTTTTGTTTATTTTTCATCAAGTTTTCATTGATCTTTGTCATTTTTGTTGTCAACTGAACTTTTTTGACAGAGTTCGACATGCAGTATACCAGAAGCAAATGCAAAAGTAAAATTAGTTTGAAGTTTATTAATGAATTCTTCAGGTTTGCGTCATCAGCACCCATATGTAACTAAATGAAACACAGACACATTTGTTTCATTATATTTTTGCAGAATCTCATTACCTGAATTCATTCTCTTGTCTTGAAATAGGCCCATTTGTAAGTGAAGAATGGTTGGATGTGAACAAAATGTCCTCATTCTGTAAGACTAAATTTTTAATTGAGACTCTCTCCTACAGATCAAACTTTGTTCTCTGGTCTTTGTTCAACTGTGTTAAATTAACTTCGGGTCATATAATTATTGCACAACATGAATACAGCATTGACATCATCAATCTTTTTTTGTCACGTATATTACACAAAGCAGTTTTTGTTTTCTTTTGTCTGCTTAATATTAAATGTCATTTGAAACAGAACTAAAAATGCCTTTCAAATGAATTACATGTTTTTTTTTCCTTTTAAATGTTGTGTGACTTTTTGATTTTATGTTACATCACATAAAATGTTTTTCATTAATTGCTACAGTTGTTTCCCACTAAGTATGATATGTCTTTGATTGCTTGCAGATAAACAACATATTTCTCTCAGATCTGGTCATGAATTAAAGTAATTTGTGCAGTAAAAGTCTGCATAAGTCCCCTATGATGGCAATAGATATGAAAGATCTATGTATCTCTCTAAAATGTGAAAACCAACAGATTAATATATTTTTGGTGATGTGACTTCACTTTAGACTAGCTATTACATGAAGATAATAACAGAACACCCAGTTAAAATTATGAAAAGGTGACAGATAAAAGAATTAACACTGACTCTGGTTGGAAACAGAAAGCAAACAGCAGCCCACTGTGTTTTGCTGACCCATCCCTCCTCCTAATGCAGACTTTCTTGCTGTAGTTGCACTCTATGGATCAGAATAAGCCACTATGGGTCATCTTTTTTTTCAGGTCTTGGTCACATTGTCCCAACATTAGTGCCGTCATGCATCTGACAAGTGAGTTGACAGCCTAAAACTCTCAAACAGTCGGACTGAGGCATGAAGAGAGACATAAAGAATAACTCTCAATGCAAATTAATATTATAATATATATAGATTTTAATGTGGAATTGTTGGTAGGTCTTTAACTGTACTTATTGTATATTTCTCTTACACTTACTTTCTTATTCTATGACCCTGAATAGTTCTCTATTTTGAATACCTCATTCTCTAAACTTATTTCATCGGCCTCCCTGACACGTTCCATAACTGGTCCCCACTCCTACACAACCTGCACAAAGTGGTTCACCATGTGGATGCTGCAGTGTTATTAGTCACCACAAGAGGGATCAGAGGTGTGAACTCCAGCAGATAAAGAGGTTTACCACATATGCGAGTCATTTTTACAGTGGATGCCTCACCAAGAACATTGTTTTCTGTGATGTGTTCTTCCATGTGTGTATCCCACTTATTTGGGTGGGTTATGTTGCATGTTGCATGTGTTTGTCAGTGTGTCTGTGCTTGCTTCCCAATGTGTCTGCGAGTTGTATGCTGTGCATTTGTGTGTGAGTGTTTTAGGGATGCACAATGTAAACTGTTTAGAATAGTCAGCATAGAGTTTGGTCTTGGTCTGCTCATCCCTCTTCTCCTTGATCTAAACTGTGGATCTGTGGTCTCGCTCCCACTTCGTCTTATGTTTTTCCCTATCTTCATTTTTCACCTCCTACTCATTTCTCTGTCATCACCTTATTTACACTTATTTCGTCTCTTCCTTCCACTTCTTTTGTTTCCCTGGTTCAATGTTTTTTCCTCATTGTCTTCTGTGTTGTTGTACACATCCATATGTTGAGACAGGAGGATTGGTAATTTCAGTTTTTCTCAGCATGGCCAAAATCACTGATACCATTACTAGTACATAAACGTTTTAATTGTTTCAGGTGACTATGATCATTACAGCATTACAAACAAATGATTTGATTAATAACAAAAATCATTTAGCTTTTTTGGGAAGGTGCTACTAGTGAGTATTTATCAAAACTTAACTGGCCAAAGGTTGGATCCTTGCAGGACATAAAAAATCATGTCAATTTCTCTTAAAATTCCCGGTGTTCCTCATGTACCTTTATTGATTTTTTTTAAAACTCTGACCACCCACAGTCTGCCTGCTAGACTCTATTTCGGTGTCTTGGTTTTTATTTTTGGCTGGTTTTGGCTTGCTCTGACTTTTTTCGTTCCTTGCCACTCCACATTATTTTTTTCTATCTGGTTTGTAACTTACACCACAGGAGAGAGCAGCTCAGATTTCTATCATTGTCTACACTGTCCTGTAGACTTCATTCATTCCTGTCTGTCTTTATCTCATCACTTCCCTTGCTCTTGTTGCTCTGTCCGTTTGTTTCTTACCCTCCATCACCACTGTTTCTTTTCTTATCTATTACTCCAGTTAGTTCCTTTTCCTTGTCCATTAGAAGTTTCTTTGAAACATTTCATTTAAAGTGTATCACACGACCAGCTGGGGATTCTGGGAAGTAACACTCATTCACAATGAACCCAAAAGCCAATTATCCTTTCTCTAAACCAAAGGTTTATCTGAATGGACTCTGTAACCTTCTTTCCAACTTGCAACAGCAGCTCTCAATCTTTGATTATTATTGCCATGAAAAATCACTTCCTGTTTTGACATGATAAACTCCTTTGGCTCAGTGCATCTTTACTGACAAGCATTTGATAATGTTTCAAAGGAAGTTGGATGTGTTTTTCTGAATGTTACAACAGCAGTGCTGCGAGTCCTGGGTGACATTAGCAGCTCAGCTTTTTATACTGTATTGACTTTTCCATGTATGAGAAATTTTGCTGGCAGAATAAATGCTGATTCTGTCTATAAAAATTCATTTACTTTAATCTTCCACACATACAGTGGAGAATTTGACCTAGAAGACATATTTGTCAATCAGCAAACCATTATTAGAACCACAGAAAATGTCAATATTGACATTGTGACGAAGATGTGACATCCCTTTCACTCAGCGACAGCACAGTCCACACAGCTTCCTGTGTGGCTGCACTGGCTCTGATTGGCCCATTCAGGGGGCAACAGGAAATATGGAGACATACATCACTCAAATGGAGGCTAGTGCCCCAAAGCTGTGGAACAATAAACATAGCAGTGTGTGTGTGTGTGTGTGTGCATGTGCACGCACACACACATTTGCATGATTGTCAAAGTGAGGACATTAATTGACACAATGCATTCTCTAGCCCCTAAATGCCTAACTCCAACCCTCATCCCAAGGACATGACTAGGATTGAAATACAAGGGGGGCTTAGCCCCCAGGGCTGTAGGAAGGAATTAGCGCATATAGCGAGCGCTGAAACATTTTCGCCAAACCTAAATAGGCTTCATTAATTTTATTA
>JAUMHL010000015.1:16845541-16884819 GCA_032362345.1 Sandelia bainsii
CCGTCAAGGGTGGCCCAAACAGTTATTAGGTTTAGGGGGCAATTACTTTTTCACATAGGGCCATGTAGGTTTGGATATTTTCTTTTTCCTTAATGAATATGAAGTCATCACTTCGTCATCAAATCATCACTTAAAAATGCCATTTTATGTTTATTTGGGCTATCTTTGTCTAATATTTAAATTTGTTTGATGATCTGAACCTTTTAAGTGTGACAAATATGCAAAAAAGTTAAAAATCAGGAAGCAGGCAAAGACTTTTTCACACCACTGTATATGCCTCACCACACAGGCCTTCATTGCATCAGGGGACCAAAAAAATACAACAAATATTCTACAGGCAGACCACCTCAACGCAAAGCATATACAGTAGTACCATATGTGTTGAGAACTAATTTATTGAGCATTTCTCACCTCCAAACACACACAGCAACACAAAACATTCACACAAACCAGACTGTTAAAAAGTATTCCTGGTATAAACACATGGTTACACAGAAACGTCTGCTGACAAGACTGCTTAAAATGTGTGAACAGCCTCAAGGTCTATAGATTATTATTAGGTCTAGCTGTGCTGTGACCATGTGCTTTCTGCTGTTTGCCTGTTACTAACTTTTTGGATGTCATTGAAACAAAAACACTCTGGGATAACAGAAGAAACAACCATAGCAAGGCTGAACGTGTAAGATAAAGTAAGAACACTCTCAGCAGTTAGTTAAGTAAAGTGCAATTAACTACTATTTAATTGCTCTAATAAAGGCCCAATTTCACATAAAGAAACAAACCAACACAATAGTTCAGATTTTTCATATGTATTTATTGTTGCTGGGAAATATTATTATGACGCTGACTGGACATTCATATCGCCCCTACAATATGGAAATCACATTAATGCCTGTGTCACAATTACTTTCTACTGTTAAATCCTAGGTTGGATATGAGGCAATTTAAAGCCATGTTTCACTTTGGAAAAACACAATGTTTCACATCTAGAGCTCACAAGATCAGTCATTGGTCCTAATATTGTACATATTGTATACTCTTTGGGGTCAACAGTATTGTTTGATATAACATTATAATGTGATATAACTAAAGTGCAACACACACCAGCTGCATAACATTGCATCATTTGACACCTGCAGAAAGTACTGGACGTCAATCTTTATGTTAAAGCTTTTTGTTAAGACACTGACGGTGTATGGATCTGAGATTTCAAATTTCCCCTTGGGATGAGCAAAGTATTATCTTATCTACACAGAACACAGTGACTAACACGTGCCATACACCAGCAGTATGTGTTGCACTTTCTTGTATTGTGTTGATCCCAAACATTGTATGCTTGTTGAAAACAACAAAAAAAGAAAAAAAAAGATCCATTACTCTTTGCACATTGTTGATTTTGAAATTTCTGATTTTTAAAAAAACATCATGCTGTCTAGTGAAACTGTGCCACAAAAGTAAAGTACTGGACGACAGTGTTAGCAACACAAGTTTAAAAAGTAACTTAACGCAACCTAAAAATCTGTTTTTTGCTGACCTCAAATGTTTTAACTAATCGGCTTTCTGCAGTGATGGTCCATGGGTAATCCAGGACACTGTGACATCATGAAAACAGGCTTGTAACTTTCAACCAGAGAGGACAATAAAACACTGATTTTCAGCCCAGTGCTAAGTAACTCTTACACGAGAACTGGAAGGCACTGCACACATAGATATGTAGTTCTTGCTCAGCAACAAGTTAATAACTATAAAAGCATCTTAAGGAAATTCATTAAGTCGGGTCACAATACAAAAGCACTCACGGCATAAAAAACGTCAACACAAACCTACAGTACATTTGGACAGAGTATAAAACAGCAAAATTTACAAACACAAAAACATTTTCCCTTTGGTGATTAACTTTGAATACAATATTTTTTATACATACATACTGTACACGTATACTTACAATAGTATGCAAAGAGTGACTCACTGGTAAACAAAGACATACAAAGACAGAAAGTTTAGTTGGTTTGCTGTATAACCTGAATCAAAACTTAAAAATATAAATAAAAAAATGGTAACAGTGACAGCCAGCTGTGAAGGGTTGGGACCAGAGTCATAAAAGCTGGAAAAATGCAGAGGGAAAATGGAGAAAAAAACAAACAAAATATTCATATTTGTTGAAAATGCGTTGCCTTAGAACTTATGTTTGGACAGCTTCCACGATCAAGATTACTAGCTGACTTCATGTTAGAACTGCAGCTTAAATCCCTGATAAACACCTTGCTTTCTGGGAAACATCTGACTGTACTTTAGGCTGTGATTCTCATTTTGCTGTCAGCTGTTGGAAGTGTTGTTTATTTATTTTGCCCATAAAGTGTTTTGATTCAAGTCATGACAAAAAGTTCAGCTGAAATCTTTAACAGTTTGTGCCACAGAGTCACTATGTTGACTTTCAGCTGGCACTGGCAGAAGTCAGAGAGTGCACTTATGGAAATAAGATAACACTATCATGTCTCACTGATCAGTTCATTAAAAAAAAAACACTACAGGGGCTTTGAGTACTATTTTAAGAGTTACATTGTATACGTCGCTGTTGTCAGTAGACTATTAAATAACATTTGATGACCAAAAATGCTTAATGATTTTTTATGGTAAACATTCTATTAAGTTATGTTAAACATTCAATGATGACAACTCCAACCATCTCAAAGACAAAACATCATATGCTCTGGATCGGCATCTGTATTAATTAAACTAATAATACTGTCATAACAAAAGTAACTTAGATCCTGGTTAACAGAAAATATATTTTTGTTAAGGCCGTTCAAACATATTAGAGTGATACTCCCTACATAAAAAGCAACTGAGTGTATTTTAAAACAAAAACTTCCCAATGCTGCCATAAATAATACACATTAAGAGTTTAAAGGGCAACTCTACTGATTTTCTATTTCCTATGCAAATTATATTGTATGGCAACCTAATCTCTTATGTTTCTATACTGTACATATAAACTGCATTCATGAATACAGTTTTGTGGGGAATGTAATTGCTACCAGATTAAGTCGTCTTTTAACATAATTATCATATGTTCATAATTAATGTAAATAATAAGTCACAAATTGAATTTTTTTTTTTTTTATATATTAAACAGCCAGTTTGGTGTCTTCAGTGTTTTCAAAATCTTTCATGGTTGCGTTCATGCACTCACAGACCTGGGTTCTCTAACCCTAACCAAATTGCTTTGCTTGCCTAAACCTAATCTCACACCGGAGTCTGGACTCGAACTCAGGTCTGTGGCTTGTCAGTCCTGCACAGAATACACCCTTAATAAATGTAGTGCTTCATTCATTTAAAAAATATGTTTAAGTTCAACATAATGATTATGTTCGGTGTGTGTTTGTGTTTGGTTGCATAGAAACATAATTTTTCAGGACAGGGTTGCATCTGGAGGAGTTTTTCAGTTGATGATGATTTCATCTGATTGCTCACTGGTCGACATGCTCATCCAGGACGCATCCAGATCACATTATCTGGATTGAAAAACTCCTCCCTTTAGCAGGCTGACCCAGAAATCAGAATGATCTGGGCTAATTTTGGAATTTGGATTTGATGAATTGCTGACTGGATTTTGGATATTTTATTACCAAATACTGGCAAAATTAATGACAATCCCATCAGCCTCTACTCTCATTTTTTTATATGTAGCACGTTGACATTAGCATTTAGCTGAATGCACACTCTCAATAGTTTCCTTTATTACCAAATAAAGCTTGAAACTACCCATTCTACCATTTTGTTTGGCTCTGCCTGCTCATTTTAAATTCATATAGTGACAGAGATTAATGCAACCCGACCAAGGTTTTCCTGGACAGTCTGATAAATAAAGCAGGTCAACGTTTGTGGTCAAAACTAGCCTGTTTATATTTGGAGTTAGCAATTTTCATGCAGACATTAACTACACCCGTTGTATTCATGTTCATGCTGAAAAGATGTAATGCCACCTTACAAAATGTTATGAAGTTACATTGGTTCTGTTGTTTTCAGAATACTAATAATATATTTAATTTACAGTAATTTACAGTACGGTTTCAGAGCAAGTAAGAGACAATTTTACATAAACACAGATTATTGTTTCTAGTCAGCCTCATGGTTATGGAGCACATTTCGTGACCTGATGTCTGTTGATGCTCAGCAAATATGACCTTGACCGTGTCTCCACATAACACTGTGGCACAGAGCCTTCTCTAATCTTGCAAACATCCTCCTCGTCTTTTTGGTATGGCCATTGGAACAATTTCTGTTTAATTCCTTAGATGGAATAAACAAACTAGGGTTTTGTGTGAATTTTAGACCCTTGCTATATAGTAAATTCAATAATATGAAGAAAGTATTGGGATGACTTCAAAAAGCAAGTACTCAAAGTATGTAAGGTCATTGAAGGATGAGTGATAAATGAACTGCAGAAACAAATGTGTCTACTTAAACACTGGGTTGAATCCATAATTGGTAAAACAGTAGACTACTGCAGTGTTTTTAAGTTGCTAAACATGTCCATATTTATAATTTTATTCATTTCCTTGGCATAGGGCATTTATTTCTTCAATTTGTCTCTCTGGTGGCAACATTAACAACCCTGAATTCGATCAAGACACAGTCAAGAAAACTAACCTCTAGTCTCAAGGTCATTTTAAATTTAAAGCTACAAGAGATAGTTTGTATTAACATTCATGAGACCAACATGACATATGTTTGTTTGAATTTCCACAGATCGGAAGTCTTCAAAAACAGAAAAAAGTAGAATAATGCAAATGTGGGTTCACACCCAAAGTTTAGCAACTAATATGAATATTTCCTGAACTTGATGTAGCAGGAACCATCATTATAGTGTATGGTAATGTGTGACATTTTCCTTAATGATGGGGACCTACAAGGGTAAAAGCTGGAAACCCTTGACTACGTGAGACAAAATCAAAGATGAATGGCGATACTGGCATTCCCTTAATTTCACAGATTCCTTTTAAATAGTTCATTTGTTGACCGTAACAACACATTTAACACAAAATAGAAAATAAACAACTAAACAAAAATACTAACAGCCTATCAGAGTCTTTGAAGATCAGACTCCTCCTGTGTTATTTCTCCACACAGTGGTAGTCTTTTCTCTTTCTTCATAGTTACCATTTTCTAATTCATTGTGATCTCATCCAGTTTATTATAATCTCCACTGCTTTTACTGCTCCTTTTTTCTCAAACTGATGACATTCCTGTCTATATATCACGTTCACAGTCTCTCTTGACCTTCAGTTTACTCTCTATCAGTTAGTGCCTCCAAAAGAGACTAACCCCTTTAAAACAGTTGGATTATTCTCCATGACTTCCAGGCTTGCCTTATACTACTGAGTGTTCATTGTGGTGATGGTGGTGGTGCATACCGCCACTCAGCACTGTTTGGTTGATAGATGATGCCGACCTGTCGGATCCCTCTGCCGTCGTCCCATTGATGTTCTCCTGCCGCTGGCAGCACAGGATCTGTCTGAAGGTGGCACTCATCTCCTTGTCACGGTAAGAGTAGATGATGGGGTTCATGGCTGAGTTGAACTCGGCAAGAAGTAAGAAAAACTTTTCGTATGTGAGCACGTTGCAGCTGGAACAGAATACGTCAAGAAGGAGGATGACCAGGCCAGGGGTCCAACAGACAATGAAGGCACCTGTGGAGGCAGCCCAGTAAAATAAAGTTGAATTAGTGTTGGTTTTCAGGAAAGTCAAAAAGCCATCTCCATAGAGTCCTGTTGAATACATAAAACTACACATTTATGTACATACAAGATGTTTATTACAAGTCAAACAGAAATTATGATGATACTTAGTTTTTTATAATTGATCAACATTGAATAAAAGAGTGCTACCAGAACCAGCACAATGATGGCATCCTGCGTACTGTTTAATGGAGACTTGATTTCATATGTAATGCAGCATCAGTAAGAGAATAAACTTTCACACTTTTAACATGTCCTAGCAGGTGGTTATGATGGCTTCAATCAACATGTGTGGAACAAAGTTTTGTAGTGTCCCAGTCTCCTTAATGGACAAAGAGGCTGTAAACTCAACAAACAGTTGCCTGTGTTATTTGTAGTTTATGATGCTTTCATTAACTGCTAACCTTCTAGGTGTTGACCCTTGACCCAATTTTTAAATAGCCCTGCTTATCCTGCACTGTATTCTAAACTAACAAGTGACTCTGACACACATACATCAAAGTAACACAAAAACAGATTTTTGGCCTGGGAGAGAATTGGTCCATTTCACCTTATTAGAGGATGTTTTCAGACTTAAGCATGCATGATTCTCACTTGAGAAACAATGAATTGCTTGGACTTAAATTGAGTAATGAAGGATTGAAACTGGGACTTCAAAATTTCTTAGCTTTCCAGGTTCACCTTTAAATGCACAAATGATTATTTGGTTGAATAACATATTTGTTCTACATTAGATGTTTCCTGTCTTTTCAATCTGCACTCTTACTTACTTTCAGTATTTGTCTAGTTTGGCACTGTCACAGTCTGGGTTTGAGCCAAACAGATTTTTGTCTTTCCCTCTACTGAGCCACAAAAAAGCAAAAACAATTCAACAAAATGAAATAAAACAGGTCAAAAACCCGCTCCCTGAAGCTGTATGCTTTAACACACCCACTCGGTCGGTTCTGAAGTGCACAAAAATCATTATACAGCCACATTACCATCACTTAACAACCACAAAACTATCTATCTACAGACCAAGAACAACCATATCACTCTACTGTCACCACATGTAAAGCTCTGAAATCACATATTACAAAGTACATTAGTTGTGCAATAGGAGTTCAAATAGTTTACTGTTTTAAAAGCTATTGTGAGTTTATTAGGTTACCACTTATGGAGCCTGGAAAGTGAAAAATACCACTAAAAGGCTTTAAGTCAAAACATAAACTCATAAATAAATACAGTAATATAAATCATTTAACAGACTGTAAACAAGTAATTAATATTATCTGCAAATTGTATACATTTAAAATAAATTTCTCTTATATAATTAATTTACTTTAAAAATGTTTTACACTTCCCCTAATATCATATCAGCACTGACTTCTTAATATAATAGAATATAAAGTTGAAACCTCTCTGAGGAGTATGTAAAATATTTTGTGTCTTAATCTGATTGTTTAAACATTTTTAAACATTTTTTATCATCATTTTATCATCGGAAAATCTCATTATTATTGGTAAATTCTTTGACTTGCTTATTTTGTCTTCACTTTTGACTAATATATATTTCAGTACAATATATTGTATTCAACATACAAGCCCTACTTCATTAAATTAGCTGAAAAGATAACATCAGATAGGTTGATGGCCCTGGTTATAAACAACAATCTTGTCTGATGGTTGGAGACAGGGTGGGATTCCTGACTTCATAGAAAATCAGCTTACTAATCACAATCCACTCCCTCCATTATCTGTCTCTTGAAGTGAAACATCTACAGAAACAGATATGGCCCCTTCCTCATTTTTTCCAACCACATCTGTGCTATTCCATTATCATAGTACTGCATCTTTAACCTTTTAACTTTATTCGAGTGAGTGGCCTACAGTGCATCGTCGCAGAAGTGTGTTAGCAAAAACGAGAGGGGCCATTGACTCATCACTCATGAATGTTAAGTTCAAGTGTTGTACAATCAGTCATTAGATGCTATTTGTCGTAACTCTAAGACAACTATGGGACATATGCTTTAAGCAAGCAGAGATGAGAGAGAGAGGATGAGTGAGAGAGAGAGAGAGGGAGAATTTTGACAGGCAGGCCTGTTATCTTTTAGTGTTTTGCAGGCGGCAGCTGCAGCAAATGCTTGACCTCACTTCCCAGCTATGCGGGCAGACTCTCCAGAGTTAGATAAATTTCTCAAATGGTTCACAGCCCTGCAGACAAACTATCTAAAGGATGTGTCTCTTAGTGAAACATTTTACTCTGAAAAGGACAAGGCTCAGCATAAAAAACGCCATGCCATTGTGTGACCAGTTTTCTACTGTCAGCCACACTGTCTCATGTTGTGTTAGTAATGATACAAACAAATCCCTATATCAAAATAACCAAACAAAACAGTTTAAATGGGTTTTTTTCCTCAAACATTGCTGCTATTATATTGTTTTCATGGATGGTAAATGTGTATATTTTTAGGATATTTGTCCTGATTTTCCCTCAGAATTAGGAAGAAAACAGTCTTTGTGTGAAGGTATGACCTGAGTGGTTTCACCCTCAGCTTCTTTCATTTCCTCTCAGAATACAGGGCTGTATGGTTGCTTGTGTTACACCCAAAAATTGCCTCTTTACATTATCCCCCAAAAATGTGTGTTACCATAGTCACACAGAGCAACATTGCAGACATACTAGAGTCACAGAGGTTAAACCAGTTTTTTGTTTACAGAAAAAAAAAAAAAATTTTACTGGCTAATTTAAGCAAATTATTTTGCCTTGTCACTACTTGAAAATGCCACATTGAAGGAAGAGGGATTGGAGAAATGGAGAGTCTGTAGAAGAAAGTAAATATACACAGCTCCGGTGCAGGCCTGGAAAATTTGGAAATGTATGGAAAACTACTACTACCACTTTCCAAGTTTTAATAGAGTTAGGATTAGACAGATGCCACAAACACATAAATTTGTGTTATGACCTTCTCATGGCCATGGCATGTCATATGACACACTGATATTTGTGATTTAAAAGTTATGTAAAAAAATAATAATAAATGAAGAAGAGCTTTTATAATGAGAGGTTTACATTCATGGTTTTACATCAAATCGTCCTGTTCAGTCCTGTGATGTCTGGTAAGTGTAATACAACATGTATGGGAGTTAATTTGTGCCAGGAAAGATGCAATTGTATTATGACATTTTAAATAGAATATATAAAAATCAAAATGATGATATAATCCAAACATTTACTAAGTCATAATACACTACAGCTAGAGATGTCCTGAGCCAAATCTGATAATCCTATTGTCACAGAAGTGGATGTGTTTTCAAGGATCAGTATTCGCTAAAGCTGAGCAATATCCAGTCCTTTCTTCACTGAACTCTAATATGTTTGTCCATCTCTGCCAGCTGGTGTTGCACTGTTGCACTCCTCCACAGCTGGGTCCTACAGTGCTGCACTCCGAAGCCACATATAGGAGCATAAATCCCATGAATAACTTGTTGGTCAAAGTGCCCTCTGTACATGTTTAATGAGAATTACTGTATGTAAAAAAAGTTTGGGATCAACATAAGCAGATGCCCTATATAAAAGGACCAACAGCTGGATATCCCTCATCAACATTTTCACATCAAAAGTGAAAATCAAAAGATAATGACTCATCATTCCTTTATTATCACTCTTTCCTTTGATAATTTTTCCCTTTTCCTGGAGGAAATGTGCTTTTATAAGCAGGGGAACAGAGGGCAATGGGAACAAAAATAAGGAAATAATGGAGACCAGACTATGGCAATGAACCCCACAGTACCTCACACACAGACACACACACAACACAAAGACAGATGGAAGACCACAACATTTGAGCAGTGTTGAGAAAGTACTCTCATGAACTGCACTCTGAATCCCAGTATGTTTAACCTTACGGTCAACATTATAATCACAATAACTTTAAGGACTTCTTTTCTCTGTGAACCTCCTCCTTCAGATGAGGAAATGTGGAACCCTTTCCTAATCTAACCTTGCATCTGTTGGGAAACCACTAATGGCTGAAGTGTCATGTTTCTTCCATTTGTCATCATTAAGATGTTTATGGCTTTTCGCTGTTACTGGCACATTTTGTATTCTTTTTCAATGACAGCACCTTGTTCTGTTGCCCTCAGTCACATACACTGTAGTACAGAATCACATAAATATGAGGTTACATGGTTTAGCGGATCATACAGGTGGTTTTACATGTTTAGCCCTTTAACTAGGAGTGATGTTTTTTTGATTGCCTGCATTTTAGCTTGCCACGAGTTACTAGTCATTCAGCAACGCTTTGACGCAACTTGCAGACATCTGAAACATGTGCGATATAATGAAGAGTTAACGAACATTATGTAGTGCATTTTTTTTTCCTGCCAAAGTCACATTAGAGGTTATGCACTCACACAGGTTTCTGGTGATTTTTTAACCATTTAACTGAATGTATCCTCAGTACATGATCTGTTTCGTGATATATCTGTAAAGCTATGGTTGTCTTCGATGTTTTCTGACAACATAATTTTTTAAAGCAAAGCTTGTTCCTTTGTGTTCAAGGGACACCACCATGCAGGACAAACAACAGAATAGCTCGTGTAGACTGTGTAGGCAATTGACCTGTGAGCATTTTGTGAAACACCTACACATACTGTGACTGAACACCTCACACATACATCAGAGCTGATGATAAGAGGCTGCTTATGCTGTATGGTGTTACTGTAATTTTTTTTATGTAAAACCCATGTACAAAGGCAAACGATAGATTCACAAGGCAAGAGCAGAGGAAATAACCAATTTCCAGGATACTGTTTATAATTTGCTGCTTGGTAACTGCTATTAATATGCGGGAGACTGCTGAACCTTTCGAGAGAGATGGGATGCCTGTGTTTACCTTATCTCCTAAAGATTTGACTCCTATGCAACAAAAATTCAAACTTGAATGAAATACTATATTTATGGACCAAAAGCCAGTTGTAGGGAGGTAGTTGGGATGGACAGCAGGTGTACAATACGCAGGACTGTCACATCACAGACACAAATTCGACTCCAGAGTCCATATCCTCGTTATGTTAATAGAAAATCTGGTAATCTGGTTGCAGTCGAGTTTAGTTGTATAGATACACAATCGTGACACCAAGTTGGTTAACCAAGTTCCTGTGGGTTAATAAAACATACTGTAACATGTTGTGAAGGACAAATATATATGTTGCTATTTTTGTCAGGACATGTCAAATGCTGAACCAGCTGTCTTTCACATACAGAAAAATAGGCGATATTTGAAACCAAAGCTAATATTCGTTCCGAGCTGCTCCATGGCTGATTGCATTTAGCCTGGACAAAACTACTTTGTTAAGGTTAGTGAAACACTGTAATTATGGTTAAAGAAACATTGTCTACATCATTCGCTTGGTACTTACCAGCTATCCACCCCAGTGTCTTACCTAAGAGGTTATGAAGTGCAAGAGCAGCAACAGTCAAGTTCTGCCTTTAATTTGGAAAGAAAACAGTCATTGCATGACCAAAGTATGCAGCTTCTCAGAAAATATTAACATAGGTAATTTAATGTTTTTAACAAATGAGTATACTGTTGTTTCCCTGTTCTCCCTGATTTCCTTATAATAATACTTGAACAATCACTCCCAAGTTGGAATTTTGGTTGCTTTCCCTTTCCTTTTCATTCTGCCAACATTGCGTGACTGCAGCAATAAAAAGCTGCATCTCACACCTCTCAAGGTCTCTACACTGTGCTGATATATTCCACATGTAGTAACATACTCTATCTGCTATCTTGGATTTTCATTTCTCACCATGATTTCTGGCATGCCTTCATGCATCTTAGGTTTCCACTAAAGTGCAAGTTCTAAAAATTGATAAACATCTACATTATATTACTGCTCTTATTTGTCTTTGTGTTTCACTCCCTTTCTTCCCGTTACTCTATTTACTTTAAATCTCTCTGCCTTTCTATTGTATCTCTCCCTCACTCATTCACCTTTTCTTCCTTTCCTTGCAATCACGTCTGTCTCTCAGTTTTCACTTTTCTCTCTCTCCTTTTGCCTCTCTATCGTTATCTTAACCAAAGCATTACCTGTGGTCCCGACTAAGATCCTGCTAAAATGAGTCAGTGCACAGAAACCATTATGTACAGTATTTCTGAAAGGGCCTGGTAGCTTCCTGGGAGTCAGCAGATTGATTTCCCAGCCCTCTTTCCCACATCAGTACTTCTTCTTTTTCCCTTTCACACACACACAGAAGATTAGATAAAATTTCTCATTCAGTAGCTGAGTGTTTGCAGTTATTGACAAAGACATTTGTGGTTTACGCAGTAATGGAGTCTGATGGTCGTCCACAGTGATCTAATGGTTAGAGAAACATGCATTTGACTGGAAGTACAGTGGGTTCTTTGAAATGGCATTGATGACATTTTTGTTTTTTCTTCTGCTCTGTTAGCACAAAAAGGCTGTAATGTATCTGCAGAGTTGGTCATTAGCAATGATTCACTTCTAGGTGCTGATTTCGAGTTTTTATATCATACGTCTGCCTTTTTCCTTTCACTGTTTTTGATTAAAAAGACAAAAGTCAACAGTAAAAGCAATGCTCACTGGCACACTAATGTCCTGTTATGGTTTCAATCAAAGATTATTTGCTACAGTTGCACCAGTCACCAGCAATTTCTGAATCCAATTTCCCCAAATTGCATCTTACTTGTCCCTTTGTTTTATTTGATTAAACCTTTATTAATACCAGTATCAGGATAATAAAGGAATATATTTAGGATCTTTTCGTAGTTAATTAAGATCTGAAAATTCAAATAACATGTAAAAGCAGCAGAAAGGGTTTGGGCGCACACCATGGAAGCATTCAGTGATATAATGGTACTGTATGTTTAAGGAGACTGAGGAGTTTGCCAGAAATTAACAACTGATGCTGCTGAAACAGGATTCATAGAGACAGTTGTTGCTGTTGAGTGATTAGAAGAGCTGCACTGTGAACAAGAATTTTGTGCATTAAGTCCTTTGTACACAGCCTTAAACATACACAAAACAGGTGACATTGTGAGCTGCATACTAGCAATGGTTCCATGCTGACAGCAGACAGGAGGGCTTGGCTCATAGTTAGCTCTCATTGTTTGGGCCCACAGTCAGGCAGGAGACACACAGGTATTGTAGCAGAGGAATGACAGAAATGTGTATATATGTGTGTGTGTGTGTAACCATTACTTTCTTTACTTTCAAAAATTATATAAAAATCAGTGAGGTTAAAAAAATATTTGTAATACACTGATTTTGAAAGAAGTGTATGTCAGTGTTATGGCATCTGTATGCATGTGTTTGGGTGATGGCATGTCTTGGCGCGCCACGCTGTCCGAAGATTTGACCACAAACAACAGCACAGGCTTTAACATAATCAGATCATTCACAGAAGACCCATACATGAGCCAACACCTGACACACACACTCTGAACATAGGCCATGGTTAATTTTTCAGGGCTGTTGACCTATTAAAGAGGGATAAAGAGAATTTCTGTTGATGTCATTCAAACTTTTTTCTTCAGCAGAGACTGTCTAATTTGTAATTAGCCATGGACATGGAGCAGCATTCATTTTAAGTGAGAAATAATATTTAACAAAACCAGCTCCTTTGCAGCAGGTTGCATCGTTTGTAAGTTGTAGCTCGAGTGCCATTAAGTATCCTTCACTTTTTAAGTTTTAACTAACAAGCAAGCAAATAATGGAAACATTTGTTTTTTTCCCGAACTTTTTCTTTAAATGTGGCAACATACTTTTTGTGCTTACATTCAGTGTTACTTAGCTAAATGAATTGTGCAGGCCTAAAAAATGTGAAAACATTGGAATCCATTTTCTTTCCTAATAAAGCATTTGTAGAAACCAATGTTTTGAATATTTTGAAACATGCATTATTAAAATCCATCTTCTGCCCTGTCTTTGTTGGCGGAATGCTGTGTTTCTTGGCCTGCTACCTGTAGATCAGTGGGATAGCATGAAACCATTGGCAGGAATGTGTATTGCGTCAAAAAGTAAGGTAAAACATTTTATTTTTTAAACTTTGCTCCATAGCACCACTATTGCTCAATAATGTATTTGAATGCTATGGCCCCATGTGTCCCTATTTCTATTGTCTTTGGCAAAATAAGTTAAGTTCAAACTAGATTCGGGTTTTGTTTTTTCTATCATTTGACATCATCAGTACATCAGAGTTTATGCGAATGAATCCAAACTTTTGTCCCACTGTTCTTTATTAAGCCTGGCGGTTCATGTGAATGTGAGATAGACTATGTCTGTGTATATATTTGCCTGTACTTGTGTGCAAGTGTGTGTAACCATCTTTTTTTCCATCTCATCTTGTCCTTCCGAGAAGAAATCACCCATAACGGGTTTTATAGTATCCTGAGAGGAACAAGTGGAGAGGACAGCAGGACGCAGGGAAGTGGTTACCATCATCTGGTCAGCAGATGGGAGAAACAGGACATGGAATTGCAGTAGGGTTTACTTTCTGGTCAAGCATCAATGGCTGAACTGATCTTAACCGTTCCCCTAAGAAGTTGAACATCAAAACCCAGAACTCTGTGGCAACTTCAACCCCACCCCCATGGAGATGGAGTGTCTTATAACCTTCTTTGTTGTACACTGGTCTGAGAACAGGCAAACAGGGATTTTTCTAAATGGGGGAGTAGTGACCAAGAGATGAGAATAAGTGATTGTACTTTATATCTAACTGGAACAGACGATCACCTCCCTTCTGTCAGTGTAACAAAAAACATGGTATTTGACATATTCCTCAAGAATGACCTCACCCAGGAACAGCAGTGGATTCCAGCTTCAACCAAAACACATCACACCCTTTCTCATAAGACTTAAATGTCTGTAAAAACAAATGTGATTTTTTTTTATTTATAAAAATGAGATTTGTGTAACTGTCATAAGCAGAGTAAAACGGATCATACCAATGGCAGAAAATCAGTTAAACCAGTACAAATCACAACATTTTTATTGTATTCTTGAATGTTGTACATTTGTACAATAATTACAGAAATGTAATTAATCCCACAGATAATCAATTAAACATACACGCTCTTTGATTTTAAAATATAATTGCTGAACTACTCTTTAATGACTGTAACCAACTTAACCCCATGGTAAAGATTTGTACATTTCTTAATAGGCTTATACTCCCATGTAATTGACCCTAAGCCAGGTATTTTACTGGCAGAACCTGGTATTGAGAAACTTCTAAGATGGGGTGTGACTTTTTTGGTTTCATTTCTATGGAATCCTCTGTTGTTACGGGATGAAGTCATTTGTGAGTATCTGGAACATGTTTGAATTTATTTATAATTTTTTTCAGATGATATAGCAAGGGTGATTGGATAACTTTTTTTTCTGTAGAGGTATGTGGAACATTGGCCACCAGGAGGCAAAAACAGCATCAACAACACAACTAGACATGCGAATTTAAACTAAGAAAAATAAGATTTAACCAGGACATTGTGGCATTGTTCATGCAGACCGAGTGGCTCTACTGACTCGAAATGTCACAACTGGCATTCCTTTAATTTTAGCCACTCTGCACCTTAAATCCATTATGAATCATGGTAAATTCTGCAGATGAGGCTGAACTATGAGACAGGTTACATAAGAAGAAACAAACAACACTTCTCTAAGCAGCAGAAAATGTATGTTCTCCACTTTTATACATACTGTAGGCCACAAGAGCACATTCTGCTGTCCACTGTTTTGAATTAAGTGTGGAGTAAAGACAACAGAGGCAACAGGATGAGATAACTGCACATAGGAGACAGATCACATGGAATCCTTTGGTATGTTTTGTCTAGGACCAACACATCCTGCTTCCAGGCACTAAGAAATCCTTTTCCCACAGTTCACACTCCAACTTACTTTACACACATCTCAGCCAGTCTGCTACTGTGCCTAAGTCACTATGTGTAAAAAAAAAAAACACAGCAAGGGGCCTGGTGACTTGTGAAGTGGGAGACATATCTCCTACTGAATAGTGCAGTTTGAAACATAAAGCAGGCCTTATTTCATCACAGGACACCCTTGTCACTGTGTTAATGTATTAAAAAGCACAAGAACAATAATATACCAAAGGATAATTGTAGATTATTACAACTTGTAATAACAGAATAATTGAATAAGTGAATAATTTCTCATTCTTGACAAAGCCATGAAAAAGTGGCATCTGGCTCATAACAATTCCCACATGGTAAATAATGTGAGGACCTAGGAGGCTGGTTTGAATTTGTTTTCCCAATTATAAGTTTGGGTTCCACAGAAATCAGATGACATTAATGCAGTTAGAATGTAGTCAAGAGTTCAGCCATGACCAAGACAAGGCATTGAAGGGCTTTCTCATTTTCCTCTAAACCTTTCCTAAAAGTCCTTTAAATGATTTTCTACCACAATCACTATCAAAACTAAACACTTGTAGTAGTGGGCATATTTTCAATCTCCATGCTAATTGTCTTCAGAAAATAAAAAAAATAGCTTATAGTGAACAAAAAAATCCTATAACTGACAGTTACAATGAAACCAGCTATGATAACAGTAATGCATCCTCCACAGACTGAGAGTCTGACTCTGGATCTGAATTTCTCATACTTGACATCTATTGACCATGGCAGGGAACCTCCTACTTATACCATTAGCTGAGATTCTATCTCTACACTGTATTTGCGTATACAGAGTCCCTATTTGGCATCAGCAAACTGATGCATAAATGAAATGCAACAGCGATTTGTTTTACAAATACTGTATATCATATTTATGCTTCAGCTAGAGCCATTCATGGCAACGGCCATTCAACATACACTAAGAGATGATGTATATGAGGCTTTTAGTCATGCTAGGCAGACACAATGCCTGGACTCAGATACCCATCAACAGATTCATTGTTCTGTTGCTGCTGGTGACTTCAGATATCACACACACACAGTGCTACACAAATAGTTAAGTTTCCTGTTTCCAAACAAGCATGCAAGTGCAACAGGACACAGAATACTCACAGACACAATGTAGAGTCAGTATTTAGAAAGGATAGATAGATAGATAGATAGATAGATAGATAGATAGATAGATAGATAGATAGATAGATAGATAGATAGATAGATAATTTCTTGTCCTTACCTAAAACAATCACAACGGTTTTCAATAGCGACATCATGGTATCTCGATTGCGTCGGGGTCCAGAGCTGTGGCGTGACATCCTCATGGTCCTCTGCCGCACATACATAAAGATGTGGGCATACAGTGTCACCATGACAACAAATGTCACCAGGTTAAATACTGCCCAGAAGACCAGGTAGGAGTTGCTATAAAGCGGCGCCATATTGGAACAAGACTTAATACTACAAATGCAGTTCCAGCCCACACTGGGTATGGCCCCCATGACTATGGACATGGTCCAGATTATGACAATCACCACCACCACACGTCGGTTGCTCATACGTGTATGTAGCTGCATACGGAACACGGTTATGTGGCGCTCAATGGCGATGGCGAGCAGATTGGCCACAGATGCCGTCAGGCTAGTATCAATCAGGCCTTGGCGCAGCAGCCATGTTGAAACAGTCAGACGCCTTGTGTTTGGTCCCGTGTTGAACATCAAGTAGAAATAAGCCAGTCCAGCGAAGAAGTCAGCAGCTGCCAGGTTGGCCATCAGGTAGTATATAGGAAAGTGGAATCTCCTGTTGACGTAGATGGCAACCATCACCAGAAGGTTGGCAAGCATGATGAAGATACACACGGTGATGCCCAGGCCCATTACCAGTTTGCTGACGGTATTCCAGTCAGTAGCAAGATACTTGCCACTGCGGTTGTAGAAAAAGGCAATGGTCTCATTGTAGTAGCACTGTTCGTCATCCATGGTGATAGTGGTGCTTTCTGAAAGAAAAAAATACACAACATTACAGAAATTAGACATATTTATATAACTGTTGTTAAGAGCTGTATGAAACACAGTGATTCTCTCATCAGAGCAGCGCCTGCAATTTGTAGGGTTGCAGGAGAGTTTATTTAAAAAGCAAAGTTGATTATTCATGCACATGCACTGATCTGTACCACTGCACATCATTTCAAAACAATACCAGCAGATTAAGAATACCACAGAAAAGCTAGACTTCAGCAGATTACATCTTACCGTTTTCCTACATATGGCAAGTCAATAGTATGTATTGTACCAGATATTGCCCAGATTAAAATGAGCAATTGAATAAGCACTAGCATTAAAAAAATGTCCAGGTGGTTTACTCTAAGAATTTTCCTGACAGTATATGGGAACTGTGTTGTTGTGGGGCAGCACATAGTGTGCTTGTGTGGGTTTCTTCCAGGTGCTCTGAATTCCTCCCACAGTCTAAAGACATGCAGTTTGGTTAATAGGTGACTTTACATTTCTTGTAGATTTACAGTAAGTGTGAATTTGCCCCTATATAGACTGGCAAAGTGGCCATTGTCAGATCAGCTCCAGCACTCTTGCGATCCTTAACAGATTTACATAATGGATGGATGTATTGTATTGCTTGTAAATGAAATCCAAAACCTGAACAGACTGGCTTGTTTACTGGGATTCTTTGGGATATTCTTTGTACATATATTAATAATGGTGACCTTTTGATCAAGGAAAGTATACCCATATTACACTTTAATCAATACAAAGCAGCAGTTAAGGAAACATGTGGACTTATGCCAGTTCCTGAAACATGGAAAAACAAAACTGCCCTTTTTAGACTCAACTTAATCCGTAGTCATTTGTGTGGATATGGGGTGGTGTGTATGTGTGCCTGCAAGCTTGACTGCTATGTGGGCCTCTATGTGTGTATCTGTCCATGTTTTCCGTGTGATATTAAGCAAAAGCATGTTTTTCACATCTGGTCAAGTTTTATGAGTGTTCCCGCTTAAAAAAAAGAAACAAAAAGAAACTGAGAAAACTAAGTAGCAACAGCAGCATCATGACTCACATGAACAACTCAACTCACACACAAAATCAATGCACCCAGGAGAAATGTGTTTGTGTATATGTGTGTCTTCAGCCCCACACAGATGCTGGCTATAGTCTCGCTCCTGCACCCCAGACCGGAAACAGGACCTCGGGGCTGGAATAGAGTGTAAGTGTGCGTACTAGTGAGTCAAAGACAAATAGAGATAGAGAGGGGGAAGCAACTGAAGAAACAAGAGGAGACAAGAAATGAGCAAGTATTAGAAGCTGCGGGTCAGAGGTCAGTGTTTTTGTGGAAATCCTTCTCTTTTGATTTACCTTCTAATATGAAGGACTTTTTTTCCCCTTCTGGACTAATTTGCAATGTTGGAAAACTTATCACACCTTTCACCTCTTAGAAATTCACAAGGAAAATAAGAGTTACTGCTGGGAAATAAGGCAGTGTTGAAAGCTATGAAAGTAAATGCCATTATATTATTCAACTCCCACACCTCAACTGTAAAAGAATACTAAATCACATTGGTAAAATACTGTTTTCACAGTTATGATATACAAAACATGGTACATAATATAGTGGGATCATCTGATGGTAGCTTTAACATGTAATTTATTTCCTGACCCTTGCTCCATATGACCTCATGTTATAAATTTCTAAATTTAGCATATTTTTAATCCAAATCGTTCCCATCAACTATACTGCTGGATGGCTCAGCATGTTGGCAATGTACCATACCATTCTCTAGCCAAAATGTGTGTGTATTACAAATGGCACTGCAACAATAACAGTATAACGGAAGTCCTAATTGATTAAATAAATGATTTTAAGGACTCATCTCCATCTCCAATTTCCTGAGGCTGGCTGATAGTGATCTCCATCTGCAGCCATGTTTGCTTGGAGTGGACATAAAACGTTATTGCCTATTCACTTAAAGAGAATTGATACATTCTATTAGCTGTATTCAACTACTGCTAATACTATACAGACAGACTGGCCGGATGTGTCTGCTTAATTTCAGCACACTGATTTCTGCAGAGACATGTCAAACACTATACACTGACCAGCAATCACTCTAACAGGGCCACATTTTAAAATAAACAGTTTGTTTGCTGTACAGATTTGCTGCGTGTTTAACATTTAATTAATGATTAAATGAACAATGTTTCAAAGTCACACTATATGTTTCTTAACAATGGTAACTATAAATGCCAAAATCATTTTATTTAAGTAATTTAAAAGGTTCACATTTCACTCTTCCCTAATGGAAGAGGGGATGGGACAAAATATACAGTTCTCTTAGAAATAATCAGAATTGATCATTATTGATCTTTATGCAGACATCATAGCTCTGAACGTAGCATAAGTCAGTCTGAGTTCTAAACTGCTGAATTTGTGACAATGCACAGACAGCAGCCTTTTCTTGTTTGAGATGTTTTTCATTGTGTCCCTTCCTTTTGGTGTCTATGTGATTTTTCATGACTTTTTAGAAAGGACATTAAGAAACCATACAATTTGTTTTTTAAATTGCCTCTTATATTAACCCAATCATTAGAGGCAGTGCAAGGGACAGCTGAGTGGCAGCAGCAAAATGCAGGATAAATGCACACTGAGTGAGACTTACTAGCTATCACTAACTGCCACAGAGGAGGAAAGCTCATTGTCGTCTGAGGTTTATGATCATTAAACGTCCAGAGGGAGCAGTCACTGGGACATTAGATGCCTGAGGCAACTCGTCAGTACTAGAAAGTGGAGGAAGTGTCAGTGGCCTCTCAGTTCACATTCCCAACACTTTCATCAGATCCTTGGAGCCTGCAGAGGGAGATCCTGTCATTGTGTGTGTGTGTGTATGTGGGTGTGTGTATATGTGTGTGTTTGCTTGCAACAGCTGGTGGGTGGGTTCTGCAAAAAGGGTAAGATTGAGCAAGAAAGAGGACACAGAAAGAGGGAACTTTTTGCTTTCTGCGTTGCTGTACCTGGGTGCGTATGTGCACACTAAAAGAGAAAGTTTGAATGTTGAAGTTGTTGAAGCATTTTAGTGGGTGTGTATGTGTGGGTGTATGGGGCAGGGGGGCCTTTGGGAGTGTGTGTACAAAGTGGAGAACCCTGGGTGTTAAAGCTAGAGAACAAAATGCTTGCTGTGCTTGAGTGTGTGTCGACACACTCTCTTTATGCTTGTTAGCAACGTGTGATAAAGTCTGGCTGCGTAGAGAGACAGAGAAGAAAGTGTGTTTTGTGTGAGTATGTACGTGTCTAACAGGCTATGAAAAGACCACCCTGGAATCCATACAGGTGAGGTCATAACTCAAGCATGAGCAGCAAGTCTGCATCCGCATATTCATTACGCACAACTAATTAACAGACCCACGCGCCAAGTATTGTGGTCTCTCTCACTGTTACACTTAAACAAACTTTGTCGGCTGTTTGCAAACGAGCAAACATATAAACCTAAATGTACTGCTAAATTAACATTAAATGACAAACCCCTACAGGAGATATTTCAACAGCCCCATCAGTTGTTGAAAGCTGGTAAGACCTGATGAAGGATGTTACAGACTGATGGACAAAAACATTCAACATCAAAGACCGTCATGTGAAGAAAAGCGTCCGAATCAGTCATTTCAGTAAGTGCCTCGTAATGATAGGTACACCGTATGTTTATGTTCGGGTAACGAAGTCCTCTAGCGTCTCTAGTAATTAAAACGGGAGCAAAGGAGGAAACAGTGTGACACTATTATAGAAGCTCAGGGAGGAATTATGGGTCATAAAAAGTCACATCAGACTTCAGCACAGGAGATTGACTGCAGTCGTTCCCTGACCATAATCATATGGTTATTACTGTAACCATGACGACAAATGTCCCCTTAATCTTAACGAAAAGTACATTTCAGTCTAACCTTCACTAATTTTAACAATGTACTTATTTTAACACAAACAATGATCTTTCCCCAAACCTAACCTAACCCAAGTTGTGTGCCTTAACATAATAACACAGCATTTTCAAAAATGCTGCAATATACAGTATGTCATGTCCCTCCCAAATAAGGGCATAAGATCAAACAACGTGACTCTGGACTCAAACTTGGGTCTGCAGTTTGACAGCCTTGCACATTATCCACCCTCTATCCACTGCAGCCACCTCCTTGCGATTCACTTTCTGTTAATAAATCTATCTCTTCATGCATTTAAAAAATTACATAGCATCACAACATAATGATTAAGTATACTACAAAAATCATGATTGCAGTTGCAGTTGCTTAGGAACGTCGTTTTCAGGAGGCAATTTATCCAGAAAAATTTTCTTGTGAAGCAGTTACACACAGCCAGTTCTGTCTCTGAACAATCCATCATCCAACCTACAAGTTGCTTTTGTTAACACAGTCCTGAGGGAAGACGGGAGCTTTAAGAGGAGCACCACTAAATTTTAGGTTTTACATCATTCCTACATTAAGAGAAAGTGTAGTCTGTTTTAGATAACAGTGTTAGTGTGTCAGAGAAATGTCTTGTCATTCCCTAATCTGGGATTCTGCGCTGATGTACAGCCCACAGGGAATCAGAGAAAAAAGATGGATAGTTAAAATATGCATTTTACTGCATCCTTCATGTTTTCTTCCCTTCTGGATAAAACACTGACTCTACACAACTCAGGTGTGTGTAAAAGTCTGGACATTAATTATTTCAGTCCTCAGATCCATTCTCAGCTAACTTAAATAGCTCCATTCTATCCAACTGATCTACTGTTTCCCAGGGAATTACGACAAATCCAGAAGTTTCTCTTTTTATGGATAAAACAATACTGCTGCTATGTATCTCATTTGGATGTTAAAGTTCAGAGAAAAAAATGTTAATGTTTTTTTGTCCAAGAAATGTCCTCTGTTGTTGATCAGTATGGCACCTCAGAGTACATTTTTGGCTCTGTGGTTTGCTGCTTTGAAGGAACTGATCATTCTGATAAAATGCCAATTGATTGCAGTTATGCATAAATTATCATACTGAATAATGATCCCACTGTAGACATCTGGGGAATGACCATGCTTTTTAAAGATGTAAGACTATTTTAGGATATAAAATAAATAATCCAAATTGTAGAGTTTAGCTGTGCAACATGTTGTGAACCGGTCTTTGATGAGAATGAATGATGGAGGAAATATTTGAAAGTGATAGATCTTGTCTTAGCTGAATTAATTCAAAAACAGTCTGCAGCCTCTGCTTTAGATTCAAACATCACAGCATCTGCTTTCCACTTCTCTTTATACATCCAAGTATATGAAAGAAGAGATCTTTGAAAGAACAGACGTTTGCAGGCTACTTTTTCTCTCACTTTGTATGAAGACTTGCAACAAGGCCCTAAGTTTGTATTTTAAAATTAATCTCATAGCATTTTTTAAAAACCATCAAGTGACTGAAATGTCCTGTATCTATGTTTGCGATGTGTCTGGATGTCATGGGGCTACTACTGTTTCTCATATTGCCTTTTAAAGCATGATTCTCTTTGCATCTGTTCATCTATTGCACCCAGGGTATAAATATTTCAATTTTGAATGTGAGCCTGATCCACAAATTTCCACTTAGCAACCTGCTGTGCCAATGTGGGTATCATATGTACGACAGGTGAAACTGAGACAGCTTATAACTTTCCATACTTCTTCCATCTGTTTTCCTTTTTTCATATAATCTGCACCCATGTGTCATCCTTCCCAACTCATATCTTTCTCTTGTTTTTGTTCAATTTCTCCTGTTTTTTTCTCTTTTCTTCCTCCATCTTGCTGTTGTTTCCTTTGCATCAAGCTCTTCTCCTATTTCTCCATATCTCATCTCTCTATTTCTCCCATTCCTGATTTTTCCTCCTCCCATTTTTTCATCTGGTCTCCTCCTTCGTCCTCTTTCAAATCCTCAGCTTTCCTACTCCTCTCCACTAATTTCTGTTCTTCTCTTTCCTTTCCCTGTAACTCTTTTACAAACTGCCCCCATCCTTTTGCTCTGTTGCTCTCTTTCTCACACTTCTTCTCACTGACTTTAATCCACATTATCCATCACTACATATCATAACTTCTAATCTCTTCTTCTCCCCCATCTCCATTATTGTTTCACTCGCTTCTTCCCCTTCCACTCATCTTCTATTATATCTCTTTTCCTCTGCTTACCTCTCCTGTCGCCTCCTCTCCTCTTCACCTCACTCCACCTACTCCTCCTCCCCGTCCCCTCTTTGCCAACTCCCCACACAATGTGCCCATTGTTTTCATACTCCCACCCCAGAAAGCGAAGAGAGAAACAGGACTTCTACAACCCAGGATACACATAGTCTTTCATTCTCCAACTTTCGCTTTAACGTCATGGATGACTGCACACATATCACACACACAGCCTCACCCTCACACATACTCTCAAACAGTCGCTGCGTACCGCCTGAGCTCAGGAAAATGGTTGAATTGAGAGCTAGTGTTGAGTCATGTGTGACTGCAGCCACGACACAACCTATTCACAGCTCACCAGTAGATGTTATCCCTCCAACCACTTAAACACTGCCATCACAGCACACAAAGCCTCAAAGTGACACATGTTCAGTGATTAAATGTGATGACTAAGACACAGAATAGAATAGAATGTATTTAGTGTTATCATGTTTGACTAGAATAGTAATGTACTCTTTCTGTAATACTAGAGACATTTATAACCTTATTTACATACGAGAGTAAGCTCAGAAAATCTAGGACATGCTACTTTCCCACTGTATGTATTTTTTGTAATTGTTGGAATGCACATGAATGGATTACAGGACTATCAGACACAGGCCTGTGCTTCTGTATGCAGTGACTGTTAATATTACGGCTCAGTCAAATTACTCAACTTAACTACAACAGAAATAATTACTCCAATTTGACTTGGACGCAGCTTATATAAGATAAAATGTGATTTGTCTTCCAGACTTGACACAATTCAACTCAACTCAAACTGAATAAAAAGTTATTCTTGTTTATACTGATGAACTAGACCAAATTTGGCTTGACTAAACATGGCTAGAAACAATAGAATTAGGGTGTTCATATTTGCCAAAGGTAGAGTAGAATATAAGAGAATATCTGATTTACTTGACTTAAATTGAACTTAATGTGTTGTGTCATACCCTACACCTTGACTAAATAAGTTGAATGTGTTTTTCCTCATACACTACACCTTGATTTGATTTCCACTCATAACTACAGCAGAAGACAATTAGAGGAGTCTGTACAGTATATTAATATAGAAAAGTCAAAAACATAATCTGTCTCAAGTGATCAGAACACAACTATAAAAAAAAAAGTTGGGCATGATCTTTGTAACAGGAGATTTATGGAGCAGCGTTTCATCACACCACCAACAGAAGCACTTCTGGAGCATTTATTGTTGGACGTATTCTGACAAAACAATGTTTTACTCCCCATGGAGAAGGAATTAACATGTTGCTTCTAAATTACACCCGGCTTTGTACAGACAGTCTGAATGGCTTTCACACTGGATTCTGGTTTGTCCATAGCCACTGAAAGCAATGTTTTATTTCAATATTACAGCCAGAATCATAAATAACACATAATGTTATCTTAATTTGGCTATAATTTCATCTAGGGAAAGCCTAGTGACAGCCAAGAGTCATCTCAGGGGTTATTATTCACTGAGCAGAACATAAGACACCCTTTCATTTTAGCAAATGTCC
This sequence comes from Sandelia bainsii, assembly GCA_032362345.1. NCBI lineage: Eukaryota > Metazoa > Chordata > Actinopteri > Anabantiformes > Anabantidae > Sandelia > Sandelia bainsii. The sequence continues at coordinate 16,870,927 of JAUMHL010000015.1, forward strand.
ATCTAATAGACTTTTTTCTGTTAACATCCCTCTGCTATGATCTGTTCCACATGTTTTGGTGAAGCAGATTTCAGACTTAATGGCAAGAATACACAAGAATTCATCTTTGGAAAGTCTTCAGAAATGCAGTTTAGACCTGCATCAGCATAAGCTGTATGACAAAAATACGTAGTATGTATACATACTGTACACCAGCTCACACTTAAAATTTGTGGCATGTGCTCACTTTTTGACAGTTAGCAGTGGCACAGAGGAATGTTTTAATGAACGCCTCACATTTTTATTTATATCTTTATTTGTATCTTTATGTGTACTTGACTCCAACACAGCGTCCAACCATGCTATATGCGTATCTCCTGTGAAGGGGAAGATCATTGTGACTCGTTTTGATTTTTCAGTGTCATTTCAGGCTAAATGACAATGAAAATCAAAATATTGAATTAATACAATCAATTAATGAGAATGAACTACGTATGTGTTTACAGTGTTAAAGTTAGTTGCAAAAGACGCTCTTCACTTTTGCACATGAACATGCACTCACATACAAACACACAACACACACCTGAAGTGATAAAAGTAGGGGAAAACCTGAAACAAAGGAACTGAAAATCACAAGAAAAACAGTACCTGTTTCAAATGTGTTTTTTATGTTGAAAGAAAACCCTAACCAGCCACAGAGTGACGCAAGACAGGAAGAAATTGGGGAATTAGTAGTATGAGTAGTATGTTATTCAATACACTTGTAGTTTTTTTTCCAGACTTTTTCAGACTTGTTTTCCTTCTCAGTTCAATGGTTGATTCCCAATGACCTCTCTGCAGTTTATTGTTGGTTGTGTTCAGTCATCCTCTAGTGAAATCACACTACTGGTGACGTATTCCACAGATCATACACCACCATAGCTCAGGTGCAATATGGGATTGAGTAAGTGCGATCTGCAGAGATTTCAGGGTTTAACTCAAACAACCCTGTCTCCCAAAAATTACGTTAGTATACAACTAAACTGCAATCCCAATTACGTTTTGTAGAGAACATATTTGCGACCCGACGTTTTTCTACAGAACGTAATTGTCACGTTGTACTGAAAACGTATTTTTGTGAATGAACGAATGACGTGCTACATTTATTAATAAAAAAGCAGTTTGCAAGGAGGTGGCTGGGGAGGGTGGCAGTCGTTTACTGTGCAGGACTGACATGCCGGAGATCCGAGTTCGAGACCAAAGTTCCCCGTGAGGTTGGGTTTAGGCAAGAAAAGTACTGAAGTTAGGGTTAGAAAAAAGATCGTGTTTTGCTTTCTTTTTTAATGCAGACGTTGTGTGTGTGAAGCCGTGTGAAATGACATTTTTGTCCATTAACCAGCCCACAGTCTTTCACTGACACTAACCCACTGCTGTGATGTCTGATTCCCACCATAAAACACTTTAATATCGCTACACTCACATATCTGGATGTTGACATGTAAAGTTGGATATTTTAGCCAACAGAAAACCGATGTACATCAGATATTTTGGCAGACAAAAATACGTTAACTGTGAACATATGATCATTATGTTAACAGAAAACGTAATCGGGTCGCAATTACGTTCTCTCCAAAAACGTAATCGGGATTGCGGTTTAGTTGTATACGAACGTAATTTTTAGGAGACAGGGCTTGAACTCAAAAGCATTCTTCAAATTCATCACTGAAGGCAAATGCAAATGCTATCACCACGTTCTGCAAGGTTTGTGTACAATATGCATCAGACTTCAGAAAGTTACTGTCTTCCAACACAGGAAAATCACAATGTTGCATATGCATTATTACACATAATCTAAATCCCTGCACCGAAATAAAGTCTAGTCTTTTTCAGCACATGACATTTGATATCAACCAATAATTATGAGGTTCCAGTTCTGACTTAACTTTAAGGTCGACCGAGCCGATTTTAGGACAATGCAGAAGGACAATATTTTTAAAATGCACAGAAAAGACAAACAAGGAGTTTTTATGGCCAAATAGTGTTGTTGACTGGCCAAGCCAGTCAGTTCACTTCCTGAGGAGACTGAATGCAAAAAGAAAGAAAACTTTTTTTTTTTATACAGCACTTAGAGCACAGTAGTTACAAAGTGCTTTACAAAAAGAAGAAAAGAGAAAGCAAATAAAAAAGAAACAGTGTAATTTAGCTTTAGAAGGCATTTCTAATGTTACAATTTACTGTGTTATAGACTTAAAATTAATCAAATTTACTTTTATGACAATAACCAATAACATTTTTAAAAAATCTAAATAGCTCCTTTACATGACCTTTTATTCAATATTTTGAAAAAAACTCTTTGGCAGCAGTTGCAGCTTCAAGTCTTGGGAATGTCTCTACATGTTTTGTGCATAAAAGAAGTTTCTCTCATGCTCTGATGGATTGAATGCTCTGTGAGCTGCCACCTCATGTCTCTTGACAAATGTTTAATAGGGTTCAAGTCCAAGCTTTGGGAGGACCATTCAAGGACATTCAGCGACACACTCCAAACCTTTCAGTCAAGCCTTGTCTTGGCTGTATGTTTAGTGGTTGTTGTCATACTGAAAGGTGAACCTTTGCCCCCATCTGAGATTGTGTGCACTCAGGATCAAGTGTTCTTCGTGGATGAGTATTTGACTGCATTTAGTCTGACCAGAGATGAAAAACCTTTTAAATATATATTCTAAAACATGTTTTTCCCCTTGCTATTGGAGATTTTTTGATTATAGTTTGATATCTATAACACAATTAAGTGTGAAAAAGTAAATATTTGCCTAAGATACGAGTCACTCTTTAGGCACTTAATGGTCAAATCACATTTGTTGATATTTACTAAGGACGTAACTTTTGCACTGATAAAGTGTGGGAAAAACTGCACTGCCAAAAGATGCACATTCGCATATTATGTATTTCAGTGGTTTCCTATTCAATGCCACTGCAGCTGTCTTCAGTTACAACAGCTGAGACAAAAAAATGCAGTCAGTGTGTCAAAGATTTATTTATTTATTAGGTCATTTTACAACATCTCTTCATTCTGCACCACAAAGGAAATCATGTAAAACTCTTTTATCTCTCACATTGTAAAGACCTGTTGCTAGAATAAACACATCTTCAACAAATATTCTAACTTTAGCAGCAGAGACTACAACTTTTCACTCTGTACACTCTCTCAAACATGCTTTTGATAACACAGCATTAGATTATCCTTTTCCCTGCTTCATACACAGTTGCCTAAATCAGAAGTGTATTTATAAGCAAAACCAACTGTGTGTGATTCAAGATGCGTTACTCGGACATACTCATAACTTTTGCTGTTTATTTTCTTATTGATATTGTTCCTCTTTCTGGCTTCCACATAGCTGACCTTACACATCCTTTAAGTACAGCCTGTGCTGTCAATATTTTAAGCATTGTAGCCGCTCTGACTGCACGTGGCTCATCGATGCCTTTGTGGTGTGGCCATCAGCTGATTTGTATTGTGAACACACGTGTTGCGTATATTTTCCACATTAAATATAATCTGTAGTAAACTCTGGTTTACAAAGGAATACATGTGTCTGCAGAGTAAATGGTGGTCAACAGGCTTGCTTAAAAACACACTAGTGTATGGTTATAAATTTATAGGCATGTGTCTTAACATAACATGACTTTTCAGTCATTTTTTCAGATAGCTAGCTAACTACTGGCTGTTTTTCCTTACACAACAAATGTTCTCCACATTCTCTCAGGATTAATGAAGTGAAGCCAAGTCAAAAGGGAAATTATTAAAACACCAGATGTATCCTGTGACAGGGGACGCTACGAGCCAAAAAGTTACAGAACCACTGGAACATATGATAAACAACTCCTACAATGGCTTCCAACATGTTATCTTACAATTTTGTTTTTTCCAACATATAGTAACCACATTGAAAGATAATGACGTCAGAAATATCCAACTTCCTATATTGCATGATTCATGTGTCCGTCACACATAATGGTCACATTGTCATCAAGCTGACAAGGGCAGCTTCCTGTCAAAACCACAGTTTATATATTAGGACAGACAGAGATTACAGAAAGGGGAGTTTTAAGAGAACTAATGTTGCATTTGCATTTCGTTGCGCATAACAAAACAGCCAGCAGTTTTGTCTAAAATTAACACAAAAGTATGAGAACAAATTGGTGTGAAGCGTATCTGCAAAGACCATCAGCTAAAACCACTCAACCAGCAAGTGTCTGTCAGCAGAACAGAGACTGCTGAACTTCATCACGAGTTTTACCCTGGACACCAATAAAGCCAGACAGTGGCAAATGATGGTGGCCATAATATACTGTGCACATGATACATTCCAACGTGTCCTTGGAACAATGTCATAATGTTTTTTGGAGACATCCTATTTTTGTATGTCAATGCATTTTGGTATCATCACTACCAGGTAGCACATTCCTCCATTAAAATGGAAGTGGCCATGATTTCCACATACAGAGGCATATGTCTGATTGCTTCCAAACTATCTATTACAATTATTCATGCAAGTATTTAACTTTTCCTGTACATCAATGTCTGCTCTGCTCTGCTCTGGGCTCATCATGGTGGCCAGTCTTGGGTTTGAACCCATGACCTTCCAGCTGTGAGGCAGGAGTGCCAGCCACTCCGCCTTCAAATCAAATGACTGAAAACAAAAAAATAAGGACAGCATTAAAGTTGCTGCCGCTGTCCACCCAGAGGTGATTGACAACACTGAACATGATGTTTATAACAAAAGGCATCAAGCAGGGTTTTAGATTTGCTTTCGGTTACTGTTTTTGACTGAAGCTGATTGAGCTTCAGTCACACAAATGGTGACTGTTGTTTTATTCTTAACCACCAGTGAGACACTTCTCACAACAACAAAAAAACTAAAGTGTGATCGCGGTACGTGGGACTTTTCAACGCGTAAGTGTGATCGCTGACTTAGTCCTGACCAGCAGTTGAAGAAGAAGTAGTGATCTGACCAAATAATACCTCTTAAAAAAATTCCACAGAAGGCAGTGCTCACACTGAGAATCTCTACAACAACATGTATAGACGAATGTAAAGAACACTGAAGCTATAATGTTTAAAACAGTTGAATTTAATATTACTTTAGCTGTAAAGCTAAAACTCTGTCCACATGGCCTAGAATGAAAATGTGACTGTTACCTGCATGAATGTGGAAACAATCTGGATGCTGGAAGTAAGAATGGGTGGAATGCAGGTTCTTAGATGAGGGGGAGGAGAAATCATGCTTTAAGTAACACAGATGTTTCAAGGACCCTTTTCTTTTGACGGATGTCAGAGCTCATGTAGGGAAACGTAAACCAGTCATCTTCAGGGGAGATGATAAAGTCTTTGCAGTGGGAGTTTTGTTTAGTTTGGGTAAGAAGGTCACAAGTCAGAAGCATCAAGGTATCACAGTGGAATAACTTTCAGATGTTTCAGTAATTCTTTCAGAGCTATTAATCAGATCTCAGAGCTCCTGAACTATCTTGTCCTGTGATAAATTCAAAATCAGTAGTGACATGTTTTGGAAAATAATATCATAGTGCACCTGAAGTAAAATAAAATCTAACTTAAGCTCGACCTTTACCACTTCATAACATTATCTTGTGCATGTTGCTTTGAATGCATAGGCACTCACTGTCTGTCTCCATCTTTCATTGTCACATCTAATCCTCATCATCTCCTCATTTAACAAGCCTTCACAGTAGCCTTGCTTGGGTAAAATCCTGCACATTGTATTCAGATGTGGGTTGCTAAAGACGATCTCAGAGATAGTTGCATCTGAAGTTGTAAGAGAACTGTGACCTAAAATGACTAATTTTGAGAAATGAGGCTCTCACTTTAGGATGCTTCGTTCTGAGAATGTGGATTCCTTAATTAAAACAGCTTGAAGATCACTGATTTATCTACAGAAGTGTAAATGGTCCTCACACTCACTATAGCATCAAAGACCCCCTGAGGTTAGTGGCAGTGGGTGGGAAGTAAACAGCATTCTCACTCTTTCTTGCCAATACATAAATAAACACTCTCACAAACTGTATACACATGAGCTCCACATCATCATTACTTAGGTAACATCAAAAAGAGTTAGGATGTAGACACCATATGTCTTTTTTTTTACATTAGACTTACAACCAATAAAAAAAAAAGAATGAATGAATTAGCAACTGGGTCTGGTCATCACGTATCTTGTGTCCCTGTGTAAAGTAGCTGAAAAGGACATTTGGAGAAACAAATCTTTATATTTCTGTCACACAAGGAAAATATTCAAATACTACCAGGTTCACTGCTTAAATATTACTCTCAGAACTTACATTAAATTCATTAAATAGGTTATTTATCCAATCATACTCATTGCAGATGGTGTAGATCATTGCCGGCTTGCCTGAGAATCACACTAGAATTCCTGGTCTTGTTTTGGTGGAAGGACCAAGCCCCACCTTTGTCAGTGCCACATCTCTAACATAGCGCAGTGAGAAGTTTTAACTAGTTCATAAAACTGCTGAATTTCAGGGCCTGAGTTCAGGGCACAGTGTTTACTTTGCCGGTGGTACACAGCATCAAAGCATATAGTTTGGAAAGATGCCACTAGAGATGTTTGAGGACTGTCAACACACTGCTGACCTGCTCATCATGTTTTAGACATTATTGAAACTGACAACACAAGTGTGTTTGGTTTTGGATAAATTATGGGGGGTGGAGCGGTTGAGGATTCAATGAAGAAAACTAAAAGAAAATTCCAAACGCGTTCTCTCAATGCAGATCAGCTTGGCAAATCGAGACAGATGTCAAACTTTAGCTCCCAGACCCATTTTGTTCCTCTCACTCCCTTCCACAAACACTGTTCTAGTGCCAGAGTTTGATAAAGAGCCCAGTTCTGGCGCAACCACTCCTTCATTCCGGCCGCGTTCCCGTTCTCAGTCTCTATAGGAGCAAAACCGAGCGTCTCCTTTTGAAATAACGGTGCGCACGGTGGATTCGGGCATTTGTCAATTCCATCAAAGCCTTTATCTGAACCGAATGTGTTTTCGCCACGTCTACGTGGCAGGTATACTTTGATTATGTAAAGATGCCCATATCATGCATGAATAGCGCAAAAGAAAAAAACTTGGATGAAATGTGATTTTTTTTTTTTTTAGGATTCATTCAATATGAAAGATTTAAAAAAATAAATAAAACGTACAACTTACTGTTGTTTTTTTTTCAGCAAGAGCAGTAGATAGTTGAGCGTACTCCCTCACTGGCTCCTGGGTGTCCAGCTCAAGTTTTATTCGGGGTGCCTGAAATTCTTCCAGCAGAGAACTCCTGGGCTCTGCCTGCGCAACCCTTGTGTCAAAGTCGCAGTAGTGTAATGTAAGACTCCAAATCCAATATGCAACCAGGTAACCCTTTCATTTTATGTCCGTGCAGAAAAACAAAAATCTCCTGCGATTGTTTCACCACCAGTGTGTCGGTCTATTAAACAAATGCTTTAATTATTTGCTCCAGATGAAGAAACTTGGATGCTCTCTGCTGCGTCTCCGTGCCTCTCTGCGCTGGCGCGGCCGCTCCGCCAAGTCTCCCTCTCCCTCTGACTGAACTAGTGCCACACACACACACACACACACACACTCCAGGAGTAGTGCACGTGACGTCACTCTCACATGCACACATGAACACACACTGCAAAAAATGACCAAATTCAACAAAGAGTGCATTGAAACTTGCTGGACATCTTATTTTGTAAAAGCTGGATTTCACGCAAATCTTTACAGTGAACTTAATAGTGTCATAGAATTTCTTAACACAAGACAGGTGAAACTTCACTGGCAACAAGTGCATTTTGTTATCCCAACTAATATTTTCCCTCTGAGGTTGTGAAAACATGTAGGTCTTATATTTTCAGATGTAAATGCCATGTTACCTATAAGACAGTTCTTTAGTGTTCACAGTTGAGAGTTGCACTTTTTCCCTCAGCGCCTAATTGGAAACACATTTTTTTCAGTAACTTGTAAAGAGGGAGAGAGACAGGAAAGCAGAGAGGGGTGGAGTGAAGCAAAGAAAAAAAAAAAGAATGTGAGACTGACACGGGTGACTCAAAGACATATTGTATTCCTTACTAATGAACCTCCACAACGTACAGACTTTTGGAAATATTTCCTCCTGTCTGCCAGCGCTGGTGTCCGAGTGAAGTTTGAAACATATGATATGATATTAAGTTTTCTGGTTGTGACAAAGTATCTGGTATAGGGACACTTGTGTCTGCCAACTTTACACCATCTGCAAACACTTATGGAAGTGTTTGTAGTAAACCAGCCACCTCAACTGCAGAGTGAAATGGTGTGTCAAAGCTATAATACATTGTGAACAATATCACTTTGTTTCACCTCTGTCATTAAGTTAAATTTGTCATTTAAACTGAATTCAATTGGTGAAGAATTTTAGAGCACAATATTTAAAGATAAAGAGCAACACAGAAAACAATACGGACAGTAAACATGAAGCTTATGTAGCCTACATTGGTGCTAGTTGTAGTTCTGCAACTGAACAATTAATATGATTTAGGCCTAAATAATACATTCTGAACAATGTGGATCTGCTCCTCCTCCCCTTATATGGAGAACCTTATTCATGTCTTATGTCTTTTTTTTATCCAACACAAAAACTTTTAACTTATCTTTTAAAGATAAGTAACTTCTTCTTCTAATCTTTTAAAATATCGAAACATGATAATATGCTTGGCTATTTACTAGTCTGCTGTTATTCTACAAATGATCTAAATTAACTACTGAATGAAGGTATCCACACTGTCCCAGCCAGGTTTAAAGCCACTGATACACTTGCTTTTAACTAAACATAGAGTAATGGTCACCCCACCTATCCTGTGTTCCTTGGGAGTGTTGGTCATGCATGTCCTCAGAAACAGAAAATGTTACGTGTCCACAAGATGCAGTTCAACACATGAGTGGGGAGAGAACATAAGGTCACAGACAGTCACACTGAGCTTGTCCACCTGACAAATACCATCTACAATATCACCATTGCTGTTCCTTGGTCATGATCTCAACATCGGTTGTAACCAATTGTAAATCATTATAACTTCCTTCAGTGTTGTCAGTTGCCACAAGGAAAATATTCACACAGGTATGATTAGGCCCTGTTCTACCTCCTGTTGTATATACAGTACTTTCAACCCTCTAGATAATCACAAGTGGAAGCAAGTATGTGAAAATGGCATCACAACTGTAGGTATTAAAAAGCAAGATTATTGGCTGCTTAGTACTATGCACAGTTTTGCAGAGGTGTTAGTTTGTGCCGTCGAGTTGGTCCGTGCGAGGGGATACACAGGTGGAAATAATGTAGTGAGAAAGTGTGAAATGCTTCTGCTTGCCCACTCTGTACATGCCACAGTGTTTTTATTAATTGATTTGTTTTATGTATTCACCTAAATTTATATTTAGTTCCTTGTTGTGCATCTCTGCAGTTAGTGCCTATACTGTCCTGCAGCAGCTGGGAGCATCACTAATTAGACTACTGTTATTAATGCGTCAGGAAATGTCAGGAAGGGTTTGGTCCACATTTTATTTAAAGATAATTGCATGTAAGAAGTGAGTGTGTTTGGAGTGTGCAGCAGGTTTGCTTTCTTTTTGATAATATCTGTGATGCAGTGGTGGCTAACTTTCCTGATTCTGCCCTGCCTGTGTGGTCACTTTAGAACATCATGCAGTTCATCAGAGAGCTGTGTGATGTTCCAAACTAAATAAAAAAAGGTTATTTATTGCCTTTCGAAAGAAACCATATGAGTGTTCTTGCTATCTTTAACATTTGGTTACGTTTAAGCACAAAAACTACAAAGTAAAGATGGGGGAAAGATCATGTTCATAATTAGAAGTAAGCAGTGCTGGATGTTGGTAGTACGTAGGATGCAAGCCGTGGTCTACCACTTCGAGTCACATTCTTCGAGGGCCCAACCACCTCCTTCTCCCTTAGGGGTTTTTTGGCACAACACAGTCACGCTTCTGCTCCTGACAGACGAGCATAATAATTCACTTAGCTACTAGATGTCCTTTTAGGGAAAATGTAAACATAGGCTGGCCAGGACTTTTCATTTGTCTTGAGAGAAGAGTCTTTTCTTATTGTATGAATTAAAGTAATCAATGGTTCTTGCTCAAAGCATAATTTGACATGTCTCTTGGCAAAGGCACAGCAGGATTTAATGCACCATGGTTACCTAATCTGACACAGTGACCATCTCAAAAGACAAATGTGATGTAGTCTAAGCCTATCATTAAATAAATCTAAAATCCTCTCACATCTCCATAGCAACCACAAAATTCAGTATGACCTCAGTATTTGTATCAAGTTTCTCTGCAACACACAGATTTTCAGTTATTGGTTCTCCTAAATCTTTGTCATTGTCCGTTGACCCTTAAACTAATGCAGAGATCATAGCAATGTAATGTGGAGAAGAAAAAAAGAAGGAAACAGAATTTTGCTTGTCATGATCTCATGAAGATCCAGAAAAGAAAGTCATTTTGTGCTGTGTGTGTGTACCTGGCACACTTGAGGATGGAGTGGAATGAGTGGAACCACATAGAACCCAGCAATGGGGAAATCTGTTTGCTTTAAGTGATTTGTCAAAATACTTGCATGACCGCAATGCTACATTTATACGCTTGTTGTGATAGAAGCTCCTCTATTTCACACAAATATAACAGACCAAATTTAAACTGTGGTGTCCCACAATGGAAAGCAAACATCTAACAGTCAACCAAAGGAGAATCCCACCATCTATACAAGGGAGAGACTGTATGAGCTTGTTGTTATATTTATATGTGATGATCTTTAAACTTTCCCCTACTTTGAGGATGGACTTGGCATATACTTTCCAGTTAAACAAATTTTTAACAGCACAAAAGGTTGTTAACAAAATCTTTGTTATTAGGTTCATGGGTGAGGTTTGGACTGGTCTATAGTGTGTCCTGAAAAGTGAATATGTATATTAATACAATAAAAGTCATTTCTCAGTTGATGCATAGGAAACAAACATTTAATGAAAAGTTTGTATGTTAATCAAGGGTCTGTTAACGGATGAGGTTAGTTGAGTTTGTTGGTTACTCAAAGAGAGAAAATGGCCAACTGAGTTTTGTTCAGTTTGTCAAAAGTACAGTTCTAATCTGCGTGCCACCTGTATCTATAACTATCATTCTGCAATATCACTGAGATGTCAAATATGTAAAGGCAAAGAAAATTTCATTTATTTTTAGCTCCTTGTCGATCTGTTGGTCATTCCATCACTTTGCTGTAGACTGAAATATCTCAACTAGTTGATTCATTTCCATGATGCTGGACAGTCATGGTCGCCAGTGGATAAATTATACTGAGTGGTTATCAGTTGACTCCTCCTCTCTAGCATCACCACCAGTTAATATTTTTTGGCTTTTGGTGAAATGTCTCCACAACCTAAAGAACTGACATGAACATTGGTACAGCTACTTATGCCTTATGTACCAAATATCTGCAAAATTAATTACCCTCAGTTGTACATTGTACTAATTAGCCAATATTCTCACCCTAACAAATAACACAATGTGGAGAACATGGTCAAGATCATTCCTTCAAATTGGCATGTTATTCATTGTCACTGTGAGCATATTAAACTGCTAATGCTAATATTTACTGCAGCTGAAGGCACCACTGCGCTTAAGTACAGTTTCACAGAGTGTGGCTGTAGACTTGGCTTTTTAAATGTGCCAAATAAAAAAACTGAACTAAATAGAACGAAGCCTGTTCACTCTGTGTGATATTTAGTTATGTAGATAAGGGAGGCTTGGCATTTTGATTGTGTGTGCTTAAGTAGACAAAGGTCCTTTATGAACCACTCTACTGATCAACAACAAGTTATTTTAGGTTTTCAAGCATTGAATGCCAAGTAAGAATCACTTAGATTGAGTTGATTGTGACAGAGAATTAAAAAGAAAGACTTGAACCAGTAAGGGGTTTGGGCACGGCAGAAAGAAGGAAAGGAAGGCACAGGGTTTTCAAAGGAGAGTTCAATTTCAGTATGAGAGCCAGAGTGAAAGAGCGAGGGGTTAGGTTGGGTGAAAAGGTGGAAATGAAAGAATAAAGCAGAAGGTGGGTGGGGGGTGGGGGGGACTACATAAACAGCCTGGGGGCAGAGTAAACAGAAATCCTATGTAGGAGTGTGAAAACAGGGGATTATGGTGATCACTGATACAGATACAATATGCTTGGATATAAAAGGCCTCCGTAAGAAAATAACAGTAGTGAGACAGTTTCTCAAAGAAAATATCAGCTTGTAAATTCATCTTCATCTTAAATCATTTAGTGAATCCTTCTACCCTCTGAAAAAAAGATTAGATGGAAAGCAGGATATATTTCCACTTCCATCTCTCTAATGTACGACAGTTTATGATTGCATGCACAATTCCAAATGAAAGTTCACTGAGCAATGCACAGTTTCTTCAGCACTTTATTGTCTTTCATTATTTGGGTACTAAGCAACATAATGGATAATTTACAGGTGTTGACAGAGAGGACTTCCTGTGTCTGGTGCAGGAGGCAAGTGAGGGAGACAAATTTTCTCATTCAGTGAAAGAATTAAAAAACATTTTCACATTTAGCACAGCACCTCAGGTTCTACAAACTACCACATTCTCTCTCTCGTCTCTTTATTTTCTTTATTTTGATCCTTTGGCTTAAAAATGTAATTGTCACCATTAAAACTAAATTACATAGAGCAACAGTGTGTGCATGTGGCCCAGTCAACATCTCTCAAACACATATGCACATCACTCTGTTCTCTTATTGTCAGGGTAGAAATGGCTATGGGATAGAGATGACAGATTAGTCAAGGTGATGTTCTTTGTCTCAGGTGGTAATACTTATTGGAGTTATTTATTTATTCTTTTATTTTGTGTTTTTTTTTTTGCTTTTATTTTTTCAATCAAATTTTTATCTGTTCTCTTAATTTTGTCTTTTTTAGTGTTTGTAACCTTTATGTGTGTCATCTCTGTTTATTATTTTATTCATCTTTACCTGTTTTGCTGATACTTTTATGATTTGTTCAGCACTTTGGTCAACTTGGGTTGTTTTTTAAATGTGCTATACAAATAAAGTTGATTTGATTTGATTTGATAATACGCATTAATAGCTTCTCTCTGTCAATGAGTGTATCAGTAATGAAGTGTGCCCTTTGTTACACACTGTTATAGGTTGACAGCCTCCAAATGGTAGTACCTAAACAGCATTGTTTTGTCACCAATGCCAGTCTGTCATTCAGTGTGTTTACATGCACTTAAGTAATCATCTTATAGTCGGCATTCTTTAGTAAGCTGATTTCTGTCATGTAAATGGGAACCATGGTTTCTGAATTGTAGGTAGGGAATCATTTCCCCAGGTAGATTTTTTCCAGATAACTCTGTTTTCTCTGCCATGTATAAGTGTATCCAGGTTTCTAATTGTCTTTTTACAAGAGTGCATGCACATGACAAAGCCTGCAGACAATCTTGCCATATAAACAACTTGTCATTATTATGTTCCAGTCTATTTCTTGGATGAGCAGTTGCTAGACAACCACTGGAAGCTTAAGACCATAATTTCCTGGGAAAACAGCAATATCTCATTATGTTTTTGTACAGATTGAACAAACAACCTTTATGTGAGCCTTAGAGGCAGATTTATTTTACTTTTCCAGTCTTGTTTATGCTAAGCTAACTAGCCATCTGCTGGTTGTTGACTTATAGTGTATTTAATGGACATTATATATATATATATATATACATATACACACACACATATACACACACACATATACTACTGACAAAAAGTTAGGGATATTTGGCTTTCGGGTGAAATTTATGGAAAACGTAAAAAGTTCACACTACAGTGATATTATA
>JAUMHL010000015.1:16886795-16904216 GCA_032362345.1 Sandelia bainsii
AAGTGCCTTGAGATGATCTTTGTTATGATTTGGCGCTATACAAATAAAGATGAATTGAATTGAATTGAATTGAAAACCAAAGCAGATCTTTTGCAAAACATGGATATGCTGCAAAGAGATAATGTGAGATGATGTTTCTCTGTTTGCATGTTTCACATTGTAATGCCATGGTTCACCATCACCATTCATCACACAATATCACATGACAACTGACTTGATTAGCCAGTGGACTTCATGCAAGAACTACTCTAGTCAACAGATTTCCTTCTAAGTTGCACATGAGTGAATTAAGAAAATCGGAGTCTTAAATTTTTTTTTTCTATTTATCATTTGCTTGCAAGTACTCATAAAGCTGTCATGTGAATTATATACAGATAATCTGCGTTAAGTCGTTATGGAAAAAAACACTAAACTGAGTTTTATCATAATGCTGGAATGAATTTGAAGTTTGGCTAAAATAAATCTTTGTATGATGACATATATAGTTTGGTGGTCATTGAAGTGGTCTGACAGCTACCTCAGAGTCTGTAATATTCCCTCGTCCATTTCGGAAACTGTCACACCCATTGAATAGGCACATTCTGACATGCAAGTAACCTGCATGAACTATGACATCCAACTAAGCTGTATGACAAAGTGTCCAGGATTTCCCTGTTTTCTTTGTAAAAAAAACAAAAAACAATCTGACAGGGTTACTGATGATGTACTGTACTATAGGAACCAGAATTTAAGTTGAAAACAGTAAAGAGATGCATGATTCTGTAAAAAAGGGATTTGGGTTTGAATTTCAGCTGTCTTTGAAAATAAATTAGTCATTGATTTAGTTATAACTAAGTTTGCATTAGAAAATCACAGGTTTCATATTGAAATATACTGAATCTGTCCCCTCAGGCATGCTCACAGCTGCACAGTTTCATGCTGAGCAGTGCCATGTCTGTGGTTAAAAGCCCAGTGGTGTGTTTACATGGCACCACACCACTCAGTGGCATGGTTGTGGTAACCCTCACACAGTCTCTACTTCTTGTTGTCTATTGCTCGTTCTCTCCTCTCTCTGCCTTTCTATTTAGTCATCTTCCTTTGTTCTGCCACCTTGTTGAAATCTTCTATGTCCTGTGTGTATGTATAAAGCTCTTCCTCATAATTGCTTTCATTCGCTCATTTCAATCAGAATCAGAATACAGTTATAATACAATAGGAAGGAAATAAAATAAGAAGTTAGTTTCATAAATAATATAGAAATGAAAATGAAGCCCCACAGACTGTAAACATAGATGTCCAGTGTGGATCTATTTATCCAGAGTGTGTGTGTATTTTGTGTTTAATTTGACCAAGGTAAGGAGAGGTTGATTTGGATGAATGGGCTCTGAACACATCCAAGTGTAACTGACCTACGCTCTGTACAATGACTGAATGCCTCACACAGGAGGCAGTTCAATATCAAACAAACAAAGCCTTTGCTGCTCATTCATGTTCATGTTCTTTAGTTATAAACAGATATGTTTAGTTGATCATTAACGAAAACAGTGCTGTTTTAGCACAACACTGTCAGCCTGTAGTAAGAAACATAAACTTTATGTTAGTTGACATGACTAGAATTACGTACAAATGTTTGCACTCACATCATCATGCGAGAAACAGGTAAACACACACGTGTCTGCTCTTACTCAGACATGCAGTTTCTCACTGCAGTCTCACACACACACACACACACACACTCACAGAAATTCTTGGATAAAGAGCTATTTGTTTTAATGGGTGAAGGGAGGATGTGGATCTACCACCCATTGTGTCACTGTGCTGACTGCTATGGTTCTCAGGCATTGGGTGAAGAAAGTTAGCCCTTAAAACTCCATGTTACAGACAATCATCTCTAAAAACTACTCCAGCCACAGCTGGAGATCTGTCAGTCTGCACCAGCCCAATATACAGTAAATACAGCAAAATCCCAGGTGAAGTTGTTCATGGTAATTTAAATAACAGAGAATATTGAACCAAATCTTAGTCAGCAATGTAGACTAGCTGCCTAGATGGTAGAATACACACACACATACACTCAAATGTTGTTTATTATCCAAAATAGACAATACGCTGGTCCAATTTAAACAGCTAAAGTTTACCAAACCCACAGGTCAGGAATTAATATGTACAGATTATTTGAGTACTGTCAAAATCCCTTTTGTATTTTTTGGACAGCAGTTATCCTACAGTATGCACCAGCCTCCTTCAGATCGGTGTTATCCCTTCTTAAATCTATGTGTTGTTATGGAGTAAGAAAACAAGCAAATGTCATTTTATTAATCAAGACAATACAAGCTAATCTTTTATGTTATCACTTCATGTAATAGTTAACAGTCAAGAGACAGATAGATAATACATTGTATGAATAGGTTTAAATCTTGAATCTACATCTACATGGTATGCTTTTACTCCCAGGAAAACATATTTAATTCTTGCTGTTGACAAGTAGCAGTATGATAGAAAAGTCTAGTTCAACGTTTTTTCTCCACATCCTCAAGGCTGGAGTCTGGCATGTCGGCAAAGGTCAGTGGGGTTATCTTGTAAGGGTCAAAGGCTTTACAACTGAAGACCAACTGGAGAGTTTTGATTTGTAACAGGCAAAAGCCAATGAAAGTTGAAATACAAGGCGAAGAAAGAATATGAAGCCAAAGGTGAATAGTTTTTAATTTGTAAAAACTTCATTTTGTCAGAGACAGTATTAAACCTAACTCTTTTTCCACCTTTGTCCCAACCACCTAATCATCATTTAATCACTTTTAGTCAACCCTGTCTCTTGAGAATGATGTTTCTATGCAATTTAACTGCAACTGTGATTTAGTGGCAAATGTAATCATATACTAATTATGTTATGATGCAACGTATTTGTTGACTGTTTGATGCACTACAACGCAAAGTGAGCCCAGCAAGGAGGAGGCTGGGGTGCATGGAGTTTGTATAATGTGCAGGACTGACAAACTACAGACCTAAGTCTGAGTCCAGAATCCTGAGAGCATTGTGAGGTTTGGCAACAAAAGCCCTTTGTTTAGGCTTAGAGAAAGATTGTGTTTTTGTTTAAATTTTAAAACAGACATTGTGTGTGAAGTCACTGTTGGATTTTTCTCTATTACTCAGGCCCACAATCTCTCTTTGACCTTAACCCAGTGATGTGAGTCCCTGAACCCAACCAGAAAAATTCATAATTTTATTAGTTTTTAATCAAATTTGGACACACAAATCTGGATGTTGTTCAAGGATTCAAGGATTCAAGGATTCTTTTTTGTCACTCTCACATGAGACATGAAAGAACGAAACAGCGAACTCAGGCCAAGGTGCATATTGTGAGACAGATAAGAACAATAAAGAGAAATAAATAATATATATTTGTATTGTACTGCAACAATGAGTATTTTTGCTGGAAAGAAAACGTGATGCTGTAGATCAGATATTTTGCCAGTGCAAAACACCTTGCCTGTGCACATTAAACTGATACATTGAGTATTAACATATTTGCTACTTGTCATTTATGTTAATTGTGAACATATCCTCATTGTGTTATAGAAAATTTAATTGGGTGGTAATTATGTTCCCTACAAAAACATACTTGTGGTTGCAGTTTAGTTTTGTAGAAATGTAACTTTTAGGAGACAGACAGGCTTGTTTTAGTGGGAGTTTTTTTAGTTGTGCAGTTGTCATGCATACTGTACAATGAGCAACAGGACGTAGCATTCACTGTATGTGATGGCAGCACAAGGACGTATAGCCACACAGGGGCAGAGTATAAAACAAAATAAAGCTGCATGACCCAGAGATGAGTCACAGAAAATAAAAATGAAGAAAAGATTAAACAAAAATCGCTTGGTTTTTGTTTACTGTACACAAGAGAATTTTGATTCAACTAGTTGCATAGATAGATAGCAGGAGACTGACTCTAGTTACAAAAATAAATTTGCTTAGGGCTGGCAGCACCCTGTTTATTTTATAGCAAATTGAATGAAAGACTTGCCTTTTTCTGCTGTTATCCAAATCTTCAACTTCATTTCAAAAACTCCCCTTTATTTCATTCCAACCCACTATTACCATCTCTTAGTTAACTTTTATTCTTTCTACCTCCTTCCCTCGTACCTGTCAACTTTTTTTAATCTTTAATCTTATACTCCTTACAGTGTTTTTTAGAAATGTTTCATCCTCACTCCTATCTCTCCTTCTCTCTCTGTTGTGGCTGTGTACATGTATGTGTGTGTTTCCCCTGCTGTATGGTTAGTGTGATTTATGTGGAAGCTGCAGACTGCGGAGAGACTCTGGTTTCAGCTTTGAAGTCACTGTGACCACAGGACCTCTGACTAACACACACATACACACACGGAGGACCTGTGGATTAAACACACACTCTCAGTTCCTATGCCAGAATCCCAAGTCAGCAAGGGAGAGATGTGACAAACCGAGAGAGAGGACGCACAAGAGAAAGAGGGCAAGGGAGGAAAGACCTTAAAAAAGAGAAATGGAAGGGCAGGGTGAGAGAGGGAGGAAGAGGGACAGGGGGAAAGGAAATGGTCCCTGCCCACAAAGGTAAAAGAGCCCCTTGTCTGTCTCAACAAAGTCACATTTTAGCTCTCTTTAGTTTCTCTTTCAGTCCTGCTTGTCATTTACTGAAAGAGTCCCAGACATTCCACGGGCTCCGTTTTCCTGCAAGCGCAAGGCCAGCGTCAGACCAAACTGCAGTTTCTTTTCTTTTTTTTTCCTGTGTCTCTTAAAATCTTTTTAAAACCAACTGTGTGAGACAAGAGGTGTGGCTTAGACTGTGTTTATACTGTACGTAGCACAGTGCAATTCTGGTGTTCATTTTGGACCAAAACAGAATTAGTGAAAAAATCTAATTATCCCAGATTCATAATAAAAAAAAAACTTTCAGATATTTCAAGTCTGGCCTCTTTCTGTTTGTTGTACTTTTGCATCTACTGCCAAGTAATATATTCATTAAAATACATCTTTTAATTATACTAAGTGATATGTGATCACTGAGCTGCTCACATTTTGTATATTAAATGAAAAAATCCTTCATAGGTCAGGCAAGTTCAACATGAACCGTTCAGATACCAACAATTATTGTTAAATCAATCTCAGACCTGATGCTCTATTAAATACAGGCTCAGAGCATCATCTCATCTTTACTCCTCTGATCATTGTGGCCAAACAGCTTGATATTTGTCTCATCTCACCATAAAACTTTACTCCAGAAAGCGTTTTCTTTGTCCATGTGATAAGCTGTAAACTTTAGTGGTGTTTGCAGGTGTCAGTTTTGGAGCAGCAGCCTCTTTCTTGGATGCCAGCCTTTGAGTCCATGGTGATGTAAACCTCCCTTGACTGTAGAAAGTAACACTGATGTTCTTGCAGCTTCCAGTTCATGGCAGACCTGTGTATCAGTGGTTGGTGGGTTGTTCCTGACCATCTGAACTAGTATCCTCTCAGCTGCAGGTTTGAGTCTTCTCCCACACTTTGGAAAGTGGCTACACCTATTTAT
The DNA here is from genome assembly GCA_032362345.1 of Sandelia bainsii. Classification (NCBI taxonomy): domain Eukaryota; kingdom Metazoa; phylum Chordata; class Actinopteri; order Anabantiformes; family Anabantidae; genus Sandelia; species Sandelia bainsii. The sequence continues at coordinate 16,892,311 of JAUMHL010000015.1, forward strand.
AACTTGTGTTTTTGTACAGTTGAATCTGCAGTTGGTAAGAAATAACTCTAAGAGACATTCCTGACTTGTGTAAATCTACTGTCCTCTTTCTGAGATCTGCACTGAGCTCCTTTGACCTTCCTGCGTGTTTGATCCAATGAGTGCAGTTAAACAAACCCTTTTTGTGTTGGCACAGAGAAGCCAACAGCTGTAGTGAGTAATAATCACTTACACTATGTGAAAAGGCCTTGGGCTTGGCAAATTAAAATAGATTGAAGTGTCAGCACCACTGATCAAAACTAAGTGGGTGTATGGATATTTTTGCATGTATGTTATGTACAATTTGGCTCCTGTGCTGATTTTATAAAACCCTTAATGAATTAAAACATGTGCACAGAAAAGCAGTCTTACACAGTGACATCACCTAAAGTTTTTCACTGTGTAGTGTGTGTGTCTGTGTGTGTGTCAGCTGGTAGTGGGGGTTTGCTGGACGAGGGAGGGGGCATGTACGGATGTAACTCTGTGTGATGTTCTTTGTGGCATGTAAAGAATGCGTAAGGGCACACACACACATACACACAGGAGCTGTTGTGCATTTACATCAAAGTGGTGACATTTAGCACCCGACTTCAGTAAGAGGTCAATCACTGTGCAGATCACCCACCGTCAAAGCGGGGGTAAGAATGTCACTTATTCTTGTGTGTGTGACAGAAGTAGACAGAAAGGGACAGTTGCTCACGAGACAATGAAAGAGAGAAATAGAGAGAGCATATGGCTCGGTGTTTTGTGTGTCACAAGGTCAAATGAGCCTCTTCACTCACCTAATCTGTCAGTGAGTTCTCTGACACACGGTGAGGTACGGCAACGATTTTACCTGCTGCACACACAGGCTCTGGAGAAACAGTTAGATCCTTAGTCAGCCACCAGCACTCACTGTCATCCAGCAGCAAGTACTGGGAACGTTTGGAAAGTTGTAACTATGCAATATTTGTTGACGTGCAGGAACAACAGCAGTTAGTGTTCATTTTGACTGACCAATGCCCAGACCAATATTATTATATTATAAAAGTTTCAACAATGTATGATATATCCCACTACAGAAGAAGCTCAGGGTTCGTAAAACATGAACAGCATGCATTATAATCCGGTAGCTTCTGTGTGCAGCAGTGTGTTCTTCCATCATAAAGCCAGTCCAGCCAACATTGCATTAATCCCATGTCCACCACAACAGTAAAAACACTAGGTGGTACTAATGCATGTAACACTAATATTCATTGAAGGTCTATTACAATTGTTACCACATTTATTCAAACATTAATATATTCATTCACTAATGATACAAGGAAATACTGGTATTCTGTACTATGGAATGTACAGTATGCTTTGTGAAAACACTGAAGGTTATTGGATCCTTTGACCATGTGCTCCAAATGTTAGCAACTGTCTTTTATAGTAGTGTGATATTTCATTATTCATAAGGTGTTTAAAATCTGTGATACTTAGGTCAGGGGTCTGATACAGGCGGGAAACAAATAGAATAAAAAGGGAACAGGGGTTGTAAAAATGAAGAAAAAGTTAATCAAAACAATGTGACAAAGATTAACCGAGAAACTGGACAGAGATGCGCGTGTCTTCACAGACTTATACACACAGGAAATAAGTTGAGTCAAGCTAAGAGATCCTATAAAAACATGTATTTTGTCCAAGGCAAACAGAGAAGAACTGATGAGGGAGGAAAAGAGAATGAGACACTTTTCCCTCTCACTATAGCAGATCAGCGCACCGACGTTAATCCTCACTCACTGCACATCCAGGCATGGATCCCTGCTGTGTGTTATTGTTGCGTCACGTTATTTGTAGATTCCCCTGTAACTGTTTGTGCTCAGTTTGTGTTTATAAGGCTTTCTTAGGACTTAGCCTTGACAGTTCAGTGGAAAAGATGAGTACAACCACAAGATCTAGATTACAGTTTACAGGACTGTACAAAATGTTTGTTGAACTTATCAGGCTCTAAAGCTACCCTTCCAAATGTTTCAAAGAACAGAAACCTACTGACAAAAAGCTGTTTATTTGATCTGCATCACTCTCACACTCTTTCCCTCTCACTGTCACATTTTCTTCACAGTTTCAAGTAGACAAACTACATTAAAATACCAAACGGTGTCTACTTTTCCCTGAGCGTCATCAGTTTAGTGACAGGAGCACTACTGTTTTCAGTTACACCGTTTGAAAAGGCAATTTATTTTCTAAATCATTGTTTTGATGGAGAAGTAAAGTCAAAGTCGCGCAATGTTTTGGCACTCAGAGGTTCATCCGTTTCATCAGTGGTTCAATCTAAGGTCAGGGGGAAAACACACGGTGTCCAAGTTTCTCTTTCTTTCTCTGTCTATTACTGTATATGTTTTAAAAAGTGGTGGTAGTGGCTAATGGTTTCTGCTGTGTTTGCTTTTCTGTTCAGAGATACACACCTTTTCAGACACTTTGCTCACCTTTCGCCCCGTCTCAATAGAGGGAAATGAAAAAAGGAACTCCAGTGAGTTTAACACATGCTAAGCCAAATTTTATTTTAGAGTTTGTTAAACTCTTTCTGTTTTTTACATGGTTTTTTACATTACCATCTCCTGAAAAATACTTTCTTATGCAACTAAACTGCAGATGTGATCACATGATTACTGACCTTTATTTACTATAGTGCTGTAGTTACTTCATACACAAACACTGCAGGCACAATCAGACACTCAGTCTCTGTGATGATGGAAGATACTCAGATTCAATCATTTGCAGGTAAGAGAAATCCCACATCTCTCTGATGTGTGTGTAAAGTTGATATGTGAAATCAAAGCAGAACTTAGCTAAACCTGCAGTCACTGCACTGTATAATAGGTGGTTGGTGTGTCATGGTAACACTTGGGTATTATCTGGTTACTGTGTCATGCTGGTTATTCAAACAGAGAGTGATGGCAGGTGGCAGTGGAAAAGAAAAGAGAAAAGTATGTTGCTTATCCCTCTCATCCTCTGTCCTACATCCTTTGACCTGAAAACCAATAAAGTTCCAACCTCATGAAGAATGCTCAAATACTTGTAATCTGTAATCACAATACTATACATTTGACAAATAGGAATGACAGTGCCATATGTAATTCAAATCATGAATAAACCATAAAAATACAGTATTTTGGATTTGCAGAAGATCCATATTTACTAAATGTAATGGCTCATTCATTCAAAAAATATGTTGCTTTTTTCCACCAAGTGAATTTAATGTTGTGACTGATGCCACAACAAGAGTGTTCAACAAAATATAATTAAAAGTCGAATCAGGTTGAAAACTCGTTGAAAAGTGGAACATGTAAATGTGGCTTTTTTTTTCATGCATTCATTTCAAGGACAGTACAATATCCTCTTTGCTACACAAAGATCTGTTGTTGTTGTTGATCAGTTGTTGTCCCCCTCCTTTTACACTTTCCCTCAGTCCTTACTGTCCTTACTGTCCTGTCTTCAACTGCCTCCTAACACCTAGTTCTCATTCCCTGAATAGACCATTAAACCCTAACAGATATTATTACTTATTAATCAGAACGTGTATTCAGAATTTCAGTGGGAGTCAATGAATGGCTCCATGAATATGTTAAAGCTTAAAGTGAAATACCAGTTTTATCCAAAAAGGTTTATTCATATATGTAATAATATCATCAATCACTGTTATATCCACCATAGTCTCCATGGTGCACATTGTAATAAATCTTATTTTGCCTTTAAATCACCACTCAAACATATAAAAACAACATGACTTCACCTTGTCTACTGCTGGGAACTACAACACTGGGAGACATAATTAAACAGGTTTAGTTCACTGCTGCAGTATCAAGTGTTGGACAGACAGACATGGAGAAACTGAGTGAGGGAAGTGAGCTGTGTATGAGATAGGCTACATAGTGAAAAGCCAGAGTTTTGGAAACATGATTTCCTGTGGAAACAGTGATGTCATGATGGTCTGTCTTTCACTAGTTCGTGTGCACGCACGCACACAGTCATTGTCTGTGTGAAGTCAATTTTCTCTTGCAGCGACTCTGTTAATATCATTAACATAGTTTTCTGTGTCAACACTGCTGTATAATGCAGAATTTTATAGCGGTCTTTCTGACTTTACTAGAGCAGTTATGGAACAAAATTTTTCACAACAGAAAACATTTTTATGAATTTGTTCATTAATTATTTATTACTTTTGATACATTTCTGATTACTGTGTCATAAATCTGTTTAAATCATTTTTATGTATACAATCAATTTTACAAAAATTACATTGGTGCTTTTTTTCACAGTAGAAAGTGACTCTTTGTCCATCATTGTGATCCTGCTAGCAGGTGACACACTGTAGTGACTGTACAGGCAAGACTGTCTGTAAATTATGAGTTCATATGTCGCATGTGCCAAAATATCATGACCAATAGTAACATAATATAGTGTAGGCACCTCTAGGGGCCATAATAACTATGACACAAGCAAAGGAGAGAATATTACATAGTATTTAGGACTAGAAAGTCCACTTATGGATACTCGGGTCACAAACAAAAAAATAAATAAATACAGGACAGCTGCCAGAAAGTACTTGTCGGCAATACTACAGGATTTGTAAACATGACCATTTAATTACATTAACCACGTGTTTACTATTGTAATCCTGTTGATGACAGACCTGAAACATTACAGAAGTTCTTATTTTGACATTTTTTACTAAGCCTAACCATTTAGTTTCTGTGCCTAAACCCAAACTAACCCATGATGGTTCCACAATCCTAACCAAGTATTCATGTTATTCTCCATTAAAAAGATTCAGAATTTTTATTTTTAACCACTTTACTGATCCCCATGGGGAATTTGTTGTTGGACAGCTGCTCATAGATAATAGTACTACAGGGTTTCAGCGTCTTGTCCAAGTGCACTTAAACATGTGGCCAGAAGGAACTTTGGAATCGAACCACCAATCCTGGAGTTATGAACAACAGCCCCACCAACAGAGGCACTACCGCTTCTGTGAAAAAAACAACATGCCTGCTTGTCATAGGGGCGCTAATTCCTCATACTTCAAGAGATGCCTCACAGATGCTGTTAGGGTGAATTGTTTTGCTATTTCAGGACATGCACCTACATGGCATATGGGGGGCATAGAGACAATCAACCTTTTTTGGGAGTTTAGGTTGAAGGACTTAGTAGCACATGTAGGGCTACTTACTGAGATATTGTTAGGTAATTACTGGTAAACTAATCAGACATGCTATGTAACTGAGCACATGCATGCAATAGGCAGCAGTATTAGCTTGCCAAGCTTGCTGGCTTGTTGTTGGCATTTAGCAAGCTACTGTAGTAATTTCTCCAACCAAACCATACCACAAACCTCACTTATTCTCATAAAATTGGATGGTGCAACACAACTAATATGATATCTTCCATCCTTTTTGACTCTCTGGCTTTTATTCCTGTAATATGTGCACAGATCAAACACCACGAATCCACTAAATGGAGATACCATTATAACGACTTGGTTAAATTTAATCTGATCTGAATCACATTTAGTCAGTATTACAGTAGGAACACAAAAATGCCCCATGTTTTGGTAGGGCTGTGGCAAACACAACAAGTATGTTTTATTACTCTCAAATCCACAGGCGCCAGATTTATTATATTGAGGGGGGATGTCTCTAGAAACACAGGGACACTATAAACGTATCATAGAAAACCATCAGTAAAGCATGTCTTGCTTTACACAGAGTTTAATGTGACAGCAAAAAGCACTCGTGGATGTGGCACTTTTAGCTTCAAACAACCTCACAATGCAAGTTCAGAAGAACACAAAACAACTATTATGAGCTTTCCCTTTCCTACTGACAAAAAGAATCCCAAGATTTTCAGAAGGATCACTAGACAGAATTGAAAACAGATTCCCCAACACACACTCACATGAGATGGTTATCCCTCTGGGGCAAATGAAATCTAACTTTCTAGTGTGTTTGCTCACTTCATTTTTGCATTGGACAAGCTCAATATTACAAATGAAACCCCTACCTGAGAACTATACAGGTGCCAATGCAGTGATGCATGCGGTAGCAGATTAAGGCCAAACACCAGAATTCACAGACAATGTACCAAACATTGTCAGAACTATTTAAGAAGCAACTGGACTGGAGCCACTGTCTGGATGATGTCAGCCAGGAAGGTAGTCTCACTCAAACAGGAATCCTGCCTCATGGGGAGAGTTGGAAAAGTTAGCTTACTTAGCTTACTTAGTGAAAACTAAGAAGGAGAGTGCAGACACATGTATTCATATTAGTGCATGGAGCAATAACTGGAGGGATACATGTGCATGTTAAAGGATGTAGGAAGACTGGCGTCTTAAACGTAGGTGTACTATATTATCCTTAAAAAGATATCTTCTTCCATGCAGGTTAAGAGTTAGTTTTGTTATTATTATCATAGTTTTCTCTGATTAAATTAATAATAATATAACTGCAATATATTAAGAATATTAATCACCAAAAATGACCATCCCTCGTGTCCCTTTTTTTGTGCATTTAGCTGTGAAGGCTTCTGCTACCCAGCTTTTCTTTTCTTTTACTCCAGCCAAGTTGCCTTCGCTGGAAATATTTTGGCTGTCTGTGTGTGAAAAGATTTTTCTTGGAAAAGACCTTCACTCGTTAGAACAACTAATGCAAATCTTTTTATGACACTATTAGCGCTTTCAGACACAAAGTTCATCCCACTGCTACAAGCTTAAAGACAATGTTTGGCTACATATGGCCCCTGGATAGCTGTCTGTGGCCACATTTTATTGTCGTGTTGTGCCAAGATCTCAGCTGATCAAATTCAACTTCATGCAGAATTTTGTGTTTGGATCTCACTTGAACTTCACTTGGACAATTCCAAATTGGAATTTTGTAGTTTTCCTTTGCTAACCTGCCAGCCTTTCAACAGTGAAACCACATTCCTATTTTTAAATTATTCCTGATGCGCAGTTTTTTATTCAAAGTTCAAAAAGAGATATGGAAAAACAGTAGTAGTATTTAGCCACACTGGCTTTCCATTCTGCCTGCAGAAATTCAGCTCACAGTCCATGACCTCTGTGTTTTTTCTTGTCTTGCTTACTGTTTTTCTCTATTTCTCATAGTATTCCTAAACTTCTTTGTCCCTTAATTATTATTATTTTTTCAAAATAAATGTATTTTATCTTAATTTACGACACATTTCTCTTCACATTTAAATCTGCTTTTTATGTAGTTCTCAAATGTCTTCTCTTTCATAAAACACACACACACACAGCAGAAAGTGTTGCTGATTCTTTTACGCTCATCACCCAACTTATGGATTGCAGTGAAATATTTCAAGTTAAACTATACAAATAAAATTTTCACCTACCAAATATATGAATATGCTAAATACATTTGGGTATTCTAGTGTGACACATTACACATCACAGAAGCCGTGTACACACATATGGTTCACTCTCACTTCCAGCTCATCTGATAGCAACACACGTTTTGTGTGTTTTTTGTGAGCGTGTGGCTTCACGTGTGTTTACGGCCTGCATGCTGACCTTATATGTGACTTTGACGGCGTGCGTTTGTGCACAGTTTGTGTGTGTGCATGTGTTAGGGGATACAGACCATGATTGTTCTCTCTGGGTGTTAGCTTTCGGAGCAGGAAGTGCACATTCAGGTCAGGGGGGGATCTAGGCACAGTCAGTCTACCCACATCTGTTCGAATACCACAGACCCTCAGAGTCACACAGGAAATACGTGCGAGTGTGTGCATGTGTGCGAGCATGCATGATACAGAAGGTGTTTGTGAGAACAGTTTATAAAAACATTTGACCTTTTGATGCATATAACATGTTGCCACAATAACTACAATTACTATAAAAGGTCAGTGAAGGATGGAGAATACATTCATTCTCAATAACTCAAAAGGTTTTCTCTTCATGTGAGCAGGCCAAAAATAGTACAGTTGAGCTTTATAAAGTATATCTGATACAAGACAGTATTATTAATACTACAGGCCTCATGGAGTGGTATCACATATTTATTAAAATATACAGGAGCAAATGATGGATAATAGAAACTAGAAGATTGTGTATGGTCTTTATCTGTAACAGTGTTTTCTGATCTGATCAGGAAGACTAAATCATTTTTGTGTGATTCCCCCTTGCTTTCTATAATACAGTAATATCTGTGCATGGTTGTGATTAAAGCTGAGGAAAGATCATGGCTATAGCATAAAGGACACATTTCTTCTTGCACTGGCACTGGATGTTTTTAGACATAAACTTGACTTTAGACATAAACCTTGCTGTGCAGAATCACCCAGTATGGACATAATACCCATCATTTGTAAAATACCATGAAATCAAATATTTATACCCCCCTGATGCCAGCTGGAATCAGACAGCACTTGATCACTGGAAGCTGTCTCAACCTCCTTCCCTGGTGTGTTCAGCATGGGAACAGCTTTGCTTGACAGACTTTTCTTTCAGGCTAATACACAGATGTGCATGTATAAGTGCCAAATGTTTTGTGACCAGCAGTTCTTAGCTGATATTCAGACCGTTACAATTATTATTTGACATGACTCTTGAATTGTTTTTATTTTTACTGTAGTTATAAGTAATCATATAATCAAAAATATACTTCAGCAATTTAATATTGGATTTCCAAATTGTTTAAAGTCTCACATTGAAAACAACAAGAATGGTCAAAGTCTGTGCAGCAGAGTCTGTGATATCCAGACCTTTAGCCGCTTTTGTGGGCTAGGTACCAGAAACACTGGATCCTACATTTCCCATAATGCAACTTGATAGCATGTTCTTCCTTGCCTGGTAAACACCCATGTCTTTCCAAACCTCCAGTTTTCAATTCAGGATTTCTGTCATAACTGTGTAGTATAGTCAAACCCAAGCTGAGACATCCCTGATGACATCACTATGACATCATAAGGGTTATCTTCTCATGATTTAGAAAGCTCCCTCACAAAATCACAGAAGACGTCATACGACTGTTCTTACGGGCTGAGGGTTTCTGCCTACAATGAGTTTAACAATAAACAACACTAGGTTCCTGATATTTAAATTGCGTAAAACAAAAGACAAAACAATAAAACTGGCACTCAGACCAACAGCGCCATCTGTAAAACATTCATTCTGACCTTTTTATTAGGTGTAATGCAGGTTGTTAAATGGAGACGAGCTGGAGTCAGAGACTTTCCTGCATGCTACCAGTAGATTTAGCTACAATCCAACCTTTGTATGTATATTCTATTTCGAAAATACAGGAGGAGTTTGCAAAACGTATAATTCCTACTCAAAACATGTTAGGGATTGAAAAAATGTGTTAATCCCAGATGGAAATTGCCTTATCTTGTTATGGCTGCTCTCAGTTCAAACATAAAGGAAAGAACCACACCAGCACCTGGAATTGAGACGCTAGCAGTATCAAGTATTATATTGCATTTATTGGCTTCTTTTCACCATCACTTTAAACACAGACAGACATAGTCAGCCACACTCATGCATATATACATACACACATAAGACTGACTCATGGGCTTTTGTAATAGCAATAAAAGCTGTCTGCTTCAAACACACCCTGTTGATTAAGAGTCAATTAAAGTGTCTGAGACGAGGGAAATGAGTGCAAGGGTTAGGAGGGGGAAAATGTGAGGTGAATGTGACAAAGGGAGGGAGTCCAAGAGTAAAGAGTAACCTTTTAGTAAAGAAAGAGATGGATTAGAACAATGGGGGCTGGAGGGGAATGCTCATTGAGGAAAGAAAACATAAAAGGGTCAGTAAATGCTCCCATGTGTTGCTGGCATCAAAATAAAACTTCACATCTTGCAGGAGGAGTGAGGAGATGAAAGCAAAGGATACTGAGTAAAGGGGACATCATGGCAATGCCCGTCAATGAGGAAGTGGGAGTACGACCGAGAGGAGAGGAGAGGAGAGGAAAGCAAGAATTCTAAGTCAGACAAGAAGAGATCTGGGAATGAACTGAGGAGAAGCCTCTGATATTTAAGGAGCCCGTGAATAAGCATTCTGTCAACTTTGCCATGAGAAACAAAGAGCAGCTCCACAAATAGAAATAAAACAAAAGCAAAGTAAGTCCCTGAAGAAAGTTTCTCTCCTCCTCCCTGTGCTGCCACGTTTATGGGACAATCCATCTATTCATGGAAAAGAAAAGCCCTGGAAGCCAGACAGGAGCCAGAGACCAAGAACCCGGTAAACAACAGACAGAAGAACACAGAAAAATAATGGGTGGACAAAATCATTAATGCTGCCCAAATTTGTTTCATACGTACAGTACTTAAATTAATATTTTTATTTTTATTTTTTGAGACTGCGATGACAGTTATTGTCTCATTCAATATTCTACTAGATTAAGTCATTGTTTCATTTAATTTATTTCATCTGAGTTATCTAAGAAGTATGTTTACTCTAAGACCTGTTGTACTCAAGTGATGATGATGGTAGTAGTAGTAGTAGTAGTGCAGTTTGACTATATGTTTATGCTCATTCTCAAAGCTTTCCCCCATATTTTAAAATGATAAAGTGGCTGCCACAGGACAAGGTGCTCATTGATCACAGCTGTTTACTGGCATGACATCTAGTGGATGGTCATCAGCTACTGCATGCTACAGTACGCTCTATCTCCACAGTTCAACTTATTTTAGTTTTTAGACTTAAAATTATAATTGAAATACTACAAAAAAACACAGCTTAAAATGTAATGCATTTATTGATGATAGTCAATAATTAATATTGCGGTCAACGTTCAATTGAAAAGCCGATCTCTTTTGTGGCGATTAAAACGCTGGTGGATTATACAGAGATCGTCTCAAACTTACTTTTAAGGCCACCGTCATTTGCAATCTCCAGCAACTGATCCTCTTTGAGCTCAGTGCACCAGGAATGTTGAGCGCCACCAGAGGTGCTGACGACGGAGAATCCGTTTTTTCAAAATAAAAGACTGTGATTGTTTCAAAATAAAAGACTGTGTTGTGTGAAAACGGAAATAAAATATATTTTTCTTTCTGTGCGGCCCGGTAACAAATGACCCTCGGACCGGTACCGGGAGGTTGGGGACTGTAGGACAGTACAGCACAGTAGAGGTCCATGAAGGGACTGATGGAGGGCTGAAATAAACGAGAGCAAAGCATCTTCAGAGTGTTTAGTGTTGAGTCCTCTTGTTGTGAGATAAAACACTGTTAAAGTGTCTGTTCTCCTCTGTGTTGCTTGTGTTTCTTTCTGTCTCAGCAGTGGGACTGTCACAGCTTTTATATTCTACTTGGATGAGTTTTCAGGAACTTTCCTGTAATTACCACCAATGACCACCAGGTGGAGCTGTTACTCATATATGCAATTAATGTCTGTTATTTTGTTTATTTGGTTTTTTTATTATTTCACTAATGTTGTTTAGATATGTTAAGTTTTTGATGGCTATTTCACTGAGAATGGTTTTACACATATTTAAATGATTCATGTTTGATATTGTGTCAATATTGTCGAAACGTTTTCAGATTTTTTATTGATTGTTTTAAGACTTTCACAAACCATCTTCAGAAGTTTTACTTCTTTCTTTGGTTACCAGTCGTTTTGGATGTTTAATGAATAATAAGTTTTATTTCTGAATTTTTATGTCAGGTGTTTCAAAAATATGTTGTAGTTGAAAACTGTTTTTTTATTTTCAGGTTTTTAAGAATATATGTTTCCCCAGAAATGTGTCTGTCCTCTTGTCTTCTGTTGTCTTTTTAAATATGTACCTGAATGTGTTTGTGTCAAGAAGATAATTGAAATGAAATGAACACCAAAGAACGTAATTATTAGATTTCAGTTGTCTACATTTATTTGTACTTATTTATTACAATATTTACTTTTACATACAATT
>JAUMHL010000015.1:16907245-16919986 GCA_032362345.1 Sandelia bainsii
GTTTAGTGTTGAGTCCTCTTGTTGTGTGATAAAACAGTTAAAGTGTCTGTTCTCCTCTGTGTTGCTTGTGTTCCTTTTTGTCTCAGCAGTGGGACTGTCACAGCTTTTATATTCTACTTGGAGGAGCTCTAGAGTTTTCACGAACTTTTCTGTCATTACCACAAGTCTCCAGAAGTGGAGCTGTTAGTCAGGAGGTCTGATGTAGGATTCTCTGGTTTGATTCTGAAATGTTTTTAATAAATCCAAGAACATTGGTGACGACAGTATCTACATAATATGTGATAGCATTTTATTTGTTCAGTTGTCAGAACAGTTCTTTATTGTGTCAAAATAATATATTTTTTAAAGAATGTGATCAACTAACAAACATTTAACACTTTCGAAATATAGATACTGCATAAATTGTTTGTATAGAGAAATAAAGTTTCTGAGATAACCCTTTTTGCTGTAGAGATGCAAGCTCACAACACCAAATTGTGTTTTTTTTTTTTCTTTTGATTGGAGAAATCCTTGTCAAATACGGATCTTTTTAGAGACATAATCTTATCATACTGGGTATCAGTGATGTCACATTGGCTTAAATCCTGTCAATTGATATGTGAAACAATGATAGTCCAGCTGATTCGTAATCGTGAACGTCTGTTTGAAATAAGCTGCAAAACAAGTTCGTTTCCCTTTTTTATGAATGAATGCGGGTCCCCGTGATCCAGTTAACCAATGAGCAGCTCGCACCTGCAGCACTTAGCAGCTCTGCAGCAACAAGAGGTCACAGTAGGAAACGTGGGAAGGAGATCGTTCAGTGCACAGCAGCGGCAGCCTGCAGCACCTCCAGTCGGATCAGTCAGCTCTTCGTGCGCACATTCATTGATACAGACATAGAGGAGCGTATCGTTTCAGACTGCAATGCCGCTGAAGAACAGCAACGCGGTGGCTCTGGAGAGACGCGTGGATCTGGCCTCGCTCTTCTGCATGATCGGGCGTCACGGTCCCGCCGTGGCTCTGGCAGTTGTAGCGTTGGTGTCCGTGCTGGCTGCTTTCATCATCTACCGGACCGTGAAGGGGAAGCGGAGGAAGGCCACGGTCGCAGCCGCCGACGGCGACGGCAAGAGCCCCGGAGCAGAGAGCGACGCATCGGTGAGCCGTGCGGGACGTGAGCCGAGCCCAGAGGAATCGTTCAGCTCTGCGGACTCAACAGGTAAAAGATTCATAAATGGCTTCATCACAAGCAGCAGGCTGCTGTAGGTTACAGGTGTAGCAGTTAACTATATTAGGTGATTTTACGTGATTGTGATTGAATCTAGGCCTTTGGTAAAAGCTGATCTGGATCCAAATGGGCATTTTAAAGGATATGTAAAATGACCATATTACAAATGTTGGCTTTGGTGGATGTAAGCAAAACATTAATACACATTTGAGCTACTTTTACATTACTACAGTCTTTCCACTTTGCTACTATTCTGCTCCCTTTACATTTTATTGTTCTATTTATTTATGTAAAAAATACACTGTGGCCCTTATGAGCTCTGGATGTCTGAGGTCTGTGTATAAAATAGTTAAATACATGCTTACAAATGCAGCATTATATCAAACAGTTTCCCTCTGGGATTAATAAAGCTTTTTGAATCGTGAACCGTTTCTACCATTCTTCTGTATTGTGAATCTTTTACATTTAACACTCAAGGTACAGTCTATGGTATAGGTACTAATACTTTTTTTTTTTTTTTTTTTTTTTTTGCTTTTAGTATAGTAACATTTTAGAAACATTTGCTTGTAATTTAATATTTTACTTATTAATAAGAGAGTCCATTTTTTTTGAGGCAAATGAGGTACACTTCTAAATAAGTACAAACGTGTCATCACAGGACTTTCCCCTTAAATATTTGTTTTAATTCGACATGATGTCAACATTCATATCATTGTGATTAAGGGACAGACACACTTTGATAAAGCTGGCTAATAAGGGTATACAGGAGAGATTTTGTTCGGGAGAATTTAGTTGTTAAATAGAGGAGCTGCAGAAACTAACTAATCACTTTTCAGTCATTGATTGCATTGATTACTTTTCCTGTGATGTGCTGTCCTGTCATTTTACAAAGGTACAAAGGTGGATGTGACATCAGAAACTATCTTACTGGTTTGTTTTTATCTGTCTTTTGTAAACGGAACAACCTAGGCAGGAATCAAGAATAAAATACATTATAAGTAAATAAAAGCAGAATTAATGTATGTATCCCTTTAAATTAATTGGATAGAAATGCATCAACTATTGTCAAACCATTTGAATTTCTTTTACAGATGTGAGTGATAAAGGCTCGTCAGATGTGAAGGAGGATGCTTATCCAATTCGGAGTCTTCCCAAAATCAGACTGCGCCGTGCTGCTGCTAATGAAAAGAAATCCAAACCTCCAGAGAGTCGCGTCCAAGTACCACACAGCAAGCTCGCCACTTCAGATAACGCAGAGGTAACAGCAGCTGTGCCAGGTGCTTAGACATAGCAGGGACATTTGCAGATGAGGCCAATCAGAGCCTGCAGAGCAATGCTTCCACAGTTGCTGAAATGGAGGTGGAGGATGCTATTGATTGTTACCAGTTTGCAAAAGATGACACTACTAAGTATGTGATGAAAATGGTAATGATAGCTGCTCACTCAAAGGGCCTCAAAGATTGCTAATGATAAGAGTTTGATTACACACATAATTGGCATGCTAATTATTATAGGGAGCTAGCTCTGCAAAAATAACAAGATAACAAAATATGCCCGACAACACTTCTAATGCTCATTAAGTAACAGAGTGTTTTCTTTGTTTAATCTGTACAAAAGCATCAGGGTAAAATGACAAATTAAAGTCTCATGGTGGGGTTTGTCTCAGATGAAACAAATGACCTAAATTATGTTAATGAGTGAGTTTTAGTAGGTCTCATAAGTAGATTTTCTTACCGTTGAACAGGTCCTGGCTGGTTGTTTCCCCATCATCTCAGTCCTTATGCTAAGACAACCCAGTGGTTGGACTTGGTTATCAGACAGATTTGAATGTTGTATTGAACTTCTCAACCAAATAGCCATTTTGTTCCTATTTCCCAGTTTGTTTAATAATCCTTTTAATGAATTGGAGCACCAACTCAGTGGAAATATTTCTCTCTACATCTCAATTTCTCAGAGACCTCATTCTCTCTGAGATTTCAGGTTAGCATAGGGAAATTAGTCACAGGCAGTTTGTTTACTACAGTGCCCTTCTGTACTTGATATAAAGTACCTTCAGTACTGTCTGGTAGACAGTTAGTCCTGGAGATGTCAACTTTTTTATATGCTTTTTTTAGGTGTTTGAAGCAGATTACAAGGAAGATGAGAATGAAGATGAGACCACAGACAAGGATGTTTCAGACAAGCGAAAAGGACAAGAGGAGGTAAACCTACAGTGTGGTTTGGACAGTCCAGTGTACTTTGACAAACCCACCCACATGAGTGAAAATATTGATCACAGAGTACAAGATAATGAATGCACACCACAGACAAACAGTGTGGAGTCCAAATCTGAGGAGCCTGTCATTCGTAATGATGTATCTGTCTCTCTCATATGTTATGGCAAAGATGAGAAGTTTAGGGAAGAAAATTACCATCCAGATGATATCAATTACAGTTATTGTTCCAGCAATAATCAACTCTGTCAAAAAGAAGAAAAAAATGAGGGTGAGGACAAAGTGGTGGCACCAGGTCCGGATAGTGATGGGAATGAAGATGGTGGTCTGGATTCTGATGTGACAGAAGAGGTTTTAGATAAAGACCCCAACTCCACAAAGTTCGACAAACAAGAAGTAGAGATCAAACAAAAGGATGGTCTTACATGCAATCAAGAGGATGTTGTTCTCCCCATTCTGATTGATGGAGTGAAAGAGGAAATGGTGACAAGTGACAACATTGCTGCCTGTGGTGAAGAATGTGACGGTTCAAGTTCAGTACCCAGTTCATCTTTGCTCTGTTTGAGTGAGCCCATAAAGGTTGATGATCACAGCCTGTCCGGTATTACAGATGCAGAAGCACAAATCTCAGGCATTTTTGATTTCAAGGATTGTCAACATTCACAAAGAGAAGCGAAAGAAGATCAATCTGACTTGGTATTTCTCAAAAAAGAAATTCAGTGTCAAAAGAATGAAACTGACACAATTGTTGTGTTGGCTCAAGAAGGTATTGACCGTCCAATGCAACAACACACTCAAGATCAACAAATTGGCCAGTTGATGAATAATGACAGTTTTGACAAGGCAAGTGCTGCTACTGCTCCTGATACATCTGCATGTGATGATGAGAACATTGTTGCTCCAATAATCAGTGAAGTATCTTGTCCACATGTCTTGATGAATAATGAAGTCTTTGACAAGGCAAGTGTTGTTGCTGCTCACAAGACAGATGGGGTTGGTTCTGCTATTGATGCAGCTGCATGTGATAATGCTACCATTATTGCCCCTATAATGTCTGAGGGAATATCTCATCCTGATACACTGACTTCCTTCAAAGACCAACAAAGTGACCAAGTACAAAATAACAAAGACTTTTCTGAAGTTGCGTCTGGTGTTGCTCCTGTCTTGACTAATGACATTAACCCTGCCACTTGTAAAATTAACTTTCTGTCTTTTGATCAAAGTGAGCTAAAGGACAGGGACAAGGACAACACTTCATATCCTGGTGTCGGAGTAGAGAGTGGAATTTCAAGCATGGATGTCAGCCCTGATTTGCAAGATGCTGGTAATGAGTTTGACTTGCTCATCACTGATGATGTAGCTTTATCTGTCATTAATGAAGATACAACAGGTATGGCATTTGCGTCTTACCAGTCAGGTCTCTCGCAGAAACCTCGTAGTGAGCCCACAGACTGGGCTAAGTATGAGTCATTTGCAGCCAATGAGGATATGTTTGGCCATGAGATTGATGATGGTTACCACAGAGCACTGGACCAATTTATGGCACAGATTACAGCAAGTGTTACAAGCTTCTCCAGTGAACTGAAAAAGAAGACAGACATAAAAAGTGTTGTTGAAGGTGTAGATATTAAGGAGTGCAGTGGAGTAAGTGTTCAGAAGAAAGTGGAAATGGAAGCAGAGAAAGAAGAGGACTATGAAAAGACTGAAATCAGTATAATGGAGGCGACTATGGACAATAATGAATGGATCACGGATAGTAACTACCAAGTTCTTCCCTGGATGAACATTTCTGTCTCATCTTTTGCCCAAGACAACACAAAAACCAGCCAGCCTCCCACTGAAGAGCACCAACACAGTTCTTCTCTCACAGATGCTGCTTGTAAAGATACAGATACCACACCTTCCACTGAAGTCAAACCAACCAATACTCTCTCTCTTGTTGATGAAAACACAGAAAATTTCAAAAAGGTTGTGGCGGTGCAGCCCATGCCCCAGAATGTCAACGTGACTTTCCGCATCCACTACCTCACCCATTCACCATACCAGACGGTGGCTGTCACAGGGAACCAGCAGGAACTGGGGAACTGGAAGGGATTCATCCCGCTAGAGAGAACCAAGGATGGGCACTGGGCCACTGTGGTCAGCCTGCCCGCAGAGAGCCATGTGGAATGGAAGTTTGTGTTGGTGGACAAGGGTGAGGTGTGTCGCTGGGAGGAGTGTGGTAACCGCTTCCTTGATACTGGCTTTGGAGATGACCTGATTGTGCACAAATGGTGGGGACTCTTGTAGGAATTTAAAAGAAGAAAGCTGCACAGGTGAGAAGGAAATGACAGTGATATGCATAGTAAGCTTTGCTACCAGATACTAGGCCAGATAAAATTCTAAGTCAGCACTGATTTGGCAATTTGGGGGTTAAAAAAATGTCAATATATGTTGGTTTACTGTTTTTAGACTCTGAAATATGAGGATATTGTGCTTTTCTCAGCAAATAATGAAAGTAGACGACTTACTAAATAACAAAAACAAGTTTCGCAACCCTATTATGATTGCACATACAGCAACTTTTACATTGAAAAGTCTGTTGAAACAACAGTTAGGGACATAGAAATAAAAAACTTTAATTTGAACCATACCTCATCCAATGGGACTTCTCTCAGAAGATAGCCTTCTAATATCCAGTGCTCAAGTGGAAAGTTTCTGGGAGCTGAATAAAATTGCCGTCAAAGACAGAAACATCACATAAAATGTCTTCCTTTTTTATATGGCAATATGTTTAATTATGCAAATTGCGCCTCTTTAAAAGTGGGTGAAGAGCTTAATTTATATAAATTATATTATCCATTTGCTGCTTGAATACTTCCCAACAATCTATTAATGCACATAGTTCACTTTTACTACAGCAATAATCAAAGCAATAATTTTTCTGCAAACTGTATGACTGGTGTTATCAGGTATTCTAATTTGTTCACCACTAAACTGTGATAGTTGTAACTTTGATGCTGCTTATATCATGTGGGACTCTGTGCATGCAGGATTGTCCCACTGTTGTTTCATGAATGTGCCTTTTAAACATGATTTTTCTATTAATGTGTTGTAATGCATCGAAAAAGTGTATCTTTGCTGGTCGTCATTTTCTTAAACATGCTGTTCGTAGAATATAGTGTAAAAGTATCACAGTATCTTAATATGCAATATTGTGAAGATAATGTTACTCTTAAATATAATCACATTGGAGTTGGTAACTAAATAAATAAGTCTTACAAATCTGTCGTAGTTGAGTGTATGTTTTTTTTCTACAGGTTAACTAAAGGAATTTGGTTCCTAGATCAAAGATGTTATTTAATATGACTCTGTTTTTGAAGAGAGACATTCTGTGTAAATTTTGTCTAAATTTATAGTATGTGAATCATTTACTGTTCTTGCAACAAAACAGAGTCAGTCTAAGGTCTAGTGATATAATGCACTGAAAAACTCCAAGACCATGACCTTGTTTTGAGTCTAGCTGGCTCAGGACTGACTCATGATGGGAAAGCCTCATTAGCAGGTGTATTATCATGCCAAGCTCCATGCTGAAGGTGACTCTGCAATATCTGAAAATGACTACTCTTCATCTTTAATCTAGGGTCTCTGCAAATGGTGAGCAGTATGCACTCACATTTGCAAATACACAAATGTAACTTGCATGCCAATGTGAATGATTAATCTGCACTGCAGTGAACGGAAGGGGTTATTTCAGAGAAGTATGTAAGCAGTGCTGAACAAAGAGGAAGATGTATTATGGGGTGAAAATTTGTAAATTAGATGTTAATGGTTTCTTGGCAATGTAGCAAATAGGAGAATTCAGAGACAGTCATGCACAGTAATTACTTACAAAGGACAATAATTGGCAAAGGCATACAAATTATTCAACATGAATGAACACAGAGGCTTAAAAAGAAAACAGGTGATGACAACAGTAAAACCAGGCTGTAAATTAAGTAACTGTATGTCAAATGTAATCATTTAGAAGACTCCTCCATCCAACATGACTAATAGTTATTGGAGCCTTGAGGATCGAAGCCTGAACCTCTGCCTTTGCATGATTAACACCATTCACCTCTTAGCCAAACAAGACCCTGTGGACTCTTTCGACTCGCTTCAAATGGGGTCAATAGGACTGTGTGCAGCTGTCAGTCACATGATTTCAGCTGTCTTTCTATTTCAAAACACAGGTTTAGAGAACCTTTGCCTGTTTGCCCCAGTACAGAGAGCCAGAAATTACAAAACATGATGGTCTAAAAAGTCACTGTTTATACTAAAAGAACACCAACTAATATGGTCATGAGTGTTGATTTTGTGGAGCGAACATGCTGTACACTGCTTCACCCCCACACTGG
The DNA here is from genome assembly GCA_032362345.1 of Sandelia bainsii. Lineage (NCBI taxonomy): Eukaryota > Metazoa > Chordata > Actinopteri > Anabantiformes > Anabantidae > Sandelia > Sandelia bainsii. The sequence goes on from JAUMHL010000015.1 coordinate 16,915,039, forward strand.
ACAAGTGGCAGCAGAGAGTGTGTGCAGTTGCTAAGGTTGAAGGTAATCCTTTATTTAGACACAAGGCTCACAACTGACACCACTTAGATTCTACTTATAGATAACTCTCTTTGTATGTCTGCAGGTTTGTGCAATGATAAATCATTGGAGCATTCCTGAGTACAAAAAGCTTCCTGTGGTACATTTCAGACCAATCTGCTCCATTCGGTTTAGGTACTTGTTGTATAAGCATTAAAGAAACTGTTAGAGTTCATTGCAAATATTGCTATTACATTTCAAGATTGCATTTCAAATTTCTTGTCATGGATTGAAGGCACTTACTAGTGAATACATTTGCAAATGTAGATGGAGACACTGAAATAAATTGGTGGTGAATATAATGTATGATAAATAGTTTTTCTAAAAAATAGCCAGGCAGTAAATAATTTAGAACCATTCTCTGGGGCACTGATGGATCTAGAAAAATTAACGTTGGGTGGCAAAAGGTTAATAATAATAATGACATAATTTATTGATCCCCTTGAGAAAACTGTTGTTTGGACATCTCCAGTAAATGACAAAGCTACTGTGGGGTTTTGCAGTCTTGTCCAAGGACACCACGACATGTAGCCTGGAGCTACATGTCAAGGAATTGAACCACTCACCCTGCGGCTCTTAGACAACTGCTCTCTGAGCTACTTGCTGCCCTAATGAATGGTTGCCTGGGAGAGAATGATGTCGTGCATGTTTGTTGCAGTACCATAGAAATGTTTATTTTATTTTGTATCCATCCATCCATCTTCAGCCGCTTATCCAAAGTTGGCTTGCAACTTTTAATTATTATTTTTTAGATCCATTTAATGTTAGCAACCTCATTTTCAAGCGAGACTTGGTGAAGATGTCATCTTAAAGTTTCAGACAATCCAATCCAACATGAAACATACACATGCAATACTAAAACCAGCCAACAATGTGTAAACGTTTTTAAGATAAGAACAAAAGAGGCAGACCCCCCTTGTCCCCCTGTAGATCAAACAAAATCAATGATAAATCTATTAAAAATCAATCCAGAGATAGCATCATTGTTTTCAGAATGGCACTCCTCCTGGTTTTCTCTCTGTAAGGTTGCTTGCTTAACAGAACAGCACGCTGTAACACTGAAACACAGTGATCCTCAGTCCAAGTTGGACCAAGTGTGAGATTCTCTTTCTCTTGAAGTTCAGTGTGCTGTCTCCTCTTACAGACGCCAACCAGTCAAACCAAGCTCCTGCTTTACACTTGAACTTTGACCTAGGAGGATTGTATGATAATATCAGAGTGTGGGCATTTATACGTGTGTGTGTTTAGTGTGTTATTTGTACTTGATTGTGTCTTTTTCACATGTCTGCATGTGTATTAATCACTGTGACTTGATAGTGTGTCTGATACATTATCTTCTCTTTTCTCTGCTCCTGCTTCATCCCAGTTTCAGTGTATCAGTACATTACTGTGTCATGGTTGTGGTTAGGGGTGTGTCACATAGGCAGGCTATTTATACAGCATGTCAGTCCTCTGTTGGCTCATGCAGTGACCTTCACTAGAAACTGTCAAACCTGCTGACTATGCAGCATGGCCATAAGGGGAGGAGCAATGAGCAAGGGTTAAATTGGAGGAGAAGAAAGCTAGATGGGCTGTTTTTTGTTTTGTTTTTTAAGATATTTGCTGAATTTATTTGGCATAAATGTTCATCATGCTAGGTATATTTTGCATTTTGTATTTACTCGGATTATCTTCGTGTAATATTACATTTTTTGATGATCTGAATCAAGTGTGACAAATGTACAAAAAGAAATAAGGAATGGGGCATATACTTTTTTCACAGTACTGTAGATATGTGCCATTTCTCCAGTGAGAAGTGTACCATGTCATGGTGTTGCAACACAATTTAACAAACCACATTTTATATGATTTATAATTAAATGTTTTTATTAACAAAAATATATTGCTGTACACCAACCTGTTCTGTTTTTGCAAGAATCAGAAAGTAAACTAAAAGCTCTTTTGGATCTGTGCCATACTGGGACAGCCCTCCACCAGCGATGTCATCATTCACTGTCCCTGAGGACACTCTGCAGCTGTGGGCTGAATGCAGTATGGTTATGTGTGTGCGTGTGTGGGTGTGGATGTACAGTACAGTGTGAGATGCATGAGAGACAAAGAGAGAGAGTGAAAGTGCACATGCCACATACATAATGCAAACAAATCTTGAAGCTAATTGGTTTGAAGATTCCGAAAAGAGGTCAGGTTATAAAATATAAACCACAAGCACAGATAGTTTCATCCCTCATTCAGATTCTAAAAACACTGTATATCATGATGCAAAGAATATACTGTAGTATCTGGGTTTGTACTGTTTGGATATTTGGATATTTGACTGGTGCTTTTTTTACATTATAAGGTGTAGACCATGGGAAACTACAATAGTAAACTGCATTTCCCATGTTGCATGAAAAAGCACAGGTGTGTCTGTTGATGGTCTAGAAAATACAAGAGCCCTCCTTTCTTCAAATCTGATGTCTGAAAAGGGGGGAAAAAAAGCATTGAATTCTCCAGTAAAATACTTGCTTTATTTACAGATGATCTGCCATGTAGACATTGGGACAATTCAGTCAAAACACATATGAGACAACAAACTAATTTCATCAGATGTGACACACACTAGAAGTATAAAATGATCAAATAAAGGTCATAATTGAAAAATACAGTATTTGGCAGGACTGAGAGAGGTTAGTGCTGTCTGCTGGTCCATACTCTCCCTAGTATGACACTTTAACCATTACTTTGTAGAAAATTATTTCAAAGACAACAGTGACCCCTGGCTGTATTTTAAAAACATATTAAAATATTCATTGTAATAACTATGTAAACAACAGAGTGAAAATGCAGTAGATTTATCATGGATTTCTCAGAATGACACCTTTGGTGATGACAATTCATTTGAAAAAACAAAATTACAAACTTAATGTTGCAGGTAGTGTGATAATCCAGTTTCTCCAAACAGATCAGAACAACTTTAAACAAAACATTTTAGTACAAAAGTTAATCTCAATTAAACTTGTTTGTTTCATTTTCATGTTTCAAGTACAATCTGTATACACTCTGTATACAGCTGTTTTCCAAAGCTTACCATGAGAATTTTAGTTTGACTTTCTATTCTCTGTGATTGCTTATTGCAGCATTAAATCGTAAGTGATCCATCACAGTGAACATGTACTGTACATTGAAATCTGTACAACCTGAAGTACTATCCACAAAATCATTGTAGTTGTAATGAAATTAATGAAAACCATCATCTATCTGGAATGTAGAAATCCTGAACCTTCTGGTACTCTATGGAAAATGGTAGCGATGTGAAGTTACAGTATATTGTATCTATAGTATATAAAACACCAGTGTGGTCCTTTAAGGCTCAAAGTTCAAAATTTTCACATTTATATCAACATTCATCCATTAGACAAAACCTTGAATTAAAGTAAAACTTACAGTAGTTTTAAGTGTAAAATGTTGGAAATAATCCAGGTAGTGAAACTTACTCCGCATGTCCTGACACATACTTTCTGCAGTGGTGCTGTCTAAGGACTCTGTGTCTCCTCCGGCTCCTCTGCGATGGTACGGTAGTGCTGTGGCTGATTCTGAGCCAGAGGAGAGTCCGTCTGAATATACAGGACCTGTCGACTCTTTATGGGTCGTTTCAGGAGGAACTTTCGAGATGTCACCAGATCCCCATAGCCCTGGGAGTGGGAGAAGGCATAGCCTGACCGACGGGTGCTGACACGCCTGACTGGTGGTCGGCGAGGTGCAGGAGCTGGCACCACCTCCTTTTGTACCTTATGTCTCACCTAGAAGGAGAAGAGAGACAAGTGTCTAGTACTATATTTAAGTACTATAATTTTTTTAACGAGTACATTTGCTTATTCAGAACAGTATTTTGCTGTTAATTAATGTTTCTTTGGATAGGTGGATAGTATTATAGTAGTATTTAATATTTATAGTATAAATATTATTACTAAGGATAGGTGGTCATTAAAAATGACCACCTATCCTAAAAATAATATTTTCAGCCATGCTAGTGGTCTTCATCATTGTCTCTGACAATGTCAGTTGGTTCATCCACCACTTTACCACAGACTGAATGTATGTACAGTTAATACTGTTAGATAGGATTCCATAACATCTGTGTCCGTCTGACTTAACCTCATTCTTTTTTTACTTTTAGTGAAATGGTGACATCAATGTCTACATTTGATGTAGAGTGCCATGAGAAGAAATGTTTCAGTTTCATGAGACATCAAAGTTTTGTCTTCAACAGTTTTTTGAATATTGAAAGTGAGGCTGCTGACTGTGCAGAGGTACAGTATGTGGTTTGATCTTTTGCTGTGCAGTGTAGGGATCACCAGACACTGTTTGTTGGCAGAGCATAGTGGGCAAGAGGGATAGTAGACCTGGATGAATGTGTTCAGGCAGGAAGGTGCGGTTTAGTTGACCACTCTCTTAAACATTAGGTTTTTTCCATGGTTAATATAAACCCTGTAATCTCAGGTTTATGGTTGAGTTTAGATTTATTAATTAGCAAATGATATCCTGATTATATCATAATGTTTGTTACCTCACCTTGTCATTGATGGTGGGCTGAAGCTGAATAATGATGAAGCGGAAAGCCACCACGGGCAGAATACAGAGGAGGGAAGTCAGGAATATGGTCAGCCACACATTAGGCTGGTTCAGAGAGTTCCTTGCTGTGCCTGGGTTCCCAGAAATATCAGAGCAGAAGTCACAATGACATAGATTAGTATTGAATATGAGTCTAAATGATTCTGCACACATTTAAAGAAGTTAATGCACAAATATAAGTGGACATACACTACTCACAAAAAGTTAGGGATATTCGGCTTTCGGGTGAAATTTCAGGATGAACCTAAAATGCACTATA
>JAUMHL010000015.1:16920086-16960011 GCA_032362345.1 Sandelia bainsii
CTTCTACTTAAATGCCCTACTTTCATGATATAATATCACTGTAGTGTGAACTTTTTATGTTTTCCATAAATTTCACCTGAAAACCAAATATCCCTAACTTTTTGTGAGTAGTGTATGATACAGGAGAATAACTAGCAACTTAATTTAGACCTATTTTGTGTTATTGTTGGAAGAAGAAGTGCAAACATGGTGATGAAGAACATAAAAGAGAATAATAACATTGCTAACCAGGACATGAATTTTCTCAGGAATAAACCAACGCCCTTCCCTGCTCCAAAAAATGAGCTGAATCTACTCACCAATGAAGGGGAAAGACGAAGTGAAAATGAGGAACATGCCGTTGCTGTACATGGTGAATGTGATAGCAAAGTATGCGGCAAGACTGCCCCACACAAAGAACTGGTTCACTGCTGTCCAGTAATAGGTGTCCAAGCATAGCTGAAAAATTTAATTCAGAGTAAAATGTAGCTAGTGAACATTTTCATTTCCGTTGTTTGTTCTAAGAGTGGATGATCTGAATAAAATCAAATCTCCTAGCACATCCAACAAACCCAATAACATATATGGAAGTTTGATGAAGAAATTGCTAAATCAAGGTACTTCTACTCATTGATACAAAATCCTGCAACCTCAGTATACTGCAATGATTCTGGTGACCCAACTGCATTCCTCACCTGGATGCTCACTACAACTAGCAGACAGGTCTGTGCCAGTAAAGCGAAGGACTGATAGTCGGCGATGTCTTTGCCATCATCTCGGACCGTGTTGTGCATGGCGGCCCAGGGGATAAAGAGGAGAATGAGGGAGCTGTAGCAGCTGTGGATCATACAGCGCACAAAAGCTTTCTTATTAAAGTACAGGTTCAGCTGGCCCGGAGAGTAGAGCTGAGGATACTGAAAACTCCAACGATCATTCACATCCTGCAGAAACAGAGGATTTAAGAGAGAAGAAAAGTAGGAGGATACAGAGGATACAGAAGCAAAGTGGTGAATTAAATATAAATTATATGATACTAACTTAATATAGTTTCTGAGTAGTTTAGTGCATACCTGGTCAAAGAGGCTCATACCAAGGACAGGAAGTGCTGTGTAAATTAGGTTGTACATGGTTATGAACCACTCGTCATACACAGTCTGTGAACACAAGCAAGAAAGACATGTAACACTGAAATTTATGTAATTTCTGCATCTTAAGTCTTCCATCACATGGGTTAACATCAGATATTTTAATATCACAGCATGTACCATTATGACTGAAGTGAAACATGAAATCAGTAGACAGAATTCTTAGAATTACTTATGCGCTTACAAGGTTAGTACTTAGTTTTTGACATTACATGTGACCTTTTAAATTATGTTCCAGTACACGTCCTTTACCTGCGCAGAGAAGCCGCAGAAGAAGGCATACCAGAAATGCACAAAGGTGAAGGTGAAGTTCTTGTAAAAGAAATATCGCAGGAACTTGCACATGCGCAGATAGGACCAGCGACCGTGAACCAGCAGGAGGCGCTGAAGGTAACGGAACTGGGCAAAGGAGTAGTCACTTGAAAGAACTGCCTGCATGCCCTCCTGACCACTGATGCCTACACCGATATGAGCAGCTGCAGGACACATGGGAAAGACAGAAACAGAATTTACACAATGAGTATTTCCCAGGTGTAAAGTTCTACTTTACAAATACAGTATCTGAGGTGAATGGGTTTACCCTTGATCATGCTGACATCATTGGCGCCATCTCCAATGGCCAGAGTGACGGCCTGCTTGTATTTCTTCACCAGCTGAACAACCTGAGCCTTCTGCAGAGGGGTGACTCTGCAGCAAATCACCGTCTGACACATACACGCTGTCCTCAGCAGCTCCAGCTGCAAGTTCTTCTCCAGTGCAAAGGCCTGAGGACAAAAGGAAAAGATTATCAGCCTGTACTGAGGTCATGAGTCAAGTCCCCCCCAAAAAGGAAGGACTCAGAGTTCTCTTGACACTGCTAGGAATACCACTATGGTGAGGAAAGACTGCATTCTTCTTAAAAGTCATTTCCTTTTTGTTGGACTAGGTATTTACATTTAAATATAGTGAGTATAAAATAGTAAAATCCGCCTGTTTGGATTGTATAATGCTATCCCCAGTGTGGTGACAGCTAGAGTCGTTAATATTTTGGGCCAAGCTTCTAAATAGTTTTATTTATTAAAAAACAGGACATCCAACAGGACTTGCCTGGATCAAGGACATTTGGAGACAAAATGGAACATTTTGTTGTTAATTAGCAGTTACTGGAAATAGTACTGTGCCAGAAAAATTCTCCTTACCAGACTGTGTCCATTTATAACTAGGCCATATTCTCCATCCGCCTTCTCATCCTGCAAAGTCTCTGTCTTTTGAAGCCAGAACAGGCCTGCACGACTTTTGATCACAGACGGCTCCTCTGCTGTGTCTGGACACATTTTCCTTCTTGCGTTCCTGAATAAAAAGGTTTTGGTTGGAGTTAATTAACAGCACTGATTTTTTTTTTGGTTTGTTTGTTTTGTGAACTGTATTTTATCCAGAGGACAATTTGTGTTAGAATCAAACCATTTAACACGGTCTCACTACCTGCCAAAAGTCAGACAGACCCACAAACAATAATTAAAACATGTTAACAGCAGGACTTTAGAATTAATATGACAACAGCAGTTCATTGAGTTTAATTATAAACCTTTATCAGCCTTTCCTCCTCTTAGTGACTGTTTGACAATAAACAAAATGACTCTACAAGACAAGAATACACAAGAATACAAGAGCAAACCTTAAACTTAGGTAAAGTATGTTGATCTTGGAAAACAACTGACGTTGGTTATGAAATTGTTCTAATTTTAGTGCACTGAACAGCTTCTGGTCAACACAGCATACACTACATGTTACGTGTCATTTTTTTGTCACTGACTTACTGTAGCTCCTCCTTGACTCCTTCTGCCGTATTGGCTGCCACAATGAAAACATCCTTCATCTCCTCTCTCAGCATGTTGCAGGAGTAGCCAATATTCTCCGCTGTCTCTGTTTCAAGACATGAATAGTTACAATCATAGTGATGCAGTTAATCCGTCAAACATCCTAAACATTCACTAACTCTGAAGTTAATTTAAACTTGAGGCAGGGTGTTTAGATTTGTCATTTGAACCTTAGGGCACCTGACCCCCTGAGATTAACAATGACAAAATATGATAATATATTTCCTGCTGTAATACTGAATGAATTCATCTTAAAATGCATCATATGAATGGGAATGCAGTCAGCATGTGACACTAACCCTGTTTATCTCCAGTCAACACCCAGATTTTTATGTCAGCTTTAGCCAGTTGTTCTATGGTCTGTGGCACTCCATCCTGCAGCTTGTCCTCTACTGCTGTTGCCCCCAACAGCTAAAAAAACACAGTAAATTGTAGTAAAGAGTAAATAGTAAGGAAGGTAAAGTGAAAGTTCAGATGTTTTTGTTAGTGTGAGCCAGCATTATTCACGTCTGGTGCAAGGTACAGAATAGTACAGAATATTAAATTCTTCTCTAAATAAGCACTAACCAGCATGTCTTTCTCTATCTCTTCGTAAAGTTCATCCAATCTCTCCTCCCGTCCGTCCATGACAGTGCTGGCCTCATGGTGGCGCTTTTTCCACTCCTCCATGTAGCCCTTATCCAAGTCCTTGTAGGCCAGCACCAGCGTGCGGAGGCCGTCGCCTGCGTACTCCTGTTTTGGTTGAACGGTTTAAAGCAGTTTCAAACACAAACCCAGACATTTGATAATAATTTATATTGTACATAGTTTTATTGGCACAGATGTAGAAAAAAAAGCCGGCATCACTTACATTGAGGTGTCCAGTGGTAACTTCCATCAGTTTGTTACAGGATGGGTGCAGCCTTTCGTAGATGAGGGTGTCTGCTCCTTTGCAGTATAAAGTCAATTTGCCATCAGGGCTGCTCACTGGAAACCAGCGTTAAAGCCAATTAACAAGGAGAGTCATTATGCTTCACATAAAAACTTATCAGGGTTTTGCTGTGATCATTATCATGACAGATTACATGAATAAAATTGAACATCTTGGAAAGCATAATATGCATTTTGTAATTTCCTGAAGTTTGATATTGAGCAGCAGACATACAGTAAATCTCAGTTGACCTTGAATGCACCAAGATATATTTTTTTTAAGCCATCATTCACTAATGAGTGTGATGGATAAAGTCTAAAACACACAATGTATGTATGACTCTTTTAAATACCCGTAGGGATTCAAGCATCATTATTTAGAAACATGTTAAACCACAAACACTGACTCTGCTTTTTCTCACCTATGACTGACATCCTCTTGCGTACATTATTGAAGTCAAGAACAGCCAGAAGTTCATAGGTAACCTGTTTGCCCATTTCAATCACCGTGATGGTCTCTGGTGTGCGTGAGCGAAACACAAACCCAAAGTTTCTAGCTGCTGTCACAAGGGCGCCTTCATCAGGGGACTGAGCCTGATAGAAGAGCTCTCCTGCCAGGTGAACGTCCAGGTGAAGACAATAGAGGGGGTGAATGTTAGAGAGGAAAGGATCAGCGTGTTGCAGACATTTTCAAATCTTACACATAGCGGCTGTAAAATTTCTTAACATTTGTATTATTCAGGGCTGAGCAACACAAAGAGGACAAGCACACAACCATGCTATTTCATCACTACTATTGCTGAAAGCCTTTGTAGCCACTTGCCATGTAGTAATAAAAACATCCATTAGAGGACGCTCACCCTCTTTCTTTTCCTCAGGCATGACAGTGTGGCACAGAGCCAGCAAACGGAAGAAGGCATGAGCATCTGGGTTTCCCTCCCTCACCGTCTCCATCAGAGTGTGGTCATGAAAGACAAATTTTGGATCAGCCATCTGGTTCCAGGAGAAGTCCACTCTCTCTGTCTTCTGCAAAAAAATTATAGTTGAATACAGACTTTAACCAAAATTCACAAAAATACACCATGTATCAATGTCCTTCTCTCACCTCTGTTATTTCTACCCTTTGTCCAGAAAAGTCAAACAGCTCCCCTGAATGAGAGAGAAACACACCACAAATCAATCATTTAGCCAGTGCTGGTGTGTCCAACTACCTCTGCAGTTTTTATATGAACAGAGCTGTTCACCATAAGCTTTCCCATTGATGGAGCACTTGTTGAAAGTCATGATGTTCTGCGTCAGGGTGCCCGTCTTGTCGCTGAAGATGTACTTGATCTGTCCAAGTTCCTCGTTGAGCGTGGTGGTCCTCGCCTGGGCAGGAGTGTCACTCTTGGGGTAATACATCTTCCTATCCCAGTCTATGTAGAAGCTATTCCCCAGTCGGATGATCTCCACGCTGACACAGAAGCACATAGAGGTTACGTGTGGAAACGTGAGACATAGACAAACACTTTTCCTAATAACTTTTGGTTCTTGCTGATTTTGGTATATATCTCTGTGCATGAACATACCTGACATAGAGAGAAATGGGCACAACTGTGTTAAGGACAATGACGTAGGACCAGAACGTGAGGAAGGCTGAGAGCCCAGCACCAGCCCCTGGTTCACGAGGGAGGAACACTGTGAACACAGAGCCCGCCCTCACCTCCCAAATTGCATTTCCAATGGCCAAAACAGTGCACATGGACGCCAGGAAACCAAAGATCTGAGAGATGATAGAATGCATACAGCTCGGTTATGACAGTAATGTGCAAAACAATTGAAGCAAAATGCAGAAATAAAATAGATACATTTTGGCATGAGAGAAAGGCATTTTACCCACTGTAAGCATAATGTTATTTATTGAATTTATTCTTAGAGAACATTTAGAGTGTTCATGGATGTTAAACTCACACACAACACCAGGACATTCATCAGGTGGTCAATGCTGGTTCGTTTGAATGTTGTCTTTCCACTGTTCTGCATCAGCTTGGTGTCAGGACCTGGAAAGGTTCGATCTTGTTTAGATATGCTGACAACCGTACAGACAGAGGCATGTTTCCTGCTATGAGCTCTCAAACTACTGTGTAGCTGCTTTTAACATGTTTCTGTGGTCGTTTACAATTTTTCTTCACTCAAATAAGCAGACTGCTTGATTTTACTGGCCAATAAATTGACATCATTCAAAATGAATAGATAAAATGTGAATTCAGGGTCGGTTGTGCCGAAGTGATAATAAAGCAGAGACAAAGATTAGTAGCCTGAAGCAAGCAGTAAAGTTAATGATTACCAAAGTCAGTTTCATTTATTATTAGTCACTGCTATGTTTTCCTGTATTCAGTCTTGTGTAAGATTATTTTAGTGGGACTGATCTGTTGTGTGTATAGGATTTAAACATATGAATAGAAATTTGCCAAGGTTATAAGTCAAACATTTGACTGAATAGAGTTTAATTTCATAATTTTGACAAAGTAAGTAAAAATTGTGAATCTTCATCTCATTATTTCTATTTTTCTCATAATTCCAGTTTTTTAACATAGTAAATTAAAAGGATAATTGTGACATTATATCTCACTGGTAGCTCAAACTTTTGACTTTTTATGTCAAATGTATTTTGACTGTTCATTTTTTGACTGTTGATCTCCATATTATGGTACTAATCGGCCATAAATAACTTTTCTTTTTCTTTAGGTCTATCCAGTCTCTCTGTGTTTTTAGGACCTCAACTCATTATCATGATAATGAGCTGGCGCAAACCAGTCAACTTCATGGCTCTGGTCTGAGACATTGTCTGATTAGACACTGAAACCCCGTAGTAGTGCTGACACAGGTCTAGCAGCTGTCCAAACAACAATTTCCCCAAGGGGATCAATAAAGTATCAATTATTATTATTATTATTATTATTATTATTATTACACGTGACACTAAAAGCTACTGAGAGTTTACCTCCAAAGATGACCAGACCAAAGCACCACTCGGTGTTCCTTAGGGTACATCCTCTGAGCAGCACCTTGTCATTGTCCAAGGCGTAGGTCTGTTCGTTCAGAGTCAGGGTCCCTTTGAACTTGTCTAGACGGTTGTTTGGAGGCTCACATCGCACTTCACCTGAGTGTCAGAGATGAGGTGTCAGCAACTCAGCCACTAAAACAGTTTAGAAGTTTAGGTTGAAAATATTGGGGAATATTAACTATACCATACTACTATACTGGTTATGTCAAATTACGGGTAGCAGTAAGGACAGGAATGCAGAACATGTGTCCAGTCTTGCAACTCAGCTATAGTTTGTCAGTGTTAAACTTATCACTCTACAGGAGAATACCAGATACTGCAGACATGTCAGTCTAATATTAACCAGTGGTGGTATGTAAATAAGCACATTTACTCAAGTACTTTACCAAAATTCTATTTAAGGGTTATTATGACATACAGAGTATTTCCTGTTTTAGGCTACTTAATACATTTCAGACACTCCACTCCACCCATTTTTATTTACTGCTGTTTTGTTTATAAAATTATAAAATATTCAGCTACTCAGTAATATATCATAGTATATAATTGTTGTAATTATCACCACCCTGCTTGCACATTAACAAATTAGTAATATGATTCCAAAAAATCATGTATGGTAAATGTGCAATTTCACATTAATAGTACTTTAAATCATCAATTTTAAAAAAATGTCCACTATTTTTCTTTAAATTTTACAGGCTTGTTTTTCTTCAGTATTGTGACAAGGAAAATTATAAATTATATATATATATATTACTTTCAAAAGAGCACAGACTGCAAACTTTTAATTAGATTGAAAAGTAAAAAATACATTTATCTTGATAAATGTAACCAACCCCATTCTTTCTGTGTTCAAAAATTAATGTCTGGCTCATTGAGAAATATTGTTGAATTATTTTCCTTTTTTATTTCCTTTTGCTTGTTGTTGAATTGTAATGCTTATAAAATGATAATCACTGACATCCCAATATTTTGCTAATGCAATACTTTGTAAAGAACACAGTTTGCAATTCTAAAATTCTTTTCGATGTTGTCTCTTTCAGGCTCTAACCTGTGAAACCAGCCAGTGCCTCGATGTTGTCTCCCATTTCTCCAGTAACAGTCAGGGCCTGTTTCACCTTCAGATTGGTTTCACTGTTGGAGACCAAGAGGACATGGTAAGGATAAGACTGAAGGGAAATCAGAGACAGAACGAGACAGTCGTACGTACTGCACACTCACCCATCTAATTCAGCTGTTTCTACATAGACCAGATTTAGAGGCTCGCTGCTGGAGAGCAACAGAAGGTCTGCCTGACAGATTAAAGAGTTAAATCAGCTGAGAGTTTAAAAGATAAGATAAACTATAGGTTCACTAGTGGGAACTATGTCTTGAATTCAGTGTAGCTGTTTTAGTGTAAACAAGGCTTTAATACAGAGCAGTAATATATTACAAAATACCTATTTGATAAAAAAGATTACAAGCATTTAAATATTTTCTGTAGCATCCATCTACTTACTGTGACGAACTGATTATTCTCCAGTTTGATTATGTCTCCAACCTGAACATTCATCCAGTTTTCATTTCTCAGTCTGCCAGAAACATAAATGTGAAATCAACAGCTGTTTATCTGTATTTTTCTCATGTATAATAGACAAATCTGACATATATATATAATGTGAAACTTATAGCTTTAATGACTCACTCTCCATCAATGAGGACGTTTACCCTGCGGTTATTCACTTGATTGTCGCTTTTGTGTCTGTTCTACTCATTTGACATAAGAGAAAACAGTGTTTGTTTACATGTTTGACTTTAGTTGTATAATTTCTGTCTTAGCATTGTGCAGAATTTCCCTTTCAGACATTTAACAGAGAGAGAGATTTGTTGCCCCCAGTAGACTCACTATGTCATCACTGGCATCCTTGACTGCTGTTATAGCCAGCACCAGGATGAGAGGGACAGCCGTGGTGAACCAAGAGAGAGAGGAGATTTGTGGGATTAGCTGTCAACAGAAAACAGAAACACACACACATGTATTTAAATTGCTTCAATACATTGTATCTCTAGGATTAAATGATGTACTACTGAGATAGGATAGCATTCTTTCACTGTTGTTTCTGGCAAACACTCAGTGTTGGATATGCGTTCAGACTAACTCTGTTGGACTAAGCTCATTTGTGAATGTTGTATATACTGCACATCCAAAATAGGTGAAGTACCTAGATGTCAGGTATAGACCACCCTTCAATCTTCCTCAGCATTAATAAGCATAACTCATGATACTGTAAGTAGATCAACTTTCTAAATATGTTAAAATGTGTTAAAACCTACAGTCTACAACATGGACACAAATCAATAAAATGACTACACATAACTCCATAAACTGTCTGTATTAGAAAAGAGAAAACAAATACTGCCTTACCTGAAGAACAAAGAGGAAGAGGAAGTAGGCATTGGCGAGCCTCCTGAACTGCTCAAAGAGGTTAAGTGGCAGGAAGGTGAAAACGTTGTATTTGGAAGTCTTGATGGCGTTGTTCTGAAGCAGAGGAAAGTGACAGATGACGTTATAGTGGTGTATTCTCTGATATAAATAAGAAAACTCAGTTTTGTTAAGGACAGCAAACATTGTGATTATGGGAAAATCTGTATTCAGTTGACTATATACTCTTATACACTCACAGCATAGTGGTACGACAGGTTGAAAGGTCTGTCATTAGCTCGCAGGTGTCTTTCCTCCTCTGTGAAAAACAAATGATCCAGAGCAAGAGATGGAAGAAGCTATGTTAGAGCAGCACTATGAAAACAAATTTTTTCTGTACAACATACTGTGTGTAAAAGTTGTAGTGCTGTTTAAGTCTGCTGACTTTATACTGTTTTACAAGCAGGATGTAAGAACAAGAAAAACTCAGTTGAAGACATACACTTCCTCCACATTTCATGTAAAGTTTGTATGCATCCAATCTCACCTTGCTTCTTCTCTTTTCCACACAACTGGCCAAAGTATGATACTACAGATCCCATCTTTAGCTCTGTGTCTCCATACTTCACACCTACACAAAGAGCATGTGTTTGACATGTACTAGTTAGTGATTTTCTTTGCAGTTAGAGTATATGGAGATAGCAAATGAAAGAGGAAACTGAGGCAAAAGTAAGTAGGAACCAACCAATTTATTTACATAGGGTCACATATATGTGCGGTTTAGTCTAAAAAAGGTAAACATTAAAATTAAAGGTGTGATTGATAAATATGTATTTATGTAACTTCTCACTTAAAAAAAAGATACATTTGTAATAAATGCAGCCACTCCAGTTAAAGAAGAAGTAATTATGTTTACATTTAAGGTAACATTTAAATGACATATAATAAAAATAAAGGTAACGTCTAGAGAATCCTCCAGACCTTATCTGTGACACAGGGTTGTGAAGATAAAGACACTCCTTTCTCAACCCTTTGTACCAGAATAAAATCTATGGCAGATAACCACAACCAAAATAAGACAACATCTAACTCTGACCCTAATCTACGCTCAACATATAACAAATACAATTAGCACAATATTAGTTGTAAAAGAATACAGTTTCAGGCTCATAGTTCCTGCATCTTGGTCCTATTGTGCCACATAAACACAAAGAAAGTCACCCATTGCCAATGACAAATAGGATCAATTTTTCATCTGTACACACTAAAAGCAGAAACATCATGACTTGCTCAGAAAACCAGTGCCTGCTCCAAGCCACTTACCCTGCTATTGTACATATAATTGTGAAATCAATCTATATTATTGTAAATCAAAGGAGATTGAGCCACAAGGCCTGAACTTTGATAATGTATTTCAAATGGACCTCACATTCCAAAGGGTTCAAAATGAGAAACGGTTTGTCGTCTTTGCCCACAAAAGTGCCATGCTTCCAATGTGATTTCCAAAGAAAACCAATGAAAACCAAACACATACCTCTAACAAAAAGAGATTTCTTGTGTTAAGTCCTGAACACAGAGACACAGGATAAAAAGAAAAAGGGAGGGAAAAAGTTCTAATCCATTGCTTCCGTCTCAGATTAAGCAAAACCAAGGCCCTTATCTGGTCTCTGTTTGGACGTCCAGGCACCGGCCTAATCCCAGACTGAGAAAGGGGGTTTGACTGGGGCCTCTAGCTCGATGAAAGACGCAGGATGGATGACAGGTGAAGTGATGTAGTGATGAGAGAGGCACCTATAGTAGACGTTTCAGGTTTTTGCAGGAATAGCTGGGATCCCTGTGCACCTAACAGCTCGCGGCTTGAGCAAATAGTGCAGCGATCTTTGGACCTGGATGGTGAGAGGGGGCAGTTAAACAACAGTGCAGGCAAATGGCTCCAGCCAATGAGAGCCATCATAAAGTCTGTCGTGTGGGCAGTCAGGTATGTACCACACCCTGTGATGTGTGCGCATGCTTAGGCTGAGAACTTTTTCCATTTTTCAACATCATCTCCATTGATATGCACGTCCAAGTACTTGCAGAAATGGAATACAATATGTGGGCTCGAACACAAAAGAACACTGTGTCATCCAGGAGAACTCAACATGAACCGCTTGCTAAATTAGTTATTGTGTTCATGCATGTGTTCAGGTGCAAGAGCTCTCCACCTGCTAACACTCAGACATGAACACATACTTCCATGCATGTTATAAGAAATGCAGAAATAATGTTTTCAAAGTGCTACAGTGAAACAGTCTATTGCATCTTTCAGAAGATTCACAAGAATACAGAAGATCATGCAAGAGCACTTGTTGGATGTAAACAGGAATGGCTGCATGGCTGCATGGAATGACATTTCACCGCCATTGGTATTTTTTAAGTAGGGAACACTTTACAATAATGATACAATTATTTACATTATTTCATGTAGTAATAAACTAAAAGCTTAACAGTCAACTATTAGTTCTACTAATCACTTACTAATGGTGTTTATAATAACTAAGACATTACCTTAGTTATTACTCACTAACTCGTTAACTAAGGCATAACTTAGAGATCTAAGTTATTATGTAGTAGTTTATAATGATGCTATTAGCATTAGTGTTAGTTATTAATGCAGTAATAACCATAAATAACAGTTAAATACAGTAATAAGCAAAGTAAACTGTTAACATTAAGGATTTGCATGCTAATTAAGGTAGTCAGTAATTAGCCAATGGTTGATAAAGATGTTAATGTCATAAATGAATGACAGTCCAGGCATTTTATTAAGGTGAAACTTTTTTTTTATAAATGTTTGTTTGAGAGTAATGATTGCCCACTTACTTCTCTATCCTCAGACTTGTGACCTCTGTTTGGTAAAGGTTGAGATCAGCGAACACACTCCATAGTCTTCAGGTACAGTAAACATTCCTTAACTAGTGGCCATTGTTTTGTTTTTTTAATCATTTTTATTTTATTCTGCTGAATTATTGTCATGTCTTTTGGCTCAGTGCTCTACTTTGTTTATCATAAGGAGAACCAACGACAAACAAAACCCTTCTGAATGTAAGGAATTTGTTTCTAACATGCCATTTTCTCCTCCTCATATTCTGCCTGTCATGTGTACTTAAGGTGGTGGAACATCATACATGTGTCGGGGACACAATAAGATGCTGAAATGTGAATGGGATTAATTATGAGATGAGTTGGTGGAGGTGAAACAATTAAAATCTCCAGTTGATTTAATTATTAATGGCAGTATAATACCAGCCTCTGCAGTCATAATTGTAATATGATTACCTCTGGGTAAAATTAAAATATTGTTTAACCAATACATGTGAATTGAAATTGCTGAAAAGAACAGATTAAGAGTTTCATAATCATGTGGCCCATACATAAAATCAATCATATATATATAAAAAAAAAGACAGTAGGCATATTTACAGATACTTGTCAAATACTTTATGCAAAAATCATTAATTGGAATGTTTACATGATGACAACATTTCAAAGACAATACAAAGAAAACACCACAAAAATGCAGTTACTGTGATATACTGTAATTGTTAACAGCTACTGTGATTTAGTGATGTGCAAGGGTTAACAAATTTACAAAATATAGAAATAAAAAAAAAGATCAAAAGTGAACATTTGCAACTTGGCACAAAGAACATATATATTACATAATGCCTCTGAAACTTTTGCCCTCATAAACCAATAACATACAGTATTCACACAGTGTGGTGTAACAGGGAGGAGTACAATTCTGTGGTTTCTATAGTTTCTACCAAGGGTGGGTGGTTTAAAAATGTTCACACTCTGAGGTTTTCATAGCAATATCTTTCCTTCATTTTAATGTCTCCATCAGTAATGAACAAATTCACTGGCACACATTTCACAGCATACTATTTCTGTCCATAAAACTAACATATCTTACCATACAGTGATCAGCATTACAAACTATTAAGGAGAATTAAGGGAAACATGTACAAAATGTAACACAGACTGCAAAGAAAGTTCAGCCTACAAATACTCATCATATTCAATCATCAAAGACATCATTATGGGCAAAGGAGTGACCACTTTTCATTGCTGAGAGCCAAATAAATTACAAGGATAAAAGAAAAGATTGAAAAAGATACACTATTAGAATTTTCACCAAAGTAAGGCCACTCATAGGAAAAGTAGAAGAAAACTGAGCAGGAAGTTGCATGTAAACCAAAATAATCCTACACTCGTTACAAACTCATCTGCTGAATGTCCAAATGTTGAGATGTCCTTATTTATTTAAAGAAAAATGTTGTTACCTGAAAGTTCAAGCTGTAATATTAAAATCAATTTACAATTTCGAAAGATGTTTTAATCCTGTAAGAAACATCAGGTTGTCACTATATTCTAAAGGTGTATATATGGTCTTGTAAAGTTTGTTGTGTACGTGTACAATGATACAAAATTAAATCATCCAAACATTGCAATTCTCGAATACACTGATCTGGAAAGAAAAAAACACATCTATTTCCAGCAGTAAACAACATTTTAAATCATGGGCTTTGAAAAGCACAGGCAACAATAAATATGTATAAAAAAAATAAATAAAATAGATACACCATCACGTAAGCCACATGAGCCAAAAGTAGTTTGAGCCAAGAATTGAGCTTATAGAAAGATTTCACCGAAATAAGACTTATAACATCCACAATGTTGATTCCATTCTTCACAAGGCTTCAATCTACAGTAAAACGTGTTTTTGATTAAGCCGCCTCATCTTTCCTAGGAAAAAATTGGAAACTTACAGTGGCGAGGCACACATTTAACTAACCAATCTTTCAAATTAATGGGTTAATTAAGGGTTATTACTTGAAGTACCTTCTCTTTAAACCTTACATGACAGCTTTGTAAAATATAATCATCTTCTCTTCCATTCTGTTCAATAATTGACTTCAAACGTCTCCTGTCGCTCAAACAAAAGACCTCTTTATGAGATAAACCATACGGTATTTTCACATTTACTCAAACATCACAGTGGAGCTACACAATAGGGCATTTACTTGACACATTCACAGCTTGCAGAGTGTAAGGCATCAAACACATGGCCATGTTTGAGTTGGGCTTGTAGGTTTTTAGGTGGGGGTTACTGCACAACAACACTGGGGAGGTGTGGGAACATGTTTTGCCCAGCGTGGCATCCTCTGTTCCCCTTGAGGCTATGGCGTGAGTAGAGTTGATACAAAAACAGGTTAAATGACTGACTAAGTGCTCACTGCCTAGTGAGACAGCTGGTGACTGTGAGGGTTGGGTGAGTCGGTGTCTGTGAGGATGTTTGCTGTACAGCAGCTCTGTAAATAATGTGAAATGTTTGAAGAACACGGAAAGTGAGTGTTTGTCTAAAATACCCAGACTATGAACATGATATGGGTGTTTGTGAGCTTGGCAAGGTGCCCCCAGTCAACAGCAGCTAAGACACATCAAAGTTTTAAGAGTCCACATGGCCATCTATGGGAAAAAATTCCCTGTTTTTTGAGATTCTCCCCTTCTATCCTCCAGCTCTTCTCATCTGCCTTCCTCGGCTGATCGGGTTTCTGATTTCAGCCTCACAAACTCCTTGGCCACGTCATCGTTAGAGCGCTGGGAGAGTATTCGCATGGCGGTGAGTCCGGTGTCGTCCATGTGGATGCGTTGTCCCAGCGGGCACCAGCAGGCACAGTTGCCTTTCTCCATGATATCTCTTAACTGTATCACAGTCAAACCCACCACTCGGTCTGCACGGCCAAAACAATAGTCTTTGACGCAGACTTGCAGCTCGTAGCACTCAAAGCCATCCTGGTTACCCAGAACACTGTGGACAGAGACAGAGGTTTGTACCTTTGGTGGTTAAATTATTACACAGTACAAAAGCAAGTTAGTCACCTGTGAGATATTCTCAGCTAAAGAGTCAACAAAAGAAATTCATCATCATCATCAAGCCGTCATCTGTCGACTTTGGTTAAAACAAATGTCAAAACTTCAGTGATTTTCTTTCCTTAGTCATAAACACTTTACAGAAGGAAACAACTGTTGCTGTACTTACAAGTGGAAGGTCTCATTGAATTTGGGAGACCAGCTGTTGTTCTTGGATTTAGTCTGAAATTTACGTTTCTTGTCGCTGAGATGAGGACCGATCATGGTGACCTCTACGAAGGGCCGGAACATGCCAGACGTTTGCCATTTTAAATCATTGGCTCCCACAACTGTAGTAACACATGCAAACACGTGTATGTTAACACACGTACACAGAGGCGGTTAAGACAGACGATGTAACCAGATGAGTAAATCTTGCACATATATAATATAATTTTAAGTAAACTCAAACTGACCTTTGACAGTAACTTTCCTCTCCCCGTTTCCAGGATGAGTGTACAGCTCAATCTGGACAGACACCTCACCTATTGGCTTGTCCACTGTCAAACCTAGTTTAAGCCAGATACATGAATGAGTTGTTGTTTGGCCCGATAAAGGCAAAAACTTAACATTGATTCACAATGAAGAATCACTATGAGTTGGGGATGCAGCTGGGGAGGCTGGGTTCGGGTTGACCTACCCACCTAATGGCACAGAGTGACAAAATGTGCAAAGGGAGAGTGGGAAGGGAAGGAGAGGAGGGCTGGCAGATGATTTCAATGAAACCTACCCCTGCTGGGCTGTATTTTTTCATTGGGAGTTAACCTAATACCCTTTCCATTGTGCACTGGCACAGAGGCAGCACAGGAGGTAAAGAAAAGATAGCAATCACATGTCAATGAATTCCAGCATCAAATAAGCAAACATACAGGTTCAAACCTAATATAGAGAGGTGTTTTAAATCAAACACACATTGTTCAGCTGGCACCCTCTCCTGGTTTACCATGTGAAAAAAGTTCTTCCTCTGCCCTTCAGGCAGTGACTTAAACTACCTTGTGCGTGTTGGGTGGTCACAAAAGTCTTGATGAGTGTGTCTGTCGTCTGAGTGTAGAGGGACAGAGCGTGGCGTAGCGAGGACAGTTCAGGACTCTTCTCCAGGAATGCCTTCTTTAGCCCGTTCCCTCCGGCATGGAAGTATTGCTGCCAAGGAAACAGGGTGAGTTAGTGTATAAATGTCTGGAGGTTCACCCCTCATCTCATTCACTTCATCCTCCACACAGACACACCAGTTAAAATCAGCTGCTTACACAACCTTTCAGGGTACATGATTAATGGATGAATTGTTGATGAAGCTAATTTGACCCCTTCGCGATGCATCCTAATGAAACCAAAGCCTGCAGTATAAACTGACCTTGATAGTGTCCAGTGCCACATCCATGACAGCACACTGCCTGGGAGACAAGCTTTTAGCCTCCCCTGCCATGTGATCCTGCACAACCAAATGATGGGAATAGAGATGAGTTAGACCCATAAAATTAACATTCTCTCAATATAATTCTCTGGTCACTTCTTCAGAGACTGGTCAACACTGAGCCCCAGCAGGGAATTTAAAGTGACATGAAAAATATGGAAGGCTTTATAATACCTTGAGTTTAGAGAGCTGACCCAGTTCTTTTGCAGCTGAGAGGATATGTGCTCCCTGAAGAAAAAAAACCCCCAACAAAGTTGCTACTTTCAGATGCATTTCATCACTGAAAAGTCAAACCAATTAATAATATCAACAAATGCTGAAGTGAACAAACATTAGACTTACAAAGGTATCGTTGCCTTGTGGCAGGACTATGGTCTTCTCCAGGCTGCTCATTACGATCCTCCACAGTTCCTTAAGCACACGCTTTAATACAGTCTTCTCACATACAGTTGCGAACAGGGTCAGCCTGCAAAAACACAATACAAAGGTTTTATTTAGTGTGGACTCGAGAGAGTGTATACAGTGGCTTGAGAAATGATTCAGATCCTTTTTGCTCACTTTGTTGAATTGTAGATTTATTTTAAATGAATAATATCACTGGTCATGTCCACTTGTCCATTAATCTACATACACTAACACACAATGGCAAAGGCAAACTACTGTATGTTTTCAGGAATTTATGCAAATATAATATTGGAAAGCGGTTCAGGAGGAATGGGATAAACTGCCCAAATCTAGATGTGCAAAGCTTATGGAGACTTAACAAAGAAAACTTGAATCCCAAGGGACTTTGACAAAGTATTGAATTAAGGGCCTGAGTACTTTTATAAATGACAGATTTCGGAGTGTAAATTGATGGGTAAAATGGAAATTGTAAATGTACAACATAATAAAGTGTACAAAAAAATGAAGGTGTCTGTATACATTCTGAAGCCACTGTATATGGAAATTATATTCAAAAGAAAAAAGCTGGAAGACAAAAAAGGGAAAGAAATAATAGAAATAGCTGCAGTTAGATTCCTAATGAAGGTAAAGACAAGTCAATATTAATCATTGCACTCACTTTCCATCCAGGAAATCCATGAGTGGCCGTAACATGTTGTCAGAATCGGCTTCCACTTGGTTTTTGTTGTTGGCGTTGAGAGGTCCTTTGATCTGGTACAGAAGAGACGCCATCTGCCGCATACAGTCGTTGATACGGCTCTGGAAACTGGAAAGAAACAAAATCAATTAGCACTAATGCATGTAAATTTACTGAATTAACTGTATTTGAGAGAGTGTGTATGTGTGTGTGTGTGTGTGTGTGCACTGTATATATACCTGTTCCCAAATGTACTGCTAAGCTCATCCAGCACATTGTTCAGCTTCACCTGCAGGTCATTCAATAAGTCACTGGCCTCAGTGTCCATCTGCAAAAAGACAGACAGATACCCAGAGGGTTTAGTGCCTATGGCTATTCCTTTAACTTCCCAAAAGCTTTCCTGCACAATGCAGAGAATATGTGCCAACTTTCCTCCACACATGTAAGATATGAGAACCTTTAACAGCAGTTCATAAAAGGGTCTTATATCAGCTTTTGGTCGAAACATCTCCTATTAACTTTTAACATCTTACAGCTGTACATCAGTGAAAAAGCTAAAAGCTACAAATAACCAGTAGTTGTGTTTCATCATGCTATTATGAAAATAGGCACATCAGTCTGTCTGCAGTACTTCACACAATGTCAAAGGATGCAAAAAGAATGAGAGGCGAAAATCATAATTTAGATTTCTCTCTGGTTGTACTACACTGTGCTGTAATGGTTTGTATTCTTTACTCATGTAATTTGGAAAAGTCCACCAGACAATATGAAACATGTTAAAAAAGTTAACTCATACATCTGAGCAAACCCACTTTTTTTCTGGCAGCCTCCAACTTTTAAAAGAAACGTTGAAAAAAAAAAGTTATTATTACAAGAAATGTGTCACAAGTAGTGACTCTCGCAAGCACAGGATGAGGGAACAAGTAGGAAAGATCCATGAATTTCTTTCAGTATGTCTAACCTAAGTATACTGTGGTATCATCTAAATAAGCACTGCCTTGAGGGGAGCTAAGTCATATGGATGAAGGCATGGTGTGGCTCATTAAGTCAATGATCCAGGCCTTTTGATTCATGGCCTGTCAGGTCACCATTAGCGAGGAGAGAATGAGAAGTTTCTGCTACGCGGCACAAAGGGAAGGCTTCAGGGGAAGGAAACAGCAGCTAGAAATAATGTGCTGGTTGTGTTTTGTTTTGCCTGCGAGTATTTCTGTGTGGAAGGAAGATTGATATGCATGTGTCTGCACAACCTCACTCACCTTTTCTTCAAATGCACTTTCAGTCTATGGCAGCACAGAAAGGTGGAGGGTAACACAGGACAACCTCAGTTAACTGTCATTTTCCATTTGCAGGTTGACTTTTATTTATACTAAGTCAGAACCCACAGAGGACCAATGACTATTATGCAAAGTGCTCACACAGCACGTAACCTACCTTTACTACTGGAGTATCCATCTTTGTGTGTTGTCAATGTTTTGAGTTAAAAAAAAAAAGAAATAAAAATGGAAACTGTCAAAAAACTGTTATGTTAATGGGTTTCTATAAGCTACTCAAAATTAAAATTGCAATACAATAATAAAAAAATAAAATAAAATGAAGAGAAGGTACAACATAAAATTCTGATGAAATTCATTTATGGGGAAATGAGTGACCAGTCTTGAGGAAAGACCAAGGAAAATGCTGCTGGATGTAGGCAAATCACCACAGACAACAGCACAAATTGCTCACAATAAACTCCACCATGAGAACCACTGGGGTGTTTTGTATCAGTAGGGCTAAATATCACTGTGATGGTGCTGGGAGTAGGATCAACAGGGAAACGGAGCGTGAGAATAACTTGGATTCCAAACACAATGCAATGTTGGTAAAACCACTTCAGACTGCAACAAACCTCAAGCTCAGATTTCTCTCCTTCTTCCCCTATTTCCTCCTCATCTTCCTCACTTTCCTCAAACTAGAAGTGGCAGTGAAAAGATAAAATAGCAATTTACTGCTAGAAGCTCAAGTATATACAACAAAGTCTTGTTCTAAGCTAATTTTGGCATATTAGAAGCAATGCATTGAATATCTGAGTATATGCAGTCATATATCACTAAACATGAATCCATATACTGTTGCTAGCTGCCATGCAAGCATTCCATTGTTGTGGTAGACAAAAAAAATTATACCATGCAAAGGCAACATACATACAGTTATTTGGTCAAAATCTTAACTCCTGACTTTGACTTTTTTCTTCTTTTAAAAAAAAAAACATATCTCAGTTGAGATAAAGGGGTGGAGATTATGCGCTCTCTTCTCCCAGCAGCAGACGCACCAGCAGCAGTCGCCTGAGGGGCATTCATCCTTTTGATTTCTTTTTTAGTATTTCTTATTTCTTTGGCATGGCTGTCTTTGTAGCCCCATTTTAACGGCTTTGTATCTGTTAGGATTAGCTGAAATGTTGGATTAGGTTTAGTTGATAAACCTGGCCTGGGTGGCTTTCCTATTTTGCAGATTTCATCCAGTCTGCCATTTCCTTGTTTTTTATTTGCTGTTGTTTGTTTTCTTCAATTTTTGTGGTTTAATGCAATTTTTGCTTCATAATTTTTGAGTAGAACAAAGAAAAAAAAACCATAATGTTTATCTGCAACTTCCTATCCCAGTTTTTCTAATTTTCTATCTAATTTCCATGTTTTTATTGCAACTAAAGATTATGCTCCTCTATCATTTAGGGAATATTACAAAGTTGGTTCAAAAACCTTCTTCATAACCATGTAGTAGATAAACATTTTCTGCACGTAGCACAGGTGGACAGTACTGATGACCCAAAAAAGATCAGCATTCAATCAATCAAAAATAAAAGTTCAAATGAAACAGGCTAAAGCATAACAATAAGGAAACAATTTACATGCAAATACTGTTGCATGTATGGTTAGCTACTAAAGGAAAATTCCACCATGAAGTCCTCTTACACTTTGTAGATCCTTAATCTGTGATGTTCAAAGCCACTTTGTCTTTCACTGAGCTTTAGTGCAGTCTAAAAGTCTAAAATAAGCCCTTTCATACACCCATCATTATTTAGATATATAAATGGATGGCTAAGGATTGATTACAATACAGTATAAACAGTATAAAATAGACTAACAGTACACTGTAGACATTCACATTACCCACCAAAGCCTTTGCTTCCTCATCCTCAGTTATAACCTGCTGTCCAAGCCAGAGGAAGAGGAAATATTCAAAACAGTGCAATACTGTACCAATAAATATAAAAATGCACCTTGATGGAAACATACCTCCTCTCCTGCCTCCTCCTCCTCCTCTTCCTCTTCCACAATTTCATTTTGCTTTAATTGTAAAGTGAACAAACTGGTTGAAACTTGGGCTACAGTTATAAACAGCTACAGTCATATAACCTATCAAACACCAGTAAAATACTACACTACAGCTACAATAGACATAGGAAAGCACTACATGCAAACATGTTAGGGATTCAACGCAGAGAGAGGTCACTGCTGAAAGAGGCTACTAATTTTCCTAATTATAGCCACGCTTAGGACACTGACGTGGAAGACTAAACTAGGTATCTGTTTCAATATTCTCTGGTCTATTAGGCAGCACTAATCTTTGTCACACACCAGGACATCATATAGACCTTAATGAACTGCCTGACTGTAACATAGCATTCACAGCAGAAACAACGTCCACTATGGCCTTGTCAGTCATCTACTTCACATGGTCTTTTAACTACTGCAACTGTACATACCCGTGCTTCCTCTGTTGCAATCTGATACACAAGAGATACGCAAATACAACTGTTGTAAAAATAAACCACTTCTAAAATATAAATATCTACTTCATCACTCTTTTTCTGTTGACAATAATCCATTAATGCATTAAAAGTATCACACTGGATATTGTTACCCATTCTGCATGACACTATAGAACATTAAACTCGCTTACTCTCACGTCCAAACCTTTGTCTCCAGACCTACCTGTTTGGCACCCATCGACTCAAACATCTTCTCCAGCTGGATTCGGAGCTGCTGGACATTATTCATCAAGACACAGGGCTACAAGAGGACACATAGAAAAAAGAGATATAGTCAATTCCATGTGCCTACAATGAGTACACACATTAGTTTAAATTTAGTTAATAATTCACCTTTGGAAACATTAGAGTCTGATCAATGTTTGGTTGGGTAATAATGGTTTGTGCAATGTAAAAGTAAAGTAAAAGTCTCAAGAATATTTAAACATTTTGATTAAATGTATGTTATATTGTGTGCTGTGATCTACAGCAGTGAACATCTGAATTTACAGGGACATAGTGACACTAAACAAGGGTAAAACTTACAATCTTCTCCTTGTCTATATATGAAGGAAAACTCTTAGTCAGAATGGAACTGTACTGCAGAAGGACTTTGGCAATAGTCTGCAAAAATGAAGAGGAAAAATCATTAAACTGAGCATGAACCAAAAAAGATTATGTCTAATTAAATTGTTGACTGTGTTTAATGAGTGGATTATATTACAGGAGAATTCCCTGGTGTCCCTTAATACATTCTCTGCCATCCAGGAAAACAATTCCCAAAACATAAATAATATAATAATGCCCAAATATTCATTTACTTTTAATGAGAAAATATAAAATTCCCTTCACAATGACTGTGAATGTCCCTCCAGACAGGTTTATGGTTTCATCGTCCACTGAAGTGAGTTACCTTGGAGAAGCGGCGACTGTACTGGGCCATGACGTTAGGGTCAGGACATTCGAGTTTCTTTATGATCTCAAAGCTTTGGTTGAGCTGGGTGAAAATGTCCACCACAGAGCAGGAGAACAGAGCATGCTCAGATGTCTGTTGGAACTGAGATGGCAAAGGAGAAAAACACAGTTAGTTATTAGCGACATTCATTCTGTGCATACATAAAAATGTGTGGGTATGTATAAATGTACTTTCCCCATCCCAAATTTACAATGCCTATGAAAATAAAACCTCTTGGCCAAGGTAAAAGCTCAGTTTTAATTTACTTACTCCATCTTTTTTGTCTCTCTCCAGAGCTCCATGCATAAACTCCATAGATACATCCTCATTTTCATCCAACCACTGTAGCACAAACTGTAGGAACCATCTACAAGGGAAAATAAAAATTGGCAGTTATTATTATTATTTTTGTTCCAAAATAATAAACTTTTTACTGCGTTTTACTGATGATATGCAGTATCTCTAACCCATATCTGGTTTAGGAGTCAATTAATCAGAAAGTCAAAACGTTTTGCACACAGGCACTTACGATGGGTAGTCAGGAACAACATCCTTAAAGTTTGGCAGGTCCTTGACATATTCATTGTAGAGCCACTTGACCTTAAAGTGCAGGTTCATGTAGTCGGTGCTTTTACATAGTCTGTGCTTCTCGTGCTCTGCAGATTTAACATAAGGAGACAGTGAGATTTCTGATAAGTTTTCACTTTCACATTTGCTCCCCCTGCTTCCTAAATCATCAGTGAGTCAGTTAGCTAAAATGAGCAGACTGACTGACTGCTATAGTTGTAGCTTCACACAGTATTTAATGTACAGATATCGGTGTGGTATCAATCCTCTCCTCCATCTGACACTAAGCAGAAAAGTGAATAAACATGTTTACCAGTAAAGGTAGCCTAACTCAATTCTTCTTAGAAATGCATACCCTAAAAATAGGACTGATCAAAATTTTTTGTGCATGCAAAATGTCCTGTAAAAGGCAGATTGTCATAAAGACAAACCACTCAGACAGTATTAAGATTAACCTGAACTTGAGATCCATTACTCTTTAACATCATTATAAAAATTGATACTTTTTTAGAAGTTTAGCAAATTCTCCCAGGACTCATTCGATCTCTAGTACATTTTTCCATCAATTTTTAAATCAGCGCAGATTGAAAATGAAGGGGCAACCACTTCTGTACTTTATGCAGTTAAACAGATATTTCACATGATAGTCTGTGTAGGGTAATTATCTTAATCTTAAGAAAGGGTTTGGGGTAAAAGCTGGCTGTCTCTGAGGAGAGGTGGTGCTGTGCAGTAAAGTACAGGGCAGTCTAGAGAAGCCCTTGAGAGCTATAAGCAGATTTCAAACCCTGCACAGTTATTATTTCACTCTTTCAATTCTTCCCTACTATTATATGTTTTTACCCCAAACTTCTGTTCTCTTCTGCCCATTTTCAATTTTATTAGAACTTACTCTTTACCCCTTGGACCTTCACTTCTTCCTTTCATTTCTAGTAGTTAAAAAGATAACTCTGCAATCCAACACAGCACAATAATATTCTAAAGACTGTGATTTGGCTCTATCACATACTACAGAAGCTGCTCCAAAGGAATGGCACTGAGAGATATAATGACAGAGGAAAGGTTCGCATGTAATGCAAATGATTTTCACTTTACTCTGTGTCACTAATACAGCAAAACAAGACACCCTGAGTGGATAAGAAGACTTACCTTCCATAGCGTACTTCATGTCTTGAGCAAACAATGTCCACATAACCTCTGCTGACACCTTTCCTACATTCAGTTCTTGAGGGAATCTGAAAGAAAAGTGACAGTATGACAGACAAATAAATCAATAATTCAAAGTAATAGAAGTATAATATTAATCTTACTAAATTCTGAGACCAAGTAAAGACTGGGAAGCCATGGTATAACAACTTAATTGTGACTTCTGGAATGGATTATTAACGAAAATTCTTCCTCCTCTCAAATGCAAAACATTGTTCAAGATTTATTCACGTAGTCTGTTCCTGCTGTTTTAACAGAGGAACGATAAAGAGAGTGTATGCCAATTACTAACTGGTTGAGCACAGGTGTATAGGAGTTTCTGTCCTCTTCAATGATGGAGACAATGAGCATGATGAGTTTGGGCCAGAAGTCCAAGTTCTTGATACTCGGACCCTGCTCCTCCAAAGGAAGCTCCTCTTTG
This sequence comes from Sandelia bainsii, assembly GCA_032362345.1. Classification (NCBI taxonomy): domain Eukaryota; kingdom Metazoa; phylum Chordata; class Actinopteri; order Anabantiformes; family Anabantidae; genus Sandelia; species Sandelia bainsii. Next base: position 16,944,803 of record JAUMHL010000015.1, read on the forward strand.
TTCTGGATTAGAAAAGAAAACACAGTCAGTGGGTAAGAGGTTTAATTCAAGTTAACTTAAAGTTGTCTACTATGGTGGACATGGAATGTTTATTGCAGGATAACGTATAACTAGATATCCAGACACACTCACTGTGTCCACAGGTTGGTACTGTCTGCTGTACAGCTCGTGGCAGTTATCGAAGATGTAGTCATATGTAGAGCTGAGACACGCCTTGACACAGTCCCTCACAACCTGGCTGGCTCTGGGCGGAGACTGTAATTCCTGGACCTAAACAACACATGGAGATAGAAACACTGGCAGTGAATGACTACAAAGAGTAACTAGGGCTTTATCAGCGTGTAAAACAGAATACTGTTCATCTTATTAATCAGGTAGTGACTTTACTGCCAAGCTATGGCAAAATACACCATTTAAAAGTCAACAACTTTCTATGATCCTGCTGTGAGCAACTATGGATTCAATATATGAAACACTGAGCTACCTTCATCCTAAAGAAGGTGATGCTGGTTAGAAGGTCCACAGTGGATTTCAAATCCTGCAGGCGATCCTTGCTGCTGGCTGGAAAGTGGTTCTACAGGACAAGGACAGGATGTGTTTATAGGAAGATTATTACAATAAATGTGGAACATGGTGGAACATGTAGAAAAAGTAACTTTTGGATTTTTTTTTGGTTTGACAAATGTTTTACATTAATAGCTTTTCCTATGGGAAAATATGTTCCCTAATTCAATGAAAACAGTGATAAATAAAACATTATCAGCACTTCTGAAGCAATATTTCAACATCAAGGCAACAATATTTAACTTTTGAAAACAATATCAGCCTTTAGAGATTAGAGATTTAGCAAAGTACAATCACAATGTTACCCTGTACGTAGAGAGGTCAATGCGCAAGGAGTTGTGTAGCTGGTCTAAGAGCTTGACAAAACGCTCTTTCTGTATGGTAAAGAAAAGAAAAAATAAATGATAAGAGATGTTTATACAGTATATGTTTGTATTACATGTAAGGAACAAATACAAGGAAAGAAGTCGCTTGTGTGTGCAGGTGCTACAGTACTACCTACCCCAAAATTGGAGGCAGCAAAGCGGTCAGAGGCAGACACATTGGTGGAGGCGGTTGTGTGGGCATAGAAGGCATTGATATTTGCCAGCAAGGTGCTCATCACTGCAGGAACACCAGGACACATATACTTTGACGACAGGCAGGCAAAGTGCCTGTAAAAGAAAAGCAGAAACAGAGTTTGGTAAAGACCTTGGCAGCAGGACTTGTCTTCTTCCCATTTCTACCTGTACACATTTACAAAGACATTTCATGGAGAAGAGGCTTTGGCAAAGCAACACGAGTGTACAGAGTGAATAGCTATGTCTGTATTTGGTCAGCCCATGTCCTCTCAAGGGTCTTGTTTTCTCTTAATGATCCCTATTAGGAACGGACATTTCATCTTCCCATTAGCTAGCTGGCACGTTTAGACTGAATGATGGCCCATTGGAGTGTGCTTTCGGTGAATGATGAGTGGAGCTAACAGGCATCTGTATGGTGCATGACATTTCATGGAGACAAATCCATCCTCGGCCCATTTATAATCGACTTTCTTTCATTTGGAGGCCAACTGGGAACGACAATAGCACAGAGAGGCCCTTTGGTATGAGAGAAAAAGGCAGAAAGTCAGAACGAGGAAGAGTGAGGATGGAAAGGACACAAACACACAGACAGGTAGAGACAGGTGTAAGGAGACAGTGTTTATGTTCACTGTGAAGACTCAGACTCACGTCATGGCCTGGTATATGGACTCTATCCCATAGCGCATAGCAAACTCATCCACTATTTCCTGTGCCACATCATCAAAGTAGACTTTCCATGCATCATCTCCACGAGCCTCTGGGATTTTCACCACACCTTGGCCGAGCACATCGGTTGAATGGTGGAAATGGTTCTTTAATAGATAGAAACGATTGTGTTAATGTCATTTGAAATACACTGTAACATTCAGTGGAATGGAAAAAGGAAGATGAGAGAAAAGATATTGCAAAGTGATAGTGACTTAGATCTGAAGCAATTATATGAAGTATATGAAGTGGGCCATGCTCAACAGCACTTTAACAGGATATGTGTGTCTACAAATGGGCTAAAGCCTGTTGTACAACTAATGGACTTAAATACCTCATGCAAACAGGTGTATTGCACATGATATGGCGCTACTTTCTCCTCTCCTTTGATCTCCACGTTTATTTGGAGGCGGATGGCACCTGACACTGCTGACTTGTCCGTTCTCTTCTCTGTAATTCAACACAAATACAGCCATGTGGTTACATGGTCACACAAGCACTCAAATATCTGCACATTCTTGATTCATAACTCCAATCCAAATCTGTGACACAGAGGCACATGAAACCAGGTCTGTTAACACAACACTAATTACAGACTACTAAGATGGCAGTTCTATTGTAGGGGGTTCTGTTTCTACAGTGCAGGCAGTGCAACGACGACAACTCTAATAGTCCTCCAGCTGATTGTGAGAGAGACAATGGCAGTGGGCTGTATGAATCCGTTTCTGATCCCCGCAGACACTTGAGCTAGAGCTTCTCAGGAGGTGGAGTACTCGGCGGCTCACCCCTGCTATTTGCACTGACAGGCACATCATTAGGGGTAATTTGTACATGTCTGCAGAGTGGTCGATTTCCGACTACAGTGCTGCTATTTGATAATCACACATCAAGAGAAGAAAGGGGGAGAGTAAAAACAGCTGGGAAGAGAGAAGCAGATGAGAAGCAAAATAAATGTCTGTGTGTTAAATAACTGCTCATTAATTTAGCTCAAAATTCTAATTCCTAATGAATCCTAACCACATTTTGTTGATGCGATTAGATGAGGACTTCGTATCTACCAGTTTAAGAGCAATAACAGCAGATTCAGGGGCACATTCATATTCAATGCCATGAGGTTCCAGTGGCAGATTTATTACTGCCATGGTAAAATCAATTTTCCTTCAATCAAGTAGAAACAACACTTGTGGTTATAAACTGAAGTCCTGACTCTTACATACAACATGCATGTGGTAATGAGGAGTGTTTTTATAGGACAGAGCTCAAAGCAATATGAAATGATGCATGGGGCGGTTAAATCTATCAATCAGCTTCTGGGAAATGTTAATAGACCAACAGTGAGGTGATGTTTGGATAAAAGCAGTTTGACAACATCTGGCAACACAACAGAGATGCTGAGACAGTAATTCAGAAATATAATTCTAAAGATCTTGCAGTTTATCTGTTTTATTAAAAATGATAAGATCAGGAAGATATTTTATCCTGAGTTGCATCAAATCTCCCTTTATTCATGCTATAAAACCAGTGCACTAAAAACAGCATAAGGGACTTTTGTAAGTGGAAAATATCTTCATACACCAGCATAAACAAAATGAATAAAGCTTTTTTCCCCTAAAATCTCAGTCTCAGATGATGATTGAGTATGTGAAAAGGGAGCTACGCCCCTAGCAAACACAACGTTTTCAAAGCTTGCCAGTGAAAGCCAGTATTGTCATGTAGAGCAATGTGGGCTTTAGTGCAGCTTGTTGCCTGTGCAAAAAAACATCACTCCAGGCAAAACAAACATAAGTAATGAGGTTCAAACAAACCCCTGACTGAACTTCCTGGAGACACAATTCTTAACACCTAATGGAAACATGCAAATGTGCTGTGTGGCTGTGGTTGTTGTGTTGTTCAAATCACAATCAGATCATATGATTATATAACATAAGAATAATATCAAGAACTCAACATTAATGATAGGCATTCAAATAAATATACACTGATCAGACACAAGTGTTGTAAGACACATTTTCCCATGCTGTCCCCTATCCACCATAATGTTAAAACACCCAGATTGTGGATTGGTGTATAAAAGAAATGAGAATAGTAACATTGAAATTTCAGATGACAGGCAAAACATGTTAAGATCCACACAACTCAATCACATATTCATAGACATGGAGGGAATAGTGATTAGTTTCACTCTAAATATTCATTATTCTTCATAGAGCCTATAAACACAACAAAACAGCGCACTGACCAAGGTTGTACCAGACGTCCATTTCTCCGCTCAGCGTTCGAACTTCAATAATACTCTGGCCAAGGAAATCATCAGATTCCCTCTTGAGACGCTGCTTCACCCTCGACTTGATGTCATCATCCTCGTCCCATACACGCACTTTGATTCGGTCTGAAGAATTGTGGCATTCACTAAAAAATAAAATACGTAAACTAAAGAATAATATAGAATACAATTTCAAAGAAAATAATGATATACTTTATTGATCCCTTTGGGATAATTGTTGTTGGACAGCTGCCTGACGGTACGTGTCGGCGCTACTACGGAGTGTCTTGTCCAAGAACACCTCTACATATAGCTAGGAGGAGAATCGAACAGCTAACCCTGGGGTTCAGAGATTACTGCTCTACCAAATGAGTTTTTTGAAAATATGTTTACACAGCTATTGCACAGTACATTGTAGGAGTACTCACATTATTAGAAATATGGACATTTTACAACCAGGAAATGTGAGCAACTTACAAATGGTACTTTTCCTCCCAGACAGGATTGAGGTTGCCATAAATGGTCTTAGTTCTCTTCTTGGTCTTTCCCACTTGAACAGTGACATATGGATCACTGGATCCTGTCTTGTCCTTAGCCTGAAGTCCTTGGGCACAAACAACTAACACAATGGCGAAACAAAGGCATAAGAAAGAAACATCAGTACATAAGCAAATCACAACTTGTAGTAAATTTGATGTTGAGAATAAAAAAAAACCATTGTGGTTGGGTGGATGTTTTTCTGAGGCAAACCTGTGATGGTGATCTTGGCTGACCACTTTGAGGTCCCATCCAGTACGCTCTGTTTAATGGTCTTCATTTGCTGTGCATGAATGGCTTTGCTGATAACAAATGCTTCTCTGATAAGTTCAAAGATTTCTGGTTTGTTCCTTTCCCTTATCTTCATCCTGTCCTTCATGGCCATAATGATATTCTGAGTTCGGTCTTCAGCTCCATGTTTAGAGCTTTTCTCTGCAGCACCTAAATATTTAACAAAAATGTATATGGAATCAGAATCAACTGAGATGTCTTCTGTAGTACCAGTGTGAACATGACACTGAACACAGAACTGACAACTTTGTTTAAATGTTTTCTGGGGAGTACTCACGCTGCAAACAGTCGGCATTCAGCAGCTCTTGGCACTTCTCATGGCACTTGACCCCACACTCGGAGCAACGCATGCCTTGGCGGGCAATTCCCCACAGCAGCCCCTCACACTCATAGCAATATGTGGGCGTAGTGGCAGTCCACACTTCAAAGTTATGTGGTGTAGTGCAAGATATAGGATAGATGAGAGCCTGTAGAGTCTTCTTGTACACATGGTTTTTCTGGAGAAGGAAGAACCTTTCCTTAGTGCTAATACACTGGGGCATCATAAAAGCAATGAACTTTAAAATGATAATCTTTCTTGTGGAACTGATGATTTAATCAATCTATAATGACAATAGAAACATTTAAGTGGTATATTCACCAGCTCCTCATCCTTGATTGAGGACCGTGCAGCCATAGCAGAGGCGATCCCCGCCTTCCTGGCCTGGACAAGGGCCTGAACAACAGGTGACAAAGGAATTTCTTTAGTTAGTATTTTATAAACACAACCACAACCAAGCACACCTCAGAAATATCACTATGCGTATGAAGTTTAGCATAATTTAAAAGGTTGCCAGGGTTATAAAGGGTGTGAGTAGGGTTATGTTGCTCCCATTGGTGAATTCTATCCAAATGACTTAAAAACCCATGTAAGTATTATTAGTTTCACAAAACTAGTGAAAATGAGAAAGTTGAGAAAGATTTACCAATCCAAAAAACAATAACAGGACTACCTGCCACAATTTTTTGTGTTGTAGTATTTACTACACATATGCTTTTGTGAATGCTATGGTCCAGATAAGAAAATCCAAACCAAAAGGCAGAGGAATGATTTCTTGATTATGTATTCTAATGATAATATAAAGTAGAAGAAACGCTACCCATGACCAAAAGGATGCATGCAAATGTTATCATTTGTGTTAAACGAGAGGTCTGCAATCAAACACATCAACATGCTATAGTGATACATGTTTGAGGTAACTACCATTTTATTTGTCCTAATTAATATTTTGTACTTAAGTAGGAAAGGGAGTGGCATCTGGGTTCTATTAACTTACCATAGCCTGACCAAGGACAGTGAATGCATTCAAGAGAGTTGTGGGGAATAGTTTCAGGTTTAAAAGAGGAGGGAGAGAGAAATTAGCAGTCTGGTTTTATATTTGTCTCCATTTGTTTATAACAATCTCATCCCAAATTCAGCTCAAAGATGAAATGATAAGTATAATGTCTGTGGTGGTCTCACAAATAGAAAGACATGCACTCAAATAAAGAACACAAATAGGGCAATACATGACATACTGTACTGTATATATAGCAAAGAAATTACAGATTAGTACTGACCACATCGCTGACCAAGGGGATAGGCTTCTTTTTACGCAGGTCTGGCATGCTATCAATTCCATACAGACCAGATCCACCTCTATGCACCAAGAAAAGTAGTATAGTAAGTGAATGAAAAGGCCTCACATAACATAACACAGAAGTAAGCAAACTGGCATTATCAGTATAATCACAACATGGTGCAACTACATTACAGTCACACAGATATTCAAATGTTGAACTTACTGCTGATCCAGTCATTTATTAAAATACACACAAATATCACGCAAAACAGTGACCAGCAAACCACTTGCAGATGTTAACGAAGACTTACCCTGGTTTGATCCAAGCCTGTCTAACACTGGGTTCTTCTTCATCCCGAACCTACAAGATTTCAAATGTGACAATTTATAATATTTACAATATAGCAGTAAATGATAAGACAATGCAAAGTTCAATTTGGTTGAGTTTCACCTCTCTGATGTTACAGAACATGCAAAGTTAAATAAAAGTGATCATGGTTTTAAAACAGTGCCACAAAAATATTGTTACAATTTAAAAGTAAAATCTGTTTAAATAACTTTTTTGCTCACAGCCTGTTTTCAGAGACATCCTAGATAACCAGCAAGCAAGCGAGCTTTGGTCAGGATTTCACAAAATCATGTTAACTTGGGAACTATGCATGTACATGTATGTAAAGATTTGCCTCTCAGATGACAGAAGTTTAAAGTAGTGATCCCTCTGAGGTTCATTCTCATAGTATTGTGATAGTGTTTTAAAAACTAAGCAATACTTAATGTAGCTGCCTTAACCCTAAATAAAACAGGAAATCATACTCTAATGCTACCACAAGATGCTAAAGTATTTGTTTTTACAGAATAACTGAAGTGATCAAACTGTTCCAGAATAAAAAGTTTTCATTATATTACATATCGACCCATATGTGACCTTACATGCACACAAGTATTCCCATTGTCAAAAATAAGCAAGAAGGAAAAATAAATAAATCAAAAGTCAAAGTCAACAGAAAAAAACAATGTAACTTAAATATAGAGCTAATGTTACATAGGTAACCTGATTATCTTCTCTTTCAAACTCTGCAAAGGAAAAAAAATCACAGAAGAATTAGAAATCATGTGGAGCAGCAAAATTGTAAACATAGTTGAGCATCTTTGCAAAACAGTGCTTTAACAAGAGATAGCAAATCAACTAATGGTTTTCAGATCAAGTGTTAATATTATGCTTTATCTATTTTTAAAAGGAGATACTATTACACTATAGTAATGCCATAGTGTAGATGTACATTGAATTGGACTGCTATCCAATTTGAGAAAAACACATTACTTCATTTAAAAGCATCCGTAAAAATACCTGGGATGAACTCGTCTTGAGACTGGGATCCCTGAGACCCTTGAGAGCCCTGGGACCCTTGAGTAGATTTGGACAATCTATGGCGGGTTTGCCTCTTTTCCCTCAAAATGCGCTGGAAATTAGCAATGCGCTCTCTGTGGCTGGCATCAATAGGCTTCCCTTGGCCAACCTCATCAAGAATGTGGTTTTCCCTAATTGGACTTAACCTCACTTCATCTGTAGTGGGCACTGGAACGAGTGGTCTCTCGCCCTGCCTTGGTGGAGAATGGTCAAATTTTGACAATTCTGTATCAGTTGGACATTCTTTTTTGCTCTTAGATACTTCTACAGAGTGATACTTAGTAGGTGTGTGGAGAGAGTGTAGGGATGCTTGAAGACTGCATGGCAGGTCCTCAGGTGTCTCATCGCAACCCACATAGACAGAAGCCTCGCTGTCTTCCTTTGGAATGCCAAACTGAGTGCAATTCTCTGTCAGACTAACTTTGGAATCTATGTACTCTGTACTGCTTTGCTCCTCCTTGGGTTCACAGATTTGCCTTACAGGGGATGGGCAAGTCTCAGATCCACCATCATCTTTCACACCTTCAGGGTTGGATCCTTCCAATTTTTTCAAAGCCCCTTTCAAAGCTGACTTGAAAGAGACAACTGCCTTGCTAAAGGTTCTTACATCAAAACCCACAGGAGTCTTGGGTGTGCCCTGAGAACCTATTTCAGGAGACTCCTCTGATGATTCTTCTGCTTCATCCTTAGAGAGGCTGTGATCTGTCCACTCCCGGTCCAAACTGTCAGTAGATCCAAAATCAAGAGTGTCACCAGAAGAAGGACAATCATCACACACTGAATGTGGCTCCAGGTAACTATCATCACAATCTGTCAACAGCACAGTAGAGCAACTGAGGCTTCTGGAGGGCCCACTGTCCAGTTCATTTGCACAAGCATCCATGGTGTGATAACCTGAACTATGCGAGTAAGGGCAGTTTGTAGCACAGTCACATTCTGGGTTTTCTTTTTCAGTTTGTAGTTCCACCATACTTGACGAACTGGAAGGAGACTTGTAATGGAGTCCAAACAGTAGGGAGAGATGCTCAGAACTATTATGAGATGAGACGGAATGACCTGGTGTGCTGCTTTGTGTTTCCTCCATGGTGCACTTATCCAAACCACCAAGACAACTCTCTGGCGTTTCTGCACTATTTGCACAAGAACAGATGTCCTCCTCATGCCAGCCTTCTTCACCAGTCTGCATATTAACAGAAAGCCATCGGTCAAACTCTGTTTCACCAGAAAGAAAGCCTGCCCCTGGGCAGTTGGAACTTAGACAAGATGATAAAGAGCTGGTGCTTTGATAGGCATGGTCAAGATGAAGCTCCAGATATAAGTCAGATTTTGTAGGGCCTGACTTCATGTGCATGTTTGAATTCTGCTCTTGATTCTGTTGCTCTGTTTCTTGGTCTGATTGGAGAGTAACTCTATTAAAGTTCCAGTGTTCGGGTGATCTGTGAGATGGTATACGTCCTAAATCTTTTCCAAATTCTTCACAATTGAGGAACTGATTGGTGTCTCTCCCATGAAAACATGTGATGGCGTTCTGTCTACCCAGGCTTCCTCGCCTGATACAGGGTATTTGAGAAACAGGACTTGTATGAGGTGCAGCTGAAGCCCCAGAGTACAGCTCACCTATTTCACTAAGCACTGCATCAACACAACAAGATACTTCATCCACTGAGCCTCGTACAGATGTTAGGTATTGCCGCAGATCAGAAATTTCCTCCTGGATCTTGTTGATGCCTTTTAGCTCTTTCAGGATATTTTCCACTATGTTACTAGAGTCATGATCAGCACTATCATTCTCCATCTTCTTCTCCTCTTCTTGATTTTTGGCCCTTTTAATGAGCCTGGGTATATTGTCCTGAACCCCAGTGTCATCCTGGCAATCAGAATTGCTGTTTTCCCCAGATGGGGTGCAGTCTGCTTTGCTGCAAGCAGCGTCCACTGATGAAAGATCAGGAAGGGAGTTATCATCTGAGCCCTGCAGGCATTTCTGCAGTGTTTTGCGCAAGCTTTGCCCCACTTTAGGGCTCTGTGATTGCTTTTTCTGAAGGTCTTGTTGGTTGGGTGACAGTGGTAATAGCTGTGATTTGTAGGTTTCATCCTGTCTACTGATGTGTCCTCTGGGGAACATCCCTGAGTAGTGGAACTCTTGATCAGCTGTTCTTACGCATGGGCAAGCCACTGCCTTAGTAACTCTGCCTTAGGATGGTGTAAACATAAGTCAGCATTTTAAACTTCAAATAACTGCCAAAGTAACTGACAAGAGAAAACTGTATAATAAGTTATTTTAAAGAACTGAACTTTAAAGAACTCCAAGCAAATTAAAATAACAAATTAACTACAGAATCACAATTGTAGCTAATTTGTTTTAGTTCTGCTACACCTATCTGTCTGTCATAAAACAGCAAACACACAATGAGTAAACAGCCAAAAACTGAAGAAATATTATCTAATCTTACAGCCTGGCAATTACCTGGAGCACAGCTGTATTCAATGATTGCAAGCAGAAGAAAGGCATCAGACAAAAAAGTAAAGAAAAAGCATTTTAAACTATTCATTAGTATGACCATTTAAGTTGAATGTATTTGCTTTCCTTTCAAAGTCAAATTTTTATATCTTAATAAAAATTGTGGGATGGAATAAATAGTGTTATTCCTACTAAATGTGAAGTTGTTCAAGTTTTATTTTTATGACCACCAATCACACAGTCACATAGGAAAAATTAAAAAAAGGAATTCATACTTCTGTCATTTTGTACTGTGTGCTTTTGCTTTGAATATCAAGCGCAATGTGAATTTACTCGCAGACAAATGTGTAAGTTTAATAAATTTTAGCACACATGACATTCTACATTTTTATCTAAGGTTTCTATCAAATATATTTACTATACCTTCTCTGTACAGTAAATAAGTGTGATAGACTGTTGCTTTACTGACCTTCTCTTGGCCAGAGTGGCAGTTTGAGAAATGAATAACATACAGCTGCTTAGATCTCTGTAATTAGGATGCTTTAGAAAGACAGCACGGTAATTAGATGACAGGTCAATTCTTTCCTCTAAGGCCATGTCATTCCTTCACACCCATACCAGCTGCACGACTAGATAGCTCTGACCTGTTGCCTACAGTGTATGCATTACAGGGATTCTGAAATAGCCTGAAAGATGCAATATACATAAATCTCTCTGAGAGCATTGCATAATCCACTAGAGTATGCAGTCTGAATGTGTATCAATATCCATTACTGCGTGTCAACCACTGAGTAAAAATCATAAAGTAATAATGTTTACAATACAGAAAAATTTACGAGTTGAGCAACTATCTCAGCATGAGTATGTAAGAATAAAGCTACTTGAAACTCTGCATAAAATACCTGAAAAAAATACCAGAAACTGTACATTGTGTAGAGAGTAGGAAATTATTTTTTAACATAAACTTGATAATGTAAAATGTTTACCCATGTTCTTTCCTTTATTACTTAATATTCAAAAAAAATATGGAAGTAGATTCTTGGCAAGGTCTCCTAAAAAAGTATAATTAGATTACAAGTGCGATCTGCTTTAGGTCTACGTTTCAGAAGACTACCTAGCCCATTAAGGAAGTTATTCCAACACGTGAATAGTTGCTAATTATACTAATCAACCCTGCAATCGAGGTCTCCAATAAATATTTGAGCACTGAATGTGTGTCCAAGCCTGATAAGGGTTTGGAAGGCAGAAAAGTATAATAAGGCTGTCACAATAGAAGTTTCCTATCACTACTGAATTTGAAATTAAGCTCAGTTGATTTCAAACTATCCTGGAATCAACGTATCCAAAATTAACTTTGAGCATTATGCTTGCCATTATAACATTATTTTAAATGTTCTGTCATTTCTAGTGAATTATTTACTACTCTAATATTAATATAAACAGAAGTATTTGGTTTGGCGTTTTATAATGTCTTCTAACACATTACATACCAAATAATCTTAAAAAGCACACTTAGCTACACTTCCAATTGGCACTGGCTGTTTTTACAGTCAGTTACATTTCTCTGTCCAGTCATAGTAATAGCCTAAAAAAACGTCTTTTCTCACATTACTAAAGTCTTTGGCCTTGATAAAAAAGACAACTTGCTTTTGAAGTTTTAAAGTTGAGTTCTCATCAAAACATAGCATTTACATTTAAATTTTGGTTAATCGAGTACTTAAAACAAGCTGTAAGATGTGTGGAAGTAATACAAGATGTTTTCTTTTTATTTAGGCCAAACATACATTTAAAGTAGCATAAAACGTATTACCACACCTTACTTAAACAAAGTCTACACAAGGTGCATACAATCACATAAATATAAGCCTTACCTTACAGAAAACAAATTTGACAAGAAAAACCTATAAATATCATCTTGCAAGATCAATTAATCCACATAGACGATCAGTATTAGTAACTTCCATTTTTTTCTTCTAAATATATCCCCTGTTTATATGTCTTCCTCTGCCTCAAGCAAACCATGAGAGTTTTACTGTTAGAGATCCAAAAGTGCTGAATCCCTCATTTCTACCACTGGAACAGCAAATACGAGAGTGGTAGACCACGATCACAGCAGCTCACCCACGGTTAAAAAGCCATCCCTACTTCCCTCCCACCCCTGTGCACACTTGCTCTGCTCTCTCTCCTTCTGTCCTCTGGAATGTATTTCAGCACAAAGCTAATCTGATGATTTAAGCCTGCCAGATTTCAGTCTCATTCACTTTTTAGGTCTCTTTAGACATCTGCCAGCTGCTGCTGCAGTGATACACAATACTAACTTTCAATTCATAGAATTCCTTGTTTTTTTAAGGTGAAACCACATCTGATAAACATATCAAGGTTTTACAGTCACACTGATTTCCCTTCTCAGTTTTATCTTGTCAGTGGGAAAATGGGAATTTCAACAGCTCAGTCATATCAAACATGGGTAATGAGGCCATTATGGAAAATGGGTCTGGCATCCACTTCCATTTTGGGCCAATCTGCCACTGCCAAAAATTCCTATGGAAACTGCAAAGATGCCACACAATTCATTATTAACTATTAACTTTTATTTCAATTTAAATACATTACGAAATTGTTTTATAGTGTTGGGTCTAGTATTCTCATTATGCTAGTCACAGTGACTCTGCTCGAGCAATTTTATCAGTCATTGTAGCATTTGTGTTTCCTAGTATTCAACGATGAATGGCACAGCTTTCACCTCACTTTCCTTTTATACTTATGTCTCTAATCAGCTATATTTTGCAGTACGTTTTTGTCTCAACAAAAAGCCAAATATGACATGATGGAGATCAAAGTAATATAACTCATAAATTCCTACTCCTTTGACAGTGCATTCAGTGCCTGTCCTGAATGACATAAATAACTGTCTAAATCAGTATTTTTCAGACAATAATTGACACAAAAAGGTACAAGACCTTTAACTCAGAGATTACCAGGAGATACAGAAAGTGAAAAATTTCTGAAAAAAGTAATTATTAATATATTAATATATATATATTATATATTAATTACAAATATACTGTAAATCTTACTTAAAAATAGGTGGTATCATCTCAATTCTCTATTCAAGCAACATATACTGAACAGCTATAATACAAATAAAAATGACCACATTTAAAATTTAACCGTGGAAAGTTATGTATTTATCTATGTAAGTTACGTATGCTGAAGCTAAATCAAATTTAACTTGAAAATAATTTCTGGTTTGCTTTTAGTGAGGCTTTGAATCTTTAAAAGGAATGTTTCTGTCCAGGGGACAATGAGACGTTTCTCTGAGTATGTGGGTGGAAGTCACAGAAGAACGCTGGTTTTGTTGCAAAATTCAAATGACTGAGAAACTGTGGTTACAATATGATTGTAATACATATTGGTGCATCTTCTTAAACAACCAGAGAGGTTTAACTCAACCATTTTCAAATAACTGCAGATGCTCTGTTATCTGTTGAAAATATGTAAGCTTTGTCTATGTCTGGTGAAGTATGGAAAGACATTTAAAGGTAATGAGAAGTGATACAGTATATGGGTGGAGGAACTGAAGAGCAACACTACCTACCTCACGGAGCTGGACTCTGACTTTATTTATTGCCTTCAACCAAAGAACTCTGGATGGGGAGAAGGGTAATGGTGGCCCATCATCAGGAAACCTGGGTTACAAGAATTCTGAAGTAAAGTGACAGAAATAGGAGAAGATTCCCAAGCATCTTCATTATAACAAATACAAAATTCAGTTGAATTCTAATCAAAAGCACTACCTTTGTAATTTAGAGGACCCTCTCTCTGCTAGCGTGTCCTTTTTCAGGCCTTGTCCCATTTCAAAGGACACTCTATGTATATCCTGCTCACTGACCATAGAGTGTCCACTGGGAGTAAGATGTCCATTTGCACGTGGCTGCCCATTGTTGGAGGGGTGCAGGCCAGTATTGTGGTACGAGTGGAAGGACTCCTCCAGTTCTGACCCCGCAGTGCTCTCTTGGCCAGTCTCACTAAGCTGGGAACTGGTCTGGCTCAGGTTTCCTGATGACCCAAAGCGACTACTTTCCACTGGACTACAATGGTGAAAGAACAGTGAGGAAAATAATGTTAGAATGCTTTCTGTGAGTTTAGAATTACGTGAAAAACAATTTCAAAATAATTAGGTGATATGTTTTTTCCTTCTAGCTAAAGCTAGATAAGCACGGATTGTTACGAAAACAATCATAAACACTGTAATTTAAGAAATAATTTAAATGCTGAAAGGTCAATACAATTAATAGGCTTTTGGACTGATAAATCACACCCATCTATTAAACATTATTTGGAAACACTATTTAGCCAAGGCCTACTTTTATCAGTATTCGTTCTAAAGGAATGATAGGTACAGTATACACACACCACATCATGCCTTAAATGACACTCAACCTTGCAGGGAGGCTGTTGCATGATAGAAAATAAAAATGTGATCAGTGTGTTAGCTTGTGCGTTATACACTGCATATAATCTTTCTACATTACTGTTGCATTTTCAAACAGAAACTGCATATGTACAAGTAAGTTCTATTTTGGGGTAGAACATATAAATTATGCTACAACTGATAACCATTACTTAAAAGGGTTATTACTGCACACAATTACTTCTGCATCAGTTCTAGAATGGCGCCTGTTGGGTGGCAGCCTGTTACAGCAGCTCCTCTCTTTGCGTGTTGTTTTTGTTAGTTTTGTGGGGTTTTTGTCGTCTATCTTCCTCCAACTTGTGTTTTGTGCTTTTCTGAGGTGATGGACAGAAGTGAACTGACTGGGAT
>JAUMHL010000015.1:16960111-16994696 GCA_032362345.1 Sandelia bainsii
TTTTTGATTAATTCAAGATTTGTTATGTTGTTTTTAACTTTTGTCAGATGTCAGTTTTACTCTGCTGCTGTGACAAGCAAATTTCCCCTTCGTGGATCAATAAAATGTTATCATATCTTATATTTTATTGTCAATATTTTCCTTTTACCTGTCTACAAAACAGAATACAAAGTACGTATGGTTAGTATGCTGACAAAAAATACTGTGTTGAAGAACACATGGGTGTGGACAGTAAAATATGAGTTGATGTGTGTTTGTTTACCTTTTACAAATGGGCATTTCAGAATAGATCTAATTTTAGATGCATTTTCAGATATATGGTTAAATGGTAAGGATTTAAAATATGTAATCTGCTTTAATAAAGTTCTCAAAAATAAATAAATAATTCCATGGTCAAACAAAATTTAGATTAAATTTCCAAACATTTACTGACATGTATGTCTTTGCTGAAGATATTGAAAAAAGCTGAACTGTAGTGCAGAACTAAGAGGACTGCAATCAAAATGAACATACTTTTGAATATAGAAATTTAGGGGGAAATCTTTCTCAGAGGAGCAGCACAATAAATGACAAACTGATGAAATATTAAATTTACAAGTATGTACATTTTGTTTTGGAATTCGGTTTTGAAATGATGTGAAATTATGGATGCTACACACAAAATATCTATACCATAAAATACACACAAGCACACACACTTATACTCAACCTAAATATTAAACAAGCAAGGATGGATTGCAGAGCTGGACACAGAGCACATTTTTCCAAAATGTCAATGTATCACAAACAATGAGGGATATGCCATTTATTATGCTTTTACTAGCCTTTTTGCAATCAATAGATCCTTCTTGGACTGGTTGTCCAGCTGCACTCCAGAGGTAGGACCTGCAGAGGGGTATGTTTCTACAAGCCTTTCCATCTCCTTAGGGATCAGGGATGCTGAAGGATCTACTTCAGGAGAGGAGATGCAAATCTGGGGGTTTACTATGTCATCTGTGGAACCTACCGATTCATGCTTTTGAGAACCAGATGTTGCAACCTTTTTTACACTATGTGTTTGATCACCTGTTGACGTGTTGGTAGTTTTTGTTTGAGATGTTACAACCGGGGCAGCTTCTGGCTTAGGAGGCTCTGCCTGCCATGGAAAGCCTATCTTTGTGCCAAATAGTGAAGGAGTAGGTTTCTCCTCTTTAAAAAGGCTTCCTGAAAGTGTTTTTATTCCTGAAAAAAGACCATTGCCTACTTCTGTTTGGGGCAATGATGGAAGACTTGATACCACTGTTGGTGAAAAAAGGGATCCAAGAGATTTGCCTGCATCACTTTGTGCTGATATAAACCCAAACAGGGACTTGACTTGAGGTGGTTGTGCATTATGGGGCAACTGATTAACTTGAGGAGCTAAATTGGGATCTGCCTGTTGATTATCGGGTGGGGCTGTTTTGTCACCTTCTTTACACTCAGGGTCTTCTTTAATGATCGCAGACTTCTCAGGTATTATCTCTCCCTCAACAGCTGGCTTTTCTTTTGCAGTGTTATCTACCTGATTGGTGAGATCACATGCAGCGCTCATGGAACCACTTGAGAAAGCAGTGGTTTCTGGACAAGCTCCCATTACATTATTACTTGTAAAACTGTCAGATTCTATTTGATTGTTATCTGGTAGCTGGGAGTCCACCATTTTGTTTATACTGGTCTCAGTACTAGGTGGAGCTACTTTTGATGGCACACTGTCATTCTTATTCTGTGGTTGTGTACCGTTTGTTGTTAGCTTTGGTTCAGTTGGGATTGGTTCAGATGGTTTAGGTGACTGTCCGCCAGCCCCAAATAAAGATCCACCTATACCACCAAGTACTGATACTCCAGTCTGTGATCCTGCAGTCTGATTAGTGACACCTCCAAACATTCCTCCAAGTAAAGAACCACCAGGGCGTGCTGTTGCTGTAGATCCACCAAACATCCCACCTAGCAATGATCCACCAGTCTGGGACCCTACAGGCACAGCAGTGGGTCCTCCACCAAACATCCCACCTAATATTGACCCTCCAGTAATGGGGGCAGTGGTTTGTGGACAAGACTGAGGAGAGGATCCTCTGAATAAACCTCCCAGTAATGATCCCCCTGTCTTTGGAGCTGCTGTCTGGGTGTTGGACCCTCCCAAAATACCCTCTAGTAGTGATCCCGCTGTCTGACTGGTAGCAGCTTGGGATGCTGTTCCTCCCAGTCCAAAAGGTGAGTTTTTCTGCTGTTGATGAGGACCTTCACTGGGAACAGGTGCCGATTTGAAAAGAGAGGACATAAAGCCTGTAACAGCATCTGCTGATGAGTCACCAACAATTTTCTCTTGCTCCGAAGGTTTCTGTAGTCCCTGGACCATAGCACTTGATGACTGAGTGACTGGTGTCTCCTCATCTACCTTGAATGGTATTGCATCTTGACTCGACTGACCACACACAAGCTTTGGGGTTGCTGATTGTTGTGCTGGTACACAGATCGCAGATTCTTCAGATTTTATAGCAGTTAGCTTTTCGTCATCTTGGCATTTAATTTCTTCAGTGACAGCACTCTCAGTTTTAGTCAAGCTTGCCTCAAGACAATGTTGCTGTAGTGTTGCCTGTTCTTTGCATTTGATAATACTATTAATTCCAGATGCTTCAGGATGAACTAGAGTTGAAGAAACTTCACTGTCATCAGTGGGTTTTGGTAGAATAGTAACACCTAGGGTAGTGTTGGTAAGAGCTGTAGTCAATGTCTTCTTGTCATGATCGAATGTTGGAACAGTGGTTGCAGTGGGTGTTGAAGGTGGAACCAATCCTCCAAATGTTGAAAGCAAATTTTTACCAGGTATCTCATTAGAACTAGACGTTTCAGGTAAAATCTTGCCCACAATAGATACATCAGACTGTACAGTTCCTGTTTGAGAAGACGATCCCCCCAAAATACATCCTAGTATGGAGCTACTATTCTGGGGTGTTGAAGTTTGGTTGGCAGCTCCACCAAAAATTCCACTGAAGGACCCACTAGTTTGAGGTGCTGCAGTTGAAGCTGCTGATCCTCCAAAAATCCCACCCAAAATAGACCCACCAGCTTGAGATCCAGCAGCCTGGGGAGCAGATCCAAATAAGCCTCCAAGTAAGGATGCCCCTGTCTGAGGTCCTGCTGTCAGTGAGGTAGAGCCTCCATGCTTAGTAGAACTATTTTGAGGAGTAGTCTGTGGTGCAGACCCTCTGAATAAACCCCCTAGTAATGATCCTCCTGTTTGAGAAGGTGGTATTTGGGGTGAAGAGCCTCCGAACACTGCCCCTAGCAGAGAACTACCTGGCTGTGAAGAGGGCGGGGAGGCAGAACCTGTAAACACAGAGAACAACCCTTTGGTTGGTGGGTCCTTGGGGTCTGATGTTCCAGGTGCAGAACCTCTAGGTGAATGACCTGTGTGGTTAGCACTAGTTTCAGTGCTGGACCCAGTAAATAATGAAAGCAAACTTTTTCCTGGACCATCTGAAATGAATCCAACTTGGGAGGATGGTGTCTGTGAGCCTGATCCACTATTCATAGACAAAAGACCAGAAGCTGGTGGCCTTTTATCAGATGCATGATCTGGGGCTGCACTTTCTGTACTTGTTTTCTTTCGCACAGAGACACTTTCTGAATTTGGTTCCATAGATGCCACATCGGTGCTATTAATTGTGGCACTCTTTGTATGAGTATTTGTGGTATCAACAGTAGTATCTGTGGGTAGGCTGGAACGCACTTCACTAGAGTTAGTAATAGCTTTGTCTCCTAAAATTTTAGTTGATTCACCGGTAGTTGCTGCCACTGTGGCATGACTACTGCACATAGGTGACATTTGGGAAGCACCCTGTTGTAAATGATGAGCTGCAGTCTCTTTGCCAGCAGTAACAATAGCAGATGATAAATTAGGGGTTTGTGGTGAAGGTGACATAACATTATTGAAAACTGAGGGTATATTCTTCGCAGGTTCTTTGGGTGCTGCAGTCTCTGGTACATAAGACATATTTGCACTTACACCAGCTCCTGTTGTCTGAGGAGAACTGTGGCCACTAAACATGGAGAACAAACCTTTTCCTGGACTTTCGTTAGAGGATGACAGACCACCCAATATTCCACCAAGAACAGAGGTGACTGGCTGTCCTTGTGCTTGTGGCAGTGCTTGCGGTTTAGACTGTGTCTGAGATACTCCATGTTGACTTTGTAATTGAGCTACTCTTTGCTGAGAAGATGGTGTTGACGGTTGAGACTGTGGAGGAGTGGGATCACTAAACATTGACAACAATCCCTTCACTGGGCTTTCAGTTGAACTTGCTGACCCAGACAAAATTCCACCTAGAAGAGATCCTGTTTGGGCTTGAGACTGTTGGGTGGTGGGACCAGCAAACATGGAAAGGAATCCTGTAGATGATGGTTCTTTTGGAGGAGCAGTTCCTTGTTTCTGTGCCTCAGCAGTTGGCTTGGATTGGGAAGAAGGCTGAGGAGGACTTGAAGGATGCACTTGTGACAAGAGCTCAGTTTTAGGTGTGGTCTGTGGAGGATTTGACCCACTAAACATTGATAATATACTTTTACCAAGTGATTCTTCTTGTGGAGCTTTAGATGATGCAGGTGTTTGAGGCTTAGGTCCAGATTGGGCAGCAGCTGTCAACATTTCTCCAATTGAAAATCCAAAAAGTCCACCAGAGGGTTTAGATCCAGTTTCCTGTTTTGTCTGTTCTGTAGGTGGCATAGTTTCTGATTGGCTTAGAGCAGGTTCTGTGGAAGAAATGCCAGAAAATACTTGCGATACACTTTTGTTAGGTGGCTGGGTTTGTGTGGAACGATAGGTACCACTTTGGTCCATTGTTTGTTGTCTCTGTATGCCCTTAGGTCTAGATGTTGATGTCAGTAAACCCTCTGTAACATTATGTTTCATTTCTTGTTTTTGTGGTGGAGAGGGCTCTGTACTAAATAGGCTGCTAATTGATCCAAATAGATTTGACACTCCTGTAGCTTCTCCATATGCAGAAGTGCTGCCTGGTAAAGAAGCAGTGCTGCCAGTTTTGCTCTGCTCATTGGGAGATTTCTGAGTAGGTTTCTGGTGATCTGCCTTAGTTTCCTCAATTCCTACTGACGATTTCAGAAAGTTCATGAAGCCTGCCTGAGGCTGTTCAGGTTGTTGATCCACTGGCTTATCTGCTGCAAGCTCTCCAGATATAGGTTTAATAAGAGATTCCTTTGAACCTGAATGCATTGTAACATTGGGTTGTATTGGTGAGACAACCTGCTGTACCATGGTACTCTGATGTGAAAGTCGAGGTTTTTGCGGAGTTGTATGCAATTGTGCTGAGGGGTGAGTTACTTGCACAGCTGTTGGTACTGTAGGCAAAATTCTTCCCTGTGCAGTATGTGACCTCTGCATTTCTTTAACACTTTCTGGCTGAATCACAACAACATTAGATTCTTCTTTGATGATCTTTGACTTCAAACTTTGGAAACTAGATGAAAGAATATTCTTAGGATGTTTGTCAGGAACTTCATAAGAGGAGGATGTGCTAGTTTTGTTTAATTCCACCTGTGATGTTTTTCCCACAAAAGACGATATGAGCGAAGAAATTGTTTTGACTTGGCGATTAGGTTGTTGTTCTCCTAGAAACACTCTCTTTCTCCATTCTTCCTCTGATACATCATCTACATGTTTCACTGTAAGTCCAGTGGATGAATGCCGCCGTTGACTAGGTTGGTAACAGCTGTAAAGTATATGCTGATTGGAATTTGCAGTAGGAGTAGAGTTCCGAGAAACAGCAACTTTTTGAGCAAGAAATGTCTTAGTTTCCTGGTTGTTCCAATAAGGCCCAATGTGGTCTTTACTATGACAAGAAAGGTCAATAACATCTTTGCACTGGTCTTCATAGACATAACTGGACTGTCTTGGATCCATCCTGACTTTGTTTAATCTGTAAGATGTGAAATCTTTACATTGTTGCCCTTGTGACATGAATGAATTTTCAAACATTTCAGAGAACTGCTCAAGATTTAAATTCATTATTTGATTGCCTTTTCTATAGGCAGCAGACAAATCTAGTGGGGCATTAAGAAGCTGATAATTGGTATGATCTTGACCAGGTAACCAAAGAAGCTCATCCTCATTGTAAAATGGAATTTTAAAGCCACAGACTAAAACCATTTCATTTTGCAGCCAAGCACTGGGAAAGGTATCTAAATTCTGTGCATTTCCCCAAGACTCACCTTCAGGGACACATGCATACACATATTCACCTGCTGCATCTGTAAGCAAGGCATAGATGTACTGATGATCTGTATAAACAAAGTAGCCACAGTCACCATCATCTGCAGCCCACCATATTCCTTGCTCTAAAAGTGCAAGCCATTGCTGATACCATTCAGTGTCTTCCAGGTATAGGGAGTCTTCTGCATCAGTACTGGCATTTGGAGGGCAGTTTGAATCCATAGGTTTGTTCAAATTAAAATTACTCTGATGGGTCATTCCATCAGTATGAACATTTTGTAGAATGGCATTATCCATTCCATACTGCCAGTTAGCTGAATAAGATAAAGTTGGTGCAGTCTCCTCGTAATAGCATTCATGATATGAAACCCCATTCAAGCTGTAGGTGCTACCATCATTAAATGAATGCCATTTCCCAAACTTTTCATTCATTTGTTTAGTAGTTAAGTTCAATGCACCATCTTCATTAGGTGAATATTCAGTGTTTCCCAAGTCTTCATAACTGTTCCATAATTTTCTCTTGGAATATGGATCATCGCCTCTGTGTCCCTCAAACTCATATGGTCCAATTTGCTCTTGGTGACAAACAACACCTTGCCATGTAGGGGAGTCAAATGCCTGACTGATATTTGAGGAACTGCAGCAAAGAGCAGATGCCTGTAATGAATTTTCTCCTTCTAGGTGATAATTTAATGACTCATTCTGAAACTGCTGCCATAGAGCACTTTCAGAGATCCACTGGTTTTCATCATAGGAGGGACTTATTCCATAAGGGGACCACTGAGCTTGGTAAAGACCATGCCTTGTAGCTTCATATAAAGAGGGATTGCTTCCACCAATATGTGGCTGCATAGCCATGACTGAAGAAGGCATATTGTTTTCAAACATGGAATGAATATTTCCTGTACTACAAGCCACTGAGCGAATTGAGCCAGAATAATATAACTGAGATAAATTACCTGTGCTAATTGAGGAATATGTTGCCTGACTCTGAAGAGATCTTGCAAAAGTAGCTGATGTTCGCAAGTCTAAACTCTCAGTATCAATTGAGACAGGTGTACTGAATAAAGCATGTCTGCTCTTTCGTGTATTGAGGCAGCCTGGAACAACTGTTCGACTGTTGTGCATTCCTAAATCTGAGGTAGCATTTTTCATTATGCCTGAATGTAACTCGGTGAATTTAGCTGATGGTGTCTGCTGTTCTGTAATCTGACTCTGTGTTTCAGCTTGCTTATGAGTACCAGTGTTTTCAGTTACATGTTTGCTAAGTTGTCCAGATAAAAAGTTTTGCTGGACAGTTTGTGGAATCTTCTCCTCTTTCTCTGCATGTTCTTGTGAAGACAATTGCATTACATAAGTGCATGACTGGGTTTGCAGCGGTGTCTTCATTATGACTAAATTATTCTTGTCTTTCTCATGGAGTGACTGTGTGGCTGATGCCTGGAAGGTTGTGTCTTCAGATGTTTTTGTTAACTTGTTAAACAACCCTGAGATCACTGCAGACTGACTTGCTGCCTCCATCTGTTTTTGAGAAGTCAGGGAGTGTGGCACTTTTTTTAGTTGTTGTGTCTCGTGGATGATTTCAGGCTGCTGTTGAGCCACATTTTCCGAGGAAGATTTGAACAGCCCAGAAAGTAGACCACTTAATTGAGTTCTTTGTGTTGAGCTATTTTGCGGTTGGTTTGTCCGTGTTTGATCATGAGTGGATTTACTTGGTGTAATTCCACGCTGTTGAGCTGATGGCTGTTGTTGTGTGCTTATGTTGTCTGCTGAAGAAAATTTAAAAAGACCAGATAAAACACCAGCTCGCTGGGAAGATGGCTGCTGGAGTGGAACAGTTTGTTGTCGAGTAAAGCTTTGCTTACCAGTGTCCCGCTGGACAACATCCTGACTTGATGTTCTATTGCTGAGATGAGGATTTCGGTTTGGACCTTGAGTATTCTGTTGGCTGAAACCCTCTTGATAATGTTGATTGCTCTGTTGGTGTTTAACTGTTTGGCTGGTTGGAATATTCTCAGATGATGCAAATTTAAGTAAGCCAGAAAACAGCCCCTTTTGCTGAGGATGTGTTTGTTGAGCTTCACACAAAATCTGCTGCTGATCAGAGTAATTGCCAGGAACGTTCATCTGCTTTTCAGCTTCACTATGATGTACATTCTGAGGTGTATTTTCTGATGATGAAAACTTTAACAGCCCTGAGAGAACACCCCCCACCTGTGGAGCTGAAGAATTCTGTTGTGGGGGAGGGTGGTAAAGATACTGTGGGGGATTACTGATCCTGGGTGGTTGATTATTATGAGAAGCCTGCTGTGGCAAACTGCCAGATGAGTCACTGTTAGAGCCAAATTTAATAAGTCCAGATATCAGTCCTCCTTGTTTTGGCTGATTAGAACCCATATGAGAGATATCCTCAGCTGAGCTTCCTTTAAAAAGACCTGCCAAAAAACTTTGTGATTCAGGCTGAATTGTGGTATGTTTCTGCATTCCATGAGGAGCTGCTGTTGGTTTCTGATTTGATATATGTTGTGAGGCAGATGGCACTTTGCTCTCCTGAGATTGATGATTATTGGTAAAATTCAGGTTTGAACCAGATGGAGCAGAAGTATGGTTAAATGTGCTGGAAAACCACCCTTTCTCTGTGTTTTCCTGGGGCACAACAGGATTTTCTGTAAAGGCAGTGGAGGTTGTTGAAGCTGACTCGTGATATGACTGCACAGGATGCTGCTGTGTGTTCATGGCGGTATGAACATCTTCACTGGCTGCAAATTTTAATAACCCAGACAGCATACCACCCTGTGCTTTGGGATGTTGCTGAGTGGAGAGATTTTCAGAGGAGAGGAAAGGCAACTTAGGCTTGCTGGTCAGTGTTGAGCCTTCCTTTGGTTTTTCTCTCTGGAGATCTTCTGTGGATCTAAACACTGGATAAACTGTCACAGGTGGAGCTCCCTGAGGTGCAACAGGGACAGCAGGTGTCATCAGTGAACTTAATGATTTCTTCAAAGGGCTAAAGAAGGTGTTTGCTGATTGTGTTTGGTGATTTGATCTTGCTGGCTCTGAAACAGGCACATTTTCTTTATAAATCACTAAATTGTGTCTTCCATTTAAATTTCCATTATGAATTTGTCCTGTGTGTCTCTCTTTTGATGAACCTCTTAATTTTTCGAATGTATTACCACATTCTGTTGTGGACTCTGGTGACTGTTTGTATTCAGCAGAGTTCCCATTGTCTTCTGCTGAAAAAAGCTTCAAAGGATTGAATTTCCCCAAGACCGAGTTTTCTGGAGCACACTGAGGTTTCATTATAGGAGCTTTTGTTTCTTGATTATAAACTTGCCTCTTGGCATCATGTGGCTGCTGAGAAGGAAAAGAACTGAATGATTTTTCAGGAGATGATTCTACTGGAGATACAATAGCTATAGGAGCTGAACTGTTTGATTTAGGGATAAAGGACAACAGCTTTGTTAGGCCAGGTTGTGGGGCTTGTACAGGTGGTGCTTGTGGAGACATGATAGTCTGTTTAGGGCCTCCTCCAACTCTATCGGTGAGAGAACTAAATAATGAGCTCATGACATTTTTCACTCCTGAGATACCCTGGGCGGAAGAAGTATTGGATGTTGTTTCTACTCTAGGATCTGTAGATGAACTATTTTTGTCCTCTCCAAAAGAATCAGTTCTATTGCTACCCAGAGATGACAGCCTAGATTTGTTAGATTTAGGAAGGGAACCATACTTGCTAATTTCCTCCTCTTTTTCAGCAAGGTATTCAGAAACTGTTTCAACTAGACACTGGAGCTCATCCATAGGGTCTACATATTCATCACTTGGTTCCTCTACAGGAGAGAGCATTGCCTCCGGTGCCCATTGTCCAATTTTAGCTTTTCCACACTTTTTCTCCCGAATACCCTGAGGATTTTCTATGTGGCTTTCACAGGAGAAAGAATACCTGTCTTTGCAATGTTTTTCATTTTCTTGGTGACAGTTTTCTGCAATAAAGGCAATGTCATCAATGTCAATATCCTCCTGTGGTTCAATGGAGTAGTGCAGATTCTCAGAACTCTCTAAATCAAAATCAAACTGTGCTCTCATTCTAGCATCTTGTTCTTTTTTGTATGCAACATAATTCTCCAAAGTGTGGTCCAGCTCATTTTTAGCCCACATCCTTGCTTTGTACAGAAGCCCATTTTTGTATGGCTTGAGGCATGATTGCATATGCTCCTCCTCTTCTTGCATTTTTTCTAACTGACCTCTCTTCTCATGGAGCATTGCAAGGTCAGAGTGGAAAGCCTTTTCTCTCATTCGGTCTGCCTCTGCACTGGACAACCCTCCTGGGTCCCTTATCTTTTTCTTTCGCCGTCGGTCAATAGTGTCGTATCCCTCAGGGTAAGTGGCAGGCATAAAACCACGTCGCTGAGTATTTGGAGATTCAGAGGTGTGTGGTGGCTGAGGGTATGGTCTTCCCATTCGAAGAATTACACTATCTTCCTCATCATCTAAAAAATCACTCAGGTGAGGCTTGCCCTGCCCTTTGTATTTGTTTTCCCAATCTTCAAACCCCATTCCAGAATCTACTGGTATAATTCTGACCCTTCCCTTCTGGTTTAATGATCTAATTTAGGTATAAATTGTTATATAACAGTAGATTTAAAGTGATGGAAAAGGATACAGGGACAGAAAAAAAGAGGAAACAAAGAAAAAGAAAATGCAGACAAAAACAAAAGTTAAGAAGTATGATATATGGAGAAATTAAGACAACCACAGTTTCATGCAAAGGTAAAGACATGAACAACATGTGACAAGAAAAACATGCTTTTCAGTTGAAATAATAATAATAATAATAGAAAAGTCTTCACATCATATATTATATAGTTTCAAGTTTTCAATTATCTTGTTATTGTCACCAAATGCTAAAGAAAATTGAAAATAATACAAAAGTTGACTAAAAAATAACTTACACACTTCATTGTATGGTTGGTTGATAAAACTGTATGTGCAAGTGTAAGAGTGTGTGTGCCTTTGTAAATTCAGATCTCTGTAAATCCTCAAAGTAACAACCATCCTTGTCTGTGCTTTTCTCAGCAACAGTGAGAAATGCATGTTTGATCATATACTATATGAAATGCATTGAACAATCACCAAGGAAATTTGTCTTTATGTGACAGACCTAATCACTCTATGTGTGACAGAAGTATTTCCTCAGCAATATGGCTAAACCAAGCTCAGAGGCTTTGAAACTGCCAGGAACTTCATCCAACCCAACAAACCGTCAAAACAAAAAGAAACATGTAAAATGAGCTTTCCTTGGCTGTGGCCCAGTTGTTTTTCATGTTGAATTATCCGGATCAACTCCCTATCAGTCCACACAGGCAGACTTGCAGCAGTCTCACTGGTACACATGTATTTCATGAGAATCCACAAATGCACAAAAGCCGATTCCATGGATTTGTTTCATAGACCTTGTCTCAAATATAGCTTCAAAACAGTTTCATGTTAATAATTATAGCATATAATTATTCTTATAGCAGTAGTATAACGGATACCGTCTTTCCTTTAATATTAATAACAGGTAATATAGTTACTATATTACTACTGTAATTACATAATAATATTTGTATCATTATAACAAACATACGTACACGCTGGAGACCACCTCAAGTAAATTCTGATTTCAGTCACACTAAACAAATTATATGATATGCCTCCTGTTATTCTGCTGCTGTCAGTAGACAGCAACAATAATATGAATTTAAAAGCTTCTTTCCAGCACTTGGCTGATGACACTGGGTGTAACAAAGCCTGTTCTGCCTCTAGAGTACAGTTCACTCCTGGTCTACTGGCGCAGCTGAATCAACATCAAACTACAGCACAAAGAAAAGCCAGCTTACAGACAAAAAATAAAAGCACAAAGCTACAAACATATCGGATTCTTGAACAGACAAATTATCCGAAAGAAAAAAAACCAACATTAATAAACACGAAATATAAATGATAACTTCTGCCATAGTAAATATGACTGTGAGTTTGAGTAAGCGAGGCTGTCAGCACTGTACAGAAAAAAATTTAATTTGCTCCATATTTACAATTAAATTAGTGGGATCATACTCTTATTGCAGAATGCTCTGCCCATGTGTGTGGCTGGTTGAAAATATGAGTGGGTGTGTAGAGTGATTGAGTGAGTGAAGTGGTGTATTGGTGTGTTTGTGAATACTCTGTCTACCTGCTTCCTCTCTGGTCCCTGTAGTCCAGATCAAAACTGTGGACAGATTCAGTGCATGAGTCTGGCTGGTGTTGTGAACGAGGCCCAATGGGGTACTGGTGCATGGAAGAGTTGGGCTGAGCCGTTGTGTGATAACGTGGAGGCAGACTGTTACTTGTCTCACTGCGGTAGTCACTGTCCCGGTCATCTACAGCACTGTCCTGGTCATCTAAAGCTGCAAAAAGATGAATGCATTTATCTTTCCTGAAGCACCAGAAAGCATATAATGTATGACAGCAAGCACATAAAAAATACTTAGTATCAAACTCACAAGGAAGCATCCTAGTTTAAATTTTGCCTAGAACTTTCTCTACATTTGAGGAAATACAAAGAAGCAAACTAGGGTAAGCAGATAGCAAATGAAAAGGAGGGCTGATAGATTAGGGCCATGCACAAGATAGTAGCCCTTTCACATGCAAGCTCTCCTGCTCAATATAAGTCAGTGAGCTGTGTCTCCATCTATGATATACAGTATGTGTGCATAACTGAGAGTGTTATTTTTTAATAAGGCTAGTGACAAAAATTGTACAGAATAATGCAGAATAATTGTACAAAATAATGCAACAACTTCACAGATAAACATTCAGTCATACTTTGTTGTTTAGCCCAGGGAGTGTTATATTAATAAATTACAGTATTCTGTATGTGCATATGTATTACAGTTGTGCATTACTTTCAAAAATTGCAGTTTTGTCCTTAAAATTAAAGATAAGAGTGGCTGGTAAAAAGTACATCCAACTTTTGAAAGTGACCTATTTTTTAAGAGTTTTGTGTGTGCTGGAGGGTACTGCTGAGCTGGGGTTTATCTTTTCAGAGTGATAAAGTGAAAGGGTAAAGGATAAACTGATTCAGTTGATATCCCCCTAGGGTAAACTAGAAGGACAACTAAATTTTGTAATGGCATTTATATAACTCAGCAAAGGTAATTTATTAGTTTAATCAGACATTTAAAGTTATTACTAATCAAATTTGATATTTTTGATATAAGCAATATTACTGAATTCCCACAAACTCTGAATAAAGTATGTGGAGACCCATTTCAGATCATTTTTGATAATTGTTTCTGACTTTTTTAAAGGTGTGTGCTAAACCAGTAATTCATGGATATTCTACATCAACACAGGATATAGAAAATAGGAAAACAGCAGGAGAAGGAAATTAAGTAAAATGAGGGCTCAAGGGAAATGAGAAATATTAAGTGTTTACGTGAAATAATAAGAATTAAATGCATTGAAATTTTACAGATTACATGTTATTGGGGGGTATGGGGCATTGGAACATGCAGAGGGCACTAAGGATTGGCCAGAGGGATAATTTTGTTAAAGTGTGTGTTACATACTCAGTGGATCAGCCCATCCGAAATAGTTGCCTGGTGAAAGTGTAGATGTTACAAATGAGAGGTTCCATGAAAAGAGGGAAGGCTTGTGAAAACAGCAACAACCAAAATAACTTAACTATAAATAAATAAAGAAGAGTCAGAGGACATGGGGACGCCATCAGTGGTTCTCAAAGTAAAACACATACAAATGTCACTGTGAGAAAATATTTAACATGCATAACACAACCTTTTTGATAAGTTTCTAAAAATATGGACAGACTGAATTTGATATGTATAGCCTTAATTTTAAACGCAGCAAAAGCTTAAAAGCAGCAACTATTGTATTACTATGTTGGGTACTACATAAGGAACAAAGAAGTGAGAGGAAAAAATATCAAAGCCTGAGAGGTACAAGGGTGGAGAATTGCTTCCATCTAGAGGCAGAAGGCAGTGTGGACAGGCACACTCACAGCACTGAGAAGCAGCAAATGGCAGTGGGCGACTCTGAACATCATCCTGAAGAGGGTACTACAGAAGAGAGAGAGAGAAATAAACAGCAGGCATCACTTATACGTTTTTCATGTCATTATACAGCTGTTACTATCACAGTAATTTACTAACACCATTACCACTATGAACACTACATATAAATGTAACAATTCTATATCATTGAACAGGAACATGTTATTTTCAGACAGAGACTGGGCAAAAATAACATCTATGGGAGAGTTCCAAAGCAAAAGCCACTGCTGACCAAAAAGAGCACAAAGGCTCGTCTCACATTTTCCAAAAACTCCTTGATTATTCCCAAGACTTTTGGACAAATATTTTGTGAACTGATGAGACAAAAGTTAGGTTCTTTGGAAGGTGTGTGTCCCCTTACATCTAGCTTAAATCTAATGCAGCATTTTATAAAAAGAACATCATACAAACAGTTAAACATTGTGGTGGTAGTGTGATGGTCTGGGGCTTAGATTATGCAGGAGGAAAATGAATTAAAACACACCAGCACCTATGAATGGCTCAAAAAACAAAAAAGGTTTTGAGTGGCCTTGTCAATGTCTGGACTTAAATCAGATTGAGATGCTGTGGCATTAACCTTATACCATTCAAGGGGCCATTCAAGCCCCAATGTGGCTGAACTGAAACAATTCTGAGTCAAAATTCCTCCACAGTGATGTGAAAGACTCTTTGCCAGCTATGACAAATGCTTGACTGCAATTGTTGCAGCCAAGGGTGGCACAACCAGTTATTAGGTTTAGGGGGCAATTGCTTTTTCACATAGGGCCAGGCAGGTGTTGGCAGCTTTTTTCCCCTTAATAAATGAAATCATCATTTAAAAACTGTTTGTATTTGCATGGGTTATCCTTGTGTAATATTAAAATCTGTTTGATGATCTGTATCATTTGACAAATATGGAAAAAAAGCAGGAAGAGGGCAAATACTTTTTCACAGCAATGTTCGGTTTGTTTATCAAGACAGCACCATGTTTTGAATATGCTCAAATAAAAGCAGTTAAACCGTATTAAATGGCACTTTACCTCATCATGGATTCCCATGGTATTGATGCGTTCCAACTTGCCTGTCCAGTAGTGTGCCTCGTCATCTGGGATGTCTGAAACCAAAAATATGCACAAGACAAGAAATATACAGGTTGAAGTTTACATCCTGTGTCCTTTGATTTCAAGCATGATAAGCCAGAATGCTGTCTCTTTAATTTTTCATGAGCCTCTTATGAGTTAAAAATGGCCACAAAGTGTTGAGGGAGGAGAACAACAAATGTCTGAACATTTTTCATCAGTTCAAAGAAATCCAGTGTCCAAAGATGCTCTTGACAGTAACATACCCAACACACTTTAAGAGAAACTGAGTTATAGTTTCTAAAGCATAATAATACATTAATGAAACTGCCAAATACAAAAAACAAAAAAATAATAATACCTGAATAATATCAGCAACAAGAAAAAGTAAAAAAGGGATATC
Source organism: Sandelia bainsii (assembly GCA_032362345.1). Lineage (NCBI taxonomy): Eukaryota > Metazoa > Chordata > Actinopteri > Anabantiformes > Anabantidae > Sandelia > Sandelia bainsii. Next base: position 16,975,904 of record JAUMHL010000015.1, read on the forward strand.
AAATGAACATAAAGCAAAATTAGAGCTACTGTAAATGCAAATGAAAGTCTACATTTGGTTCACAGGTAATTGACCCATAAGCAGGACATGTTTTTTTTCTTCATTTTTGCCCACTTATTCCAGGCCTTCCAACCCTATCTAATACCTAAGACTACATTACCATTCTGTATAAGATCAGGTATTCTCACCGTTCCCACTTTTCAGGAGGATTTGCACTACACTGCAGACAGATGCACATTAAAAGGCCACACACACAAAGGCCAGGGCTTCAAAGACAAAGCGGCTCACAGACTTAATGAATGGCTCTGGTGGCACAGCAAGTCATGATGGCCTCCTGCAACCTTGAAAGGTCTCCTCTTAAAACAGAGGCAGTCTCCCACTCAGCAGACAGATACCCTGCTTTAACTTTGATGCCTTCTGATCACAAGGCTTGGCTGTATATGCAGTTCTGGGAGCAAAAATAGTATAAGCAAAAGACTGAGACAGTGTCGAAGACACAGAGTGTAGGAGTATCAGTGATATTTCAGTCAGGGAGAGCACTCAATTATCCCAAGGGAGAAATTTATACAACTCATTGCTTGGATTAACTCATTATATTATTCTTCTGAAACCTTTCATCATATTCTAAGATATACTGGCTGATCAAAGAACCCCAAAAAATAATGCTACTCCAAAAAGAAATCCACAAAAAAAAAGGTTTTGGCTTATGGACATAACTCTCTCACAGTCATACTTCCCTCTTCATCGTGGTTATAAATGATTCAAAATTATAACATTTTACAATAATTGAATCGTGTTTAAGTAATTGTTAGATTTAGATATACTACAGATGGACTAAAGTGAAAATGCTGTATAGACCATATGGTGCAACCTTAATGCAATATAAAAGAGTACAACAGTGATTTCAATTGAGGATATGAAGAAGGTTATAAAATAGCCTGTGACACCACAGCTTTCTTCAGTCTAATACATTATGGCAACTACAGGGTAAGGAATTGCCTGAACAAGTAAGAAACACAAGTATGAGACTTCATAAAAGACAGTGGAGGGCAGGAGAGCATCAAGAGGATACTGTACATAAGCAGAAAAACTGTTCCAGTGAGGAGGCTGCTTTGTTACAGCTGGTTCTTAAATGGGAACCTTTCCTTACAGTATAATTAGCCAAAAATTTCTGTTTTCAAATCAATTGGCTCCATTCTCTTTGGGCTTTGACTAAAAGCTAATGCAACTGTATTCAATGGACAGCATCTATAATTACTTAACAGTGTATTTATATTGACCTGGAGTCTATTCAGTTTTGTAATATACTACACATAAAAGCATTCCTAATGGTTCCTTAATCCTGTTGGCCATAGTGGAACAACCTTGCAAAGACAAAATTATATTTACTGAACCTAAGTTAATAAAGGAAGAGCTGCCATTGATGAGTCAGAGCCCTCAATTTATGCAGAACAAAAGCAGGCTCCTCATCTCCACTGTAACCAGATAGATGACATTAGATAGTAAGACAAATATCTAAGACAAGTGTCTAAGGGTCTGATTTACTAAAGGCTTGCATGTACAAAAATAAGTGCAAATTTTATAACACCTGCAAAAAACGGTCCAAACTGATCTATTAAGGGCGTGTCCTAAGGACTGTGTCTTTCAAATGAGCAAAATAGCGCACAAATATGATACCATACCCTACTGTCATACCCTACTGTTCTTACGGTCTTTACATGTTCTAATTAATGCTTGCAGTAGACCAGAGAAAACCAGGTTACAGTTGGTTATCAGTTTGTTACACAGTGCCCGAGGCTGGACAGTTTGTCCTGTGTAACCTCAGAAACTGACTGCTGACATTTCAACATGAAACATTTGTGGCCTTTGTGACTCAGTGGATCAAGGTTTGATTTGCCCTACAGAAAACAGGATCACTATGGCTCTCTCTACATCACTTCTGCACCCACAGTAGTCAGAGCAGATACTTGAAATGATAGCATTGTGAAATATATTCAATAAACACCACAGTACTTTTCAAAAGTTCAGTTTATATTTATATTTTTTTATATTTTCCAGTTGCTTTATATATTACTTGCATATAGAGCATGTAAAATATATAAAGCAACTGGAAAAAGGGATTGGCAAAGTTGATATCTCACCAAAAGGTAGCTCAAAGCGAGTATCCAGCAAGACTCGATGAGGTGTCGGGTTCTTTGTGCCATATATCTCATCAGCCTTCATCAGGACCTCTGCATCCAGGAAAATCCATTCACCTGAGCCCTCCTGCAATTACATATGTATACTGTTATTTACCTAGGCAGAAAATTACATTTTTTTTCTATTTTCAAAAACATTTACTCTATGCAAACTAAAATTATTGTTGTAACTGCAAATTCTTATACTATTCTAATACTTTTACTATATCAGAGATCAGCAATACACAAGCCACAATGAATCTATCTATCTATCTGAATGTATGTGGAAGTAAAAGAAAATGCAAAAGTGAAATACTGTATGCTGTATGTATTTGTTATTAAATTAAAACCTGGTTATGTCAGTAGTAACAGGCAAAAAAAGCAGCTGTTTTCCACTCTTTGGTGGATATTATGTGTTATTTTTTCCCCAAATTGTCTACAAAGTATCTTGGAATGACATCCTTCCTATACAGTATATTCTTATTATGTAAATGTATGTTGGGTACCAGTGTACATTGTGTGTTGGTGTATATTCCAACCTCATCTGATTGACAGATACTCTTCAGAGGAATCCAGGTGGTCCCCACCATGGTGTCCCAGATGAGGCCTTTGTTCCACACTTCAACAATGAGGCCAAGGTCCAGCCGGTTGATTTCACTAGAGGAAAAAAGCACATAAAGTGTCAGGTTTCAAGCAATGTCAAGCTTTAGATAAATTAAAATCCTTTCCCGATAAATGGTGTGGAAAATGTCAGTGGATAAAAGAGTGAAATAATAGCCTTACTTCAGTTTGTAAGGCTATTATTTCGCTTATCAGAATTAAAATTTTAAAAAAGTGAGTAAACTTCCCTGTGTAATTCAATTCACACTCAATGAACCAGAAATTTCTACATAATTACTGCTAAGCCCTACCACTGGCTAATAACAAAGGCTACTTCCTCTTTTTGTTGTGTATTAGCTTTCAGAATCCATTCTAGGCCTGTTTTGTCATTCAATGTGCTATTCAAAGGGCTCAAAAAGAGCTTGATGACAGCAATAAAATGGCATATCAATTCTGAAAGGAGCTATGTGACAGGGGAATTTGCATATTCTCATCTGTGGCAGTTTACAACTATCGACAGCCCAAACAAAAGGAAGATGAGAGAAAAGATAATCAAAGAGAACAGCTAATTAAGAGGAGTATCCAGGGAGCCCAGGTGCAAAGATAAAGGCCATTTGCTCATGGAAAGTGGCAAAGAATAATTCAATATGGCAAGGTATTTAAAATGAAACTGTTGCTAATTTTAACAGAGAGACTTCTTTTATTTAGCATGTCATTTAGATTCAGTTATGTAATCTCGTTACAAAATGTTGCAAATGTCCACCTGAATGTAATCACCTATCTTGATGAACAAGTTGTTCTTTAGAGTAATGACATAATAATAAGTTGTAGTTTATAGTGTCCAAAAATATTATTACTTTTTAAAAATGTATCACTAAAAATAATTATGTATATATAGGCTGTATACTAAATATTATTCAGTTCATGGGTATTTTTATTAGGGTTTAATAATTGAAATAAACAAACAAAGAATCAACATGTTATGCTAAACAGTTTAATGAAGAGGATAGGATGCTGGTTCCTATCAAAGAGTCAGTAATGACTAGAAAGGCAGGCAGGAGAGACTGCTTCTGGGGTAAGTTTAAGTTATATGTCAGTCTCTTGGAGCAGCTACTCACAAATTTACTATTTTTAATTATATTCCACATTAAAAAGAACTAAAATCATTCACACTGTTTCTGCTCACATCTCCATTACCACACAACTGGAAACAAAAACAAAAATGATGTATCTGCTTCTAATAAGACACAGACATAACAACTATTCAACATTTTATAGAAAAGTTATGTTTGTTGCTTATATTCATTTCAATTACTCTGATGAGTCAAAACCTTGTGACCAGCATGGGTACCATAATCACTCTGCAGCTCTAAAACAGCATGTGCAGCAGGGTGCAATGCACTGTGCGCTGTTCGGCCTAGAGAGGACAGACTTTTTAGCCCTGATCACTGATAATGTGCCAGTTCATTGTTCAGTTTCTTAGCATATATAAAAATCCAGCAAAAGTAGCTGCATGTTAGATGCTGAGGGTCATAGTTTTTATTTTACTTGAGCTGAGTCATCATCTCTTAGAGTTTAATAAACATGTTTTTTGTAACAGGGGTATTGAATATTTTCTGGAAATGCTGATGAATGATTATGTTTTACATTGAATTACACCTAGCCAACACATCATTAATGGACAGTAGAAGGATGAAGGTCTGGAAAAACAAACACTGTTGCAATGAGGGAGTTCACAAAAGACAAACAATGACACACATGCAACAACGTGTTGGCTCTCTTGTTGCCATAGATACCTTTCACAGGGAAAGTAAAACGAGGAAATTAAACCAATGAATGAAAGGGAGGAAATGAACAGCAGCTGTTTAAGTAGACACCTTCCTAGAAGGAATTGCACAACTTGAAAAACAGAAACCTTTCCTGTAACTCTAAGGTCTAGGTAGGTTTTAGGTTTCATGTCGCATTTTAAGATTTGTTTGGCCTAATTTCCTTTATTAAACAGTTCGGTAGCATGGACAGTGGTGTGGCTACATTGTACAGTGTGTGTCTGTCTCACAAAAATGCTCTACTGTTTGTACCATTTCTCACCGATTATCTTTTTTTGCATTGACAGTGTTCTGCACTATGAGGCCTTTTCTTTTGTCTACTATGAACTTATTTTTTTACAGTTGGTGATTAAATTTATTAAAATTGAATTAGTTCAATAAATCTTTAAGCGTGACTTCACAGTGTTTGTAATCAATAACTTACAACATGAAATCCTGTTCCCAGCAGGGTTGGTCCCCCCGCACGGTGATGGTCGTGCTTTTCACATTCTGTACCTTCAGCGTCACATAGGTGTTGTACTTGTCTGAAAGAAAGAAAAGGGCAATTATGGTTTAAATTATAGTGAGGTGCTGGCAATACAAAGAGAAAATAGAAGGGTGGTATCAGGTTGAGTATTAAGTAAAAAATGAAGGAATAAATTAGCATTAGAGAAGATTCAGATTATTAATACAGTATTAACATACTGTATCTGCAGCATTGTCATTACATGAAATGCAGTTCATGAAACAAACAGATCAGGCAGGAGATCAGATGTTTAGACTGATTACAAACCAGTTTAGTTCTACTTTGGCTTTGTGTGCGAGAAAAAGACATCAGGAGCTCTTGTGAGAGTGAAAGCATATAAGCCTCCTCCCAGCCCTGTCCAGCCAAGCCAGGCCAGGCCAGGGTAGAAAGCTGACCCTGTTAATCTCCAATAAGAGTCACCCCATGCAGCAGATACAACTGCAGGATCCTAAAGGATACAACTCTCTGCTGTGTCTCTTCTGCACTGTAAAATACAGCTTCTCTTAGACCTACAGTTATTTACTGCCTTTAAACATACAGTACACTACAGAGGAAGCAGATATGTTTTGTGATGTAGTAAAGCCAAAGTCACTGTTGACCTTAGAGTTACAGAAAAAGGTCTGTGTCAGCCCTGATACCATCAAGTCTAAATCTAAAATTCAGTTCGGTCAATGGTGATGTGTAAACTGAATTAATCTTCCTGTTATCCAATGCAAAGTCTGTAGTCTATAAATAAAGCCTACATATGACAGTGGTCCAGTGTTGGTGAGATATAGATTCAAGTGCCCGTCTATCAGTCTGTGTAGACAACTTTCACTCTCAGTGATCTCTGTCAGTCTCCTCTCAGCCAGTAGTGCCGGATAGAGGAGTCACAACAACCATCTGCAACAGCTATCAGCACTGGGCGGGATGAGTGCTGAGGGGGGCGAAGAGGGATTAGACAGCTCGTGACACAACCACCACATTTCATTTCCCGCAGCAGGGAGAGGAAGCATCAACACGTGCCTGCTGCTGTGCTCAGTTCTGCAGCACTGGTGGTCCTCCCTTGGAGTCCCCCTTGTAATAGCATAAATCTGATCTTCTACCTGGTTACAAAAGCCGCCGGAGAATCAGCTTAGTTTGAAAGGCTTAATGATCTTGAAAACAGGTTGTATGACTGACAAGTACTGGACAATATGGATACACTGTAGAATCTTCTGTCACATTATGTGTAACTTTCTATTGTGATATCAATATACATTATGATTTAGTATTTATCCTGGAAATTCAGTTGTAAAACTGTATTTACATAAAATATCCAATATATGGAAAGTGGAAGGTTCTTAAACATGGATTTCAAATGCTGAAGTGGAGGCAGAAGGTAGAACCCACAGAAAGTGCTGCCTTCTGTGTTGTTTAACATATCAGTGTGTTAATAGCTTAAAATAAAAGGTGAAATTCCATCAGAATCCACCTTGTGATCTTAAACCAAAAGTCTTTGGTGTACAGAAAAGAACTAATGACTTAGCCTTGCTAGTTCAATACTTCAAGAAGAGAATATTTCAGAACTGTGATGAAAGAGAAAATGAAAGCACCACAACCCTACAGTACAACAGAATTTACATGGCTTTATAGTATTTACATAGTTTATAGTGATAAATACAGTAGGTCCATATACAGTGACAGTGACCCAAATCAAATTCATTAAGTGGATTCTGGACTGGGTATGTATGTATGTCTATATGGATAGATAGGTCTTGAAATTTCATCATATAAATTGGTTGCACAAATTATTTCCCTGACAGTACGTCAGCAAAGCCTGACTGTTTCCCCACATACACTCACATACAGTGATGTATAGTGCGCATGCATGCATGCACCTGTTCACACTAAACAAGATTTTCCAGGTTATGAGAGAGTAACCTGTTGACAAAATGAGTTACAATTTGGATTAAATTACACAACACAACACAGAAAGGTGCACTGAAAGCACCAAGTATCTCCCTGACATGGTACTGTAAAAGAGCATAGTCCATCTGCTAGTGCCATGAGTGACACACATCTAATTTGGGTACTGAGCAGACAATAGTGACAAAACACAGGCATTATTACAAAAGAGCCTGGGGGATGCTCAGGCCTTTCCCTAATTAGACTGTCTACACCTTATGCCATACTTGGGCCAGCTCTCATAAATAGAGGAGATGAGATAAAGTATGAGGATGTATGAATTAGATAAGAGCCACTTAGTTGCTGTAGGCCTTTTACAGCACGTGCTGTCCACTATATTGACCTGATACAATCTGCACTGCTGAAGAGGAAGCAGCAGTAACTGCCTGAAAAAGAAAACAGTGTATGTGCCTGGATATTTGTGATTTGTGAGGCTGATGCCAATATCAATATCAAGTATAGTGTCTTAAAAAAAGAATATACATGATATTAAAAGAAAAGCTAGACTGATAAATCAGTCAATTCAATATATTAGTCAATTATGGATCACCTGAATACTAATAACTTTTTCAGTATTAATAGTCAAGAAAGGAGGCACATAAACATAAAAGAAGCCTGTACCTAACTTACTGTTAAAAGTTCTTGTTTTGTAAAATCATCCTCAGTGTATTGAAAACCGGCCCTAACAAGTTTAATATACAGTAATTACATCACAACTCTGACATTACACAAGCCTACAATATGTACACATATTTTCTCTCTCTTAGCCACACACTAACATAGTGAAAGCACGCCAAGAACACCTGTGATGTCAAGAGGAGGAATAAAATAGGTTGAATTGCAGCATGATGCCGTCTACTTGTCCTGTCCACATTTTGAGACATTATTCAGTTTTCCTGTCAGTGAACCACCCACTCACTCCTGAGACCTCAGTCGAGTGTCTTCATTCATTATTGATCTATGATGACTTTGTCAATAAATTAGTCAGGGAAATGCAGGCAGTTGGAAAGATGACATTTCAAATTTAGACCACTCATTAATGTTTTATGCAACAAGATATAAACCTATGGGAGAACTTTTCTGCCATTGCTGGGACCACGTCATGAGAAATGTACTGTATATGTATACAGAGTTCTAGTTTGAATATCAAATGGCTCCAATGTCTATCATGAGCATTTATTTTAACATGGTACTTGAAAATCACAAGATACCTAGACATAGATTTTGTGGGCAGGTATGCCTGCACAGACTGGACATACAGTACAAAAACACCCACAAATCCAGCTACACACAACCTTTGTCAAACCACAGTTTCCTGTGGCAGTCAGTGGAAAGTAAAACAGCTGGTGACTGGCCCATACAAGGTCACCTTCAGTTCTAGATATGCACTATTCTCCTGAAACAAGGTTTCTGAAGTGTGGTCTAAAAGTTACTAATTTCCAAGGTGTGTGGAACCACACCACAAACACATCCCAGACCAGCCTTTTAGGATTCTTCCGATATGTCATACGATTTCCTCGACAGAGCAAGTCAGGGTTATCACAAGGAGGAAAACAAACAATCGCGTTATATTACGTAATTGATTACATAAACCTGAATAAACAGACAAAGGACCTGTTACTTCCGAGTATTCCAACAAGGATAGGAAGTATGGTGCATGAATGGCCAAAAAAAATGAAAAAGAGTCTGATCTCAACATCGCATTTCTTGTAGGTAACGTAAAGGTTAAGACCTACAGTGCAAAATATGCTGCTTTGATGGCTGGTTGAAGATTTAAAGTGCAGCCTAACATGACTTCATATTGAACGTAAGATTGAAGACTGAACACAAGCAGTCAGGGGGTGGAAATGTATAGGCAATGCATGATGCATCATAAAATATACAATCAAATGCCTGTTTAAAGTGCAAATCAGGCTCTGTAATGAACAAAAATGAGATTATATAGTTATATTCAATATCACAATACCATCCATTTCCCTTTCATTAGTTTCTTTTCCACAAAGAGATGCTAGTTAAGCTGATGTTGGACCAGGTGTTCTTAGCCGATTTAATCCAATGAAGCCTGGAAGAGGTGATTTTTGTTTGGCAATATTTCCTTCAGAGGCCTGATATTTCCTTGAAAAACCTGACTGAGGAGGATGCTACTACCAAGGCTACAATATCAATATTCCATGCAAAGTCTCTCAACATATACACAACAAAAATCTTGATATCTATTTTCATTAGTTTTTAATGACAATTTGCTGCAAGTCATTCAGCTGGCCAGCATGAATTTGGAAAATGAGAATAAGATATTTTCATAATTAAGTTTAGAGATGAATGTGCTTGTACCATCTTTTGAATGCTACAGCACAGTGAACATGTAAGTCATTTACCATTTCTGGCCTCTACTGTATATTAGAAATAAAAAAGCACAGCAACAAGACTTTTTTCACTCCACTCCACAAAACAAATATATATTTGCAGCCATTTTTAGATTCAACACAACCTTTGGTGATCTAAATCTCTTGTAGGACAAATCCTTCATCCTGTAGCCAAAAAGTGACTGATGTTTACATTTCACCTAAGGGAGACGACAGGCTTAACTGAATCACCCATGATGTTTGCTCTGGGACAGGTGTCACATTTGGTGTGGCCCACAGGAGGGAGGAGGGCACAGACTGACTGAGAAAGCCAGCAACAGCTGACAATCTAAAACCAATATCTCAGTGCAGCAGAGCTGTGAGCTTATGACACAATGCAGACACCTCTCAAATCATGACATGTCCTCAAAGGTGAAGGCGGAAGGAACAGCAAACATACACAATGAACGGTACAGAGGTGCAGGATAATAAACTTTACATTGGTCAGTCGGGGTCAGTGGATGAGAGTAACATGCAGAACGGAAGCCACTGTGGCTTTCTGTCAGTGCTGCTGCCTACTCTTGCCAGAAACGTCACATGGCTTTAAGGCAGGCGTGAGACTGGACCCTATGGGGATTTGCTTAGGTGGAGGGAATGGGGATTTGGACTTAGCAGCCACTGATCTAAGCTCACCTGTGCTTAGCTTGGCGTGGAAGAACAGTGTTACATAATGAAAAATCAACGCTATGTGTCAGTGACGAAAATGAGCGCACACCAATCAGCCACAATATCGAATATGTCTATATGTTGCAAAAATTTTGCAATATACTGAAACCGCAAACCATGTACCATAAAACGTACCATATCAGCATAATTTTGCCAATACACAACCCTACTACAACACTGGATGAAAGTATTGAAGATGATGTCACCTATGTCGAAATAACTGCATAAGTGACAGAAGATAAGTCTGAAAGACTGGAAGAAAAAAATAATGATCTGCAGCTTTAGAGGTTCCTGTTCTCCTGTTTTCAATCTTCAAAAATATTTTGATGATAGGAGAGTGTATGATCAGACTGAAAAGTAAAAAGTGTGTGAATACAAAGGTACTCACCTTGATGTCCTTGGAGCTTGGCTTTCTTCACTGTAAAACAAAATAAAAACAATGATCAGGCCTATTGTAAAAAAAGTCACGTCATTTGGAATCTACCAACATGTTCAGCAGGACTCTATAGGTGATAAATGATTTTCATTACACCGATGAAGAAAAAACAAGTCAGAAATACACATATTGAGCCATGGATAATGACAGGATCGCGTGTTATTTAAGGCTGACATATTCATTCATGTACAGACAAGTGAGCCATGACTTGATGATTCATGACACCTGAATTATACAAACACACTGCTCACAATGTTGTCATGTACAAGCAGCTTATTAAACATTTAAAAAAAAAAACTGATTGCGCTTTATGATGAAACAACACGTTTGATATTAATTACAGTCTGGTGTTTAGAGTGTTTATGGGCAGTGGCAGGGCATTAACCTATGCTAAATAGGAACAACTAGAATGTGCTTTTAACTTATGAGGATGATGGAATTCATCAGTATACCAACAGAGGCACAAGCAAATCTGTGGTTTGAGAACACTCCATAAATCTGATGTAGATGTTTCTTAAGAACAGATCTAAGAAAAAATGTGGGAAGACTTTGGTGAATGAGGCCCAATAATCCTAAATTCTGCTAGATCTAAAATAACTTATATTTGCCGTGTTTTTTTAAACTGATCTCGTGTCATTTTGACATCTCAGTTATGCTTAAGAGTATTTTTGTTATTACTTCTTAGTTTAGAATAATCTGTTAATAACCCACTTAAATAAGAAGAAATAATATGAACTGCACTGAATAACACTTTACTTTTTAAATAATATACGTGTTTCCAAGAGTAAATAAGTGTAAATATACAATTGACTCCCACATCAGAGCTGACCTTTTGTTTGGCTGCAAAATACCAATTTTATTGGTAATATATCAATAAGCATACGCCTAGACAGCTGTATTCCAAAACTCAACAGCTGGTAAACACAAAAACAACAAACATCAAATGTGGACCCGGGCAGATGGGTATTAGATAACAACAAAAATGTAAATGTTTGTCAACAGCAGTTATTTCCTAGAACCTCAAAAATATTTAAGAGGGAGAAAACATGATTGCTTGTGTAGTTTGGTTTATTTTTAGACTTATCATCTTTAGCTCCTTGATGCATCTATACAATAACATTCATGGGATTGTGAAGCGCTTTGGAGGGGATTAATTGTGATTGCTGTGGCGGGGTTACGTGTTCAGGCATGTACTAAACCTCTGGCAGATGGGCAGGACGGGATGATGGAGGCACAAATGACACTTTCATATTTTCATCTGTCATGCCTTGTCTTCTCTGCGCATTACAACAACAGCGCAGGAGAAAAAAATACAGTAATTTGTTTTCCCTTCTGTCAGAATCATGAGTTTGATTATTCTGTATGAATTAAAAATACAGCGATCCCTGGATGTTAAAAATTGTTGCCACAAAGATTTAAAAAAAGTACAACTGAGATAATAGTGGGGAAAAAAGGAAACTGACTCCTGACTTTTTTACAAAGTATTTCCTGTCTCACTGTGAGAGGAAAAGGAGAGGTGAAAATGTGGAGAGAAATATCTGCGTTTTTTTCCATTCCAACTTTCCATTGAGGCTGTCAGTTGGGCTGCTGAACTGGCACAGTGGCCTTAACATCTTGATTTGCATGATGTTATTTATCGCTATCGTACACAGAGAAAAGGGCCATAAAACAGAGCACCATTATAGTGGAAACTGATGCTTATCATTTTCTGTCCTGGGCTCTCAGTGGCTTTGGGGGCTATTTACGTTACTATTTATTAAGGCCAGTTGTACAACCACCCTATCAACCTGCTGTTTTATGTTTCTTTTTTCACCTTGAATGCTCACTTTCTTGTTTCATGGGGTAACAGGACACTTAACCAAAGCACAGTCACCATTAGAAGTATTAGTAGTGCCTGTGCTTTTCCTACAATTGACAAGTCAAAATGTCTGCTGTGAAAAAGACTCACTGGATCAAACTTGCAGGTGTCACGTAAATAATGACAATAACCAGGAAATATAATAGATCTTCATACATTATCTCAAAAGGTTCTACTTTGATTTATGTCTTTTTAGTAGCCATCTAACTACATAAAGCATAAAGCCAGTAATTTACTATATTATTATTATTGTTCTATAATACCCAATTTAAATAAGTCTGATAAAAAGGCTGGAACCAACAATGAACCGTGTGCAATAACTGTAACTTCTGTGAATCCAGTACCTAATTTTCGCTTATACATCTGTGCCACAAACCTGCATTATTGTGAGACACTGTTGCATCTTGACATGTTTCTTCCTCACAAAAAATGTGGCTGTAGTCTTGTGTTGTTCAAGAAGACTCTTTGTGTAGAAATCCATTTCAAAGAATGTAAAAAGTGATGGTTGTTTGGAGATCTTTTTTGAGAAATAAAAAAAAACCTACCAGTCAAATTTTCCATTACTTGTTGGTTTTAGTCTTTTTTTGTTATTTGTAGTGACCTAAATATCTAAAAAGATACAATCAAAAATCTTTATCAGGACTAAGTGTGGTTTGATCATGTTTAATTGACACCTAAGCAAACAACCTCACAACTGCTGCCTGTTTTGACTCCGCTCTTAGAGTGGCGCAGGGTATTAAATGACCTGTTTGTCTTTCTGACACATTTAAATCAATGAAGTAGATATATTTTCTTTGTCAATAAACCACAAGCATTCTGACATTGGCATAAAATAATGTGTTGATTGTGTCGAGTTAGAACTCAATGATCCACAATAAGCTGTTTGAGAAAATTTGTTTTCAGAGCATTTAAGGAAACGTTAACAAAAAGTTTGGATGCTCCAAAGAAAAGGCCGTCACCATCAGGCAGAGAGCAACACCAGAATCTACTGCTGCTGCAGGCAGTGGCGCATTTCCGCTTTGCGCTGGATGCTACATTTGATCAGGTGGAGCCAGTGTAAGAGGGACGCAGAGCAACAGATGGCCTGGGGATTACTCCCACAATCGCTAAGCGCTCTCTCTCTGCCTCTTTCTCTCATAATTCCACTACTCTGCTGCTCGCTATACTCACTCACACACCTACTCATTCTGCTGCAGAGCGAAAGTCAGTTAAACAGACTCCTAATGAATGTGTATGCAGTTCTAATAAATAGTGCAATGCAGTTTTGTGTTTTTGATCCACAGTCTTGACAAAAAACTATTTTCTGTTTTAAACTGCAGAGTGAAACAAATTGGACCAAATGTCAATAGAAGACTCAACATACAAAAGGTGCACTGGTGCATAAAACAAGATCAACATCCTGTGTGGACAATACTCAGCTGGCAATAAAACTGAGATGTAGGAGGCATGGCATCAATTCACCACCACCAAATTATCTGAGACATCTGAGCAGCGTTTCACTGATAACATGGTCAGAACAATTAAATAATCAAAAGTCTGATCAACAGAAACTTAATCCATGACAAAAAAATGTGTTAAGCTATTCCTCCAACTCAAATGTCTCGATTCGTTATACACCTTGGAGCACTGTTTGGTTATTCTCTGTCTCCTCATACCAATCTGTCCAATCTGAGAAGATTGTCTATAACACACAGAGCGATGGACAGCAAAGGAAACTCTGCCATCAACCCGGTCTACAACCACTTTCCTCTTAAACTTTACAGAGATCATAGGGGTCTCTTAAGAGCAAGCCCAACTAGTACTAACTACTACGCTTTTGCCTTAGATGTTATGCTCTGACTAAAGTCATCGCATCTGAATCTGTCTATATCCAATACTGCAGCATCATGGAGTTCATGTGAGCCATGTGTCTACTCAGCCCTGTCCTGATGCACAGTGGGAGTCTCTTCCACCCCCACCCCAACCCCCCAACACATGTCCACTCGTAAGAGAAACCGCTTATCTGTTGTGTAAAGACATCGCCATGGAGATGAAGCTTCTCGACTAGCAATAAATATACAACATTGTTAAGCTTTTCTATCAGGCGATGAGTCACAACATCAGCTAATCAGACTATTCCTACCCGAGCACCATTTACTCTATTATCTATGGGCTGTGTAACTCCTACCCACTTCCATTTGTCCTTACCACGAATCAATAAGTGGATAGTGTGCAAGCTCTATAGTGAATGGCCCATTTCAACACAATAACACTTGATTGCAAGAACAAAACTAACTTCCCTCTTTGTGACCTCTTCCCTGCCAGGAGGATTTCTCTTTCCCAGCTTGATTAACTGACGTCAGAATCCAGATCTTTTTTTTTGTTACTTTAGAAAGAACAGACAGATTTAAACTGACACACCAATGAGCTACAACACTGAAACAACCTGCTTAATACTGTAAATGCCCCCTCTGCCACCAAAACAGCTCTGACCCATCAAAGCATGCACTCCTCAAGACCTTTGAAGGAGTCTTCTGGGAGGCCATTATCCCGTTGCCCTTGTTTCGACTGTTATGGTAGGTACTGACCACTGTATACTTGAAAGACCCCACAGGACCTGCTGTTTTGAAATGTTCTGAATTAGTCCCCTACCTATCGCAATTTGGCTCTTACCAAAGTCACTCAGACCCTTACACTCACTAATTTTTCCTGCTTTCAACACATCAACTTGCTGTATAATATCCCTTTGACAGGTGCCATTGTAACAATGTCAATGTTATTCACTTCACCTGTCACTGGTTTCTGTATTGTGGCTGATCTGTTTAAATACCAGGGTTCCCATAGCACCATGGGTACACCTCCACTACTGTCACAAGAAATTATAACATTTTTACAAAATATAATATCAAGTGTATAAAATTGAAGGTCAGAAATCAGGATGTTCCTGGTGAAGTTCCTTTGTTATAATTTTCTGATGAACTTATTAGCTACTTGGAAACTTGCTATCTGACTCTTAAATAAGCCATCAAGCTTAACAGTTCAATGTAAAAACCACAAGTAGGGCAAGGGCCAGTTAGCAGCTGCAGGATTTGCAAACTCACTCAAACTGCCAAAAGTGTGCTGCACACAATATCTCGAAGATTTAGAAATCAAACATACAGCCAGTGTACACAGACAGACAACCCAGATGGTTTATGACTGAGCAGAAAATTTTGGATAAGTTTATGATACTTCATTACGGAGGAATTCTGATGAGATGAGGGGTTGTGACAGTCATTGTCCAACAGTGACTTTGCTTGATTGTGTTATTGGGTCTAAGTTGGAGGAGTCTGCAATATATTTGTACAGAACAGAACATGAGGCCTGAAGTCCCATCAAAAATTTCTAATTCAAAAGATGAGAGGATAGAAAACTGACAGTCAGAGGCATAAAGGGCATAATAAAAACTACTAAAAATATAGAACAACATCCAAATGGCAATAATTAGACAAACCAGGATATATATAAGATGGAAGATTTCCATACAGGCCTGCACACAGCATCACTGTTCAGATTATTTTAGGTATTATACTATTCATTCCCAACACAATTCTGGCTTCTGTCCGGCAAAATACATTAAAAATCTTGTCAAAGAACTTTCTCATGTGATCCCCATATTAGACAGAACTTACTGATGCCGGCTTCAAGGTGAGTATTTTTCAAAAAAGACAGATGATCAAGATGCATGACAAGTCAGAGGATGAGGACGTACTGGAGGGAGGAATATCCTCCCTGCTTTGCGAACAAAAAAACCTGCAAACCTTACTGTAGGTTTTGTTGCAACTTCAAGTCCACTTTGATCTTTAAAAAGTTCACTTTCTGACCCAAATGCTCAATATTTCACACATTATTTGTATAAAGGATGTCATCATTTTCACAAAGCCACTAAGGACACAGACGGTAATCAAACTACAACTTGAAACTATTGATGGGACTGACAGGTATTAATATAATGTTATGATATTTCTAATTTCCAAATTACTTCATTAATTAATAAACAATTAATTGTTAAAAAATTATAGAAATGTACTTATTTGCATATTTTAATTTTAATATTTGAAACAGTACTTTAATCTTACAGAGCCCATAATGTAACCTATTTATTTTATGGTCAGCATATACGGTCTAATTTTACCAGAGGAAACATAATGGGATAAATGTTTTAAAGTTTTCATTAGGCCTACCATAAAATCTCTACTTGATCAGCATCTTGAGTCCAAATATTTATAATAAAGACTTTGAATATTAACAAAACGTAGGTTAGTCTGGGGTGGCTCAGTCATTACAGATGTGCAGCACTGTTTTGAGACTGCGCCATGTTTTTCTACCTCTTTTTTTTTTCCTCTACTGGCCGCTCTGGACTAAATAGATTGGCACTAGTTTTGTTGTCACAGAACTGGATAACGCATAATGTGCTTGGCCTGCCTTAAAGGAAGCTAATGCAGGAAAGGATTCTCCAACTTTGTTTCCATGTACCCAACCTCAGCTTGACTTGTGTTAGTCTTTTCATTGTGTCTCTCTATGGAAGACTGTAACCTTGGTTTAGGTGCTATAGCCTACACATAAAGTGTATTATTAGCTATTTATATATAAATATTTACTTTTGTGTCATTTTATTTTTGACATTTTTTATGTATGTTTGCAATTGAGGTTAGAAAAGTTCCAAACATGGACCAAAATCTGAGAAAATGGTCTACCTATAATGTTATGAGGGATAAAAGTGAGGAGACTTTGTAAAATCTAAATGTTCTTTATATAATTTAACACTTGAGAGATACACTTTATGCTGCATTAACATTACACTACTTTTAAATTATGCTCATGGCTGCTGTTTGTTCACACTGCTGTGATATCTCAAAGTCAATATAAAACACAGATTAGTGGTGACAGTTCAAATTAAACAGCTGGTATTCCTGGTGTAGGTCATTTTCTAACTGGGAAAACAACTTCAACTGAAAGTCAAAAGTCTGAGTTTATTATAAACGTAAAATTACGACAGGACAAATGGGCTAGCTACTTTTCTAATGTTACTGTCATCACCTGAGCGAAGATGCCTCCTGGGAGAAAACTTGCTCTGTGAGATTTCTTTTAACACTGTCAGATTGTATGACTCGACAGACTCAAGTTTTATGTGTAAAAGTAACACTACATGTCGTTTCTAGACGAGTAAACAAACGCAAAAGAAAGTCAAAACGTACCTCTGACACACAGTAACGACATGGCAAAGCGCTTCAAGCGAAAATCCTGTAGCTTTACACAGTTTGTGGAGCAAGACCTCAAAGGAGATTTACTTTGTCCCGTAACATTATGACGTCCGGTAATTACTTCTGTTTAACCGGTGATAAACTCCTCTTCGATGTTTACAAGTAGTTTACTAGTACTGGATTTGGGCACAGAGCTGCAGCCCCCCGGCACGGACACGCCATAGTTAAAACTCTCATCCCTGGTTTTCGGCTTCAGACCGACGGACAAACCTGAGAGCTCCGAGTGAGCGGGGAGGGGAAGGCGTGGTAGAGGCACCTGTTACTGGCGTCTGAACCGTCCAATGCGAGTGCAGCACCGCGGTGGTGGGCGGAGCCGTCTGAAGAAATCTAACCAATCATCCGCAGGAACAGGTTGGAGGAAGAAACAGGTGACGCAGACAAATCCTAAACAGAAAAAAACACGTAGCGTTGTTTCGTGACAGTGGCGCATACCTGTTAGAAATGTCCTTATGCTGTTTATCCTGTTGCGTTCTTCCTTTTTCTTCCTTCTCTCTACTTCTTTGACGTAACCCAGAACTTTTTTTTTTTTTTTTTTGCTTTCCTGAACTCAACGTAATAATTGTGCTATTTTATTTGTCAACAGTGAACACTTTAATTTTATATAGCATTATTGTAATATTTTGAATGTCTAATAGTAATAGTTAATATTGTTGCTGGGGCATACTGTTCAAAAAGAGTAATGAAAAATATTTTTTATTGTGTTTATTTATCAGTCTTTATAATTGGTTGTTATTTATTTTAAAGTATGTGAATATCTAACATAATACATCATTGATTTCTAGATATGCCAATTTTTATTATTTATATATATATATATTTATTTCTCAGTTTGCGGTTATTTTAAACATCAATATAATCAACAATATCATCACATTTTAATAGGCCTAAATAATAAATCACAGAAAAACGAGATATACACTACTCACAAAAAGTTAGGGATATTTGGCTTTCGGGTGAAATGGAAAACGTAAAAAGTTCACACTACAGTGATATTATATCATGAAAGTAGGGCATTTAAGTAAAAGAACGCAATGGTGTTTTCCTCATTTCAAACAATTTATTGAAACAAAAGCCAACAACAGTGGTGAGTATACCACAACAAAAAATGTCAATGT
>JAUMHL010000015.1:16998434-17024447 GCA_032362345.1 Sandelia bainsii
AACACTATATATATATATATATATATATATATATATATATATACACAGATATATATATATATATATATATATACACATATACACACCCTCGATTAGACAAACATACAAGGTGCAAACAGTATAAGCACAGATACACAAAGTATATGGATATATATGTACATATATATATACATACACACGCACACATATACAAACACACTATATAAGAACAACAGCCATATAAGTTGAGATAACTCTTGCTGGTTTAAAAGCCAAGGAGAAAAAATGGGTTTTAAGATGGGACTTAAACGTTGCCACTGTAGGTGCACTTCTAATGGTTCTCGTCCTGTTTTCCCTCCTCAGGCCATGACCATTTACAGCACGTTGGCAAAGACGAGCCCAAAAGTAGAAGCAGAAGTATTGGAGGAGAAGAGCGAAGAGCTTGAGATCCAATCGACATCACCTCAGTAACAGAGGACTCAGTGGATGAACTCAAAGCAGTAAATGACACAGAACCAGAAAAAGCTGTTTATTTTACCATCTACTGACAGAACGAGAGGACGCCTGCCAGCTATATAAACTCTTCCATTGTCTCGTCATGGAGTCCTTGGAAAATCACATCTTTTCAAAGAGGATTTGTAATCTTGATTTCTATAATCTGGTATTTCTTTTTTTTTTTTACATTCTCTACCATGTGTAAAACAAAATGAAATTGGATGTTGAGGTATTGAATTTGACTCTTGTGCTTCTAAATTTAAGTGAAACAAACATTTATTTTCTCCTTTTGCATCCTGTTTTCAAATATCTTCTAAGGTTCTGTGGGTTGTGTTGGGTTGCAGTAGTTTGGGTTTGCTCAGGTGAGCCATCTGTGACAATTCAGTTGTCTGGAGAATCAGTGGGACCAGTAACTTGGAGTTGTTGGATGCTTCAAAATGGTGGGAATTTCTCTAAAGTATAGTTCTGCATGCAAAAGCTAAACCAGTAGTTGCTATCAGGAAATGTACTATTTTAAAATTATTTAATCCTTGATAACCATGTAGTAAACAAAGTCTTACCTATACAAGTTTATGGAGACTCAACATACTTTACCAGGAGATTTATGATATGGTGTGATGGGACTTTTGAAATACTGGTTTAAAAACACCGTTTGTTACAAGATGGTACATAGCCTGTCTGGTGAGATTTGCGAGAAAAACAAAAATATGCATGGGAATGGGATGATTCATGTTCCACATATGATGGGATGCTTGTTGTTTCACCACAGTAAAGTGAGTCTGAGGTAGGATTTCTGATCTGATCGTGCTGACTTAGGGACCATATATATATGTATATACACACACACACACACACACTTTTTTTCTCTCAAATATCACCTTAAGTGCTGGACTTCGTCAGATGTCATGATTAGGTTAGCAATGTTAAATAGCTGTAATATGTTAAGTTGGTTAACCAAGTCTGGGTTTCAATAAATATATTTCTATTTTTGACATAATGGCTTTAAATCAGTACAGGTATGGTAGAAATATTCCAGGGTTTGTTCCATGAGCCATGATGGAGTGCCAAAATGTTATTCTGAAGTAAACCTAATTTATAGAAACTGCTTAGGAAGTTTAGTAGAGCATGAAAATGAATTATCATTATGCATGTGGAACATCGTTTAATACAAACGATTTACCATTAATTTATATATTTATTGTTTATTTAACAAGATTTGTTTTGAATATGTATTCCGGTCTTGACCGAGTGACACATCTTTGCAGCCTCCCTGGGGTGTTTTTAGCCCTTTTCTCTGTCTTACAGACACGCTGAGCTATGCAGGTTAGTTTGCGTTACACTTATAAAATATTACAAATATTTAGTTATCGTCACAAATACTGATGTTAAATGAAAGATTTTAAAAAAGTTCACATGTGGGAGAATTATTCGTACGTCATGTTCAATTAAAATACATCAGAACTGCGTAAAAACATATGTAACGACTACGGTGAGAAATTTGTCTACATTATTTAACTGTCCATTCATTGTGTTATTTTTATTATATTACTGTAAGGTATTTCTTTTACTTTGGCGACTAAAGGCAATATGTGCCTGAAAGTCCAAGTTCGTAGCTAAAAAAAACTCGAATTTTCATGCGGTGTTACAAAGAATATGGTCCGACGCGAGTTTCCGCCGGGTTCCAAGCCACCAAATCTCATTGTACCAGCGTCTAAATGAAGGTGAGGGTGGTGCTGGGTTCTCTGTTTACCTGAAACACCTGTACTCCTGTGTTGTGGACACACACGTTCACGTCCGGCCTCCGGCAGAGAGAGGACGAAAACGCGACTCGTACAAGGTCAGTGACAAGACGAGGTGAGTTAGCCTCGGCTAACAGCGCTAACTTCATGTTAAACGTCCTCTTAACGTTAGCTGGTTAAAGAAAAAAGAGACGTCTGGACACCACGTGTATTAGATTAGCTGGGAATGGAGGTTTATTAATTTGCCACATTAGTATGTCGTACAGCAGCTGTCACTGACACACAGCAGTACCTCTGACGTTTTACTCGGCGTGGAACAAGTGTTTCTCAATTTTACCTGCAACTTACTGTTCTTAGCTGTGTGTTCAGGATGAAGGGGCTCCCAGTGCTGTCCCTTCTCCTCTGGGTGTGTGCGGTCTACTGTGTGGGCATCTACCTGTTCGTGAGCGGGTTCCTGCTGGTGAGGCTCGAGGTGAACCGGACCAGCACCTGCGGAGACGTGCTGCAGCCCGGAGAGGAGCCTGTGGACTTCTGCCGCGTCCAGCCGCGCTTCCGCAGGGTCGTTCTGCTCATAATCGACGCCCTGAAGATCGACTTCGCCCGGTTTGACCCCAACAACACGACACCCCGACCTTACGAGAACAAGCTGCCTGTGCTGGAGGAGCTAGTGTCATCCAGGCCTTCTCACAGCCGCCTGTACCCCTTCCGTGCTGACCCGCCCACGACCACCATGCAGAGGATCAAGGGCTTCACCACTGGATCCCTGCCCACGTTTGTGGATGTAGGTAATAACTTTGCGTCCAGTGCAATCTTGGAGGACAATCTCATCCACCAGTTTGGGCAAGCAGGTGAGTAGTGACACAGATCTTTTCAACTGACTGACATTTATTACGCATCACTGTACTGGTGGAACTGAAGAGGAACATGTGGCCCTGAAAATGGGTTTTCAAAGATTTATTGACAGCTGACATAAAACGGTGACTTTCAAACAAATGGGAGTGTAGAACACTGCTGCTGTCATTGTGTTAACATATTCAAGTGTGTTGTCCGTCTAGCCACACCCTGATGAATGACATCAGGACAGGTGCTGTATTTCTGTCAGCAACTGTGTCATTACTGATTGAGTAACATGTAAGAAAAGAACCGTTTTTTTAGCCTACATCGTATTAAATATTGTCCCAAACATTCTAGTTTAGATATAAATCTAAGGTGAAAATGCAATGGATTCAACTTTTATCTGATTTTGAATTGTGTGTATCCTGTCGCAGGCAAACGGGTGGTGTTCATGGGTGACGACACTTGGGAGAGCCTTTTTCCTAAGAAGTTCCACCGCTCTCTGCCTTTCCCTTCTTTCAATGTGAAGGATCTGCACACTGTGGACAATGGGATCCTCCAACACCTCTACACTACCAGTACGTATTTATTTTGCTGTGGTGCCATTAAAAGGGAGACTACACACATGGCAATACTTGTGTTGAAGATACCAATAAAGATTTTGGAAAAAACTTTAACTCTTAGATATTGACACTAATGCACAGGTTTGAATAGTATTATAGTCATGTATTTATAGAATACTGCATCTCTTGTATTCAGCGCCTCATATCCCACATGTCCCTTTCTATTGGTTTTGACAGTGGTGGGTGAGGACTGGGAAGTCCTGGTTGCCCATTTTCTCGGGGTGGATCACTGCGGTCACAGGTTCGGTCCAGACCACCCGGCCATGGCTGACAAGCTCACCCAGATGGATGGAGTCATCAGGTCAGACAATAGTACATCTGCTATGAGCTTGTTCTACAGCACCCTCATGCTGTAGTCATCATAATGTGCTGTCATAGTTCATCAATACAGATGTTCAAATCTCTTAGTAATGATTATATTATAAGATGCTGTCATGGGAAGAAAGGGAATGTGAGAAAATAAGACATGAAACATGAAAATCCAGGTGTTTGAGTTGTTAAGCTTGGCTAAGTTGTTTTTGCATTTTCAGTTATTAGCACTGCCGGCAAGCTTAGCTGGTCTGAAGTTAAGGAACCCTAACTTTATTCATTTCTACCTGCTCCCCCAGGTCTGTGATTGACCGTCTGCAGAACGACACCCTCTTGGTGGTGATGGGAGATCACGGGATGACAGACACGGGAGATCATGGTGGAGAAAGTCAGAAGGAGACCGATGCTGCTGTCTTCCTCTACAGTCCGTCCCCTTTGTTTCCTGGGCCTCTCTCACAGGTTGGTAGACTAGGTGACAATCAATTTAAGTATGATCGAAATAATCAGACCAAGGAATGACTTCCTAAAAATGTAACTGTGTCTTCAAGTACTCAGTAGGATGAAATCCTGGCCCAAACAATCAGTATTCAGAAAAGCTTTTGTTCAGTCAAAACACAGTTATTACAGCGTCATATAATTGAAGAATAAACAACAATAAAAAGTGACATAAATCTAAAAATTCTCTAAAATGGTTTGTTTCAACTTAAATTTAGGGATTGTCACACTTCTTGTTACGTCTGTTTATGAATAGCACATTCCAGTGACCGGTCAACTTAATGTAAATGTATTACAGAGAGAGAGAGATAACAGCTGAAAGTTTACACAACAAACATGTTAAATTCCATTTGTGTACACTCACAGGTGGCAGAAATAAGATTTTCACTCTTACACCTCAGTGTTGAACATCAGTGGTTTATGAATTGGCTCCACAAGCTTATGTGAGCTTATAAAGAAGCAGGTGGAATTGAAAGGTTGTTTTATATATATAGAAAGCACAGTAATACTACGACCATAAGGAAAAGGGAGATTATTAGACATAATACCCTGTTGGACACAGAGACACTCTCTTTTCTAGCAATTATTTTTCATACAGCAAGAACAAACTCACTGATCTCACTGATAAATGTGACTGCAGAGACATGTGCTTTTTGTGCCAGTTTCTCTTTATGCAGAGCAGTTTTTAAGTAGCCGATAAATGGAACAGTAATCTAACAGTGGGCTTTTATTTTCTCATGTTTGTAGAGTGAACCAGATGTGGTTCCCCAGACTGACCTGGTGCCCACCCTGGCTCTGCTGCTCGGAGTTCCCATCCCGTACAGCAGTGTGGGACAGATTCTTCTGCCTTTATTCCCGCCTCATGGGCAGACAGGAGGTGCAGTTGGAGGTCTCAGCCAGCTGGAGGCACTGTGGATCAATGCAAAGCAGGTAGTCTGCTCAGGGAGGAGCTGTCTCACCAATTTCCTCCATGTATCCTCAGAGAAAAAACGTCACATATCTTAGAGGATGTTCTCTATTTGTGTAGTTTGTGTGTATTTAATTTCACCTCATGTCATCACTCTGCGTTTTCAAGGTAAACCGTTTCCTGGAGACTTATTCCACCATGGCCAAAGACATCCCGCCAGACAGCCTCTCTCAGCTGAAGGATGAATTCTCCCGCCTCTCCTCTGAGTACCTTACAACAATTAGAGGGGGCCGATCACCCTCCCCAGAGCTGGCCACCTCTCTGCAGGCCTACCTCACCTCTGTCAGAGACATCTGCCGAGCTACCTGGGCTCGATTCAACCCACTTAAGATGGCAGCAGGCTTAGCCATCCTGGCGTTTGCTTGCCTGATGTGTTTTACCTTGTCTGAACTGTCCTTTGCGCTGATCGGGGAGAATAAACCTGGACTGAGGACCCCGATTGCCGTGACGCTGACGGCGGGGGTTTGTGTGGCTGTTGGTCAGCTATTTACTCGCGGCTACGTTGAGGTCTCGTGGTGCGCGGCAGCTGCTGCCTTCACCTCTGAACTTCTTTTCCTCTGCAGGACTCGCCAGTCTAGAGTTTGTGCCATAGCAAAGAATGGATCCAAAGCTTCAAAGTGTGCTAGCTGTCTGACTCCACGTCGCCTCCTCGCCCCCCCTCTCTTGGTGGCACTCCTCCGCTGTACCTCTCTGCTCTCAGATAGCTATGTGATCGCTGAAGGCCGGGTAGTGACTTTTCTGGTGTTCTCTCTGGCTCTTTACATTCCCGTTCATCTCAACTGGGATAGCCTGCTTTTACCCCCCAGCCATGACCCCCTGAAGTCTGCAGGGTTGCTGCTTTCCCCAGCACTGTCCCCATCAACCGTGAGGAAGGAAAGCAGCACCCTCCTAGCCTGTTTAGGACTCCTGGTTGGCAGCCTCTACCTCTCCCTCTCCTTCCATGGCTGTCGAGAAGAGCAGGGCTCCTGCCAGCCGTCACCGTTCCTTTCTCCTCTTTCCCGCTTGCAGGACAACCAGCTGAAGAACCTCCATTACATCCTTTCTGTAATCTCCCTTGGATTGTGTACTTATCTGCTGAGATGCTGCCTCCGCCACTATGGCAACCTCAACTCCTCAGGTGGGACGGTATTCACAGCCCGCTGCATCCTACCGCTGCTGTCTGTGTGCCTGGGGCTGCACTGGGCTGTTAGTGCCACTCCAGAGGACAGCTTCAGGAATCTGACTGAGCTCATCGGCTTGGCTCAGCTGGCCCTCCCCAGAGCCGCCTTCTGCCTCCTGGGTCTGGGGCTGTTCCTCATCTGGCTAGACCCTCTCACTGTGTTTGTGAAGGCCCGGACTGGACATTCCGCCAGAGGTCCGTCACTACCCGCCCCTCGCTACCGAGCCAGCACCGGCATCAGCCCCCAGGCTGAGCTGCACCACCTCATCCCTCAAATCTACCAGCGCATGCGGCGTTCACTGGACGACGGAGAGCTGAGTGGGAGTAGCGAGGTGGAGAGCAGGCCCGCTGTGGAGGCCTACGGGCTGGGAACTGTCTACTCTGCCCCTCTGCTGCTCTTCTGCGGCCTGCTGGGAATCGGTCTGCTGTTGCTGCACCCAGAGGCCATGGCTCTGTCTTTCCTCCTGCTGCTGCTAGAAATGGCAGCTCTGTTGCACATCCATGCCTCATCCTCTACCCTCAGAGGCCTGCAAGGAACAATTTCTTGTAAGATGCTCAGAATCACATTTTTTTCTTGCTTTCTCTGCCTCTTTAACAGTTTTAGTATTTTTTTATAACAGTGTTTAGAAATGACACAATCTATGTCTAGCTTTATACTTCTCAATGTTTCCCTCAGGTGGTTATAATGTACCCTGGACTCCAATAGTGCTGTGGTCCCTGGCTGCCACCCAGTTCTTTCACGCCACAGGTCACCTTCCCACCTTCCCCTCCATCCAATGGGGCGCTGCCTTTGTGGGATTCCCTGAGGGTCACACTGGCACCGTACTGCCCGCCTCATTGGTTACCCTCAACACCTTTGCGGCACACATCCTGTTTGCAGGTAGGTAAATAGAGTTGTAAACGCAGTGCGACAAACTGTGATCCTGTGACTTACTGACTTGTATTTGTGTCCTTGTCTCGTTGTGTTCAGTGGGCTGCCCACTGCTGCTGTTCTGGCCCCTGGTGCGTGAGATACGTGGGAGCAGGGGAGGAAAAGCTTTTGGGGAAGAAGGAGAAGATGCTGTGATGGAGATGAGACTGAGAGAAAGCCCGCAGCAGTTCAGCTCTGCTCTCCTGCAGCTCTCAACACGATACCTCTTTATTCATGGAGCACAGGTTTGTTTGGTCATCAATTTAAAACGTGGTTCAGAGTAGGAATCTGAGCAATAGGAGGTGAGAGCACATCTTTTCTTAGTTTGAGGTTCAATTTTTATTGTTTTTATTTTTTATTTGTACTCATTTTCTACCTTTTCGGTGTGTATCACATCACAGCACTCAGTATCTCTGCACTTCTCTGCAGGTTTTTGCTTCAGTCTGTGCTGCTGCTATCCTCAGGAGACACCTAATGGTGTGGAAGGTTTTCGCACCCAAGTAAGTGCCTGAATGGATTTTCCAGCTCTTTTGAGGATATGAGCACAGGACAATATAAATATTTGCACTGGGAATTCCTCTACTTGTTTGTTACTTTCTTTTTTTAATTAATGATGTTTGTGTTCGTCTCTTCTTGCCCAGTGAATATATCAAAATAGCATTTTTCCATTTTTTTATTATTAAGTATTTGCTGCTAATATAGAATCCAGTGTGTGCTTCTCACATTATAACACAGAGTTACAAACTGTAGATAAAATACAGATTTCTGTTTTTTTTGTTTTGTTCTTCCACCAGGTTAATGTTTGAGGCCTCAGGGTTTGTGGTGAGCAGCGTGTTCCTGCTGGTCGGAGTCACGTTAGTGGTAAGAGTAGACGTAGCCGTGGGCCGCTGGTTTAAGAGACTCATCCCTGATGCATCCAGGTAGCAGTGGGACTAGCTGCTGCTGCTTTACGCCAGAAAAAAAAACTAGAGATCACTGTGGCACAGAGAAAAAGGACATGGTGGTCACTGTAAAGTTTTTCTATGGAAACATTGCCATCGTTGTTTAGGATGAGCGTCCCCATGTGAGGCTGCTTCTAACTGTAACTCAGACCGAACTCTAAGCATCTGGACTTTTTTTTTTTTTTTTTTTTAATACAGCGTTTTTAGTTAAAACTTGGAGACCACTTCACACACAGAGGTGATACGGTTAAAGGCCTTTGAGGTCCAGAGTTGTGTACGGTTAAAAGAAAGAACAGCAGTTTCTGAATGTTTCTCCTGAACTCCCATTTTCGTACATGCAGTATGGACAAAACCTTCCAAGCTAGACAGTCTTGCCAAATGGTTCATGGTGCAGCAATTACAAAGCTTCACTAAATACAACACTGTTTACACCAGCTACATGCATGTCATCATACTTCTTGCAGATATCCTCAACATTTAAATCTGGTGTGTAATATTTGAGGTTTTTTATTACTTATATGCAAGAGTTTAATGTGAAAAAACAGCTATGGAATTGGGAAGTTTCTGTCTAGGAAATGTGAGATTTAGGTAGAGGTTCAGTGTCTTACTGCGGAATTTGAATTCCTCACTCTCCCAACTACAGGATGACCACTTTGAACCACTAAAGCCAATCTCCCAACGTCTGGAGCATCAGTTTGCAAACAGGTCTAGTCGAAGTGCATTACAACATGTCTGTCATGTAAGTGTCTGCTGGAGGAATTTTTCTATTTTCTTTTGTATGTTTTGTAATTTCAAGGTGTAGAAATAACCGGTTTGTCTGGTTACTGCCAATTCATATAGTATTACTGTGCAGTTATTAATTGTTTTGCACAGTTTGGGGATCTTAATCTGTCACAATCTTTTATTTTTTAGGGGGTTTGATTCTCTAACTAATGTCTATTTATAATTTTTTTTTAAATCACTGATATGTTTTCTAATCCCTAATGAAACTTTTGTGTTAATTAGGCTTCATACACCTTTTTCCTTGGAATAGGTGCCTAGCATTAACAAATGCCTTTTTTGTGTGTATGATGTTGTTCATTTGGCTGGGTCATTACATCCAGGACCTCCACAAACACTGTCAGTTGATTTATTTGTGCTGGAAGTCAAAGTCTAATGTAAGATCTGTTATAGTTCTGCAGCTGAAGCTCATTAGCTAATGCACGATGTTGAAGGGATGTTGAGCTCAGGTTGAATTAGCTACAGTGCAATGGTACTGCATTCCTCAGGCTGTTATATAGGAGTGATTGTTCATTTCGAGAGGCTGCTGCAGTGATGGTTTGGCTTGGCTGCGTTTGGACAGGGCACATTGTTTTTGTTTTTTTTCCTGTTTTAAAATGTTTAATATATAAATAACTGATTAAATAAAATGATTTTACATTCTGTGAAAAAATGTAATAAACCTTTTTTACATGATGTCTTGCCCTTTCAGTAATTTTAAGGTAAGAGTGATATTTCAGCTTATTTCTTGTTGTAATTTATGATCTTGCGGACATGTTTTAACTTCATTATTTATTGTTGCAGTGTAAACTATTTATACAGTAACTTGATGGAGGAGATGGTTGCTGCCATAGGTTTTTACTGCCCATCAGTCAAGGTGGTTCATTCATTATTCACATAGGCTTTCCACATTTCCTGTTCCGATAACTGTTTGAGTTATTGATAATCTCACATGCGCACATATTCTAATTCTAAATATTTAGAGGTATTTAATGCTTTGGTCCCAGACAAAACTATAACTTGTTCATAATAATTTCTAAATAGACAAATCCTAATTTTCTGCTGGAGGACATTCTTGAATTTGACTTTCACTTATAGGCTACATTTTGCTTTGACTGCAACTCAGTATAAATTTCTGTTGGAAGGAAGAAACAGTTTTTAAT
This sequence comes from Sandelia bainsii, assembly GCA_032362345.1. Lineage (NCBI taxonomy): Eukaryota > Metazoa > Chordata > Actinopteri > Anabantiformes > Anabantidae > Sandelia > Sandelia bainsii. The sequence goes on from JAUMHL010000015.1 coordinate 17,008,808, forward strand.
AAAGTCATTCTTTTTTTAAGGATGATTTTCCAGCATCATTATTAGTCAACAGTAGACAGAAAACAAGGGGGAAGAGAGTGGGGTATGGCATGCAACAGAGGCTCCCCAGCTGAGTCGCTGACTTGTGTTTGACGCTTTGGATCTCTTATTATATTGGATGTGAAACACCATTATAACTTAAAGCTGCAGAGCAGATTGCCAGGCTTTCATCCGGAGCATCAGTACTTCTCTAATTGCCCATCATTATCAGATGAGCAGCCCTTTGGTCAACAATGCCCACAGCTAGCATCAACTTTTAAAGTAAGACCAATTTGTATTATGGCGATGGGAAATCATGCGGTTGCCTTCTGATGTTTGTGCTGGGAGATCAGAGAGAAGGGCTTTATCTTTTCACAGGGTACCAGACTTAACATTGTTAACATGATATCCATCATTTTTTTGTGCTCCTCTGATGTGAAGGATGTAGACTTTTTTGACTTTAAGGAGCCTAGCATTGTTACCATTAAGGCTCCGTTGCTGTATCTGTAGAGGCGAAAGAGTCCACAGGGACACCTCTAACCCCTGTCAGCAAAGCTGCTAGGCGTATTGGCTGGTAAGAAGTAAAATATCCGCCCTTAGCTGCAGAGGAATATGAAAGTCACACTATAAATAAGGGCCAGTTTGTAGTAAAGTAAATGTGCTTTAGTTCTTTCCAACTGACAATCAATTCTGAGACAATCAATTTGGGACTTGGCACAGCAAAACTGGCTTTCCTCTGATAAGACAACAGAGAAGAGAAGACAACTGTTGTTGTTCTTGTAGAAAATAATAATGGTGGCAGAAACACTGGAAGATTTCACTTTGAATTTGTAGTCCATATATAATGTTTCTTATTCTTCATGGCTCATGGTGTGCTTTCACATGTTATTTTGTCTTCCTATGTGTAATTATTGCGTGTGGATTGGGTGTCAGATAAGTGATTTTCAATGACCGTCTGCACACTGCATTTGGTCTGTCTCGTCTCATGAACACCTTTCAATAGTGATTTTCCCATGCAGTGACAAATGAATTACACTATGAAGCCACAGTGTAAGTGTGTAGAACCCTGCTCTCCATAATCATAAAAGGATCATGTTCAAAAAGAACATAACGGGTGCTCCTGAAAGAGTCAAATATACAGTAAGGCTTGAAAGGCTTGCTACTGTGAACATACTGACAAACTAGCATAAGCAGTTACAGACATAAAGCTTATCCTCTGATGGGGAGGTGGCTATATAAGTAAAATGTAAAAATGTCAAAGATTAAGATCTAGTGAAAGTTCAGTGAAATGTCTTTTTAGTTTTTTTTATGAAAATTGAACATGAGGAAAATGTTTCCTCTACATGACAAATACAGTGATAAGCATGTACAGTATAAAAACACTTAAATCCCTGCATACACACATAAACTGTAAATGTAGCTGTAAATGCAAACAGGGACCTATGAAGAAACAAACTCTGGACATATTCCAGTTGAGGGTTAATGGTCTCGACTTGCACAAAATTAGTACTTGGGGTTCAGAAAGAGTGAAAGTGAAAGTTTTATGCTTGAGGGGATATACATCCGCAGGCTAGGACCTAACCAATCAGCTGGGTCTGCTGGGTCAGATAAAACACGTTCACATGGGAGCTATAAGACACGATTCGTTCACACACGACTGCACTTCAGTTGGCTTTGGTCCTGTGGCACCTTTCTGTACATAAGATCTGCCTCAGTGAGCAACATCAAAGCCAACAAGAGTTTTTATTTTTTTTTTCAAAATGGTATACGTGTACATCCACTGATGGAAACAATTTGTTGCTTGAATGGTCTAAGTTTGCAGAGTTCCTTTTTCTAAGACACTGATAATTACAGCCTGTTAAATTAACCTCTGCAATCTAAGTTCACAGGGGCAGTTAAAGAACTTCTTCTAACTTCTAAATATTTTATACACAGTTGTTTAGCCTTCACAAGTCAAGTTACTTTTATTTAAATACTCATAGTCAATAACAACCATAAGAAAATCACACAGTTTAGGTGTACAACAGGATTAAGTCCCGATTCAGCCCAAGTCTGGCAAATCTAGCACATACACAGATAATGGAAGACACTTGTAATAGTGCTAAAAATGGTAATTACAATCAAATACAAGAAAAAGCAAGACAAAACAAGGATGTGATTATGACTAGGATTCATGAAAAGGAACTAGGAACAGTCAGCCAGTTCAGCATTTCTTCTCAGTTCTACAGAGCATTTTAGCACCTTTTAGCTCATTGTTTTAGTTTTGGGGTCCGCAGTTTTAATGCAGCCTTAACAGGAAAATGGTTTTAACGAAAAAGCTCTGATAAACCCACTGTATGCTGCCTGTTCAGCACCAAACAGCAAACATAGCAACTACCTGGTGAAAGTAGCACGACATTTAGTCGGAAATGAGCCAGATAGTCCCTCAGCTCAGACGCTGCTGGAAACCAGTACACAGCTCACAGGAGTGAATGCACACAAGCAAAACTCCAACTCAATGCTCTGTGTCTGCTGCCCCAAGTGGCCAAAAGTAGTAACAAATGAAAGCAAAACTACACTAACGTTGTTGGATGGAGTCCCAAGCTCCGAGGAGGCCAAAGCGGGGACATCAACACTAGAGTTAGGATGCTACTGCAGTGTTAATTCGATGTTGCAGATGGCAAACACAGATGGGCAGAAAGAGTTTTGCCCAGTTGCCCAAACACACACAATATGAGGCTGTCTCTCAGTTTGGCATTCAGGCATCAAGGGGACCTAGTTCCCACTGTGAGAATTGTATTCAGCATTCTGTGTTTGTAGTTTGAAATATTGTCACGTTTCTACTCAGTTAATTTTATGGTCTTTTTTATGTATTTGTTTCTATAGGTCTACAGTGACTAAAGTGTGTTTCAATGTTCACAGTGATCATTCTTTTTGCTCCACCCTTATAGTGCTTTACTATATACTGAGGATGACATTATCTTAAACTTAAAGCATAACAAAAACAGACACACAACAGACAAAAGGTTGGGTTGGGCGAGTGGTTATGCTTCAGTCCTTGGAGCAAAAATTGCTCGTAGGCGTCTGAAGTGTGAAAGAGAAGTATTGGCTGTGATAAGATATCATCCAACGTTTTTTTTTTTTTGTAAATATGAAAGAGGATTTCATTTCATCTTTTAAAAGCTGGTAGAGATTTCCATGCTTGTGGGGGATCTCAGCTCTTCTCAAGCCTGAGCCCTACTTTTTAAAGGTCACACATATCTTATAAAGAGCATCCGAACAGCTGCTAAATGAGCCAGAGAAATCTTTTCACTTCACCACTGATGCTCTGAAAGGGGAGAAAGACCAGATAGATCCGATGCTGGCGTTACAGTGACATAGTGATTTTCTATTGATCCTCCTGAAGACAAATGTTCAAAACAGAATCAGTATTTAACTTGGGTGATGCAGAAAGCGTGAAGGATATCCCTGAGTTCTCACATCTTTGATAGAAGTTTCGAGCTGCATGCTTGCTTCCTTCAGGGTGAACAGAAAATTCTATATTTGGACAAGTGTTGAGCCACAGCTAGGATTACAAGTGAAAAAAACGGGTGTGGTTTTGTGGAGATAAATTATCTATGCTTCTGTGCATTACTGTAAATCAGTGCTTATCTCTTAATGTGTTATCACAGTAATGTATTTTTGCAGAGAAAATAGTTGGCATAAGAGAAAATCACAGTCATGCATTTCCTTCAAATTGAGCCTATTTTCCTGCAAATGTGGATAAAAATATTGCATAGTCTATATAAACAAATGCATTTCAGAAAAAAGTAGTTCATCCAAAATAACTGAAAGAATACATTTGTAAATGTGTCATCATCAGATCAACACCACAGTGTTCACCTCTTCACTACAGCTGAGTAACACAAGGCGTGGGCTCAAAGGCACGACTCGCAGGCATTAAGTTATAAGCAAGCTTTACTTGGTCAATGAAACAGAGCAGAGGTCTGCAGTAGGACAGGCTGTAAGAACAGGCAACCAAATCCAAAAGGGAGTAAATAAACAGACATAGTCAAAAGATAACAGAGGCAGGACAACAAGGCTGAAATGCTGGCGCAATAGAAAATATATTATAAATAAGAGTTGCTGCTGCAGGAGTGTGTAGGCTGCTGGAGAGCTGATTTGGAAACTGGGAGCAGGTGAGCAGCTGGGTGAAGAGACTGTCTGACGGTGAGAGGTGGGAATACAACTGGAAAGGAGTGAGTGACAGATTCTAAACTAACAACCACTGGTGAAAATGATTCCATTTAGCTGCCTCAAGGTGTTGTACATAATGGTTCAGTGTCACACTGTCACAGTACTGAGGCACTTTAATAGAAGGGAGATTTAATGTTATGAGTAGCACCTGCTTTTCTTACTACAAGTCAACATGACTCAAAAACTGAGAAAACAAACCTAACATGTCTAAAATCAGCTTATTACTATGTAATTATACTGAATATTATATCTGACATACGTTAAATTTATTCTCCATATAGCTGTGAGGCAACTTTGACATAGTGGCCAAACTGTGGTCCAACTACAACTCTTGTGACCATCACATGACACACACTGCAGAACTGATGGACTCCATGGAAGGAGCCACACTGGCACGGCAAAAGAAAAGAGTGCAGACAAAGAAAAAGTCCAGTTGATGAAGGCTCACTGACTGATTGTAGCCCTCCTTATCCTGGTTGTGCGTAAAAACCCCTTAGTTTCTGCCAGACCTCTGAGCGAATGTTTCTCGGTGACTGATTTACTCCTTAGTTTTAAAAAGTTCACGCAAGAGACAAAAAAAGAAAGAAAAGGTAAAAACAATCTGATGTGTAGTCATAAATACTGAGCCTTTATAATGCATGTAGATGCATTTTCTTAATTGTTACACCTAACAACCTTAATATCACCTTCAGATCAGATAAAAATAATGATAACATAGCTGTTTTTTGGTATTGGTGCTACCTACAATAAACTAAGAATTTGGAGCTGATCATTGCCGACTTCAGTTTTCACCAATAGTGAAAATACATGTATATGTATAAGTAGTGTAATACAAATAATACAATGTTTTTCCATGGATAAAATAGATAAAATGCCATATCATAAACAATCAATTAAATACACAGTTGCATATAGGTGCAGACCACAGTCTGATCTAGATGTTTCAGATCCACTAAGCACAAAATCTGTCCTTGTTACATAATCCAGTCATGCTAGGAGACAATCAACAGCCAACATTTCCTGCAGTTGTGACCAAGCGTTACAACTGTGAGCAACCATTTGGATTGGAGATCTTGTGTTACGGTGGGCCGTCTTGCATTGGTCTTTTCTGTTGACAAAGTGAAGAGATGTGCCCTGAAAGAAAAGTAGTCCTGTTCTTGCAACTAACTACAACACCTGTGAAATAAGCAGTGCCACACTCCACACACATACATACGAATTGCAAATGAAAGCAATTACACTGAAAAGCTCCTGGGTTATTTGGTGTGTTACTTTCCCCCCAGCTGCCAGGTAATCTGAAGAATTAGTCTCAGCTGTTCCTTCTTCTTCCTGGGGGATTTTTCTTCTTCTCTGTGACTCCCGAGTGAGTTCATAGGCTTCCTACTGTTGACTCACACACAAACACACTCCAGATGCCTCTCCACTGCCTAAAGCACTGAGTGCACCAATATCTCTGAGGTCTGTTAAACTTCACTTTAACAGACTCCTTTTCCAGACCAAATAAAAATAATTTCATTGATTAAGATTTAGCAATGGACCAGTTTAAGACAGTGTTTTATATTTGTCAAACCCAGCAGACAAACTAAAATAGGTAGTAATACAGGGTCTAATGTGCATCTGCCCATGTCCAGACAGCAGTGTTTGATGCTCAGCCAAGAAAAATCTGAATCGTTTTATTGGTCACTTAGACAGCTTGAATCCTTTTAAACATGGGTGATCACATTAATAACTTTAAGACAGCTATTTTCAAGCTTCAATTGAGAAAAAAAAATCACAAACATGACGTTATGAGAGTATTTTGGTGAATGTTATGAATATGAATGAAACAATATTAAAATGGTATAAGTCCTGCTTGTACATTTTCATGAGCCATGCAGAACAACGCTGTAATATACAATAGTTTCAATTTCTAATATTGCCTGCTGTTGTGCACGGTGATTTGTCAGAAAAAAAAGAAACAATCAAATTGGGGCCTAGTCAGGTTGCAGTTTATATGCATGTTTGCCCTCATATTCTTGTCAGTCCAGTTACGGTCTTGTTTTACGGTGGACCATCTTGCATTGGTCAGTCCAGCTCTTTATGTTAGCAACATTTGTTAAGTAACCAGAAGGATGTCCTCTCTCGTACTGTTGAATGTGTGACACCTCGCATGGCTAATCATCGCATGCTTGCATATTTACAATCTGGAGCAGTGAGCCCTGGACCTTTCAGCTGCATTAACAGCTGTGAGGCATATGCTGCTGTGGTTACGGCAGATGCCCAGAAAAAAATAAAAATAATGCAGTGACACATCCACTGGGTGATGGTAGACAGTGAAAATAGCCCCACTGCTATATGAAAGAATGTAAGATCAGGTGATGAAATGTAAATGTGTAGAGCAAGTAAGATGCTAAAAGGATAAACCTGCATATACTGTGCTCTATGTATGCATAATATATGCATATAAACAGTATATAAGATATGCATAATTTATGTATATCCACATTCTACGTGAAATGAGACAGCTAGGCTTAGCTTCTTAGTATGTCACTGAATCATCTTATAACTACGTTAAGGTATACAAGCTACAAGATACAAGGGAATACTGCATGTTTATCTAACTCCATACTACAGAGCAATGTTTTCTTTTTCATGTCGCCAAACACAACAGAGATGTGAAAAGAGAGAGACATAGAGGCATAGGAGATTGGCTGTTGAGTGGAACAGACCGCATTAAGCTAATGGACGAAGCCAAAGTACTGCTCTTCAACCCCCACAGTCTCCAAACTCCATCTACAACCTCTGTGCACTAATGTATCATCAATCCAAGGCATGCTGGACAATTGCTATCTTCCCTAAGAGATGGGTTGCTTTTTATGGGTGTGCTTTGGTAGAGAATATTCTCCTGAAGGAGTGTGCGTCGGAGGTCTGAGAAAGGTTCGTAGCAGTCATGGAGTGAAGCATTAGTAGAATAAAACCATTCTGAAATGTCAGTATAATGCAGTTATCAGGTAACACAAATAAGTGTAAGAGTAGCAAGCCATTTCTTCTAGATGCTTATAGTGTCACACTGCACCACACTGATTTCCCTCAGTAAGCTTCAGTTTGCTTAAATTGGACAATTGCACAACAGAAACTCTATCGTTGATAGATTCTTTCTCTCAAACACACATGGCTCATAGGCTTGATTACTGGTTGTGAAAAGTTCACAGCTTGCTCCTTCATGATGGACAGCAGCATTAAAATGAAAACACACCATTACACCCACAGAAACTTCTCAAACCACTGCAGCAGTTTGTCTTTTGATCATTCTGCCCCTTTCTCTTTATTATGATTCTATTTGAGTCACATAGCTGAGCAGCTAATTTGCTGAAAAATCAGCTACAGGGCGATCTTGAAAAGTCCAAATGTTTAAACAAAACTTGATGTTGTTCTGAAGGTACTCAGTCCATGACAAGGTATGTTTTAACCCATTTCCCAAGTGAACATATCTATTTATTATCAGTGCTCATGTTTTTTTCCCCCAATATTGTACATTTCCATACGAAATAGGAACATATTTTTCCTTTGTTTTGCACAAAGAACAAGAAAATCAGATGCTTCCATCAGGGGCTAAAATGCAACTAAAGGAATACACAGAATATGTTTCAAAGCATTTTTGCTTCACTAATAAATTGCTAATATTAAAGCCATACAGCTTTATTGTAAAAAAAAAAAAAAAAGCTCTATGGTTTCTGAGCATTCTGAACATAAAGGTGGAAAAAAGGATTATGCTACAGTAGTGGAGTCTATGATGTTTTGTTGCCTGTTTGTTGTACTTTTACTACTGTGTGAGGGGGCAATCTACAAACTTTTCAGAGCCAACTTTCAGTCTACAAGCGGTAGCAGTATTTCATTAAAGTATTGAGAGGATTGAGTGGTTTCTTTGTCCTCTATTGGCTGAGAGGACAGAGAAACCTCCCGCTCATTATAGACAAGGACAAAGATGGCATCATCAGACTTCATGTTATTTTAGAGCAGCAAGCAGGCCTTGTGGGATTCTGTAAACCGAGCAGAATTATTGATATATGGTTAGTTTTGGTGACATACCCATCGGGAAGGTAAATTCACCTTGATTCAAGGTGGGCTGACAGCAGGTTTTGCAACAGAAACTTCGCTCAAGCAGTTCCTCTCAAAACTTAATGAACTGACCATGAACTGAAGCTTCATGGAAGACAAACAACATTTGCAGCCAGACTTTGATGTGAGTTTACGAGTGTCGTGCTTCCAGTGACATCCCCTGATTTAGCTTCCATTTGGCTAACCTGTTTGGGCAGCAGATGCAGGAAGGATAACATCCACACTGACGTACTGAAACAGGAATCAGAATTGATGATAATGCTCGTCAGCATCTGGTGATGATAGGGAGGGTGCATTTACTGGATGTCTCACGGATTATTTTGAATAATTAGGAAAACAACAATTAGATGTGATTATCAGAAAAGGCTGCTTTTGTTGCCTAGTTTGTTACACTCACAAGTGCATTTTCCTCATCTAGCTGAGGAACTGAGACTTGTTGGTTTTTAGAGTGATGTTGTGCCTCTAAGAACCACTGTATCCCTTTCAATTTTGAGTCAATAGGTTAAGGGGTCCAGTGCTGCTCAGTAAATTTCTAGTTGAAAAGAAAAATAGTCACTTATTTTCTCCTACCTATACTTTCAGTGCTCCTTAGAAATCATGACATGAGTATTGGCAGAGCTGATCTTACTTGTTTACACCTTCTGGGGACTATAATCATAAAAAAGTTCACACGTTGGTGAATGTGGTCAACATAGCCAGACAGAGTCTATCACATTCATGTTATTACTGCACCAGACAACAGACAACATGGACGATTGTGTGTGCAAAACAACATGGTGGCTGAGGCTCAGCCACTTATTTCCAGACTGGAAGAAAATCAATACAGTTGGTGAGGCTGACCACAGCGAGGAGAAGGAAGATCATTCACACAGAGAGCAGGACAGAGGTTTTAGTGTTTTGTTTTTTTTCAGTCACTTTTCTGGGCTGTTGAAAATATCTCTAACATTGCAAGCCTTTCAAATGTTCTTTCTGAGCCAAAGAAAACTTTTCATTCCTTTTCTCCATCTTGTGATAACACTTACTACTTCTGTTACAGTACTTTTGTTATTGATGTTTTTAGTAGTAACTTATATGGAACAGCAAATGCAAATAATGATTTCGGACTTAATGAGAAAATTCACTTAAATCGAGTGTGGAGTGCAGTGATTGCTCATTGTTCTCTAAAATATAATTATTTTCCTGAGTTTAACTTGTGATGAGTAGGGATCACACAATACCACATATTTGGTGTGGTTGGTACCACTGAAATTCCATGATTGTTGATACCAATTTCGATACCATGCAACCCTGTCTCCTAAAAATTACATTCGTATATGACGAAAATGCAATCCCAATTACGTTTTGCTACAGGACGTTTTAGGAGACAGGGTTGTACCATGACAAAACATATACTAATGAAATGAACGTATTTCAATATTATTCAATTATATTACATTCCAGCAACAATGGTGGGATGGAGCTTTGATGTAACAAACATGGTATTACTGTTATTTAAAGCAAATTATACAATGCCAAAAATATTTAATTAAAAAATCAACTATTTTAAGGTGGAATAGAATTTCTACTTTATGTTAGTGCCTAACTGCATGAAATATAAGGTAATATCGGTAACCTAATGTTATAAGCAGTAACCCGCTCATGTTATTAGCTAAAAAAAACTAATGTTAGACTTGACTTTATTAATCCCACACCAGGGAAAATTCACTTGTAACAGCAGCACAAGGGACAGGAAGTATAGTACCTTTGGTACCATTAAAAAAAACAACAAACAACAAAAAAAAAAACAAGTACCGTCACACATTGATATGACTTAGTATCAAAGTATCACTTCTCATGGCATCCCTAGTGATGAGCAGATTTTTTCTGACACAGCGCTAGCAATAATGTACCCAAAAAAGTTGTTGACACATGGGACACAATAAGTGGGGTTTGTGCAGCTTTAATGAAACGAAAAAGAACAAAATACAGCATCAGAAATACAGCAGCGGTGCTGTGAACACAAACACAGAACAAAACCAAATGAATACACACTGTTCATCAACAGACCCACAAAATAGCCTGTATATTAACTTTGCAAGACATTTACATTCTAAATCATTCACAGTAAATCCACTAGGGATGTGCACAACTCAACAAAATGTTAATTGCTCTAGAACACTGTAACAAGTCAATTTAAAGGGGCACTACACCCTACGATTCCATTTGTCCATTATATCAAAATGAACATTTTAAAATAAACTTATCACCAAAAATGTGCCGTTAGCTTCTGACCACCAAACACTTAATAGTCCTCCAAAACGGGCATGTTACATCACGATTTGGGAAGGACCACATAGTAAAACTTTTAAATCCTGACATAAATGCTAATTTCAACAGGTGTGTTGTGACACTTTAAGACTTCCTTTCCTTAGTACAAATAACACATACAAAAAACTACAATAGCATGGTGAGTTTTATTGTTTTTGTATTGTAAACATTGCCTTGCAGCATGTGGTCTAAATTTCTAAATTTCTCCCATTGTATCTAAAGTAAAGCCTTTCTGTTAAAATATTAGCAGATAACATCGTAAAAGTTTTAATAATGCATACTTCAACACGATTATGTGCATATTTACGGATTATTTTACACAGTGAACTCACCAGTTTTCCCATGCAACTCCCCAGTGCCTTTTTTACTTTACTACTTGTATACACGTATAACTTGTATAACATGTATTCTATGTTTGATGTCTTGTTTCATCTGTGTTTGTTGTGTTGCCCTACTGCTGCAAAAATAATTGCTCTTTGGGGACAATAAAGCGATTACTAAACATGCATTGAAAAACTGGAAAGAATTTTTTCTATAGGTCAAATAACAAAATCAACCACTGAAGAAAAGATATTGTGGGCAGTGGAAGATACAGTTTACTAATGAGGAGTTAAGCTGTGTGATTCTGCAGATACATGCAAGACGTTTGAACAGCAGGCTTTAATTAGTTTATTTGAGAAAGAGTAAGATTTTAAAAAGTGGTGGTAAAGTCTTGCTAAGTTTCATTTGTTTGACACAACATATGCCAAATCATTATTACATTTATTACACTAATAGTGTATGTTCTAAAACAAGTGTTACAGAACCACAAACAGCAGTCAAACACTGCATTATGATGTCTTTTATCTTCTATATTTACTCCTACACATGTCTTGTTTACAACTGTACGATTTCCAAAAAAACACTTATCATGTACCTGTATTTACTAATCTGAATCATGTGCTAAATCTTTATGGTTTCATTGCTCAAATCTTCAGATTCTTTGTTTGGAAAAACAACTTTGTCTCATTTTGCCATCGTATTTTAGGTTGTGTGATGTTTTGAGTTGATCTTCAAAAGTTTCGACTTGTGCTTGCCTTCACAGCGTTAACGTCAGATCAGGAAGTGCTACATTATAATAATAATATATTTTAATATAATAGTAATATAATTGTAATATAATTGTATTGTGTGTGTAGTCGGCATGCAAAAATCGAGCCCTGGGAAGCCGTGCTCAACTAGTTTGTCCCCCCACCTCTGTGGCTGTGTGGTGGAGGACCCAGCTGGACTTGATTCCATCTTCGTAACTAACTTCAGTTAAAACTAGTTTTAAAAACATTGACTCCTTTTGCTTTTAACATCTTATTAAAACTAATGGAGTGCTGGCAATAGCACATTTTGCTGAAAGCATTCCACCTTTGTAAGTAATTACGCTGCTAAGTTCAAAGCAATGAATCATTTAGCTTCATATTTTTGAATTCATCTCTCAATTCAAATGTCAATAAGTATTTATTGGGTGATGTGGACATTTAATCTAGGCTGCATTTAGTTGACATCTTAAACTCTATTCCACCTCTATGTTGTGTTTAACATTTTTCTCAGTGGCTTTTGATATTTTAACTACTGTCATTTTCCTCTTTCTTGGTCAATTTTCTTGGTTTAAAAACTGCTCCTGAACAGCCTGTTTAAGTTGCTCTACTATGCAGACTGGAGAAACCAGCCTGACCATCTCCACATGGTGGTTAGACCAGTCTTCATCCTGAATGCGTCTTGAATGCATTTACACTGTTTAATTAAGTGTTTTAGCAGGTCAGTCACTGAGAAATATTTATTCAAGGCATTCATCATTGAAAAAATTATGTAGTGTGTTTCTGCAGTGAAGACAAACTATTTTTTAAAACTTCTAAGTGAACACTGGACATCATAAAAGACGCATGCAAAGATGCATTTTCACTTAAATGTATGGAGTGTGGGTGGTGCCATGGGGGGACAAAAATAAATAAATTGTGCACAGAAATTACTAAACTGAAAGCACAAATTACTAAATGGAGGGCTATAAATTAAGTCTGTGCACATTATGTAACTTGACAGCCGCTTTCAAGCTCAGTCTCTCCTTGTGTTGCAGCTCAAATAGAGCAACTTTATAGGTGAACTGCCTTTCAGTCAGGCTTTTATACACTTAAATCTCGAGATCGTTCCATAAACTTTACTGAGAGCATTAAAGTCACAAATTGATGTTTCAGTAGGCAGAGGAGCGCACAGAGACCTCATGCAAATTACAATATACATTTATATATGGACAGTTGAACCTCTGTCACTTTGCTGATTCCATGTTTCAATGTCAGAGAATAAACAATTAATATTACTGCAGCAGAACAAAACAAGTGTCTCCAGAAACAAAATATAAATAAATCAAGAGCACAAATTAAGTGATTTATGTGCATGGATTACTTAATTTGTGCTTTCAATTTTGTAATTCATGAGCATGATTTACTTTTTTGTCTTCCCTGTGGCACCTCCCAGGCTCCATACAAATGTCATCATCTAAATAAATAATTTGTTCTCCAACAAGTAGAACTTTGCTTTTATGATCTTCTGCCTGCGTGTTATTTTTAGCTCCAGTCTCAACCTTATCTGACAGTCTGTCCAATGCAACTATAAACCCATTTTCAGCCATATTTCCAAGTAAACTGCCTGTCAAACCTACTTGAGACCTTGTTTCCATTTGCTCCAAGACCCACAGTTTTCTATAGAGAGCAAGCAGACATCACGACTACCCACCGGCTGAATCTTGTGGCAGTCCACATCCTGAGTTTCCAGGGACTGAACAGCTGATGGCTGCTATAAAACAATAACACATCAGATTGTTTAGCAGTGAGAAATCTGCTGCTGTTGTGCAACAGAATGTAAATCTGTCCATGCACGAACCACTGGGAGGCACTATGTCATTTCACCAATGTCTGAGCGGTGAAAACATAACGTAATGTTGTGAGTATCAGTTTATTGAACAGAGAAAAACTGATTCAGAATCCCCACTGATGGCCCTGGGCTTTTGTTGTGAAAATTCTTGTACTGTGAATGAGCAAGAAAAAACAAACAAACAAACAAAAAAAACAATCCCTCTGAGACATCTGCTTATCTGCTTGTTTGGACACTTTCTTCAATATAAGCTCATACTGAGAAAAGAGTAGTTATTCACTTAGGACTTGTGCTCACTTGAGCGCCAGTAAATCTAAAAGCCAGAGAGCTTTGTATAACAAGCTCAGCAATGATTGGAACAGCTTGTATGAAAACCAAAATAATGTTTTTGCTTCAACTGTTGATATTGTTGAAATAAACTCAAACTATTGGCACACAGTAGACTGGAGGCAAAATAGAGTTAATAATCCTGATCAGTATTTAAAGGCAACATGATACATTAAAAAGACACAGAGTGGGAGGAATGAGGGGTCAATATGGGCTTATATTTTCCCACAAGATAAAATCTGACCCTACTGTTAGAGTACTAGAACATCACTGTCTCAACATACCATTCTTCATCTTCGCAACATGTTTACTATCTGAAGATCATCTATCAGAAGTGAGTTTCAAACCGTGAAACAGTTAGATTTAGCCGTAAGTCTGACACTAATGTGCTTTCATTTGTTTACAAAAGTACCTCTGGTTAGATTGTGGATAAAGTAAGTGCCATAAAGTGTTGTTATTTCTCTACCAGAGCATGAAAAATCAGCTCAAAGACAGTAAGCTGAACTTCCAAACACTTTCCTGGCCTTTATTTGACATTTTATAGTTGAGTGATTGAGGACAGACTGGAACAGAATGAGGACAAAACGTGCAACTAAATTCAAATTCACCGTAGAAACATTGCACATGCCCCAGCCAGTGAGCACTCTTCTTAATCAAATAAGTGTTCAAATCTTCTACATATGATTTGATATGCCGTCCTATTTATAAATCCTCCCCCTTAACCTTTTGATCACGGTGAATCCATTTTGGCAACCGCCAGGGCGGCTTCACATAAGGAACAAGACATCCATAACAGTGCATCTGCGATAAGTGGCAGTCCATTTCCTTTCACATTAGAGTCCGGCCAAAGGGAAACATTTTGTTTTTTTTCCACTTCTCATTGTGCACAATAGCACATCTGTCTTTCATCTAGTGACTTAATCAATTATGCATGCAAGCTAAGCAGGCCTTTCTTACTCAAGTACACGAGAGCATCATGGCTGATCAAGTGTGATGTTAAGGTGTTTGTATATAACAATAGGGTGCCATCTTCTTGGTTTCGTTCTCTCCTGCTTGAGACCAGCTCTTACGTTGCAAGTGTCACAGTGACACTTATTGAGTTTATTCAGTCATTTGATATTTTTGCTAGATGTTTAGCTCTACATCAGCTAACAAATGTGTCCTGCGGTCTTAAGAGCCATGTTCACTGAGGCTGCAAATACTACTACAAATGAGTTTGTACCTCTATCCTGGCATTAATGGTGATGCATTAACGCCCTCCTAGCCTATTTTCTCAGTCAGCTTCTTACTACTGGTATGAGATTTTGTATGGATTTTCTGCCAAAGTTTCAGCAGTTTTGCTTATTTGATATGATCACACCAAATCAAATCTGATCAAACCAGACACACAGTCCTGAGGAAATAGATTATTACAGTAGTAATTGTCTGAAACCATTTCTCACACTTAATAAGAATAAATGTACTGTAGGTGCCTCTCTCTCTCTCTTGAGAATTGTTTGTTCTTCATCAGTGTCCCCCCTCTCCACTCTCACTCCTTGATCGCTCCCAGATGTTTCTTGTTACTAATCAGTCCTCTCACTATTTAAGCCCCTGCACTTTCTACCTTCCTTTGTCAGCTCATCCTGTTATGCACCCTGTCATCCTCTAGTCTTCACTCCCTGCTCATGGTCTCCCTTCAGCATGCTAGTAAGTTGGTTTGGGTTTAGTTTCTGTTCTATCCTCTATCTCTTCCTCTCTTTTGTCAGTTCATGTTCTGTTCCTGGTCAACACTTCTTCT
>JAUMHL010000015.1:17024547-17035419 GCA_032362345.1 Sandelia bainsii
TGATTGTGCTTGGTGTATACTGGGTGAATTGACAGGAGGTAAGGCGCAGAGCGCTGTTTCATCCATCTCAAATATATTTGTATCATGCCCGAGTTTCAAAGCTCCACTTATCAAACCAAGCTGATTCAGTCTGAATGAAGCAGCAAAGTGGTTCAAACGTCATCAGTCACGTGGTTTTTTCCTATTTGAAGCAAGCTCCGACACAGTACTTAAAAAAAAAAAAAAAAAACCCTGTCGAGTTTGAAGCGTGATTCGGAGCCTCGGTATCACAGGGAACATCACTATCCACATGCTTCTCCTCCATTTTAGTGTTTAGTTCTTTCATCCACTTTTCCTCCTCCCTGAATTCAAGTGTTTATTTTGGTATAGTAGCTTTTGCCTCCTTCTGGAGTGATTTTCTGTTCAGTTTTATTTCCCTGTTTGTATTCCTCTTTATTAAATTTCCTTTGTTTGAACCCCCTTGGTCTGCGTTTGGGTCCTCCGTTTTGTACATGAAACTGACAGAGTTAGTAAGATTCATCCTTCTGACACTGATGACCCCTTGTTTTTGACTAAGATGTTGACATCTGTGTTTTTACCATGTTAGTTGTAATGGTGGGTTAGCATGCTGAAGCGTGAAGAAAAAAAAAGAAAATTTGTAAATTCTGCAGAATGCTTTTGACTGAGGAGAAAGAACCAAAGCTCTTTCATGAAGTACTGGAAAGTATGGCTGTAGATATGTTCTGCACACACAAGAATTTGTGCACCAGAACTCCCAGTATCTTTTGCTTGCATAATGCATATTTTTAGTTAAATGCAGTAGTATCAAGATGCCATGTAACCGTATCACAAATTTTTTTTTTATATTATAATGAAGAAGTGTACCTTTTAATTGTATTTTCTTTTTATTACAGTGTAGGAAACATCGCCTAGTTGGAACACTGAGGCATACAACCTCATAGCTAAATACCTGACAGATTGTAACACGGTACCTGCCTGAGAACTTCACATGGAGTTTGTTTCATTGTAATAGAGCTGTTGCAGTAGATAGTTTACTTATTAACATACCCAGTGATTTGGGGAGGCATCTGTACTGTAATTGCGGAGGAAGTGCGGAAGAAAGTAATTAGATCAATGTGAAGCTGTGTTTTGCCTGCAGCAGTCTGTTTTTCATCAGTTTTTCTAAATGGTTTGTCAGATCCCTCCTTCTTCATTCGTACAGACTTCCAATCACATTTTATTTGTTTATTTAGCATAAAATGGCTGTTAAATATGCATAGAGGATGGCAATGGATGCCCATGTAGTGCTTTTGTGCTCAAATTAAGGTGTTGATTTCCTGCATTGAAATTGTTGTCTTTACTTTGATCACAGCAGAAATCTGAGTAGATGGCTTGTAATTGTCTGTTTTCTTTGTTTTTGATTGGTGCCCATGTCTTGTCTTGTTGTGTTCTTCTTCCATCTGGGTCATCTGGAATATACGGTTTCCAGTACAGGAAGGAGTCTTATCAAATACTTCATTGTGCTAAAACGCTTTGTTGGGCTGCTGTCAGGGAAATATGGACTGTGATTTGTACTCTAAACATCATCCACTGCTGATTTCTGGATGATTGTCTGCTTGTAAAAGAGGCAGGGAGATGGTTCTTCTATGCACAGCTAATGGCTTTTCCTTTCATTACTGTCTTCCTCAGAGGAGAGTGCACAGAAATTAACCTCCATATATTAAAAGATGAGGATGTCATGTGGGGAAGTGAGTTGATAGTTTGTCTAAATAACAGGAGAGAAAGAGAAAGACATCTCTTTGAAAACTTCCAGAGGCTCTGTTGAAATAACAATTAAGAGTAGGAGACTGAACTGGACTTTGTCTGTCTCTCAGGTGGTCTCAGATGTTGTTTGTTCTGTTACTTCATGTCTAATTAATTCACCCTGTCAGGTCTTTTCAAAGCCCTCAGTACTGTAGGGGTATGAGAGTAAAGTACTCCAGTGTAATGGTAGAGTAATTTATACTTTATTTATATTTTTTATATTGTTTATTATTGAGGTTGTGCAGATGTAGGTGCACTCCTATTTACATAGGTGGCCAAAGCATTGGAAATGCCTCTTAATATAATGCACTCTATTATGACCCCATCATCCACAATGACCTCAATAATAAGCATGTAGTGGAATTCTGACAGTTTCAGCAAAAACAGAGACATTTTAATTCTGGTTAAAGGTAGAATTCTTGGCAGAGCTGCTGACTCTGTTAATAAATCTCATTAATGATCAAATACGTCAATCCAATACATCAATACGCTTTTGAATTTGGACAACATCAAGCAAACTGAAGAGTATACAGCCTTCAAATTTAGGCTGTCAAAACAAATCCAGGCTAATCTAGATTTAGCTCATGAAAGGAGGATGACTAAGCACAAACGCATATCTACCAAACCCTCAGGGGTACAAAGCACTAGAAAAGACGGAAGACAGAGTGCTCAAATGTGTTTGATCCCATGTTTAACATGTAAAACAGTGGCTGATGCCTACTGTATGTCATACATGATAATCACTACATAAAGTTTTAATAGTATGTAAGGTGACATTATTTTTAATGAAATCAAAATCACCCTCTTTTTCACTCATTCACAATCAGTAGGTCACTCAGTAGTGACTTAGATTAAATTAGAGTGATTTTCTCCCCCATCTAATTAAACTAGTAAGAAAGTGAGTAAGTAAATAAGTGTATTTCCCATAAAACTAAATCTGGTTTATTTCCTAGAATATTTGAATATTTGGAGAAATAAAGGCTTATGCAAAACTGCATCTCTTGGGACAAGTTGTGCAAGTCTTCTGCAGCTTTTCAAATACACACAACTTTCAATTTCAGTTTCATTTCAAATATTGAATATGACCCTAAGTAAACACAGAAAATAGATGCCTGAAATGGCCGTTATGCCTAATTTCAGGGGGATCTGCATCTAGGACTTTCCTTTTAGCCTTTTCATGCTAGAAAAGTAGTATATGAGTGTCTGCAGCTTTTGAATTGCATGAATAAAATGATGAGGCTTTTTAATTATTTTTTTTTTACTAATTCTGAATCAAAAACATTCTCATCCAACAGTGTCAGATAATGACCCCTGGTGATTTTTTGGCACCTCATACAAAAGCTAAAGGTACCCTTTGGTATCACTTTTTGATGACCTGGGAGCAGCATTAATTGTATATACACTAGCATATAAATAGCTTCACATGCGTCACATATTGTATATACTATATGTTGATAAAACCCTTTCTCATTTCAACATGACAATACCTCTGCACAAAGAATTGGTTTTCCCATTGGGATTGAAAGAACTTGCCTGCACTGACCCCACCCGCATTTGGGATGAACTGAAACACACAATGTGAGCCAGGCCTTATCACCTAACATCAGTAGTCGACATCTCTCTGACAACACTCCTGTGACTGTGGAGCCAGGTTCCAATCTTGTGGAAAGCCTTTGGAGAAGAGTGGATCTTATAGTAGCATACTAATGCCCCTGGGTTTGGAATGAGATGTTCAGCATTAATGTAGCTGTAATGCTTGATCACACATTTACATTTTGTTTGGGTGTGTACATACTTTCAGCCTTGTAGTACTTCGATTGAAGAGATAATGTTTTTGGGGGGATTTAGATAATGGGAATTTAAGATTTCGAAGCAGGTACAGTGCTTGCATTTGGTCATGAAAAAGTATAGACATCCTGTCTTAAATTCAGACTTTTATATATTCATTATTTATATGAGTGCAACAACATGACTACATATAAGTCATACCATGAGCAGCACATTCTCTGTTTCTACACAGGACGCATTCAGGTACAGTGATGAATTGTAGATCACTCACATTTTGGAAGCCTCTGAGCCCATGAAATGTCAGAAAATAGACTCGAAGGCTAAAAATAGGGTTTGAGGTTAATGCAAGAAAATATAAGCCATTTTTCGACCACTGTAGACAGATTGATTAAAATAGAAGCTCCTCTGTTCCGTCAGACACGTTAGAAGGACGACTGAAAAGCCTGGCTGAAATGCCTTCTCTGAAAAAACATTGTAATTGTTTCTGGCAATTGGTGGCCCGAGGGAAACTTTTATCTACTTATGTCTTAACTTTGATGTGCAGCAGAATGCTGAACAAAAATAGATAAAGCACATCATATTTAATCAAATATATCAAATCACTCTTCTTAGTGTGTTGCATAATATAAAAACAAGATATGAATGATTATCAGTCATATTTTCAGCCTGTATGTCTTAGCACATATCAATTTTTGGTGCTCTTGAATCTGCTTGGATAATGTGTAATTTTTCAGCACCAATTGATTATCGCTGCCAGAAACTGAAGTTCATTTCATTGCAAATGCTCAGACAAATCTGATTTTGTATTGTCTGAGCATCTCTTTGGTACAATTTGAAAACATCACAAAATGTTCGACTTGGCTTTGTGGATTCTAGTTGTTTTTATTCACAATTATTGGCTCCAGATTTCTAGTCTGTAGAAATACGACTTAATTTAAAGATTTAAATTAAGTCGTATTTCTTTAAAGGACTAAAATCTTGTTAGGTTTTGGGAACAGCTGACAGACAATATTCATCCTGTTTTTATACCAGCCTTATCTTCCCTCACAAAATTTACTTCACAAATCTTGCATCTTGTGAAAGCCATAACTCCAAGAGCTCACATTTTGAAAATATGTAGATCTGTTCACAGTGGGAGATAAATGATGTCAGTTTTCTTGTTGTGCGTGCAGGACGTAAAGCCTGTCCCCATCCAGGCCATAAATAGGCAGCAACCTGTGACACGTTTAATTAAATTCAAAACCTCAAGCTGTCAGATGTTGTGTTTGGCCCTTCCATTTATTGGTTCTAATGGATGCTTTTGCTCCATAACGCCTCTGTGCCAGATCCACCATGTCAACTTTGGGGAGTGATGCTGAATAATGGCACTTTGTCAGTTCTGGTAACAAATCTACACTGCCAGACGGAGACGTCAAATTGTCTGTGGCAAAGGGACATCTCCCAATCATTAATCAAGCTTGAGATGACCATGTACATGCACATTTTAAATTGAATTTAAAAATGTTAAGATTGTGTAACAAGTGGGAGGTAATTTGCAAAATCAAGAAGGAAACATTGCTCAGCCTGTCAGAGAAAATCCTCTGATCTGGCTTGACAAAGAGTCTTTTGATAAATGCTTGATTTAATGGGTCTCTACAGCAGCACCAGCTAGCAGGTAGCATCTGGATAAAATCACACCAATTGTGTGCTTAGACAGGAGGTAAGCCACATGTCGCTGAATGAGCTCCACAGTGTGACAAAGAGCAGCTGTGCTCCAGAAGGAGCACTGCTGCCAGATTAGTCAGTGTTCTTCATCTCTGCTTTGTCATACCATTCTGCTGTGATGGACAGGTAGATAAGAGATTAGCATTTGGCAGCAGTCTATCGGATTTCAGCACGTGGATGGAAATCCAATTACCACTTCATCCTATCATATCACGCAGGGGTGTGTGAGTGTGGCATAAGCGACTGCAGAGGAGTAGTTTGAAAAGGAACAAACTCAATTCAGTTTACAGTTACTAGCTTTAAGCAACATCATTTTCACATTTGAACAAATGTTACATATAATCAGGGCAGGTTGACACATCCCTGTTATCCTGACCTTGGCTTTTCAAGAATAGTGGATTGTGGATGCAAACTTGCTCTTATTTCACTGTCTATTTAAAACTGCATATGACATTTGAAACAACTGTAAACACTGTCACCTTTTAAGGAGATATGTCAAACTTGTTAGCAACTGTCTGTTATATTATATTATATGTTCAGCAGATGTACAACAATATTTGCATTCATTTGGATTTATTCATTTAGGTGTTCTACATCATCTGTGCAAAATGACATCCTCTGTGCAAAAGCTGTCACCACCTTCTTGCAGTAGTATCACTGCCATCAATTTATGGTAATGCTATCACAGTGGTTAATCATCAACTGCACGTATCACTCTGCATTTTAGTTTTTAGATCTTATCCATCTTTCAGTTTCCGCCTTTCTTAGAAGTCCAGTTTAGAGAAAACAGACTAATTTAAAGGGATACAAGCCTGCAATCTGTTACTTTATATCACAATAACCTGTATCTGAAGTTTAAAGGATATGAGCAATAAAAAATTTCACCCTGAATAATGAGGTACAGTATATGTTCACAAATTCATCTCCCACTCACATTTGAGTACCTGCACCAACACTTGCTCATGTTTATATGCTATATTGGAGTGACTTGTGGAATGAGCTTTGAATTTTTTTATTCTTTTGCAGTTCTGTATCTTTATAATGGTTTCTTCTCTTACCACCATTGTCAGGGTGGAGGTGAGTCTGATAATATCCAGTTTATAGTTGTCTAGTTATCATTTGAGGGTCACAATCAGGACCTGCTGTCTTCCTCTTTGCTAAAATGGCTTGTGCCTGTGGAATATTTCCATGGAAACAGAAAAACAAACACAAAAAAAAAACAAAATTGTCAACAAAAATGTCTGAATTAGCATAATTGGAGTCCTGACAGTTGGAATATGAGATTAATTCTGTTTGAAAATGTTACATAAAATTCTTAAGCACCAAAATTTCAAAGGGATGTTAGGCATCCCAGATAATTTCTGAATATAATCAACAGTGGTGGAATAAGTACTCAACTAAAAGTAGCAATACCACAGTGAATAAGTAAAAGTCCTGCATTTTAAGTGTTAATTAAACACATCAGTATTGGCATCAAAATATACCAAAAGTACACAAATAAACAGCTTGTAGGTTAAGATATAATATTATGTCATCATCATTATAATCTTTTGATTACGTTTCGTATTAATAATGCAATATTACTTTCCAGCAAGCAAGTGAAATAGGAGCACAAGTATGTGATCGTTTGCTATACATAGTTGACTATTGAGATTTTACATATGAAACTACCATGTCACATGCATGCACACACTGGCCCAAACATTATTCCCAAAGAGAATCATTAGAAAAGAAGTGGCTGTAAAACTGAGAATACATTTTTCTGATCATCACAAGCTCCATTAATATACTATTTCAATTATCAGAAAAGTTTGGAAAGTCGAAAAGGGCCATAGCATTATTTTATTTTAGCCCCATTTAAGTGTAAAAAATTGTGAGGTAACGCAATTACCATCCAGGTAATTTTAAAGGCTGAAATCCAGAAGAATAAATTTTATTTTGGACAATTCACCACTGAGCAACTCATAGGACTGAATGAGCGCCATGTACAGTATGAATGCTATGATACATCTTTAAATTTTTTGTTCAGACAAAATTATATGACATTATATGATGGTATTCAGTCATTGTTAATACATTAATGCGCTTAGCAACCAGCATTCATCAAAAAAGTGGCTATAACAAGTCTACTCAACTGATCTAGTCTACTGATCATTCCCACGCAACAGGAAATACACGTCCAGTCAAAGTTCACATGTGACTTGGTCACATGGCTTTAGCTTCTGTGGCTTCTGTGAATCGGTGAACAACAAACTGAAAGGTCTCTGACTCTAACTGTCTGGCATGACAGCAACACAGTTTGCAACACTGCTCCCGTGAAAGACAAATCTAGTGTTCGTCTAAATTACTGATTGTTCAGTTTCTGAAATATCCTAAACCTGCACTCTAAACTTAAGAACCAATAATGGGCTGAATTGAAGTGAATCTAAATCAACTGTGCAACTGATCTGTTGCCTGGCAACAGTGGTGGTATTGGCATTATTGCCAGCACTCCAGTCTTCAAAGCTTAGGCTACATGTGACAGCAATACAGCATAGATTTCCCAATGAAAAGAAGGATATCTTCACACAATGAGGTTTTTTACACCTAATACAAGTTTTGCACGAAAAAAACAAATTCTGCAAACACTAAAATAGTGTTAAACAAATTTAGAGCAATGGTTCCCATCTGTATGACAATTCCTCAACATCTTTCTATCTTTCTTTCCTTATCCACACTATATTCAGATGGTTGGCTGAGTCATCTGATCGCGCTGGAAAATCAAACATCAAAACAAAGGTTCATCTTCAGCTTTTAAACTGATACTATACCCCTCTAGTCAAGATCTTTCTATAAAATACTGAATAATTTTTTAAATAATGTGTCTTAAAGGATTACTTAGCATTCTACAAAGCACAACAACTTCATCTTAATTGTTTTGTATTCACAACTATTGCTGCCTTTGGGCAATGTGCATGTTTGACCTCTTTGTTTCTTTGCTTTGCTGTGTTTATTGCTTTTTGTTTAGTGATGTGAGCTGAATAAAAAAGGGACAAAATGCTGAAATTAACTCTGTTAAACACACAGATGAATGATCACAACCTACTGTAGAATTATGAAGGCAAGAAAAAATGTAAGACTGATATTCCATTTATACTGTTTTGATGCTTAGCTTACATACTTTATTCATTGTGTTTTCAAATTTAAGTTTCATATTGCAAGAGAACTGTCTGTTTGGATGAGGAATGACCAACAGTTTTGACAACTGTAGCCTTATCTCAGATTGTAAGTTTAAGTTGTAAGACATATTGTTCCAATAAGAGCAATGTGTCAACACACAGGTGTTTTGATGATTTGAATACACTCATGAAAACACCTTAAACACAATGAAAACACTTGAAAATAGGTGTACTATGCTAGGGTTGTGGTAATAATTCCTATTTTCTTTCGATCCTGAGATATCACGTTAAGAGAATGGACGGACAGTCATAAAAAACATAACATAAGATATAATATCTATGTCACCACATACATAGTTACAATACAAATCTATTTGCATAACCTGCATACATTATAACAGTTCTAAATATTTTGATGGCTATTTAAGCAACTGTTTTCATAGCTTAATATATGTTTTGTTAAAAGTATATACCAAGCTGTCCTAGATTATATACTTTTATAGATTTATAACATTGTTATTACACTATAACTTGCAAGCCTAAAGGAACAATTGAACATGCTTAATGATTTTAAGAAATTCATACAGACGCATTCAGTGTTTCTACAAGATAATGCACCCTCTTTTTCTTTTTATCTGCGAAAACGTGACCAGAATCACATGAAAAGGATTTGAGAACTCGCTTTGTTCTTATTAAGGGTCTGACAAAAAGGGAAAAAATGGTGTTTGTCCCTTCAGCTTTCAGTAAACTTTTCAGCCTCTTTAATGTCAAAGCACATTATCCAAGAGAACATGTTAGCACCGAGCAACACATGGTGTCAAAAATATCACCTGGTATAATCACTGAGATGACAGGATCAGGGGCAAGTGTCATGCAGTACTGAACGTTTTCCATTAGTCTGAGCGACAAAGACAGCTTCCTGAATGCAGCAAAACACCAGTAATGCTGTGAAGAAATACAGCCGCAATACAGGAAGCTTACATGGTGTCAAAACCATGAATAATTCATGAAAAAACTGAATGAAATGTGAGTACAGTGCATACAAAGTTATACCAGATAAAACATGACAATAATAACTATTGCAAAGCTGCCTGTAAATCTGAGTGAAGAATTAAAATGGTAAATAAAATTCTATATGACGTTTACCCTCTAATTCAGTATACTGTACTGTATATTCTAAACTGAATCTCTGTAGCTTTTCTTAATATGGTGCATTAAGAAAAGTATTATGGTCTTATTTATAGAATTGTAGCAATCATTCTATCTATGCTGAGTGATCTCATTCCTAAAACTTTATGAATAAGATTAGTTTTTACAGAGTTTTTAGTTTTACCCGACTGTTATTGCAATCTGCTCAGTAAAGACGAACTGTGGGTTCAGATATTTGATGTAGGCTAGATGCTTGCCTAAAGAGCCAGTGGTGCAAAGATACCACAGTGTGGAACTTCAGTTCCACTAGCCCCAGCTTTGGTTGGTTAGTAGAGCTGTTTGTGACAGGGCTGCAGTGCAGCCACATGAAGGTTGTTCCTATCTTGCAGTGCATATTTGTGAAGTACCTGGTGCTAAATCATTACACCTGATGGCCTGATCCCTGTACTGTAATTCTGACTATATGACATTTTAGGAAAATGTTTAGCTGAGCTTAGTACAGTTGGAGACGGCGCTGCTGTCCAAATGGAACTTCCTGTAATCTCTACTGAATTGGTAGCTATACATTTTCATTGGCCAACTTTAAAGGTGCTAGGAGGTAGATTTTTTAAACCTTTGGACAGAGCCAGGCTATGTCCCGTTTGTGGGCTTTATGCTAATCTAACCTAGTCATCTCATTAAGAGTGAAGAAAGCCTTGGCAAAGTATTTCTTTAACATGTTTGCATGTACACTATGGCTGCCTCGTGTATTCTGTATTCCTTGAGAGTCTTGGTTGCGCACAATGTCAGAAATTAATGATATATGTTTACAGAATGAAAGTCAACAAATGATTGATGGGGCAGATATTAGGGTTAGGACTAGTTCAGCACAGCTAAGGTGGAAAGGACTGAAGATAAACTAATTGAGCTTGCTCCATGGTACAACTCACAAATCCGTAGTTTAAGCAGACATCACAAAGGCTTGAAAGGAGGTGGCGCTTCACAAATTCAGATGAATCTTGCTTAGCCTGGAAAGACAGTTTAATAATGTATAAAAAAGCCCTCCGTAAACCTAGAACCACATATTATTCCTCATTAATTGAGGCAAATAAGAACAGCCCCAGGTTTCTTTTCAGCACCGTAGCCAGGCTGACAAAGAGTCATAGCTCTGTTGAACCTACGATTCCCTTATCTCTCAGCAGCAATGGCTTTATGAATTTCTTTACAAATAAAGTTGTTCTTGGACCGATTCTCTTTTCATTATACATGACTCCCTTAGGCAATATTATAAGGAAACACTCTATTAATTTCC
>JAUMHL010000015.1:17035519-17062804 GCA_032362345.1 Sandelia bainsii
CCTAGTGCTTGCTCAAGTGGGACTGTTGGGTTTTCTACATTATTCTGTATATATTTATATAATGTGTAAGGTCTTAACCCTTACACTGTAAAGTGCCTTGAGATGACTTGTGTTGTGATTTGGCGCTATATAAATAAAACTGAATTGAATTGAATTGAATTGAATTAAATAAGCTTTTGTTAAGACAAAATACAATTCCTATTTCACACTGATGATTTGGTATGCTAATTTTCTTGAGGATTTGGTGTTAGAGGTTCTTTCGTTTTGTGCATATTTCAACATACAGGAAATGTGCAGAGATATATTATCTGAATTTCTTTATAAATTTATATTCAGCATTATTTTTTTACTACTTTCAGTGTATCTAGATCTTGGCAACCTCCCTGATTTCCATGTTTATGTTCTATATTTTCACCACCGATGCCTCCACCATATTGGTTTACGATGTAATTAGTGGCAAGATTAATAACATGACAGCGACTGAAGAAGAGGTCATTTCTCTAATTGGTGCTCTTGCAGTGAAACTCACTTCACCACAGAAAGAGATCAAGTGACAGAACAGAAAGAGGAAGGTACAATTACTGCTCAGTTGAACGGCCCAACCAGGTGTCATCAGGCCCATGGTTCTCAGTCAGTGCTGAAAAGGCAGTGATTGCAGTGCTCCAAAATCCAACTTCAGATCCTCGGAATGCTTTTAAGAGTGCAACTGGACTGTGAGTGGCTGTTAATAGTGACTGACTGCTTTCTGAAAGAGGAACTGAGGCCATTGCTATTTGCTTTCCCTTTACCTAGATCTTCCAACTTGGCTTTTCGTGTGGTATTTCTCTTCATTTAGAGATAATTTCTGTTAAAATATAAACACAAACTAAAATAAAAGTTTTAATAATGATCTTTACACCTTTTTCTCACTTTTTAAAGAGATTAAATAGAGGCAAAATGTGTATCTCCTGTGTGAAAGACCACTTCAGATTGTTTATTGAGAAAGAAATACTGTATGTAGTAACCTAATGCAATCTAGCCAACATGGGTAAAAATCCATATCCTATTTGTCTTGTAATGAATCAAGGTGACTACGGGGAAAAAGTGTCATAGGCAGCTGCTGTAGGTGAGGGGTCAGGTTACCCTTGTGGAATGTCATAGCTGACCATTTCCTCCTTTTGCCTCCTGCAGAGCACCTGAAGACCCATAGGCTAGGGTGCACTTAGGTGTCGATTAATAATGGATTGCCTTCCATTTGAACTGGAAGCCTCTGAAACAACACGATGTGACACGGTGCATGAAGTTGTTCATACATTAGCCATATGTCCTGCTCTAGGTGCTGTAGAACCTGCCTTTCACACTGTTATAATGATACTGACTCAGCTTATAGCTTTGTGAGCTGTCAACTTACATATACATCTATTCTATCCACGTATCTTTAGATTCATGCTTGAATTTTCTATGTTATGTGCAATGTAATTATGCTGTAATGTAGTGTCAGGATGGATTTGACATTTTAGGCCTAATTGCTTTAAGTTCTGCTGATATACAGAAGGATTTCAGGTTTTACTGTTTGTTGTAAAAATTGCTTTTGTGCAGACTTGTGACTTTATTTAAATAAATTTCATATGGGACTGCTGGAAAGAACCATGGAT
Source organism: Sandelia bainsii (assembly GCA_032362345.1). Lineage (NCBI taxonomy): Eukaryota > Metazoa > Chordata > Actinopteri > Anabantiformes > Anabantidae > Sandelia > Sandelia bainsii. The sequence goes on from JAUMHL010000015.1 coordinate 17,037,154, forward strand.
GTTGCAAAGCATATATTACATGAAATTAATTTACCCCACTTGTTTATTCTGATAGTGCTGTTTACTACCTATATATTTGTTCCAGCTTTCAGATATTTCAGCATTATTGTGTTCTGTATCTATTAAGGGAACAAACAATGTATGTAATTAGTTTGTTCTGTTTTTTTATTGTTTTATTTTTTGAATATGTATTGAATATGACGGGCTGAAAGATTAGTTGTTTAAATGTTTATCTGATAGACATAAATTAGTCGTAAAAATAACTTTGATAACTGGTTAGGTTTGATAACCCATGTTTAAGGAATCTCTCAAGGAAAATGCCAAACCTTCTCTGGTCCTTGTTTCTAAAATAATGTCTCTTTAACTTTATTGTAAATTCTGTGTCTTTGTGATTTGAATGGTTGATTTGACATAACAAGCTATCTAAGGGTGACATTGGGTGCTGGAATATTATGATGGACATTTTCTGACATTTTTATAGCATGAAAAAACAAATACTCTAACTCATTACCAAAAGCTTTGTAGAGACCTGAAGATGGCTGTTCACAGATGCTTTACATTCAATATGACCAAGCTTGAGAGAACCTACACATAACAATGGAATAAGCACAGTAAAAAAGAAACTGTTATTAACTGTGGTCTAACCTTTGTTTATTATGTCACAGTAATGTGGAATGCAATACTTTACTGCATCTGCCTTCACCATGGGCAATGAAAGTGCTGGCACTTTCAAAGCTAAATATGGTCTATCAGGGATAAAATAACCACCATTAGTATAAATATTCATTGCAGGACCACAGCCAAAAACAACTTCATTAGTAATTTAGGTGATTTATTATCCAGTACAAGGTTTTTCCTGCTGCTTAAGGGGAGATAGTTTAAAACCAATTTCCAGTTAAAAGTACTATAGAAATATTTAATAAATGTGGAAAACTTTTGACAACAATACAGGATGATTTTGTTTTTACAGTGAGGATCACACCACAAAGCAGCTCTGCATGCGTAAAATGTTTCCATGTCACACATACAGTAAGTTCAATTCTGACTCCAGGCAGTGAAAACAACCTTCCACAGCTAAAAATGTGATTCAAACCTTCAAGCTGCACACCGATATTCCAAACGAGGCCCTATTACGTTTTAAATGTCTGTGTGAGGTAATTGGCTGCTGAGGAAGCAGCATTCCTAACGTCATTATTTGGGGAACTGCAGGGTCTTGGTGGTCCGGGCCAATCAAGACGCACCAGGTTCAAGACTAAGAAGCGCACAAGTTATTAACCTGAATGCTCACGACGCACTAATTCACAGGGCTCTCTCGGGAGGAGGAGTGGAGCGCAAATATGATGGTCATAAATCGATTTAACTTTAGTGGCCGTCTGTCTGTGAGTCTGCACTGAGGTCTCTTCCTGCCTCAAATGTCAGCGAGCTGCGTGTCTCCACAGATGCTGGGGGAGTAGCTCATGAAGGAAGGAGGGTGGACAAGAAAGGAGGAAAAAAAAAAGGAAGAAAGATTTCAGCACCGGAGCTGTCCGCGGCTCTTGGAGAAGTCTCTATTGATACTAGAAGGGAGAAGCTGCTTCCGACTGTAAATTTTCTCCGTGGGACTGTGAGAGGAAGGGATCATCAACTGCTGTGCCATTCATCTCTCTGCGGAGCTACCGACGGGCGAGTAAAGGAGCCCATACTTCATTTCGAGCAAAGTCTTGCAATGCTGGACAGCCGGGCTTGAGACAGAAAGGATAAAGTGTCCAATAAGTCGCGGTGAACACCAGCCTTTACCCCTTTACGGTGAGTCTCTATAGACTGTGAGCTCTTTGGCTTTTCTGTACTGCTCTTTAAAATGTTACATAACAAACTGCTGGGCTATATCCAGTGTTTTGGTGATGTTGCAAATATGGGCAGGTACGGAACTCGTAAAGCAGGGAAGCCTAGTTAGAAATGCTTGATGGGAAGCATATTTAGGTCAGCATCCACATGGGTGTGGATGCGCACTGTGGTTGTTAAACTACAGGAGTTCCCGTTGATATCCCTCTATAGCTGCTTTTTGCATCCCTCTCATTTCAGTGAAGACACCAAATTAGGAGAGTTCTTGGACCATACTTGGCGCATGTACGTCACTGGGAGGATATCTGTTAAAGCGCAAGGCTGCTGCCTTTCTCTATGACCTTATAAAATGTATCAGTGAGAGATGCTGTAACTGAAGGCATGGTTGAATGATTCTGAATTGATGCTCCTCTCTGCAGCAGAGAGACACTGTAGTTTGTTCTGTCTCCAGCTGCCCACTTTTCCCAGCACTGTCCCGTGGGGAAGTGCTGCTGTCCATTAGGTTTTCCATTAGTCTTTGTTTACAACTGTAGTGTTGTTGTCTTCTAGTCCATATAGGCCCACAAACAAGACAATTTCAGTGTTAACCTTGGAGTGAGTGTCCTCAGCCTGTGACAGATCCCTGCAGCCTGAGCTGCTACACTGGTGCCTGCTCTGTGCTTATTGTCAGACACTCTCAGAGCGTTTGGCTGGCATAAGCTCTCTGCCTGGCAGCTCCTGAATGCCAACGTGATGTTTCCATTCTAACGATGCATTGAGATTTAAATTCCTCCTCCATTCAGACACTTTTTTTTTTGGTTTGTTCACAAGCTGAATTTCAAACCCCCGTATGCATCGTAGACTTTTTGTGGAAAATATTCTTGTGCTCAAGGTACAGGCGCAAGGATGGGGGAAGAGGTAAGGACATGAGGGAGCGTTGTTGTGTCATGCACATAGCAGCTTCTTCCAGAAGCAATGAGGAATATGATCAGTGCAGGCCAGGGCCAGCAGAGGACCATCCTGAAGCTCTGTGATCTGATTTATTTAGCTCTTTGTGCTCGAGTGCACGTAGATCTGCATGTTTTAAATGATTGTTAATGATTTCACTCACTCACTCATTAGTGTAATTAGTTCCAGGTCTTCGCTTCTCTGGTCCGTGGGTGAGCTCTCTGGCTAAAGGGGGATTCATTCCCATGAAAAGGCAAGCTTTGTGCTGATCCCATTCAAAAAATCTCCCCCTCCTCCTTTGAAACAAGAAATTGGGAAAGAGGTCTGGTTGGGATTCTAATCAGCACATACCAGTGACATCCAAGAGCTTTTCGGAAGGGAAAACATACACTTGGAGGACACAAACCCACATAACACAGGAGTAAAGCCAGATAGAGTTTAGCATTGTTTTCAGGCTTTTAAGATAAATGCATGAATATACAGTATAATGGTGTGTTGATGTAGTTTCATTTATTGACTAGTAGAGTAATAAGAATGCAAACCTACACATTTACTGTAAGTTGTGTTGTTCACCATGGTACTCCAACCTGATGGAATAAGACCTTAAGATGGGTCCAACGATAAATACGAGATGTCAAAAGATGGTTATAGGGGCAAAGAAAAAAGTTATTAACAACTGAGTGTTCTGAAAATACAATGATACAAATAATGAAATACAGAAATTAAAATCACTCTCATTTAAGTGTTAAAAATGCATGTCCCCATTACATCCATAACCTGTGATTGCAAAATTGGTTGTTTGTTATTAAATAGCAAGGTAACATGCTGGAAATCATTGATGTTCTATTGTGTTAAGCAGGATATTGGAAATGATTCCCTGAAAAAAGCAGTTTTGTCTTATAAATATCTATTTAAATAGTAACACATTCCAGGGGATTATGGTAGTACTTAGAAAAAAATGGCAACACACTGAATTAAATTGTCTTTGGAGAACATTTGCAATTAAAAAAGATCCCTCTCTAAAGGTGAAGATATTTTAGCTAATTTTCTTGTCTTTCACAGTGACGTTCAAGCAATATCCTCTCCGGTTTGGCATCTAGACAGAGAAATGTACCTATAATGGCACCAGAAGTGACTGTTCAGTGTTGAGACTGATATGCCTTAGTGCTGCTGGACTGATAAATGGCTGTTATATGAGCTCCTGCAGATTTCAATAACTTCCCTGTGGTGACACACGGGCAGGAGAGGACTGAATACTAATACAGACCTTTAAGGTGTCCCTGTTGGCCTCTAATACACTGCTGCTTACAGGACAAAATAGATTCAAATTCAAAGTAAAGATTAATTTCTTCTTTAAGCATAATGCACTCAGCTCGTAACAGTAAACAGATAAATAAATTCTACCAATATGATTTTCTTTCTTATCTCTCCCATAACATCCAGAAAAAGTGACTTTATGTGTAATTAAGAATTTCATGAACGCAGTGATGATGGAATGCCAATCCACTGTGGTGGATGCTCTTGTTGTGGTGATGTTAGTGTGCCTTGACTGACGTGGTGTGGTAGTATTAAATTGATGAGTGTGGACAGGCAACAAAAGGATTACTCAGAGGACCAGAAAGAAATAACAGGGATTTGAAGAGCATTTTTGGTGTCACCTACCTCTGAAATTATCAATATTTAATTTTGAAGAGATAGATAAATGATACTCCTGAGATGCTCTTCATGTGATAGCTTGTCACACTCAACTGCTGACATGAACCGACAGCCTGGATGCAGACTGCAGGCTACTGAACCTAAATATTTCTTGAAAAAATTATTAAAAGTATTAACGGAAATTTGGAAACAAAATGAATCATTCAATCACTAGTTCTTACTACTTCTTATACTTCTGAAATATTGATTTCACTTTGGAATATACATGTAGATAGGAAAAGCCTAGATAATGCCACATAACAAAAAACACAAAAGTGAAATGAGGCTCTTATATACTTCACCATCTTGAGACAATTCTGCAGTTCAACATAATAAAATTTTTCAGCCACATATGTCAAGTTCTGCCTGAAGGAGTGGCCCTGCTTTCCTTCTCTTCCTCCAGATCTTTTCTTATCCAGGGGCACTTAAATCATTCAGAGGGGTCTGGGAAGCAGAGCAGAGAAGTGGAGGCAGCTGCTCCTGCAGGAATCTCGTGAACACCAAGCCTAAGGGAGTTTTATTCAGTCCTCTTCAGCTTGTATTGCCATCAAATATAATATGAAGGGTTAGTCTGGATGGCTTCTGATCCTTAGTAGTACTTACTAGTACTTACTTTTTCTTAAAAACATTTGACAATTGAAGGAATATGTGCCCTTATTCACAATTAGTATTTTATTTTTTGTAGCTTTGGCTTTCAGGTATGATAATATTGTACTCACCAAAGTAGTTGCTGAGATGAGGGCATTTTGATAGGCCAAGAAACACAGGCTATTATATTCATACTAGTTGGGAACAAGCTGTACAGTTCAGCAACATTATAGAAACACTTAATTTTTAGGCTTTATTTGGAGGTGAAAGCATAATTGAGAGAGAGCGCAGAATGCAAAAATCTCACACTGCACAGCAAATGTGTGGATGCATGCACACGGGCAGCTACTGGGCAGTGTGGGGGTGTAGTGGTTAGTGCTGTCGCCTCACAGCAAGAAGGTCTTAGAATCCACAGGTCAGATCAGGTAACTTTCTGTGTGGAGTTCGCATATTCTCCCCGTGTCTGTGTCAGTTTTCTCCAGGTACTCTGGCTTCCTCCCACAGTTCAAAGACATAAAGTGAGGTTAATTGGTGACTCTAAATTGCCAATAAGTGTGAATGTGAATGGTTGTCTGTCTTTATATGTCAGCCCTGTGGTAGACTGGTGATGGTGTTCAGGGTGTACACTGCCTCACGCTCAGTGGCAATTGGGATATGCTCCAGCATTCCTGTGACCCTTAATAGAAATGGATGGATGTCCATGGGTTCATAGGAAGTTGGACAAATCATTATACATGTATTAAAAGAGCTTGATATGGCCCTGACACTCAGCCCCCCACAAAAGGCATACTTTACAAATGTTTGTAAAACTGTTGACAAGACATCTACAAAAAAGATTAGGTTTCACTCTTTTATGAATGTTTAATCCATGAAAGTTTTATGTTTGTAAAACTTTGTCATGTCTGTGGGCTAGGGCCTCAAGGGGAAACACTAATGTGCTAATGTCTAACAATGATGTCCAAAAATGATGTGCAGTGGGCAAACAATTGCCAAATTATTTGTCTCATAAGGCATTGGAACATTTTTGATCCAAATGACTATGCCAGTTTTGAGTCTGGTATTCCGTTCTCCTTAATACATCCATGCATGTTACATGAAAAATGTAAATAATTATGCAATAAAATACACTAATTGAAAAAGTAATACATTACTGATTACTCAACAAAAACAAAAAATAATTAGTTACACTACTTGCAAGTATGAGCAGTCAAGCTATGCCTCATTATCCTCAAAGTTAGCAAGGCAGCATTTCAAAGCTCCTTTCTCACAGCAAAGCTGCAAGGTTCACATACAGTACCTTACAACCATGGACAACACTCTGCTAATTCCCGGTCAACTGAATACAAACCACATTTAAAACACTAAAAAGGGGTCACTTCAAATGTAGTTTGTAGTATTACTGGAATTAGTAACTGTACTTTATGTACTGTAGTAAGTAATACTGCCTGTCTGTAGTTTGTGTTGGGTCTTTTAAGTGTTCTTATAGGTCTTGTTGAGACAGTGTTGGTTACACATTTGCTTTTACTTTGCTTTCAGATTTACTTTGGATTATCTCTGAGGTTTATATTTTTATGTTTTTAGCATCATGTTTGCCATCCAGGATTATGGCAAGTACAATATTATGAATAAAATACGATAGCTAAAAAAGAGGTTGTAATAAATACTTTGACTGACATAGATGTATGTATCCTCTTTAAAAAGTATTCATGTCTTATTTGTGGATACTCAGTAAAAACCTGTCATGGATGAAAAACAGGCACATCACCTATCTCTTCTGTGAGCATGAAGTAGACGCAGGTGCTCAGCTACACAAACATTGTTGTCAGTCAGGAAAAACAAAGCGTTGAGCAGTTTGACAGGTTTGTGGTCAAAAGCTTTAGGATCTCAGACTTGTGAGGCAACCAAGTGGCAGGTTACTCAGAGCTATCTTATAAACTGAGGTATCAAAGCCAGGCACTGACCCATTTGTGTCAAAATCAACTTGTACAGGAAGAAAAAAAACCCATGAGGCCTCATTTAAAATTCATAAGTTAACCTGAAAATGACAAGGTCTTCTGTTAACTCAAATATTTCCCTCATCAGTAGTAGTGGCTGCACTTTCTGCTGTGTTTGAAGAATCCAAATACCGAGAGGTAAATGCTTTTTTAGCATCCTGTCTTCATTTCTCCCCACAGCAATGTGTCATTTCTCATTACATGTTGTACATGAGTGTAGATTTACATTTAAATCTATTATTGAATTGTTGTGAAATATGTGTGTGCGAATCATTAATAATACAGGTTTATGCAACATTATTCCCTTTTTGTAACACTATACACTGCATATATGTTGTTCTATAACAGTGAAATGATATGTACATAGTGTATTTGACTTTCAAAGATGCTGAAATTATGGTTGAGCTATTTACTAGAGGCATTTATTTAATGGAGTTCAAAAAGACCTTGGAATTTATAATATCACTTAGTTTATTGTTATTGTTTCGTACTTTCCCCCTGTTGTTTACGGAGACTTTGCTGGCCATTAAGGAACAACTTGTTTATTGGTGATGATCTCAATTAAAATGGCATGGTCCGTTATCTCCACTGCACAGTAATTGAGGATCCAACTGTTGTGGCAACATTTATCTAATATATCAGCCATTTGGGGAGGCAAGTAGCTCAGTGGGTAGAGCAGTCAGCTACGAACCCCAGGGTGTCTGGTTTGATTTCCAATCCCTCCAGACTACATGTTGAAGTGTCCTTGGACAATACACCAAAACCCCAGTAGCACTGACGTGTACTGTTTGGCAGCTGTCTAACAACAATTTCCCCAAGGTGATCAATAAAATATGTCATTATTATCACTATTATCCCATAACACTATTTTAAGTCTTCAAGTCAAACATAAAAGCTTTCAAGTTTGCTTTTTTTGGGTTGATGCATCTCTGTGATTTAAAAGCTGTCACTTTCTGAAGTCTGTGCCAGTGCTGCTCTGAGATGGAGTGCACAGGTCAATTTGGTGTATAATTAAGTCCCTATCATAATGCCATCATAATAACATCCTGTATTGTGATCAAAATGTTTTCCCATATTTGCCGCTTAGCAGTAACATTCTACTAAGACTTCTTTACATATTCCTGTGCTTCAAATTAGATCAAAGCTAGTGCTATTTTTTATTTTGTGTTACTTTGTTGGACTGTATTTGTTGTAGAGCCAGATTATGATGACTAGACAACTTGGTCAGAACACCTCCAAACGGCAGGTCTTATGGGGTGTTCTTGGTATGCAATGGTCAGTACTTATCCAAAGTGGTCCAAGGAACCAGTCATGGGCACCCAAGGCTCACTGATGTGCATGGGGAGCGAGGGTAGCCCATTTGGTCTGATTAGCATGATGCACTGGACAATATTCTGCTAGGAAACCTTGAATTCTTGCATTTATGGGCATGTTACTTTGTTATGTACCACCTACCTAATCCATGTTGCAGACCAAGTACACTCTTTCAGCAGGATAATTCCCTCTGCCACAATAAAAAATGTTTGGGAATAATTTGATTAGCATGACAGAGTTCAACATGTTGCCTTGGCCTTCAAATTCCCAGATCTCATTCCAATTGTAGATTTAGGGGATGAGCTGATAAAAACAACGCTGAAACAGCGTCGACATTGAAATTTCTTTTTCTGTCTTTCTGTATCCTAAAGAACCATCCCAACTACTACCATGAATTAAAATAGCTGAACAACCTTTAATTCTAAACATGTCTGTGTAAAAAAAAAACACTGACTGGATAGTCATTCCTGCAGTTAGCATTATAGTTCATCTAGTAATCAACAGACCTATATATGTATACCGTATAATGTGTATTTTAATCACTGTGTGTTCTCAGCATGTTGCTGTCATTCATCGGGCAGCAGAAGGGTGTTCTTGCTAGACTAACTTTTAAAATGACGTAATTGTTGGAGAAGACACTATATAAGCATTGTGGAGTATATTTCACTTTGCCATTTTTCCAGTGTGGATACACAACAAGCTCAAAATATGGTGAAAAAAAGAGCAAAGTTAATAAATCCACGGGGTTGTTTGTAAAGCTGCATTGACTTCTTCCCTCCCTATAGAGAGTTGCCATATATTCATTGCAGATATTCAGTGCAGCGATCAATAAAGTATCACATTGCCTTTGTTGTATCAGCATTAACATAAAGAAAAGCAGAACAAAAATTCTTTTAACTTTGATTTGCTTCAGCTGTGGTGATGTGCCACTTATATCTTGCTTTGGATCATTTCGATTTGTGAAAACAGAATGCAGTGTGAGTTGAAGTCTGTGTGATACAAAAATTTGTTATATCTTCTCCAATCTATAAAGCATAATACCACCTGAAAACCTAAGGCCTGCCAGCTATTAGAGCCTGAGGGGAGGAGAGATGGAATGACTGCCATTTAACTTCAGAAAAATGTGATTGAATTTCACACTAGCACTTATAGGGAGCGTGGATTGCCTAAATTGCATTTCAGAGCAAAGACACATGTCCCATAAGTACCATGTAATCAGCAACAGTGCCTTTTTTTTCAATAATGGAATTCATGGTTGCATCTCACTTAAGCGGAAATGAGAACTAAGTTAGTTTCTGCACCTTTTTTTCTAACCTTGCTGCAAAGTATACAGGGTATGGTTTCACTTAATGTGTTTAGAAATGATGTAATGTCTTGATCATGACTTCTATGCTCCGCAGGCAGATTCCAAATGTATTAATCCTGGAAAGAAGCACTGATTTTAAAAATGTCTTTTGCCAGTGTTTTACCACAACTAAAGACTGACCTCACATAACCTTCCTACTAAAGTGACTTTTTTTTTTACTTAGCCATCTTACTGTTAGGATTCAAATGTTGATAAACATTTATTGCCATTCAGCTAAATTTAATTCTTCGTGTGATAGGTGGTTTAGAGCCACAATATTAGGGTAAAGGACAGATTTTTGCATTCATTTGTGTAATTATCTGACACCCACTTTTTTGGGACTTGATCTCATATCTGATGTATATGCAGTTCTTTTCAGTGTCCTGTGAGTTGTGGGATTTACTACTATATTGATAAAAGCAATATCAACAGACACTTTAAATAATAATGTATATATTATATCATGATAACGGTATTTTTATGGCACCCAACTGAAGAATTAGCGCTACCAACTTTTCTGGAAATGAAGTTGAAATGTGTGCTACATTTTGGGAGGAAACCTGGCTTTCTTAGTTTGCACTATTATTATTGTCACTATTTTCAGACAATATCTATGTCTCTATGTAGACTGAACTGTTTTATGAACCACAGCAGTGAACCACAGAAGTGTGGGACCAGGAGCAGATGGGCAGCGTTTATTAGTAATAAGGTTCGAGTCCAGGGACATTGCTCATGATAGAGAGAGGTGCGAGAGACCAAGCTGACCAAGGGCTGCAGAAAATGTAAAGACATACGAAAAGAGAGTAAATATTTTCATGTTTGACTGTGGAGAGTTCTCAGGGGTGCATTCTTCCATCTTTTACAAGAAAATTATGATTGCACCAGAGTGTTTGTCAGTAAGTTCACTGCCACTGCTAGTATGTACGGTATCTACTTCTATCAACTCTTCTTTCAAATTCTTCTTTCAACTCCTGTACTCTGTTCATAGCAATCCCACTGGCACATGTATTAAGTAAAACTTCCATTTCACTGTAACTAACTACTTAGGGATATGTTTTTTGTCATTTTAATTTTAATTGGTTGAGACCACATTCTCGGGGGCTTTAATCTTATTGTAAGTCAAGGTTAAGGTAAATTGTGCATGCAGACTACTTGTGTAACTATTCTGTTTCTTTCTCTCTGTATCTATTAGTAGCCATGGGAGTGCTCATGTCAAAGAAACAGCAGGTGGACAAGGTGCAGAAATGCAGCGCCGTCGTTTCTGCTTTCCAGGCAGGCCTCAAGGACCGTCCTGCCGCAGCCAAACCTTCAGAAGGGCAAGCGGAGGACGGTGAAGGGCCTGCCAAAATTTCAGTCAGTCCAGATGAGAAGAACGCAGAGGACCCACGTCAAGAGGAAACAGACAACAGCGCAGGCCCGTCGACCTCCCAGCAGACCTCCGCTTCAACACGGGATGAGTGTAAAGTCAACCAGGAGGCCTGGTCAAGGTTACGAGATGGTAAAGGAGTGGAGCCTGAAGATCTTGACAAGAGCCATCAGCTTACACCGCCTGCATTTGTGCGACCCAAAAGGGAAGCCAATGATGACCAGCCTCTAGAAGTGGACCTGGAAAAGAAAGAGCAGGTATTACATGAAGACCTAAACAGAACAGTGGCTTGTGATCTTGGTATATCTGAGAATACATAGCCACAGTGTTTTTTGATTCAGAAATATATACAAACACATTTTAGTTTAACAGAACACACTATAAACCGTTAAATCCTGGGATTAAAGAGATGTCCGCAAGATGTCAAGGAATCTCCATGGCAACGGCAGCGTATTATTGGCAGTTAGGCATTATGCTAAAGCAGTTCAGCCAGGCTATAAAGGGACTTTTAAGCTTTATCTAAACACTTTTACTGAAGGTGCGAATGCATGGGTTCTACAGGGCCTTTTATTTTCACTCTAGTTGTGAAATGTTTTTGTGTGTGTGTGTGTGTGTGTGTGTGTGTGTGTGTGTGTGTCAGCTGAGGGCTCTTCACAGCGAGTATCTTGTGGGCGGGCTGCTTTGGCTGGCTTCGAAAGGTGACCATATCCAGGGTGACGCTGACTAACAGGCGATGGAGTTCACAGGAGCATCATCAGTTTTTCTGTTTTTTGCAAAGAGTAAACATTTCATGGCAACTTGCTGCACTGCCAGTACAGCACTAACAAGAGGTACAGGGATAAAAGTGTCAACTTTTCAATAGTAACAGAAATAGCAGTTTATAAATATGTACTTTACCACAGTAAAGTAATAATATATTTGAAGGCTAATGCGTCTGGTAGGTGGGTTTAATGGGTGTATCAGTAAATTGGTTTGATCTGATTTTCCTTCTAGAAAGTTCTCCATGTGCAACTGTATTTTCCTGCTTCATCCGGCTGTCTTAAGAACTTAATATAATATCTTCTTGTTTACACATGGATTCCATTAACTTTTGTTAACTTCTTTGGTTTTCAATATGTAAACTCCAAAGTACATTCTGCCTGTGTGCAAGAAATATAAAAAAATTGCCAAACTGCTTATTCTTCCAAATCCAATTGTACATTTTTTTCAACTTTTGACACCAGCCTCAGGTGAGACAAGGTATCTCACTCTGGAACAGTTACATTTTAAGTACTTCAATTGTGCTCCCAACCCTTTGCCTGGATTTAGCTGGATCCATAACCTTTCAAAGTCCCAAACTATTAGTAAAATTTCTTGGGCAAGAATTAGTTTAGTTTAGAGGACTTACTGCATGCTATAAGTTTGCGATTTTGACCAGGATACAGATGTATTCAGGAAGCTTGCTGATGTACTGTAGATGGCATCATTAGGTCACAAGATGTGTCCTGTAAATACAGTATACGATAAGGTATGACTGAGAAGTGACAAGTTCTTATCTGTGCTGTGTCTACAGCCTTTAAGTCATTACTGTGGCACTGGAACACAAATACAAACAGCAAGGAAAGTGAAATATTTGTGTTGTTACCAGTTAAAGATCCTGCAGTAATTTTCACTGGCTTGACATCTGAATGCGTCTTGGCAGTAAAGAGAGTCTAAGGGGAAGTTGGACAAATACTTACAAATGTTAAACAAGGGCACAGATATCGTATCAGAGGTAGTGCTGTTTCAATTATCCAAGAACATGAGCCCAGAACACAGTACAAACTGTTACATTATACAATACACCTCCTACAATCAAACCAGACTCCTATCACTGACTGATTCGTCTATGTGACTGATGTGGACTCATCATTCCCTCTGGCCTGCTACTCAGAGCTTTACTGGACTGAAGACTGTTTGCGTGTGTTTATAATCATAACCTTTGGGTGTGTGATGATGTTTGTTACAGAAAACTTTATGGAAATGACACAATATGACTGACTTTTTTTTGTACCATAGCCACCGAATGATGAGATGTGCGATGTGTGTGAGGTGTGGACGGCCGATGACCTGTACCCCTGCAGGATCTGTACTCGGGTGTTCCACGATGGCTGCCTGAGGGAGTTGGGTTACCTGCGTGCCGAGGCCTTGCAGGAGATGAGAGATACAGCCCACACTGTTACTGGCTGGAGCTGCTACTATTGTGTAAGCTTGCATGGCTCACTGCTTCCATTGCTTGCTGAACAAGGTTTTAGCATTAATGTTTGTTACAGTGGTTTTTGGGTTATCAAGGAACTTGAACAATATATTGCAGCACTTTTGCTCCTCATGTGGCCACATGTCCCGAATCAGCCACTTCTTATATTTATTATACTTCGGATTGTACTGTACCCTACTTACCTTACTTTGATGCTAAATATTTTTTATAGATATAGATTATCTTAAGTATTTCCATGACAATATTTGGCATTATGACCAAGATAAATGCATCTTAGGACTTCCAAGATGTACAGAGAACAATGTTAATGTTAAGTAATCTTTTGCTATATTATGTTTTGGTACATAAAGCTGATTTAGAAACACATTTACTGGTCATAAAAACAGATGTGCAATGGCTCTTTGAGGATATTTTTTGTTGCTTTTAAAAAAATAATCTAATTTTGTCTGCCTGATGGGAACTAATCATATGGGAACTAACAGCCACACTATAAAATCCTGTTAGAGACACTTTCAGTGATGTGAAAATGAATGTTGTTTCCAGGAAAACACAAAACAGACCAAAAAAATAACAAAAAAAAAGAAAAAATGGCATCAGAAAGTGAATGTTCTCTTATTTTAACAATGTCATTTAAGTCGCATAATATTTACGTGCATCAACCACACTGTCAGTATCTGACCAATATTGCAACTTAAATTAAACTAGGGCCTGTGTGTGTGAAATCTACATGGTATTAACCAAAATGTGCTTGTGCCATACATAACCACTCACCATTTATGAATGCTGCTCCATGCAACACCACACATGTGCCAGCACACAGCACGCTGTGATGGTGCTGTTGCCTGCCATCTCAGCTGTCTGTGTATACGAATGCCATACAGTTTGTATTCTTTTTATTATGCCGTGAAATCGGCAATGCACACTGGATGGTATTAAATTCAAAACAATTACAAATCAACATTTTTGACTAGGTGTAAATTGGGGTGGCAGTAGATCAGTGGTAGAGCAGTCATCTATGAACCTCAGGGTTACTGGTCTGTCTCCTGATTCCTCCCAGTTGAGGTGTCCTTGGATAAGGGACTGAAACCCTGTAGTAGTGCCATACTGTCTGGCAGCTATCCAACAACAGAGAGGCAACTGTGGTCAGTTGGTAGGGCAGTCGTCTATGAATGCCAGGTTTGACTCCTGGTGGAATAGTATAGCAGGTGAAATCAAGTGTTACTGCCTTATTAATCTACATTACTTATGTAAATTATAATTCAAACTGTAGCTGTTTCAAAGTGAATTTTTCAGTTTTTCAAACTGTGATTTTATGGATAAAATTATTAGAACAAGACCATTCTGACTGCTGTGCTTTATTGTGGATAGGTTAGAAGCATGAATAGTATGTAGTCCATAAGCCATACAAGTGAGATAATGACAGTGAGAGTGATGCTGACATGGTTTTCCAGTAGTTGCTGCACATGTCCATGTATGACAGCAGTCATTATACTGAAACACACAATGCATCATGCTTTTATTGTGAAACTATGTCAACAAAGGTTTAAGTAAAGCAAAACATTCTGGTAGAGTTGTATTGTTTTTGAAGAAATAACACAAATGTCCAGCTTGTCATCAGAAATTCTAGGCCAGTGCCAAATCTGATGACTGTTTGGTGATCATTGCACTTTTAGAGGCACAATGCAATCTGCTTTAATTCTAGCATAACAGATGAAGAGTGTTGTTGCTGGAGAACCCTTCAGTGTGGAGTAGGGTTTTCTCTGTCTTTCAGCAGCCCTGAGAAGCAGATTCGTTTGCCAAAGTTATGCTTAGAGAGGGAAGTATTCACACAACCTGAGAAAGGACACTGAAAGGTTGTCTTTCTTTGGCTGGCTCCTTCAGCATGTGAGGAATGGGGGTGGAAGGAGAAACTGGGAGGGAAGGGAGGGTGAGACAGAAATTTACATTGTAGATTCTAGTTCTTATAGCTAAAGGAAGCAACTATTTTGTTAGCACACATCAGTCAGCTGTTACAAATCCCCCCTTCTGTCGCATCTGACATTTAATTTCACTGGAGGCTGCTGTTGGCACATGGACTGAGATTCCTTGAAAAGTGGATTTACAGTCAGCCTTCAAAACAGACTGCTGCATATGTGCCTCAATGGGAGACAATCACACAAAGGAAGGGTCCATGAAAAACAGCTGACCCTTCTTTATATCCCTGCCCTATTTTCTTTATGCTTGCTGGATCCTAAAGGCTAAAGTACCATAGTTACACTGTGCTTTTATATAGCAGACATGCTGAGTATAATATAAAAAGCAGGAAAAGCATTAATTCGGGGACCTATTTGTGTTCACCATGTTAAACATAGGTCTAGTATACACTTGCCTTTTAACTCTGGTTGGTCTCACCATGTGACTCAAGATATTTCTGGGAGGTTACGCAGTTTTATCAAAAAGATATTTATTAAAACATCTGCTTCTGCTACAGCTAGAATAAAGACAATGAGGGCAGCGTTTGTGAAAACAATTAGCTAAAAGTAACTAAAACTGCATGGTTCAAATTCATTGGTAGCACAGAAATATTGATTCTTGCAGCTCTGAAATCAGTAAGACAATCTTTTAAAATTCCTGCTCTGGCACTGAGCCTAAATATGCCAAATCTAAAGCTGTTCGAACACACCAGCTGTCGTTTTTCTGAATAGGACAGTCTGAAGGAACTATTTATGCAAGCAGTCAGAATAAAATTAGAATGTGTTGTTATTATTATACTTTCTTCCCTGGGGACCTTTTGTGTCACATTCTCCAGAAGCTGTCAGTAGTTTTTACACAAACCCTTAAAACAATTTTAAGGTTATAGTGAATATAAAGTTAGATGAAAAATGTCACCAGACCGATACAAGTATATCATCTATAGCAGCTGGCTAATTTTATTGTTTTGCAGACAGTTGTTGTTACTAAGGATAAAGCTTGATGAACATAATAACATAGATATTTCATACGTTCCTATAGGAATCTTGTTTTTATTGTGAACTTTTTAAGATACTAAACACTGGCAGCAGTAATAAATATAGTAATGAAGATAGGTAGAGAAAAGAGGAAAGTGAAGTTAGGGATGACATACATTTTGAATTTGCTTAAATCTTCAGGTCCTGTGTGGTTTTGGAAATACAACACTGTGCAGAAGTCTTAGGCCACTATTGGATTAGTTTTTCAACAATGCTATGATGTCCATATATATTTATTTCTCAGTTTTACTAGAAGCACAAAAAGTGGTTTATTGGCTGCCATCCTTTCCACAGAGATCATTCCTAACCAGTTTTTTGGGGGGCTATGGAAGGATCAACTTGGCATCCAGATGAAGCTGCTAGATGCTGAATCAGGTCCTTGCTGAACTTTTTCCAGTGTCTCAAAGAAGAAACTCTGAGAAACGTATTATTAACTTATTATTATTACTAATTATATTAGGATAGGCTAGGATAGGCTCTAGCACTGCCGTGACCCTTAAGAGGACAAGTGGTTAGGATAATGATTGGATGGATGTTAAAGATTTGTAGACCAACCAGAGAAAGTGTAACAAACTGCACAGTCTCACCCCGTTAACATACCTATCAACATATACATACAAACATATAACATGTATATTGGTTTACTGTATGTTTAATTCGTCTTCCTAAACGGTCCAACTTTGACATTTTTAAGTCTTGGTGCTACGGCTCTGTTCACATATGTTAGTATTTACTGGCTGTTTTTATTGAACCAGGATGGGCTTTTGAACGGGTTTTGTGATTGTGCAAAAGCAAAGCTGCAGCAGCCACAAGAGAACAAGTACAATTGAGTCATTTATCCTTGTTAAGGTTGTCATAACTTCCTTTACTTTGAATGGGGACGGTCTAATTGTAAATGAATAAACTCATGAATTAATAAGGAATAAGAGTGTATTTTCTTCTTATGATATAAGTGACATTGCTAGAAAAATATTACATAAGTTAAGCTGAACCACCCAGTTGCAACAAACAGATATTAGAAGGAAGGATACAATGATATTCAAGGCAGAGCAAATAAATAAATAAATCATTAACTACAGTACACACTCTTGATCTATAAATGCTGCAGACAGTGGGGTAGCAAGGTGTTGGCAGTTACTGCGATCCTGATGACAGGCTGAAGAAATGCAAGAGGACACCATGTAGCTCCCTGGTACACATGTTCTGTACCCAGTGTAGCCAGGCCACGTGTCTGTGTTTATTTGAGGTGAAAAAACTTTTCTGCATAGAAAATACTGTGGACAAGTGGGATGAACTGCTTAGCTTCCTGAATATATATATTTTTACTTACTATTACATTGTTTATAATATTTTACTCACCACCTGGTGTAGATATTTGGGAAATGCTCACTCTAGGAAGAATTATGTGTGTACTGCAAAGGACAACTTTCAAAGATCAAACTGTTGCCTTTGAAATTTTGAAAGTCAGACCAGAAGTAAACACTCTGTAAATCTTCTTTGGTCTATAATTTATAGTGTCTCTAGTAATTGTTGGTTGACACTGACATTTGTGCTTTTTGACATAGTTGTTTATGGGTGGGCGGATGTGCATTTTTAGTTAGATTTCATAAAGTAGCTTTTTTGAAGACCTGAGAGATTGTACCTGTGATTAAGTACTATGTATGCAAACTGGAATTAATTTACTCAATAATACATTTCATAATTAATTAAAATTAAATAATTAATTAATTAAAATGTATTAAATTAAAACTCTATAAACACAGACATTATACACCTACATGAACACACACACACCCCCACCACTGAATATATACACATTTTATACACTGTAAGTTTTCTTCTTTTAATATTAATATTAATTCTAGTATATTTAATATAATATTATTAATTTGATTGCCTTGCTAGATTTCTGTGCATGTGACACTACATCTCTTGACTCTTAAATGTGTAGTTGCAGTCTGTAGGTTCAGTGGTAAGAAGAGTAAACCCTGCCCTTTACCATTAAACTACTTGTGCAGCAATTCTAAATACCTGAACTGAACTGTTAAATAAGAAAAACACAAAACCTATGCCAAATGTATTAGCAAAACACATGGCATAATGCATTTTTTGCAATTAAAGGTTTGTTTTTTATATAACAAAATATAAAATATAAAGCCAAATTTCAACCATGCACACAAATGAAATCAATCTGATATCCTGTCTTTTTTCTGGCTTTATTTTTCATATTATACAGTAAGGAGAGAATTTAGTTAGAGCAACATCATGTCGATCACCTGGGAAACGTAGTTCATCCATTCATTATCCTAACCGCTTGTCCTCCTAAGGGTCTTGGGAGTGCTGGAGCCTGTCCCAGCTGTCATTGGGCAAGAGGTGGGGTACATCTGGACAGGTTGCCAATCTGTCACAGGGCCAACATATAGAGCATAGAGACAGACAACCATTCACACTCACATTCACATCTATGGGCAATTTGGAGTCACCAGTTAACTTAACTGCATGTCTTTGGATGGTGGGAGGAAGCTGGAGTAGCCAGAGAAAACCCATACAGACACGGGGAGAACATACATCAACATCCACACAGAAAGGCACCGGTAAGTAAGTGTGGATCTGAACCCACACTTACTTATAAACTATTCAAGAAACAGTTTTAAAATTAAATGTAATTCTTAGCCTTCCTCTCTTTCTTCCCGCAGGACAATTTGAATCTACTCCTTACAGAAGAAGAGATGTACAGCCTCATGGAGACCTTCAAGCAGTGCAAGATCATCCCAGGTGAGTCACTGAGTTGGAAGAAGTGGCAGGTGGTGGTGATGTTGTCCTATTAAACATTACGGGTTTTAGGAAATCTTGACAATGATGCTCAGTTGGTTGTTGTACCACTTTGAGACAGACTGTATCCTAAAAGTAACTTTTGTTATCCCATAACTTTTCCTCTAGTGCTATCATCAGGTCAACTCTTTAATTTGTCCAACACTTTGGTTTGTGACCACTTTTCTGCCTGGTTGTCCTCTGCAAGAAAACTCCTCTGCTCCCACTGACTTTTTTTATTTAGTCCAGACCATATGAGGATTGGTAAAAAAAAAAAGTCTACTGTTACATGTAGAAGAAGGGACTTTCCTTTTTTCATTCTGCTATACATTACTTTACCTCTGTTGCCACCATGGCTACATTAACCTATTAACAGAAATATTCTGTTGGATCACTGCTACAGTGTGTCTTTTTATATCATTTGAACACCATGCCTTCTTGTACCATCTGTGAACATGCTTGCCTAGTTTATCAAGCTGGTACTAGACCAGCAGAAGAGACAAAATAAGGTCACTGGTGAAACATGGGTCAGAAATGTATTTACTTCTCAGAGAAGACTACTGTTTTGTTACCTTGAATCTGTATTATTTATTTGTTACTGGATTGCTAAGCCAAAGTTAGTACATTATTTTCCCCCACCTCAGTCTACTTCCAAATGTGTTATTTCCCAGTTTGGATGATGGGCAATCAGCTGGAGATGATCTTGCCTTTGTAGAAAATGAGTTAATCAAATTGGAATACCTCTTGGAAACTAATTAGGTCTGATGTGATGACTTGTTCCTTTCTGCTGTAGAATCATGCTTGGTGTCAGATGAGCTGCTGCAGTACCGCCACTTTGCATCCAAGCAGCAGTTTGATAAGGACCTGACAGATGAGCAAGAGGAGGAAGTTCTGGCTCAGTTTGCAGCGCTGGATCCTGAGAAGAAGGGTCACATTGAATGGCCGGACTTCCTGTACTTTGAATCTCTTACAGTGTTGAGGAAGTTTCGCACAGAGGTACTCATTCATAACAGAAGTAATATACAGTATGCACTGTTACTGAAAGGAAGAAGATTTCTGAGCCTCACTTGAACTTGCTTGATGTTATCTTCACTATCAACAGTCTCTGCCAGTAACATAAAAAAGTGTTTTTGGCTGTTCAAGTGTCTGGCAATGGTATACCATCCTCTGCTGTGCCAAAATGCTCTGCAATCAGCCTTGTAGAAGATGAAGACACACAGGTCAAATAATACATTATGTTCAGTTTTGTGATAGAATCACGAAAGCTACCAAAATTTTGGCCTGCATCCACCTGCCTGAATTGCTCATTTTTTTGTCACTTGATCACCTCAGCAGTTTAAATATAGTATTTTGTTTTGGCTTTGGAGATTAAATTTGCAATTTGTAGACTCTGGGAAAGCATAGGGTAAAGCAATGCTTTCAGATTATGTTGAACAGTGCTAATGTGATTGAAAATGATTAAGGTCAAACAAATGAGCCCTAAAATACCTTTGCCAGGCCGCTAAATTGAAGCAGTCAGAAGCATAAAAGTTCAGTGGGATTAAAACAAGTGATTTAAGGGCGTAGATCCAGGACACCTAATCTCACACACTGTGATTTTTTTCCCCCTTAGAACTCACTGGTGCGTCTCTTGACCTCAAAGGAAAGAGACAAAGCACGTTCGGTGTTCCTGAGTCTGAACCTGGATAAGGACAGCATGATCACGAGAGCAGAATGCCGTCAGGTTCAGCAGTCCTGGTTCCACAAACTCAATAAAGACTCACAGTCCTGCAATGTGAGGTGAGCACACCAAAGCAGAGTTGATCAATCCAGTCAGTTCTACACCTAGTGATGAATGGTAAATTCTTACTTTGAATACTTTGGGAAAATGAAAGCATTCCATGTCTACACTAAGATAAAAGACACAAGACACAAGTTCAGGTACAAGTAAGCTTTTGTGGAGTCTCATGCGTATGCTAACTGCAGCTAGAAAATAGGAAAAACTGTTTGGCAGGATAGTGAACAGAGGCAGTTTTAAAGACAACTGGAAGAAAGATACATCAGTATTTTCAACCATGTTTTAGTGTTGGACAAAAGAACACTTGTTCAGTGTTAAATAGCTTTTTCTGATTCACCCAACCTACAAAAACCCAAATTAACAGAGACTCAACTGTCTCTCTTCCTTTGCACCACAACTTAATTGTTCTTCATTGGTCCACTTTTTTACCATGTTTCAGTATATTGTCAAGAAACACAATAACAGAATTAAGCAAGGTGCAGCTGCCAGTGAGTTTGTGTTCCTTTAAAATAGAGAACTGCCTCCTGCTTCTTACTGCACATTGGATTATTTTTATGGTGCTGTGTGTGTGTTGGTACATCATGTAATCAAAGGTAGAGATAAGTCCAACTCATAATTTAATACTACTATAGTCTGTAGACTTTGAAATGGCACCAGCACATACAGGGCTTACAAGCAGCATAGCATCAAATTACATTGTTATTTACATTACATCAAAGCTGGTTTTGCACAAAGCGCATTTCTGTATTTTAAAATACAACCAAGAAAGTACACTGGGACTAACTACAGGGTCACTTCATTCATCTGTGAGTGAGGCAAGTGGAAAACCTGATGCCATTTATGTTATTAATCTTCATTGCCAAATCCTCTTAAACCAGTAAGGCTGAAAGGTATTTTACTATCTTCAGTGTGCACTGACCTCTGATGAAGGGAGTTATACAGTATATACTGTGTAGCAATGAGCCATGAGTCCAAATCGTTTCAACATCTGCCTAAAAAAATACTACATGGAATTCAATCCATGTAAAGATTCACTTACTCAAAAAACATATTTCTCAGAAAACATTAATATTACAAAAAAAATTCAAGTATTCTTACCACAGTGTAGAAATTCTCTATTACACTGTGGTACAAAACGATTGGCATCAAAATCTCATTATTCAGAATGGCCAATTTCAGAATAATATATTTTATTTGATGTTAATTACTACTGCATTAATGTGTAAAGATCACTTCAGGTGGTAAAGAGGGATCTAATTGTAACCACTTTTTGTAATGGCAAATGTATTAGTTGACTATATTTTGTAAATTGGGTAAAAGTAACATGAATTTCAAAATTATACTTCTAACATACAGTACTTAAGTAAACATCCTTAGTGACTTTCCACCACTGATAAAAAAGTTCAGTAAAACTGTTCAACAAATACCACCTTTGTAGAAATATTTGTTGAGACTAGATTAAGGGAGAGGCAAAGTGTTTTGCATTTTACTGTATAATGCAAGGTTGTGCAATATCACTGCAATGTACAACCTCAAAGTGTGCCTTTACACATGTTGTGCTCACAGAGAGCCTTCATAATAACATTTTAATTCATGAGGCTGTATTTTGTTGCACTCACTTTTTATGGGACATTGTGTATGTGGTGGAAAGGTAAGTCCAGTGAAATGTAATGAAAATTGTTTGATTGTCTTTACTGATCATTATTCCTGATCTATGCAACATGTAAGCAACGTTTTAGTGTTATACTGTAGTGGAACCAAATTCTAACTACTAAATACTGGTAGGTAGTTAAAATTAATAACATATGATCATATTTTACACAGTCATCATATGTTTTTAATATAAATTCTGAATTCTCCATAAAAGAAGGAACTATGTTAAACTAGAGTAAAAAGTACACACCCTGAAATGTAGTCGTAAAGGGGACTGAGTATCATAAAGGGGAAATCTGTGTACATTACTTTTCACCACTGGGCTATGTGTACTGTATGTGTATGTCTGTTTGTGCATGCGCTTGTTACTGCTTATAACCTCTTGTGCTGTCAAATCACCTATACCATTCCATCCATCTCAACTATTCAACATACAGCATCCCCCACAGACTCATGGGATTCTGCTCTCCTATGAATTGTGGGTGAGTGTGACTCAGCACTTCATTGGCTTGTCTCCTTTTCCCTACTTGAAAACCACCAAGCACTTTGAAATTCAAGTGTTCTCAGACAACCCCTCAATTTAGATGTAATTCATAGTTTAATCCCTGCTCTTAAAACTAAAGAGAACTCCTCCTGCTAACTACTAAAGTACAGCAATCAAAGACACACAAGACCTTGAATGAAGTTTACTGAGCAGAATATGAGCTCTTCTTTTTATACTGAAGCATTGATGAAGATTTAGACCGGCCTTTAGTTACAGGACTCAAAAGAAAGCCTTTTGTACCTTTTGTTCTCTCTAGGGCCGCTTCTCTTTAAAAGCCTCATTTATCAGTGTAAAAGGATAACATGGACCAAAAGGTTTTGAGTGCGCACGTTAGGTCCACGTGTAAAATTTAAATGCAGCCTCATTCATGCTTGTTAAAAAAGCCGATTCATATCAACTGAGTCAGGAAACTCTGCTCCCTTAGATTGCTAGATTAGAGACATTCAGAAGCTGCAGTGTGAAAGTGAAAAGGAATTTTTCAAGGAGTCATCAGTGAGAGGAGTTAATCAGAGGAGCTTCTATCTGGCTCTGAAATATCAGAAACCCATGACTCATAGTCGCAGAAGACAGTCAGGAAATCCACCCTAAACAGAACTTACATTAGCTTTGAACAGGCATGTGCACAGATAGACTCCAAGTGGTGCTCAAGCAACTGCCCCTATGCCCTCTGTCTTGATAAGAGCCCTTTTTGCAGAACAGTTTTTTTTTGTTGTTGTTTATTTGATGGAGTGGTTTTTTTTTCAGTTTTCAATTTTATGAATCAAAATGATTATTATTATTATTTATTTATTTTGGCTTATAGCAGCAAATCTTAATTAAAAGCTTATCATGACGATGCCTTACAAGCCCTACAAGAGTGTAAGAGCTACAGCAACCACCGCACACAATTCCAGCACCCTGCTGCCTTTGTTGGTGACAGACATGTAACAATTTGAGATGAACTGCGCCTTCTCTGAAAAATAAGACGAAAGGGGCTGAAACATCCGTGCAAATGTTATTTTTTGGAATCTTTAACAAAAAAAAGTTTAAGAGACTAAAATCATGAATTATTTTATTTTTTATTATAAAAGCTAAGTGTATTAGGCCTTTCTGATAAGTCACAACATTTCTTGTGTAAAACAATTGATCTTTATAGTGAAAACTCTGACTAATGAATTCTAAACATTTTAAAGTAAACAAAATAAAATGTCGTGTTGTTGATCCAACACCTGAACAATCCGAATGTTTTTTTGTTTTTTTTTACCTTTATTTAACCGGGTTAGTCCCATTGAGATCAGAGATCTCTTTTACAAGGGAGACCTGGCCAAGAAGGCAGCAGCATAATTACAAGAAAAACAAGTAAACCAAGAAAAACCAATAGCTAAAAGACATTTGATTAAAGTAATGTCTTTCAGCTATTGGCTTTTCTCAACAAGCAGTTGGGTGGTTTGCAAATTATCTCACTAGCAGAACCCAGGCTGTCTTCAGATCTTAGATCCGGTGAGAGCCAGGCGTTTCCTGTCATACCCTAATGTCATAAGTCTTGCAGTCTCTGGAGAGCAACTGCAGCCCCTGGCTCCAAAAACTGTGGCAGCCTTTGTTTCAACACGTTATTGCTCCCTATGTATACAGTTATTTTTGTTTAGTGCTTAGTGACGTCAGAGCAAGTCTGAATTCATGGGATCAAGTCGAACAGAAAACCAACTGGAATGCACTGTGCGCTGACCACCTGTGATCGAATCTGCACAGAATTGGCACATCTTGAACAAGCCTAATGCTGGTAACTCAATGTCAAACACCATAGAGCACAAGAGTACTCAAAGTCTGGTGCTGTAATGTCTAGTTAAAATTCTAACTTCACTCGCTAGCCCTCTACAGTTGTAAAGTGAAAAGTCAAAATTAAGTCAAAATATTAGTCGACCTGTCAGCCCTCTATTATACAAGCTAACAGAGCCATGGCATGGACTGATACTCTGACATGTCAAAGACACCATCAGCTTGATCCACATCTTGATTGATATGCTATGTATTATTATTAAAGCTGCGTCATGTTAGAGCTCATAGGTCTCCTTAAACAAAGAGATGTGTGAATATGTGATTCCTGCACTGTTTACATGTCTGTTCAAAGTGAGTAAAACCAATGCTTCATAGCCTAGTAAATTATCGAAAGCTTCCTCTTGTGACACAAAATCGGTAGGCGCTACTTGTAGACACACAGGGTATCTACTGTGAAAAAATACATGAACAAAATGTACTTTTGCAAGAAACTAATAATAATAATAAATAACTGTGGGGGAGAGAGTGCCCTTATTTGTGGCTTGAGCACCTGCCCCTCAGAATATCTGTGCACGGCCCTGGGCTTGAAAGCTTATTCTTGACTTTGGAGACAGCTTAAAAATATATTTACATGAATATTTTCTACCTTAACTATTTTGATAAATAATAACTTAAAAACCCATATATTTAAAGCCAATCAGTCAAATTTCTGTTCTCTTTCCTGTATTTTATGATACGGTAAGATGATTATCTGATTGACGATTACCTAGTCTTGATTCATTTTTATTACTTATTTTTGTTCTGTAAATTGAGTATTTAGTATTTGTGTTGGTGTTAA
>JAUMHL010000015.1:17062904-17076347 GCA_032362345.1 Sandelia bainsii
AACTGAGAGCTGCTGTAACATGCCAAAATAATTTCCCTCTGGGATTAATAAAGTGTTTTGAATCTTGAATCTTGAATTACCTCTGGAAAACTATAATGGGCATTTGTCACATTTTATACAACATAAAATAAATCCTGAAACACATGGAGATTTGATAGAGATTTCTGAAATTAATTTAGCAGTTTGCTGTGTTTGTTGTTTTTAAAGTTGAAGTTTACGGTTGGAGCAGCTAAAAGCAGCACAGTCCAGAAAAGACGACCAGCGTCTGTTAAAATCAGTCAGTTTTATTGAAAAGTCTATGTGGACTTTGAGCATTTGCACAAGCTTATACAAGGGCTTAGAGTGTGTGTGTTTTTAATGTCATGATGTAATAATTTACTACATTGCCATTTCCCTTTTTTCATTTGTTTTCAGTGCAAGGAAATGTTTTATTGTTTCTTTTTGTTGTAGTAGCTAACTTATACTCTTCTACCTGTTCTATTCTTTGTCCTTTTGTACAGTATAAGTCATGTTGGCCCCATATGTGAGAGCAGTCCTGCCAGTTCTGGCAGTGAAAGGAGCAAGACTGATGACAGCAGGTTTGTCCTCTTATGGTTTTAGCCGGTGTAAGAATATATGTAAAAAAGAATAGACACAATTACAATATAATACACCTGCAGAGAAATATCAATTCAGTGTCTCTGAGGTTCCTAAGTCTAAACAAGAATTACAGGCCCACAGACTCCCCTATGTGATTAAATTTACATAAACTTGCTCATTTCATTAGAGTAAGCCCAGACCTTCCCACTAGACCAGCCCACATATGGCTGTCATGACCCTGCAGAACTGTTTTTGCTTCAGGCGTCGCTGCCTCTCCAAATGACCTCCAACTCACCCATCTAACTGTCAGTAGATAATGAAGACAAATCTTATTTGGCGTATCATGACTTTTGACTTTTCTTCATGCCACATTGCAAGATTTTGCAATAATTATAGCTGAAGCATGCTAAAGCTAAAGTTCTGGGAAAAAAAGATAGCTACAAAGCCTTTGAGTTCAACACTGACTGAGCAGCAAATGGTATTTGTGCTGTAAAAGTTAACCTTTGGTGTTTTAGATGGTTTGAACTGCTTTTTTTTTTACAGATTAATTAGGAACATGTTTTATGTGTTTTGTATTACATTTTTTACATTTCATTGTAAAAATTATCCTGTAGCTTTTGCTCAGTTGCACTGTACTTCAGGTTTCATGACCCAAACCTTGCCCATAGTTTGCAGCCTTATACATATTAAATTATTGCAAAAAAATACATTTTAAAAACTTTTTTTATTTGACAGGCCAGTGACCTGGGCCGACTTTTTAAGGGAGAGTGCCGTCTATATTTTGGCTGCACGACCCAATAGTTCTGCCATGCACATCCGTCTGCCTGTATAGTCCAGGATTCTGCAGTGCACCCAGCAGAGAGAGAGAGAGAGAGAGAGGGAGGTAGAGGCTGTTCCCTATAGTCTGCAGATGAATGCAAGAAGATAGACGTGATGGCACGATAACATGAGGAAGGCAACTGAGCGAACTGGATGAAGTACTGAGAGACAGAAGATCAAGCCATCGACAGAATAACTCCTCCTCTGCGTCACCTCAAACCCACAACACTGACAACACACATACTGACTGACACACTGACGATACAGCAGTTGTCACAGGTCTCAACTCCAGAATCTGACAGCTTCCAACAAATGTAAGAGATAGGATGAGGAAGACAACGACTCACTCACGACTAGTGTGTCAGTCAGTGATATTTATGAAACTGAGTGTACAGATCATGCACACAATCAGACAAGCTCCTAGGATGCTCACATTCTGTTTTACATGACAAATACTACACTTGATGGCCCTCCAGCTACATAGCACACGGGTACATTAGTGTGACAGGCTGTTACTTGTTCAAATATTCATTCCTTTGGGCCTCATTGTGTCTTAGTAATAACTCCATCCTTCTGTAATGAGATTGTGTTATTCACCATCAAAACTGTTAATCACACTGCAGTACATGCAAATTCATTATTGTTACTGTTTGACAAGTGCATGGGCTCCTGGGAGGAGATTAACTCTGCAGCTGTCATTATCAGAATATATATCAAACAGGAATGAAAACTATCCACATACATATTATATCAGAACCGCTATACACACGAGTATAAATTATTATTATGCATTATAAAGTTGTATTTATTCCTGTAGCCTCTGATATATCATGTTTTCCCATTCTTATCCTCAAGTCTATGTTTCTCTGAAGTACTAACTGTGAAAAAAGGATGTGAAGTGAATGTTAATGAAAGCTAACCCAGTAAGCGACATGTATATACTGCCATAACATATATTTTGTTCCTGTTGTGCTCTCCGAACTGCATTATTGCAAGGAGGAAACATTTACCCTCCTGTTCTAGTGTTTTTTGTCATTTGCGCTGTGGGAATGAGCTGTAGTTGAGCTACTAAATGACATAATCACTGTAATGAAATACTGAAAAAGACAATGGGAGACTGGGTGCAAACAAATGTCCTTTGTTAAAATGCAGAATCACTGTATACAATTGTTATGGAAAACATGGTGGGACTTATTACAGAATATATAAGAATATAAATGCACACAAAACTGCCCTTAAAATCACTGGAGACATACTGTAACAAGTAGAACTTCATGTAGTGTTTATGCTATGTATGGGTCTCTTAGTGAATAAAGTTTGGTTATGACATGAATGTTGATAGACTGAGGGATATGTCACAGTGCTGAAATAAATGCATGGCATTTACTCTCCTTTTGAGAATCTTGAGTTTGTGTCTTTCTCCTCTTTATGTGTATGCTATTCCATATATATTTGCATAAAAATGCAGTTATTGCAAATACATGCAAAATAATCAAAGTGATATCAATATAGTCATCAGATCAGTAAGCAAATTAGATCAAATACGATCAGATAATCATACATTACCCCTAAAATTTATATATTAATCAGTTGGTGGTATGATGCTGTATTATGCTGTGCCACAGCTTTTTTCACCAGTTTTTCATGATATTTACATCTTTGTTTGCTTTCATGCAAGTGGTGGCGCTGGCTGTATCCAGAGATGGTTTAACATTGTAGTCATGAGAAAACTAAAGAAACCTTAAAGATATATTATGAAACATTTTATAAAAATAAAGGTTAAAAATATGCCTAAAACATTCAAAATATGGATAGGTGCTGTCAAAGGCTCCTGTGACTCAGACTTAGTGCTGCCGGCAGTGGAGAGGCACACCATTCTAACCAGTCACTGGCCAGAGTGTGCTGGAGTGTGGTAGAGTACAGCAGAGCAAAGACTTTGAGTCTCGTGCTAGCACTACAGTAGCTTAAAGTGCATATTGTAGCTTTAGTCAGTTTCTGTGTGTTATGAATCAAACCATTGTGTTGCTTGCAAGCATCAAAACCAAGCCGTGGTTAGACTAACACCATTTTAATTACATTTTGCAATGTAATACTAGGGCTCACTACTGTAGTTGATACACACCAACAATGCTTTGTGTCTATTACAATGCCTTTGTGTATCCACCATGTACATATTTAAAACTTTTAATGCGTTCTTGTTTTAAAGCCAGTCAAGTAAGAGACAGTATTTTAACCATCTGCTTTCATTTATTTCTGTGTGAAACTGTTGTTTCAAAAATTATATGATAAATTGTAAAAACAAAAAAAAGTAGTTTTGCAAAACTTTATGATCATGAACTGCATATTTCTTGTTAGACTAGAAAGTTTGACATGTGTTTTACCTACCATTAGTGGATTTGTGTATAGTCAATTACAGACACAATAGAGTTGCACTGAATTTACAATGATTCAAAAATAAATCAGTTATCAGCTCTCTCAGTTTGATTACCTTCTGCACACCAGTGGCTAAAGTTGAAAACCTGGCTTCATAGAATATCAAATGATAAACAAATTATAGCCTGCATTCTCCTGAAAACCTCACACATACAAAATGTAGATGGAGCAGATGGGAGCTTACAGGACATCAAGAAAACAGAACTGTAGTGCTCAAATAACTTTTCAGCTGCATATAATGAAATAAAGGACTCTCATACCACTTAGATAGGACTGGAGGGTTTGCTAGAAAGAAGGTTGAAGATAAACTGTGGTTTGAACTGTGCTTTGCTTGTCAATCTTTAAAAAGTACAACAGATGAAAATAGAGAAGAAAATAGAGTAGTCCTACACTGTAGCTATAAAGCTTTTGCCGCCCCGAAGCTTGTGCTGCTTATTTGTCCGTCAGTAAAAGACAGAACAGGATGGGGTCCAGCAGTAGCAACTGTCGAAATGTCAAACTGAAGGTTAAACAGTAAGAATGGGAGTAGAGAAAGATGTGGTACAAAGAAAAAGAAAAACAGAGAAAAACAAATAAATAGAGGGAAATAGAGATAAAATGAAACAAAGAATGAGAGAGAGTGTGTGTGGGAGTGAAATAGTTTAGATGAGGATGTTACATAATTGTTTCATAACAGATTCAATGATTATGTTCTTGACCAAGCTAATTGCTACATTAAATTCTGAGTCAAATGTGAAACTTGAATGTGAATTAGTATGAGCTTTGCCCACCCAACTAGCCTCACAAATGACTGGACAAGTTCTGATCAAATTTTTTAAAGTCCTAGTGCACACAGAGCTGAAACCAAACTTTGAAAAAGATTTAAAATAAAGCAGAGGTATATGCTGACTCTGTCTTTAGCTACTGAAACAGAAACATTTAAAGCTGTAAAAGGCCAAAAACAAACTTTTCCTCTTTGCCAATTTCTTCATTAAAAAGAAATAATATAATGAACAATGTGGTGAGATCATCCTAAAATTCAAGTAATTTTTTTTTTATTTAGGAATTTTTTGGGCATTTGCCTCTATTTGATAGAAGAGAGACAGATGGGAAATGGAATTGACTTCTTTCACAAATTTTCTAGAGTCTTGTCTTGTTTCAGGATTATACCTCCATAAAACTATTAGAAAACAATTTTTGACATGCATCCATACATAATCCATCTTTTACTAAAAATGGCTATTTATTTTGAAGTGAAATTCAGCCTTGGACACCACCAACCAAACAGCTTTGAACAAAGCTGCTCCAGTTAATTTAAACTTCTACTACAACACAATATAAAATCTTGATAAGACAGAAGGCCCTTTGACCAATTAAACTTTCAGGTTGTACTGGGAAACTGAGCCAAAATAAACTGATAAATGTTTAGAAATTCCTGCTGTGCAGAATATACCATATTCTTAGGATGTGCCTATAGAGGCACTGGTCTTCAGAAAAGACATTATTTTATATTTTTGTACAGCCATCATACAAATATCATTAAAAAAGCAAGTATTGGCCAAATGTAGTCAAATGAATTTGGCTTTTTGTTATGACATAGACCAGAAGCACATTCATGTGCTACGGTTCATTACTATGAACATGGACACTGTAGTTTTGAGGTAAAGCCACATGTACAGTACCATTCTGTTGCCACTGATATTTATTAAAATAAATATGTACTCGTCCACCTCGGAAAATAGTCCCAAACAAATACACTACTGACTCCTATTTTAGTAACTGATTAAAAAAACTACAGTGCCTCAATGATTTAAGAATTCACTGAGCCATTTTGAAAAGAATAAAGCATATTCTGAATTTGTGACCTGTTTATGTTGATTTGGACTTCCAGACAGAGTAAGGAAGATGGAAAGCACAGAGAAATGGGCTAATCCATTGTTGTCTTGTTATTATATTTTCATAGAATTTGTTGATAAGATTAGTACAGAACAAGAATAAACTTTTCCTTTGCTCCTAGAAATGTGTTTTAATAAAACTTATTTTTATTCAATGTTTCACGAAAGAAAAGAAAGTGCACATTACATGCACAGATGTTGGAGCCTGTAAGAGTGCCAAGACAACAAGTGTGAGTTTGTGAGTCATCGGCCTCCCAAATGTGTAATCTAGAGGAACTCAGTATAAAGGCTATCTGGCTCATCCTACAGAGAGTGTATCAGGCCCAGCTGCTGGCTGATGTTTCTGTTGAGTGTCTGACTGCTGGGAAGAGTAACGGTAAACAGAAGCGGCAGCGTGGCCCTGGGGGAGGCAGTGCCAGAACGGGGCACCAGTAAAATGTCAGCACATAAGCTGCATCACATCAGTTCATCAGCAGGTTTGTGAGCCAATGTTTGAATTTAAGTTTGGCCTTTAGGTTTGTCTTTTAGAACGATATTCTATCAGCGTGGTCATTCAAAGCAGCAAATCTTCAAAAATATCTGCACAGACTGACTGACACAGAAGGAATGTAAGAGCTCTAATCTCATATGATGAAACACAAGAAAAGACAGCTTTTTAAGTCATAAAGTGACCCAGTTTCATAGTTTACCCAGTCCCACCTGAGTCCTTGTTCTACCATTGCCAATTGATTTTCAACACATCAAAAACTAATAACACACCATTCCATCCAACTCCATCTCTCCAATGCATTTTTAGATCCACCACCGCACGCAAGCGAAAACATCACATCCCACCTATACCAGCCAGGCCAACTTCTCCTTTGGAGCCCACTCAGTCTCCTGAGCTGACGTGAGCCAATTACAGCTGTCTGGTTCCAGGAGAATCATCCAACATGCTTGATTCTTGTTTTTTTTATTGTTTTGTTTTTTTTCATTTGATGAAATATTGAAGTACACTATCTGCATAAAAACATGCATACAAATTCTTGAATCACACAATAACAGCCTCATTGTTTCCGCACTTCTCAATCATACATTCTCTCAGATAAGAAGGAAGCAACAATATAAGCTGGTTATAGCAAGGCATAAAAGCTGTGAAGGGAAAAATTACAATTCTGTAATTGAACACCCGGTGTGGACTGACATCTGCGTGCTGCAATCAACTGTGACCAAGCCCATACCTTGGTTCTATGTCTGCTGTGACATTCTAGATAATTGGGCCTGGTGAAATGTAGATTCTTTTGTTTTTAAACGGTCCAGTAAAATCTAACCTCCCTTCAGCTCACACATCTCTGCTGGACACTTTTTTTTTAATTTAGCTCCTCATTATGTGCCAAAGCCTCCAGCATTCATTGCCCCCCTGTGTCTGGAGAATGTTGGAGAGCTGTTTGGGAGTGAACATCATTAGTTCTATTAAAATCTGTGTCGAAGTTTGAGGAAAAGAGAATTGGTGTAGTAAGGGAATGGTGGCGAAGAGACACAACACGCATGTAGATGAAAAGACACTTTTTCAGCTTTTGCTGCAGCTCTACACGACACCGCTAACAGAAGCCACTGTGACAGAAGGTGCGCCATGACTTGAAAGAACTAAAGAAAAATTGCCCTCACCATGCTAGCATCATCGAAGCAGCTAATGGGGGCAATGCAAAAGGCAAGAAAGAAATACAGCAGCAACTGGTTTTAACTGTTACAACTATACTGCAAAATTAACAGCTTTTAAAACCTTCCAAACAACAACTGATAAATGGTAAATGTGTAATGGCCTAAATATTACAGTATGCACACTTATATGGTTAACTGGAATCCCTAAATTGGAACAAAGCCGTCATTAAAGTTATTATTTACACATGCTTTCCCTGCATGTTTCTATGTCTATAGAGTGTGGTAGCAAATCCAGAACTCAGAGAAAACAAGGGGCTGGCTTAGAGAAGGTGACTTTCTTAGGCGCACAGCTCGATCTCCAGAGTTCGAAGGGCACCTAAAGACCTTTTGCGTGAATGGCAAGTAGCACTCACTCACTGCATGATGTATTAGTGATTAAAAAAAACAACTCATGATGAATGTCAGGATGAACACAAAGATGTAGCGCAGCCTAAATTTAGCTTCACCAGCTGCAAGACGTCAACGTCATTCCATTAGGAAAACAACAGATTCAGATAGGAAGGCCTGTGTTAATATGCATTAGACAATATTCTTTCAATATCTTCATCTAGATGTGTCAATTTATTAGTTGCACCGACCATTTTCATGACTCAAATGCATTGTCTGTATTTTAAATTCTTTGTGACCATTATTATAAACAGTACTTATCACAAAAGTGTACATGACTGCATTACAATTACAGAAAAATAATGATAATATTTTTTTTATAAAATGAAGCCTTGCCAGTATTTACAAACGTTATATAGTCTATAATAGGAGCTGTACAGGCTATTCATTGCCCCTGTAGGCCTACTTGACATACGCTTCCATCTAGTGTTGAACACATACAATTACATCTTTCATTAGAGACAAATATAGATGTAGACAACATCATGATCACACAATACTAAAAGACTGCTATATGTACAAACAGTTCGTGCGACAATAAATACATTTAGAGGAATCAATTATTGGGGAATTGGCATATTTAACCTGTTTGATCTACTGCGCATGCGGGAGACAGGGGGCGGGTTTGTTTAGTGTGAACAATGTTTTGTTTTCTGCTCTGAAGAAATGGGGTTGAAGAGCTAACATCGGCAACTAGGACGGTAAAGGCTGCTCAGGTAAAAAGCAAAACGACTGTCTGTATTTACAGGCATTGTTTTTATTCCTAAATTGTCGCCACTTATCTGTAGCAGCCAGTAGCGCTGTTTGTATTAACCCTAACTACCCCTAGTCAGCAGCTCTGGTGCTAACGTTAGCTGCGAAGTACCGTTAAGATTAGCTTTAGTTAACTGTGTAGCTAATATTAGCTCTCACAGCTACACAGGCACCGGTGGCTAAAACTAAAGGACCTTTTCTCCAGTCAGAACACATTGGACTGAACTTTCACAAAAGGCAGCATTTGCGATTCTTTTCTTGGATATCAAGTCTGAAGATGAGCTAACGTACATTAGCCTTTCTCGGAGTCACCACCTTTGGTGGCTAATGTCATTTTTTGCGCTTATTAAAGTTGTGTCATTACTGGCTAACTATAGTATACGTTGTATAATATTGTATCCGCTTAATTATATTAACTCACTAATGTCAGAATATCAGGACTAGTGGTGGAAAAAGCTTTAACTCAAAATATTAATACTGTCATGCATTGTGAAAGTACTCCACATCCATCACCCACAGTAACACACAGTACAGTAGTACAGTAAAAGCAAAACGTAACAAAAATGACTCCGTTACGTAAGATATTAAGTAATCTGATGATCGAATTTTTATGATCAGAGGCTGAGATGTCACAGATTTCGTGTCATTAGAAAATTCATAATTTGAGTAACCAATCTTCACTTAAAGCCTGATTCAGTTACTGAATACACACATATCCTTATGTGGTCAGTTTGTGCAGTTTTCGTGTCACCACTGGTAGGTTTTCAGATTTAGGCTTCCTTTTAGACAATCATTAGTTTCATTTCATTTCCCACTGGTATGAAACTCAATTTGCACTGAGAAATTTTAAATAGCTGATCCATTTATGTAAATGTGGCTTTTGTCAAGGTCATATTTCCTTTGCTTGCTTACGCAGCTGGTAGTGGAGAGTGATAGGGATTTTCAAAGTCTGTATTGTCACTATAATGCTGAAGAAATATGAGTAAATCATACGTTTATTTCTTCAAGTATACTTTTTTATACTGCAGTAACAATAGTGGAAACACACTGGTCCTTTAAAAAAAGTTATCATTCTGAAAGAAATGAGGGTGGTTCAGCTCTGACAATTCAAACTCCCTGGAAAACAAAAATCTTGTTCCCAGCTGCAGGGATTGTTTAATGATCATACAGTTTTATTTGTACAGCGATATTGTGCAAAGACCTGATAGTTCCAGCTGTCAGATGAGTACAGTGTAGTAAAAGATGCAGTTTTTCCACCTGAAGTGGAG
Organism: Sandelia bainsii; assembly: GCA_032362345.1. Taxonomy (NCBI): domain Eukaryota; kingdom Metazoa; phylum Chordata; class Actinopteri; order Anabantiformes; family Anabantidae; genus Sandelia; species Sandelia bainsii. Next base: position 17,072,719 of record JAUMHL010000015.1, read on the forward strand.
TAAAAGTCTGTCTTTCTATACAATTGTGACCTACAGCTCTTTGTAATTTGACTTATTCTGTTGCTGCACTCATTGATAATAATTCTAGATGGGACCTGTAGTACCTTAAATGAAGAAAACTTGAGTGATGAGGTCTCACAAAACAGGTTTTGTCGCCAGTATTCCAGTAGCAGCTAATAATAATTAATAACCCTATTTAAAAATGTCAGATCTTGTGCTGTCTTTTGTTGCTGATTGGCTTTAAAACTATACTGACCTTGACCTTGTATGGGCCTACAAGAAGACAAAGTCATGGGGAATACAAGCAGTGAGAGGGCTGCAATGGGCCATGGGGAGAAGGCTCAGCGGAGGGACAGCCGAGGTATCAAGGAGGGAGAGAGGCCAAAAATCCTGATGGACAGCCCGGAGGATGCAGATATTTTTCATGGTGAAGATATGAAAGTAAGTCATGGTGCTCTAACAGTCGCAGATGATCTACAGCTAACATGATCACATAATACACGTAGACTTGGATGAACAAACATCTAATGTCTTTTTTTTGGTGTATATTAGGCTCCTTTAGGGAAAGATGAGTTCCTTGCATGGCAGCAAGACATGGAAGCAGATGACAAAGGGCCAACTTTAGACCGACCAACAGTCTTTCGCTGGACTGGAGATGGCAAAGAGGTCTATCTGTCAGGGTCCTTTAACAACTGGGCCAACAAGATTCCCCTTATCAGAAGGTGAGAATGTATCTTGAAAGGATGTCTAACAATTCTTCTGCATTTCTAATTAAAAGGATAACTTAGTTTATCTGATACTACTCAAACCACTCCTGTTGGAAGTTGGAACAGTTATTGATGGAAATCTGTGTTGTTAATAAAGCCAAACAGAGATTATATTTTTTCAGAGGGTTAAATGATGTTAATGTTTGCAGACATACTCTGAAAATGATAATTTGGTGGAAGGTTTTTTGTTTTTTTTTAATGGCGATGTGGTTTGGAAAATTTTATGTTAGGAACAAACTGGAATTGCAGAGAATATTAAACACGTCAAGTAAAACAATAGGGAAGCCACAGGGAGCAAAGCCTTTACAACTATAAGAGATTTTTCTCATCCCCGGCTTTTGCATTTTGAGCTTTTACCCTCAGGGAGGTGATATAGTGCCACTAGAAAAAAATGTATAGTAAGTCTTTTCTGCCAAATGCAATCTGAATATTGAATGTCTAGATTTTCTATGAAGTGTATAGAAATGTATCCTCTTCATTTTAGTTAAGTTAGTGTTGGTATGCATTGTGTGCTGTGTATTTGTGATCGTGTGTGTTTTTCACTGTGTGTATGATAAAGTTCCTGGCCTAACATATCATTGATGAGATTGAACAGTCAAAGAGAGTTACTGTATCAACTCACTTGTGTGCCTAATGCCCTCTCTTGATATCTAAGTCAGAACACTTTTGTGGCCATTGTCGACCTACCTGAAGGGGAGCATCAGTACAAGTTTTATGTGGATGGTCAGTGGACCCACGACCCAGCTGAGGTCAGTGATTATTCTCACACTCTAATATGAACAACATTTTGTCCAACAGGATTTCAGTAGACACCACCTAATAAGAGACGTAGTTGTGTTGTTATTCTGCCCTATAATAGATGTACTGCCGTCTTGTAATTTTGATGACTGAATCTACATGAGTAGTAAATACTGTAGCTGCAAATGTAAATTGTGGGTTTTTCATTATCTACTGGAAACAGTAATCTGTAAACTTAGCAAAATTGTGCAGGGGAGGAAATATTGGACAGACAGTGTTGAAAATCTCGCTTGTTGTATTTTTTATTCACCACATTTTTTTTGTTCATTTATACTTTTCAGCTGCAGTTGTGAATTTGACTGTCTTATGTCTTTCCTCACAGCCGGTTGTAACCAGCCAGCTCGGTACAGTCAACAATGTCATCCAGGTGAAGAAAACTGACTTTGAGGTATTTGATGCTCTAATGGTGGACTCGCAGAAATGCTCTGACATGTCAGGTGAGTGCTGACAGAATATAAGGTTTTGGAAGCAGGAACAGAAAGGTGTATGAAAAGAATCAAATAAATCAACATTTCTATATGTATTTCTTTTAATACTGTCTCTTCATAATCACAATGTCCCAGTACTATGAGTAAACGACATCAAATTAAAAACCACAAACTGCAAATCGAGTGGAATTTATTGGTGTGTCAGGATTTCTACACAGATATGTGGAAATGTGTGAAAATTCTGTTTTGTGTTAATTGCACCCTCTCCTCATTAGACCTCTCCAGCTCTCCTCCCGGACCGTATCATCAGGATGCGTATGTTCCTAAACAGGAAGAGAAGTTCAAATCTCCACCCATACTCCCACCACACCTGCTACAAGTCATCCTCAATAAAGACACAGGAATTTCTGTAAGAAGCATAAGAAGTGGTTTCATATGTATACCAACATCAAAGTGGAAAAAGGAAAAAGAAATATAATATTTAACAGGCAACAAAACTATGATCCGGTTCAACATTCCTCTTTTTTTTTCTCTTAAACCCAGTGTGACCCTGCGTTACTCCCAGAACCTAATCATGTGATGCTCAATCACCTCTACGCTCTTTCCATTAAGGTAAGATTCCAAGTGGACAGAACCACATCCAAAAGGAATCCTGTTTGTTTGATATTTCTCAGCACCACGTGGCTGCTGAAATATGGGAAAACCTTATGCAGTTGTATCCATGGAATGCAAACAATGATAGCAAGCTGCTATTAGGGGAAACTGCAGTGCAAATAATGCCCTTTTTTCCATGATGGGAAAAACAGACTAGATGTGCAATTGTAGATATAAACACAGGCAGTGTCAGGCTGAATGGGGGTAATTAAGGGAAAAAAACACATTTGTGTCCTGCTCATGGATTCCCATTTTAACCAAGCACAGGATTTTTCATATCAGTTTGCAGCTTGTCAGTTTGTCAGTTCAGTTTTTTTTCCAGTTGGCTTCATCTTTAGTGATAATTTTTGTTTTAGAGGGTTTCATTCTTTTGAGAGTAACACACAAGCATTTTGCAACTGTGATCGAACAATTGTGCATAAAATGCTACAGTGCACATGTGGAAGAGAATGTTTTGTTAAAGTGAAAAATGTAAGAAGATTGCAGATATTTCACTGGTAATTTAGGAACCACTCACATGGCCCTGCTGAAGCTCTGTTAGTTGTCCCGTGTTGCTTTGAAAACTCACAAAACAGCCTAGAGGCTGTCAGACATCTTTTAATGGCTGCAACATTCTGTGAAACGACATGTTTACTGGATGATTTCATAACTGCTGGGCTAAAATTGGAGACACAGTAACAGAACAGATGTGTGGCCTGAGCAAAAGGTTCAAAGTTCACAGTTCAGTTATTGCACACTGAGGATTGTGGGATGGAATACAGCAGGTCCCTGCATATCGGAGCCATACTGTGGATTCTGCAGCCATAACCAGAGCCCATATACACTACTCACAAAAAGTTAGGGATATTCGGCTTTCGGGTGAAGTTTCAGAATGAACCTAAAATGCACTATAACCTTTACAGGTGTATTAATGTGACCTTCCCTAAACTTTTGAATGCACATGTCCAACTGTTCAATGTTTCAGTACTTTTTACACAACTTG
>JAUMHL010000015.1:17076447-17122680 GCA_032362345.1 Sandelia bainsii
GATGAGGAAATCACCATTGCATGCTTCTACTTAAATGCCCTACTTTCATGATATAATATCACTGTAGTGTGAACTTATTACGTTTTCCATAAATTTCACCCGAAAGACAAATATCCCTAACTTTTTGTGAGTAGTGTATTTTCATATAACCAACAAAGCATCTGCCTTAATCACATGTTGGAAGGATGTGTCTAGATATATATGTCTGCCACATTAACTTAAGATAAAATATAGAATATATTTTTGCACAGATTGAGGACAGTGGATCTTGCTCACCCTCCCACTAGAAAGTGATCTCCTAATATTTACAGTGAGAAAAGATGTGAATGTATCCTTTTATGTATAACAGAAAATAGAAGCTGAGAATCTTTCTGTATCTCTCCGTGGAAGTAAGAGCAGGAGTGTAGTAGTGATGGACATTATTGCCTGATTGTTGATGGGATTAGTGTGCAGAGTGGGTTGTTGAGATTAGTGGGTGGCCCTCTCACTAATCTCTGTGCTTTACAGTATGGTAACTGCACATGTACTGCACTGATAACATTGTTCCCTTAAGATCTACATGAATCTAAGCTGCAAGCACACATTTCACTGTTTAGGACATTTTTATTTGTAAGTAATTTATTCATCGATGTTATCGTTCTGTCACAGGATGGTGTGATGGTGCTCAGTGCGACGCATCGCTACAAGAAGAAGTATGTCACCACCTTACTATATAAGCCCATCTGATTGGAGATTTTATTTTCTAATTTTATTGTGTGTTAAAATAGGCATAAAATGTTGACATCAAGTGTCAACAGATAATTATTTCAAATAGTCCCTGTTAATCTGCTTTAAAACTGCGATTAAATGATGATGTTACCTCATCAATCCTGAACTTTGAACACAGCTCTGAGTTTATATCTTGTACACTCATTGTATATTGAGTTATTGTGCACGTGTTTAGGATGACAAATGTCACTCAGTCATTTCAGTCTTTCACAATCTGCCTTGACTTACTGCCCCCTGTAGTTTTCAACACTATCTTTGCTTAGTAGACATGCAGTACTAATAATATATAATAATTGTAGTAGAATAGGATAATAAATAGACACTATGACAGGTTTGTAATCAAAACAGACATTAATGTAATGAGGAGTGAACGGAGACACCTCAGATGCTGGTGGTTGCTGCCTTTCACAGGGCTGAAGACAACAAGAATGTGAAAGCTTAAGGTGAAAGAAAAAGTGCACTACTGTAGTTCTCCACTGTTTTCTTTTGTCTGTTTATCTTGAAAAAAGGAGAGTTTTATTTAGTGTGGCTGCACAGTAGCTATTTACTCTCATTTGTGAGGTATTCAGTAATATATATATATTTTTTTTTACTTTGCTTCATGATGTGGTTTGTTTTGTCATCAAGAGCTCTCTTAATATAGGAGCTGGTATTGTGATCAATGCCAGGTTTCTTAGCAGATTGTTAGTTAGGACTTAATCAAGATAGTTGAGACCAACTATTTTTTTCATATATTAAGATGGTATTAAATGAAAATAATCATTTATTTTAATGTATACACAATGTATGTACCTTTTTAGTGTGTGTATTAGAAGAACAATGGTTAACCTCGTCTATGTAGGTTTATTGGTCTGCACAGGACATATCATTGCACTAGTGTAGTCATTTTCTTTTTCTTTTTTTTTTCACAAAAATGTAAATGCATTGCAAAATTAAGTCAACTTAGTTGTTCCCCACTGGTTTAGTAAATGGATTGGAAATTACTCATGTTTGTTTCAAAAAAAATAAAATAAAGACAGAACAGTGGGTGAAAGACAGACGTGTACCTGAAACAGGCTAGAAGAACCACGGCAGTGATGATGGGACCAGCATACGATCATGTGACAGACTGGTTCTGTTACTGATGTTTGTTATAGTCAACATGTTTGTATTGTTAAAGGTCTGTGTATATTTCATGAAGTCTGAAGGACAGGAGTGTTCACTTAAAGCTGTGATTTGAACCACATTGTACAACAATATATCACTGTTAGATTATGTAGGTGTAATTACCGTAAACAAATGAGAGCATGATGTTAATTATAGGCCAGTAGAGACAATCTCCTCTTTTGTTTATGTTATTTCTGCTGTTGTTTCAGAACTAACTCTGTGATTTAATAATGTGAAGATGCTATATATTCAATGAATTGTTGTTGAGCCAAGAAGCATGCTGGAGTGAACACATATTCCATTTTGAGAGACATTTTTATTAAAGCTTAAGTTATAGTACAAAGTCATATGTAGTTTTTTGTGTGCTTGTGTCTCACTTGGACAGTTGATTTGTCAACGGCAGTAGCTTGTTTTGATTCACTGTCACCTTACTGCTGCTGTAGTTTGAACTAATTTAGCCTGCACTGGTCATTTTAATATAAAAATGTCTTTAAAAATGTTTTCTAAGAAAAAAAAAACAGTGTCTTATTAGATGTCCAAACAAGTGCCTGAATGGAAGAAATAACCTTTTCTTTAATGTGATGATTACAGTGATGTTGTATTTATTAAAAAATGTTTAGTTGCAAAATGCTTAAAATAATGATAAATATTAAAATGTTCGACAAGAGGAAAAAGCACAAACAACTGCTGACGCACACATATATATATATATATATATATGTATGTATTTATAGATTTGTATTCACTCATTTCTAAATGTATATACATATGTGTATATATAATACAGACCTAAATTATATTGAGCTAAAAAAAAAGATGGCAAATAAAGATCACTGCTATGAATTCAAAGACATGCAGAAAATGATCATCCTCTTCCACAGATATTGTTCAGGGTCCTTTGAGCACTTTCTCCCAACCTCTGAGCACATTTCATATTATAATCTTAAAAGCATTTTTTTTTTTACATGTGTCATGTAAATTTCAATGTACGTGTGCATTTTATAAATTCCTGTCTGATGCATGAACTTACATCAGTTTTAGCTTGATTACTGTTGATATAGCTTCACTTATGACAAGGCATATATGACACTGACAGACATCATGATGTGTCATTCACAAACAAGGCTTACGTTGTGTCTGACTAGGATTTGACCGATTGACCCCTTTTTAGGCCACGACCCTAGCATTTACAAATGTTGTGTGTTAATCTGAATTTGAGCATTACATGCACTGTTCTATTTCCTAGGACCTGAATGGAGCCAAAATAGTTTATACAGAGACAAGAAAATCACTCAAGAAGCACAAACCTAAACTTCATCCATGACTTTCCTTAATTGGACCTAAAGGATTGACACTGCAAAAATGAAATGTAAGGAACAACATTGTAGACATTGTTTTGGTTGAAAGAGGAAACCAGTGCAGTAAAGGATTTTCTTACAATAAATGGAATAGTCAGAAATCTGAGATAACAAAAGATACATTCAATGGATTTCTTTTTTTAGTGGAGTTAGGATGATAAAACACATGATACATAAAACTTGAAATGTTTGTTTGTTTTGAAATGTCAGAGCTTACAATAAGTGTTAAAGCCCACTGGAGGATCTGTAACCAACATGTCTCTGGTCAATTATAATTATCTATTTGCTTATTAAAACAAGGCAAGTGACATTTATTAAACGTTTATCTGTAATTGCTATTTTAGGGATATATTTCTAACTTTAGATGAATCTTCATCTTCACGTGTGAGCCTCACACACACACACACTGTGGGAGTTTTTACTCGCTTTTACACATGTTGGGTTGTTTTTGAATCTCAGACACGTTGTGAGACGTGTGACCATGTATGGTTTGAACAGCTGACAGGGCAGGTTGTTGGCTCTATAAAGTGGACCTGACCTTGGTGTGAGAGCTACTCACTGACTGATCATCTAACCCACAACGATGAACACCCTCCAGGCTCTGTTCCTCTTGGCTGCAGGCCTCTCTGTTGGTGAGTACAACTTGACTAAAGGTCATCTGCACCTATAATGGTTATGAATAGCTGCATCTTGTAGAATTTTAATTGTGGTTGCTTTTTGTGCTTCAGCCCAGGGCGCTGTTACAATGCAATGCAATGACCAATGTGAAATGTTCATCTGTGAGTGTGACAGAAAGGCTGCTGAGTGTTTTGCCAGATCTCCCTGGAACCCAGAGCATGAGCACCTGCCCAGCGACCGCTGTCACTAAAGATATCTACAAAAAGCTGTATCAAATGAATTTAAAAATATAAGAATCCATGTCCTTCAGCTTTCAAAACTGATAAATAGTTTTGCCTTATTTTCTCTTACCTCATTTGAAATACTGACACAGACTCTACAGTCATATTTAATGTATCATGTTTTGTACTGAATCTCTCAGTAGCTTTGTAAATGTTAAGTTATTATTATATGGCCATAAACAGAAATAGATCTTCACTTTGTAATTTATTTCTCATGCTGTTTACATTACTATTGTAGTTATCAGTTGTTCAAGGCTATAATATTAAGTTACCAGTAGAGGGCACCATTGTCTACTTTTTTCTTTTCCAAGCGTACAGGATCAAGTATACCACAGAAAATGCCTTCTAATGTTGCATCCCTGTCACTTGTCATGGTATCAGCTGTAAATGTTTCGTATACAGTATGTAATGTTTGTTTCTCCACTTAATAAAATAATAAAAATGTATGTTTGAATGAGGATTTTGAATGATGATCTGCTTCATATCAGAAACACTGAAAATGTAATACACACTTACACATTATTCAGTAGTTTACAGCCTTTCTGCTATCTATTTATTATTTTATAGATGAATACAATCTCAGTAGGTAAACCACACATAATATCACTTAATGCTAAATAGAAATCACTATGTGAAGTTTAAAAGATTAATTTGAGGCTTGTTACCAGGTTTTCTTCTGGTAAGTTATAAAAGTGGATATAGCCACTTTTAGCTATGACAGTATTTGCTGCCCACATTACAAAAACAGTGCTGAGTAACAACTGTGTTACTAAAAAGTCTACTAGTTATTTCTGTAAATTCTTCTTCATTTTAGTTGTTAAACACAACTTCCAAACCACCAGATGGTTGCAGGTGAGATGTGGTGGCTTTGGAGATTATCACTCACAGCAGCTTGCCATTTTGGCTTCCGTGAGTCACCACCGTTACCTCCCAGCAACTCGCTCTTGGTAATCACATCTGTAGCTGCGGTCCACTGTATCAGTCTTCAGTCCACTGCACCGTAAGCACCAGCAGCTGGTAGCTGGCCGCTGGCCATTCACCAGCTGTGGCTGCTGACTCAGAGAAAATGAGAGCAGTGACAAATGCAAGTACAAATGTAGATATTGATATTTGACTGAAAAATCTAAAGTCTTTCTCTAACTCAATACCTCGAGTAAATGTGTGCACATATTTTTTTATTTCATTCTTTACTGCACTGACCAATAAATCTGTCGTTCAAAGCCATGTCCAAACTGATGATTGTAATTTGCACCATACTTAACAGTGTTTGCACTGGAAGACGAGTTAGCTAATATCACTGTGTAGCATATTATAAGAGTGAGGTCGTCCACCAGTTCTCTGCATTAAGTGACACAATATTTTCTTTTTGGCAGAAACTTGCTAAATGACCCATTTGAGTGTCTTCTAATCTGTCACTCCTGCAGGATGAACATGTTTTCAGTGCCGTTTCAAATAACAATGCACAAACTAAAGGATTAAGTGATAAAGACAGGCATACAGTATTAACAGATTTTTACAGGTACCTATGTAAATATGCTTTAAATGATCATTTAAATGACAACATTGTCTACAGTGAACTTTGAACACAAAGCTCTGGGATCATATCTTGTGCACTCATTGTATATTCAGGTATTGTACGTGCCTGTTTAGGTTGATGAATGTCACTCTGTGGCTTCAGTGCCGCACAGTATCTGCCTCAGTGAGAGTCGTAAACGTAGACAGGCTGGAGGGTGAGAACAGACAGCCCCCCTGTAGTTTTCAACAACAGAACCTTTGCTTAGTAGTCATAGAGAGGTAGTCATAAAAGGATACTATCATAATGTACTATAATAGGATAATAGGACACTATGACAGGTCTATAATCAAGGTAGAGACTGGTAATGCTGGGAAAATTGGACTGAAAGACCTCAGAAACATCAGGTTGCTGTGTTTCGGATGGTTGAAGACAACAAGAATGTGAATGCTTATGTTAATTTGGAAAAACTCCCCCAATAAAGCCCTTTAACTGGAAAAGAATGTAAGAAACATCAGGAAGAGCAACATAAAGAGGATAGTTGCAGTAGGTAGTCACAATGACAAGAATGTACATATAAACATATATGAATATATTATGATCATAGAGGATGTTGAGCTACCTCCATTTCCGCCAACAAATAGAACCTGAGCTATCCGACTTCCTGTTTGATCACACAAACAGTTTGTAATGTAATATGATGAAATTCCCTCCGGTCATTCCTGATGTGTTGCTTTGATGAGAATGGGACAAACGCATGCTCACAGTGACCTTGACCTTTGACCACCAAAATCTGATCAGTTCACCCTTGAGTACGAGCTGAAGCTTCTGCTAAATATATAGTCTGCACTGGTCATTTTTAAGATGAAGTAAACTGGCTTTCTTACAATGATATTATATTGTTTTCACAATAAGCTTAACAAATACACAAGATCACCAAGCAAATATTCAGTTTCCAAAATGCTTTAAATACATATATAACATTTAACAGTTGTTGATAGGGTCAGAGGTTCAGATCTCTAAAAAAATACAATCTGAACCAAAAAAAGTTATACAGCCATAATAAAATGCACACACACAGAAAATCTCCTCAACAGATACTACACATGTGTATTTGAGCACTTTGCTCCCAACCTCTGAGTACTCTTCATATCATCAAAGTATTGATCTTAAAGTCTGGGATTTTCCATGTCTCTATACATATGGTAGAAAATCTTTTGCAGGTTTGCAGTTTGCAGGTTAAATATGCTCTTACATTTATCTCTTGCTATTTTTGGATATACAGTATTACACAATTACGCAACAATATCTACAGTCACCTCAGCATACATTTTATTTGACACCAGTTTGCCTCTTGTGTCTTGTTGTCTCATAGTTCAAAAGACTAATTGTAAACACACACAGATGCAGTGACTTTAAACATAAAGCTAGTGTAAAATAAACTTCTGTCTGATGCAGCAAGCTTTAGTTTGAATACTGGTGATATTGCTTCACTTATGACGAGGACTATGACATAGACATCATGATGTGTCATGCAGACACACAGTTGACAAATGTCTGACCAGTATTTGACCCCCCACTTTTTAAGGCCATGACCCCAACTTCTACACCTATCATAGTGTTCAATGTAGTGTTTATATGAATTTAGGCATTTCTATTTTCAAGGCCATGAAGGGAGCTCAAATAGATTAAAGAATATAGAAAATTACTCAAAGAGCACATATCTTACTTAAAGCAACAACACCCAATTCTGACCACACTGGTAGCCCGTGGTTGCGCATATCATGTAATTGCAACATCCCTGGTTCATGTTGGGCTGGGGACCTTTGTTGCATATCCTACCCTCTTTTCTACGTTTCCTGACTGCCTCTCCACTGTCAAACTGTTAATGTGGTTAACAGGCTAAAGAAATGAACTTATGTGAAACACAAAAGCAAAGATTATAATTTGAAATGTGATGTGTTTGTTTTGAAATGTCAGAGCTTAAAGCTACAATATGCAATTCTAGCTGGTGCTAGCATGAGACATGAAATCAATCTGCCCAACCCTCTCTCTTGTTCTTTGCTCATATCTGTTACACTCTGCCCGGTGCTTAAGGTGGTGATCGTTATGGAATTACAATAAATGCCAAAAACGTACTAATGAAGCAGAAATACTTGAAATTCTCTGATTGAATAATAATGTTTAGAGGCAAATACATCTGCATTGGTTGCATTACTGTTCAATCAGTCTGGATGATAGGAGTAGTTAACAGCACCTCTCTGCAATAAGATCAATTCATGTTTCTAGTAAAAAAAAATACTTAAAAAAAATTACTGTTACATACTTTGGAGGATCAGTTTTGCTCTAAGATAAAACTGGTAATTACAACATGGGAAGTGGTATTTATTTAGGATTTAGTCAGACGATAAGATTGAAATCACAATACATTTAATGTGTGTGTTAATTATACATTTCATATCCTAAATAAATGCTTCACCCCCGACCTGATTTACATAATCACTGTATATTCCATATACAGTACAGTTGATCCCTAACATGAATGCTGAGGGTCTCTCTCCAAAGATATTGAACAACAAGGCACCAGGTTTGGAAGAGTTCACAGAGGGTGTGAGAGTTATTATATGCTTTTACACATGTTGGGTTGTTTTTTAATCTCAGACACGTTGTGAGACGTGTGACCATGTATGGTTTGAACAGCTGACAGGGCAGGTTGTTGGCTCTATAAAGTGGACCTGACCTTGGTGTGAGAGCTACTCACTGACTGATCATCTAACCCACAACGATGAACACCCTCCAGGCTCTGTTCCTCTTGGCTGCAGGCCTCTCTGTTGGTGAGTACAACTTGACTAAAGGTCATCTGCACCTATAATGGTTATGAATAGCTGCATCTTGTAGAATTTTAATTGTGGTTGCTTTTTGTGCTTCAGCCCAGGGCGCGAACATCAAGGCACTCACTCAGTTTAGAAAGATGATCCTGTGTGTGTTGCCTAATAGCTGGCCCACTCTGGACTATGCTGACTACGGCTGCTACTGTGGAAAGGGAGGCTCTGGCACTCCTGTGGACGATCTGGATAGGTCATGATCCAATCCCTCTGCTTCATACTAAGACTGCAAAAAAAAACAACTTTTCAGTTTCAGTTTCAAAATTAGCTTTTTTTAATTTATAGGTGCTGCCAAGTGCATGACCAGTGTTACACCGATGCTATGCAGCACCCAGAGTGCTGGCCTATCCTTGACAACCCCTACACTGAGTTCTATGACTACAGCTGTGACAAAGAAAACAAGAAGATCACCTGTGGCAGTGAGTACATAAAAGCAATGCTTCTGCTTATTTCAAATGGGAGTAATTTTCGTTTAAATAAAACATAAAGACCAATAACCTTTACTGTATGACCCATTGGCAGAGTATTTAGTGTCTTTTACTTCCTCTTTCACAGGCAAAAACAACGAATGTGAAATGTTCATCTGTGAGTGTGATAGGAAGGCCGCCGAGTGTTTTGGCAGATCTCCCTGGAACCCAGAGAATGAGCACCTGCCCAGCGATCGTTGTACATAACGATGTCTGCCAAAAGCCGTATCAAATGCAAAATTTAAAAATAAAAAAATATTTTTAATCAGTCAATATTTACATAGACCTTACAGTCACATGTAATGTATCATGATTTCTTTATGGTACAAGACATTATTTGTAATGCCATTTTGCTGACCTACACTGCTCTTCAAAAGTTTAGAGTCGCAGAAAAGAGATTTTTGTTCATTAAATTAACTTAAAATTGATAATATATAGTAAATAATTTAAATACAGTGAAGGCATTTTAATGACTTAAATGACTATTGTTAGTGGAAATACCTGTTTCTGTAATGGAATATTTATATGGGCATGCAGAGATCCATAATAAGCAAACATTCATTCGTCCTGTGGTCCAATGGCTCCACTGTGTTTGCCAGTGCAAGTTTATCAATTTAAAAGGCTAAATGACTATTAGAAAACCCTTTTGATACTGTGATCTCTTTTTTCTAACTTGCAAGATCAAGTATAGCACATACTGTGACATCTAATGTTGCATACCTGTCATGGTGTACCACCTGTAAATGTCCCAAATTTGCACTTCATGAAATAATAAAAATCTCAGAAATGCAAAAATATTTAGGTTTTTGTTTTGTTTATTTTGAGTATGTTTGAATAAAGATGTCATAGTATTTTACACAGTGTTTCTTGTGCAGTTAGTAAGTAGTTTTTGTGTACTAGTAATTTTGAAGTAACTTTTTTTGTCACCATTCCTGAATGAGTACCAAACATGGTGTAATCTCATATAGTAATAATAATGTTCTTTATTTGTAAGTCAAGATATTTCTTACATAAGAAAGGAAATTTTATAACTGTTGAATGTCTGCTTCATACCAGAAACAGTGAATGATGCTACACTCACACATCATCCAGTATCTTACATTTGCTATCTGTTTATTAAATGAAAACAATCTGAATAGGAAAACCACATTAACTGATTCTGGCAACAGCTACCTTTAGCTACTACATTTGCTGTCTACATTACAAACACATTGTTGGGTTACAGTCTAATTACTGAATAGTGGTTATTTGTATAGATTCTTCTTCTTTTCAGTTATTACACGCAACTCCCAGACCACCAGATGGTTGCAGGCGAGGCTGCCTTTTGAGATTATCACCAGAATAAATAACCAAAAAACTAATTCAGTTACTGCGGCTTCTGTCTTGATTGCAGCTAGCAGCTACTGTTAACTCCCAGCAACTCACTCTTTGTAATCACAGCTGTGGCTGAAGCCCCATTGATCAGCCTTTAGTCTATTCTTCAGGTTACACTGTGTTTAAGTTCAACACTAAGCTTTAGTACCATAAGCACCATTAGCTGGTAGCTGGATTCTGGCCATTCTGGCCACATCTACTATATATTGTAGATATTGACAACTGAAAAGTCTTTCCCTAACCCAATAACTTGAGTAAATGTGTGCACATCTTTGTAGCTATGCGGTCTTTGCTGTTGTTGCACTAACCAAGAAATTTGTTGTTCAAAGGCATATGCAAACTGAAGAACATAACTTGCGCCTTAACATTCAAACAATAAGTTAACTTATACTACTGTGGAAGATATTACAAAATAGGAGTTTGTCCTCCAGTTCTCTGCATTAACTGACACAACAGGTCGTATGTGAGGAGCTTGTAAAGTGACCCATTTGAGTATTTTCTGCTCTGCCACTTCTGTAGGATGATCATTAATCAGAGCAGTTTGAAATAAAAAAAAGAGAGATCTTTTTTTGTTATACAAGAATGGCATGCATATGTCTTAACATTGTCCAGAATCTTCTTGAAATTGTTTGTATTACTCCAGACCTTACTTTTGTGAGTGACACTAATTCTCTGTGTAGAATGACAGCACAGAGCATGTCTCTCCCTTGAAAACTGAAAAAACCCTTGGAAATGATGATGATATCTAGTTATGCTCCTAATGCTGCCGCTGGATGCCACTTAGCACAGTGCCATTTAATTTGCCAGTAAGAGACAGTTTCCAGAAACATAAATGCACATTTGATTGGAGAGATGTACAGTATTAGTTCCATCAGCTCCTGTCTCTGTTGTGGAACAGTTTTTACTCTGTCAAAGGAAGTAAAAAAAAGCAAATGGAACAACACCACTAATAAGCCATTAAAGCCACAGTCACCTCAAAGGTCAAAGACAAAAAACATGTGATTTTGCACAGTGTATGTGTAATTTGTTTTCAGGTTTCTAATAAAAAAGAGGTGAAGCTCAAATTAATGCTTTGTGTCTCATTACAATATCAACATTCTGATACATCTGTTACAGTAGGTCTTAGTCACAACAGCTTTCTCTTTTTCATTAAACACTCAATGAAACTCACACTCTGTTTCAAATTTCACCCAGAATGCGAGTACACTGGAAGATATAGGGCCTAAGATGTACATCTCTTGTTTCATGCAACAATGCATTCTAAAGCTTAGCTAAGAGTAATATAAAACTTCAAGAGCCCGGCTAAGCTAAATTGATTAGGTATTTTTGAAACTTTTTAAGACAAATTTCATTTTTTTTCATTTAAGTTCTCTTAAATGTAGCACCTTGCGAAATGCATCATAGAATGTCTTGTTACCAACGCTGTCTCCTAAAAAGGACATTCCTATGCAACTGAACTGCAACAGAGATTATGTTTTTGTAGCGAACGTAATTATCATGTTGTGGTGAAACATATTATTTGAATGAATGACACGCTACATTTATTAACAAAAATTAACTCAGATGGAGGTGGTTAATGTGGATGGTGGGTGTATACTGTCCACGACTGACAAGCCACAGACCCAAGTTCAAGACCAAAGTTGTGCATGAGGTTGGGTTCAAGCTACAAAAATACTAAGGTTAGGGTTAGAGAAAGATCGTGTTTATCGTGGTTTAAATTTGAATTCAAACGTTTTGTGTGTGAAGCGATTGTTAATTTTTTGTCTATTACCCCAGCCCACAGTTTTCCTTGACCGTAACCCAGTGCTATTATGCCTTAAACCAAAAATAAATAACTATTGTAACGCTTGAGTCACATCTGGATGCTGAACTGAAACATTGGATATTTTTGTGGAAGACAAAACAAAATGTTGTAGATTGGATATTTTGGTAGACAAAAGTAGGTTGCCTGTGTACAGTTCATTGATATGTTTAGTATCAACATATTTGCAACTTGTCATTTACGTTAATTGTGAACATATGATAATTATGTTAACAGACAATGTAATACGGGCTCAACTATGTTCTCAACAAAGAACATGTTTGTGATTGCAGTTCAGTTGTATAGGAACATAATCTTTCAGAGTTGCTTGTACCAGTTGTGACTAGGTTGTAAATTGTACATGGAGTGAACTTGGACGCTAATTTGTACATCACAGATTCAGTAGCTGGACTATTTTTGCTGTTTCTGGTTTGGATCCACAAAAAAAGTACCACAGTACTGTACTGTACTTATCACCCAGTTTGTTCTTGCCAAACAAGTGTTGGAACATGGTTCAGTTTTGAGAAATCCTTAATTACTGTACACTTTTACAGGTTAAATCTATTGTACCACATACTGTTTTTACTGCATTTCTGATTCAGTGTATTTTAAGGAAAAATACAACAGAAGATTGTCTTAATATTAGATACTGACTCAGTTTACTCTTGAAGTTTCATATGGGTCTCAGCTAAACTTTGTGAGTGGATTTTTTCATGGAACGATGGCTGAACAAGTGTACTTACATGTGAAATTTTAAGTGGCGTGTTTAATAAAAAGAAGTAGCTTCAGAGACCAAGGGCAAATATGTAGCCAATTTGTCTTAAGTCCTCTCGAAAACTGTGACAGTAGTAGTGATTGAGTTGTGATAATGTGTCCAACTGTGGCTTTCATTGGATGGTAAGAGGAGAGACATGCAACACCTGACACCAACCCAACACTGTTGGGTTTAATAAATAAGCAAGTGCTTAAGGATGTGAACATGCTACACATGCAACTCGCTCACATGTGATATTCCAGCTGGTATCACTCAGCTGTGACAGTTCCCAAAGGCAGGGCGGCTGTGAGTCAGGAGGTAGGGCAGTTACCAAATCGTGGGATCGGTGATTTGATTTCTGGCTCCACCTGTCAGATGACAAAGTGTCTTTGGGCAAGACACTGAACCCAAAATTGCCCCCGGTGTGTCAGCTCTGCCATGTGTGTGTGTGCTTGTGTGTGCAAATGGCTGAATGAGAAGCAGTGTAAAAGTGCTTTGGTTACCAATAATGTAAAAAAGTGCTATATAAGTGCAGTTTGCCATTTGCCATTTTGGTTGGCCTGGAACAAAAGGAACAAAGACAATGAAGGACAAAGAAACAAGTCTAACAGCAACATGACTAAAAGAAGGAGTGGAACAAGACAAGCAACTTGTAGAGAGAAATACTTTCTCACTGTGGCTGCTATAGTATCTAATGATGACTCTTGCATGTAAACACAAGCTCACACATTATCTGAGTACATGCTGTCCCTAATGCTGCTATGGTTACTTACTATTTATCATACCAGTCATGTACAGTACAAGAACTAACAGTTTCCAGCGTGTTATTCAACTTTTCACAGCAGGCTGGGGAGTGTCTGGAACAGATTGTCCCGTGCAAATAATGTGTGCCACTTCTCCCAGATCTTTTGTTGACTTCTTCTGTCTGGTATGTGTGACATAGACACACCGGGAAAGTGAACCTGAGTCAAGAGGCATGATGTCTGCGTTAAAGTTTGTCACGAGCATAGGGCTGTACAGTGCATTTTATCTGCACTGCATTTGTAAATGGGCTGGTGTTGAACTTTTGCAGAAGAAAGAAGTAAAAAAGAAACATAAGACATAAAAAAAGAATTTAATGACAAAGTTAATGCAGCATGTGTTATTCACATTTCAGCAGGGTAGTTAAGCTGTTTTTGAGTTGTTTTCTTGTCTTTGTGAACACTGAGAGTTCACAAAGTTCATATATAACTAAAAGCACTTAAATAGTTGCTAATTAAGCTATTCACATTATTTACATACTTGGAGCTCTGCCAACAAGGTATGGGCAAATTTCACTGGTACTTAGTTGAACACAGAGATTTCCAGTCTGCTTTGATTTGCTTGACAAACTCCTCAGATCTGCAGAGTTCTGCTTGGTGAGGGACAAATGTGAGGGCCAAAGTGGTGGCTTACGTTTTGAAAGTATAGGATAATAATGGTTAGCATCAGCCTGGTTGGCATTTGGTCCATTTTTTTCCATGCACACCCTGTAATTCAGCCCTCTGTTGTTGTCCCAGTACGGTGTTGCACCATGTCCCGGTCTGAGGGACACAAAGAACTCAATTCGCTCCTTTGAATCTATGTTCTGGGGTAAGTTCAAGTCAAAGGAAAAAACATCCATGTCAGAACCTGCACAGCACAGCTGCTGAAGAAACATGCAGGGAATGTCATGATGACTCCGCCAAGAGTCAAAGGTCACCCTTATATGCACAATCTTTTCATTACTGACATGGGAGACAAACACTTTGCCACTCAATGAGTGCTCTGAAATGTTGCAGCTTCCCAGCTGTACGTGCATCTCTCGCAGGTGTGCAAGGAAGGCTTTAATGTCCAGCATTGGGTGAGGGAAACCAAGACGCATCTTGTAGCGGTGCAGTTTGGTTGAGGTTGACTGCTGGCCTTGTAGTTTGGCTGGAGAAGGTCTTATCACCAGTGTAGAAGAGGAAGAAGAGTGCTCAGGAATGAAAAGACGTACAGCCGTGAGTGCCAACCCATTGGCGTCTGCAAAGACCACACGCTTCTTTTTCACACGGCCGCTGTCTCTGCGGAAGCAGCTCCGAGGTTCGGATGTCAAAGAGGAGGAGGGCAGCAATGAGGATGAGGAAGAAGAGGACGAGTGACGGGGAGAGTAGACAATGGCCCTCGGCGGACAGTCATTGGGTGTGGGTTTCGGAGGAGACATTGACAACAGAGGCTTCTGATGACTGAGGCTCAGACACATGGCGAGGTCAAGTGGCATCACAGCAGGCTGGGGGTGACTACCAAAGGCATGGAGAACTCTGAGGATGAATACATGACAGAGTTATAATGAGATCTACTGTTACATGTAGACAGAATGGTTGGACATACAGTCTACTCTGCTTTTACAACAGATAATGTTAATGTAATTACAACAACCACAATTAAAAGAACGCAAAGTAGCTTACCTTGTACAATTCATTGTCAGCCTGTAGGTGCTGATTTTACGTTGCAAATCTTTTGTCTTTGCCAGCAAATCAGAATAATCTATAATCAGAAAAAAAGGAAGATAAATGAAGTTCTCACTTACTTTAACCTTAGTCAAAGAAAAGACCTATGTGCTTGACATCAAAATTTGTCTGGATAACAATGACAGCTAAATGCCTAAGATACAAATGTAAACATGATGGTGTTTTAAAACACAAAATATACTTACATATTGTGACGCACCATATGTTTCATCAAATCAAATCAAAAGAAAGAGATAACTGTGGTCCCAGCCTGCCTTTGCTCTCTTCAGAACTTATGTGTGGAGTTGTGGGAATGAGGCTGAACATGCAGTGACTCCACATTCACATGTGGGTTGAATTTAGCCAATGACGAGAGACTCCTTTGTTTATATCCGGCCCCTAAAGCACTGTTGGATAGAAGGTATCTCCAAGTTTACCTTTCATGGAACTCTACTGTGATGACCCAATTGCATGAAACACGAACTTTTGTCTTTTTGTATGTTCAAACTATACATACAGAAACTACTAAATGTGTTTTTTATTGCAGTTCAGATTGACAGCATGTGCAGTTTATAATAGATGAGTAAAAATAAAGGGGAATATAATGAACAGACACGCATGCATACTGTTGAGGCCTCCAGTGCCAGTTAAAGGGAGACTGCTAGTACAATATCCAATTAAACTCCAAATCCAACATTAAGCTTTGATATAGCAGATGGAGAGAATGACATTACAAGACACTGCCAGGTATTGTGTTATGCAATACAGCTATTCAATCACTGCACATTGGACAGTGTCAACAACCCTCGACTTACTGAAAATGTTAACTGTTGAAATCAGGTTCAGGCTAAGACCATTGTGGGAGTTAATACAATGCAATGGTGCCCCAGGCAGCGAGCAAAATATTTCAGAGTTTTAATGTTGGATAAACTTCAGTGGGTAACTGAGAGGGAATTGAAAGGATTTCAGGTGCTGGCAGGCTTGTTACAGAAACTGGTTAATTGATGACAAGCTCAAACAAATCAAATTCTGTGAAGAGAGGAGATTGATTTTTTGTAAAGAGATTTGAAGTTCAAATCAGACATTGGGGGAAACTCCCAGTTGGCAGCCTCTTACACATGTTATCAGCTAGACTGTTGGCAGTTTACTTTTTCATAGAATTTCACATATTGAATGAAAAATGAAACACTGAATGGCTGTGTTGATTTTCATATGTGGTCATGTAATCCAATCTACAAAATATATAATATAGCCAATATGTCTCTTGTGCATTTCCTTATATGTTTTCAGTGCAGTATATTGTTCAGTTCTAGAAAGAGTCATGACGGCTACTCAGACTCCATATTCATCACATCACATCACTTGAGAAAGTTTATGTACTGTTGTGTCCTTCATGCAGACTTTCACCGGTGTGATGAGGTCATGCAATGAAGCGATGAGTAAGGTTGTACATATACCTTCCACTATAGTCAGTGTACATGTCTTCAGTCTCAGTTCACTGTCTGTCTTCTGGCATCCCTGGCGGTAGAATATAATTCCTAGTCATAAAACTAAATCATCTCCTGATGATAACGATAGCGAATAACAAATTATTTAAGCATGTTGGTATGTCTGTGTGTGTATATGACTAAATCCTCTGCTGTGAGTACTGCTTGCTTATGCATATACTGAAAAAAAGGGATGTGTGCTCCACATACTCCACAACCTAACAGAGAAATGTACATGTAATGCAATATAGGTTGTCAGTTTATAAAACTGTAAAAAGCTTCTCGTAAAAACATATAAGAGATAAATCATTATTTATCTTATATTATTTATTATTTATTATTTATATATAAATTCATTATTCTCCTTCTGGATTATCTCATTATGTTTTCCACTTGACTACATGAAAATCTGGTCGTGTCTTAACAAGTAACACACAACATACAAATTAAATTCTGCATCTGAATAATAATTTGAATATATATTAAAGCCTATTGATTAGTGTTGATCTGGTTTTATGCAAAAGTTCACCATAGCTACACTGCTGTTTTTCAGACCCCAAGCCCTAACTGTAAATTGTTATTTATCATGTTCCATTATAAAACAGTTGCTGGTTTTCTTCTTCAAATCAGACACTACATAACTTGTAAACAAGAACTTACAATGTCGGCCATTTATTCAGCATTGATCATTACTATATGAGCTATGAGCTACAGGCAGATCTTTTCAGATCTTTTTCTGACTGTCTGATTTCCATTTACTCACTACACTAGTAATAAAATAAACTGATCTGTAATGACTTCTCTGAGCCAAAAGTCACGATCCATACCAAGTGCCTTGTGTAAGCTGCATGCAGATGTTCAGTGAGCTCACATAGTGTCATGAGGCATGCCTCATTATTATACTCAGTTTTTGTAATGTCTGTCTGTCTGGCTGCACTCTTGGCCCGTCTCTGTGTCTACATTGCTTCTTGTGTCGAGTGTCATTACAACAAGCTCAGGTGAATTTGAACAGTTAGACATCATGTTGTTTTGTTGGCAAGTGGGATCAACTTTACCTTTGTATTTTCACAGCAGCACAAGTCTCCCCTCATAGAGACGCCTCCTGTCACTAATTGCCACTAATGCCTCTGTAACACATTAGGAATACACGTTAACTAAACTGAGCTGTTTGTTCTAATACAACAGGGGGCTGTCTGAGGGTTAGCTGGGACAAAACAAATTAAACCCCTATTTGCATGCTGTGAATGATGTTTAAAAATTATATTATGCAAAAATCTTTGCTTGTGAAGTCAGCAGGGATTTGAGTGGGGGTAATTCAGCTGAGTCTCTGCATGTGTGCTCCTGTAAGTAATAGAAAATGTATAAGTATTATAACTACAGTAGTGGTAACTTCTGGATTTTCAGACACAAGTATAGTCTTATCAATACATTAGATATGCAATTAGTAGTTAAAAAGTAGAAATAAATAAATAGAATAAGTAGATAAATAAAATACAAATAAGTAGAAATAAATAGATTACCTCTTAAGACCTGTGTTGCAATATGTATGATGAAATAACGGCAATGGATCGCCCTGCTTTGCCCTTCAAGTTTCAGCATGAATGTGAAAAGTTGCTTGTGTCATAGTTGTCAAACCATCCACATTGACATGGGTGTGTCTTTACGAACCAAATCAATGTGCTATGAATAAAGGGAAATTGCCAAGTTTTTGTTATGTCACTGTGCTTTGTTACTTGCCCATTACTTCTTAAAACTGTGTTTTGCCTTTATCTATTTATTTAGGTTTTTTTTTGTCCAAATAATTCCTCCATACTTTATTTTCTAAAAAAAATCAAGTATCTAAACAGACCAGTTTGTGCTGTTTAAAACACTTTTTGATGTTTTAATATTAAATGGCGCAGACACTTTTTAACACTGAAGTCCATTCTGGGGAAAGTAAATAAATAAATACAACTATTATAATAACGTCTTCAGAGCTAAAATTGTATGTCTTTTGGGGGAAAAAATAACATCTTCAAAGCAAGAACTGCATTTCTGCTGGCAAAACTATTAAGATTCCGCATTTAAGACGAATGATGAGTGAGGCAGATGTAAGCTTGCAGGGGTAGAGCAGTAAATTGCACACTGTAACTCCATTACCACCCCTGGCTGACGGAAGTTAGCACCTTGCAGGACCTCCATTATCGTTTTTGCTGACTCTCTGTACAGCCAGAAGGGAGAAGGGAGGAGCACCCTCATGTGGGAAGAGAAGGGAGGACTTGTCTTCACTGCGAGGGGCAGGCTCATTTAGTGTTTATGTAATAGGCACAATGAATACTGTACACTCCTTGACATGTTGATGGGACAAGAATAAAGCCAAGCAGCAAAGATGCTAAGAAATGATTTCTATTGCAAACTTTGTGAAAAGACTCAGATAAAACACCATTTCAAAACATTATGATCATAATAATGACCTTCATAGTATTCAAGTTATAATTATATATGATACAAGAAAGGATAGTATGTCAAGATACTTAATAATATATATTATAGTAAAAACATCACTCTACACCATTGCTCCTTTAGCCATATTTCAATATACCTTAAATAATTTTAGCAATACTACGTCTTTCTCTTTTATTTTCTTTATCCTTTTGACTGGATTTTTTTTTGCTTTTTATGGAAACACCACATGTCAAGCTTTTTGTTATGCTTTGTAAATGTGTAATCGTATGCCTGAAAAAATCTAATAGGTTCTGCACAATCACATGAGCTAATATCCGGAAGCTGACTTTCATGTCATACTGACATGGGATGTTGTCAGTGTCTCCCTGGAGGTTAGGAAATCTTACATCTGAGATCTTCTGATATGATTCTGTTTCATAAAAATGTAAAACACATTATTGTTCATGCAAATCTGACAGATCTTTGCACGGGATGCTATGTTCAGCAGACTGAATGAAACACTGAATGCCGGCACATTGTTTCTTTCTAAAAGAGGTCAGGGAAATCAAGATTAGATTAACTGGTGAGATTTGCACTTCTGTCTGCAATAGCTGAGAGTCTTATTCTTTATTATTAGTGAAATAAAGATCCAGAATATTAACTGCGTTTTGCAGCTGGCTTTTTGAGGCAACAGATCTGTGCACACTGCTGTGTTTACCCTTTCAGGCTTTGCAGTGCAAAGCTTAGGAACAAACAGAGTAGAGCAGAGAGCAGCCGTGGGTCTAGCTCCTAGCTTTTATCAAAGGTCCTCAGGGTGACACAGATGGGACACTTGCTGTTGCAGAAGTTGTAGAATGATCTAATAACCATACCAAGAAATCAAAGTGCTTGTCCTGCATAATCCAATTCTTTTAACGTCTTCACGTGTGCACAGTCACAATCAGACCCCATCTGTTGCAATGGCCTATCTATTAATGAGTCTGAGCCACCAACTGGGTACAAAGCATTGCATACAGTGCTGCATGTATGGCATCACAAGAAACAGCAAGACGAATCAGACAGGATTACAAAAAATGTTGTGAGTTTTTAGAGGTAAACACAATTTCACATCACCGCAGTCTGTCACTGTTTGTCTAAAATCAGTTTGTATGCATCAGACATAAATGAAATATGAAAAAAGGTGTGCCTACCTTTCACATCATCATCTTATAATGTCTGTGACCTTCAACCAGGAGCTTTTTTTATTTGCATTGAAAAGAGCAAAATGTCCTGTGCTAAAATGTTGCCAAAATGGGTTTTGAATGAATCTGAAAATATTGTCATGTCAAATGGAATATTTTTTGTCAGAAGTCAGAATGCTGCCATTTCTGTGGGACTCAAAACAACAGATCTATTATGAGTGTATAAACATAAAGCCAGTGGCACACAAAGACAGGACAGATTGTCTGACAGCCATGTTCAACATTCAATGTTGTGATGTTTTTTTTTCTTTTTAAAATGAATTATAATGGTATGATAGCGAGAGAGAGAGAGAGAGATTGACAAAGAGAGAGATAAGGTGGAGTCGTACTATAGTGCATTACCTTAACAGGTGGCATATTCTTTTGTACATATGCATCACCTAGTCATATTCCATATATGTTGCTGCTAGTGAACTGAAACAGTGAGAATGTACAAATCAGCTTCTTGAAAATGGCAATACCATTAGATAGACAGGCTAAGGAAGAATTTAGAATTATTATTCTAATTAATATTATTTATTATGTAGAATATATAGAATTATATTATTATTATCATAAGTGAAAGTATTACACAGGTCCTGTATACTTATCACCTTATTGCAAATGTTTTTACCTTTGGCCTGCAAAGACTTTTAATTTGTGATAGTTTGAATTCCTTGATAAAGTCAACCTAATTGCAGGGTGAAAAAGCAGCAACCCCAAGAAAGCTTATGGACACATAGCTAGGCCCAACCAGTTGCACATAAAGAGTTGTTCATCTTGAGAACTTGGCTGCATTTTCAAACATCAGTGATATCCAAAAACCAGATGTGTCCTAATTTACAGAGTGCAGGAGCATTCTGTTTAACAGCTGTGAGAGAAGAAACATTTTCCACTGGGTGAACTTTCACAGCTGGGAAGGAAATGGAGCGGTCAGGTGAATCCACACGAAAGTTACTAACCTTTAAGGCTTTCAACTCTTAAATCCAAATGAATCCTGATGGAAGACATCTGAAGAACAGTTATAGGAAGATCAGTTTTTACATACAGTAAATACAGCAGATTGTAGAAAATAGATCTTCAAAGAAAGTGATCCTGATGTTAGTTCATGAATGTGTGTACTAATTGTACTTATGTTTCATTTTAAAGTCTTTGCCAATACAAATTCCAAGACAAATCTTTTCCAAATGCTGCAGTGTATGTTAGATTGTGTCTTGTATGTTACATCTAACAGCATATTAAACACAATATCTCTACTTTCCTCATGCATGATTTATATAATAAACTTCAGGTAGAGTAAAGCTGGTGTCCAAATACTTACTTGCAGTCTCTTTCAGTTCCACTTGATGGCAGTGGAGTATTATTCATAGCAATTACAAAAGCCTCCTTTTCATTCTGCGTCATTAAGTTCCTACACAAAACATAAGCACTATAAAAGCTGCACAATGTCTTTTTCATTATGAGGGGAACAGCCACACTGGCCTGTGGTCCACAGGTGTGTGTTTGTGGCTTTGGCATTGGCTCAATCAGCCTAATAGAACCTCATGAAACACTTTCCACAAACGCAAGCACTTCTGTAACCTTGGACAGAATATCAGCAAATGATGTATGTTGTTGAGAACTTTAACAACTGGAGTTTGTGCCCTGCCAGGCACTTACTGCACTTTATCCTGTAGTGTGGCACATGGGTCAGGCACAAAAACTCTTATATTCCGAGAAAAAAAAAAAAAAAATTAGAAACACTGTATGCTCTGTTGTTTTTTTATGTTTTTTATGATAGATCCATGTACTGGCTGTGCTATATTCGAAAATATGAATTTAGTAAAGTGAAAACATTTAATACAAACATAATACAGTGTGCAACCAGAAAATCTGTGCATGCACATCACATATATGCTACTGATGTCAACATAGCCCTTGGTGCTATAGAACACACAGTCCCAGGTGCATTTGTATCACACCCCGATGCTGCTACACACTGCACAAGTGCAGTGTTGTGAAAGCACATACAGTATTTATTATATGAAAGAAAGTTCCCATGTAGTACAAATGATTGCAGGTAAATAATGGATTCTCATCCCGAGGAGCACCAGTAGGAACAGAAAGCCCCAAGAGCTATTGCTCATTTTGACCCATTTTGCAATTGCATTATACTGAGCGTTGACCTTGGAGAGGGCAAATTGGGAGCTTATTTCCTATAATGCATGTCACGATCCCATAGGCATTACGTGGCGGAGGCTTGTAGCGATCCAGTGGATTTCTGCATTATTGAAAGGCCTTACATCACCAGAGCCTCAGTCCGAAGGAAAGAAAAAGCTATTAATTAAACACTGTATTATCTCGGAGGAGCTTTATGTAGCACAAAAGGCGGCTGTTTTTATTACTGGTTTTGCGTGTGTATCTGCACGCACAGAGAACGGTGGTGTCTCTGAATGTATCAATAAAGACAACAGAGTGAAGCTCAAAAGGAGAAAAAAGAAAAAGAAAACAACAACTCTACGTTGTTAACCCAGTAGGCTGCATGTTTTCTCATAATTAGGTGTTTTCTCATAAATGATGGCTGAGTTAATCAAGACTTTTGTGACTCTCCCACAACAAATAATAATATTTTTAGCATATATCGCTATCCTAAAAATAACAATTGTTGTATCCATCTCAAGACTGTAAATCTTGTAATATAACCCCGGGAAGGATGCTGCAGAGAGATGTAAGCAGCTGGGCATAAGTATGTTCTGAGCAGTGATGCAATCTGTTGAACTAATGTATCTGATGTTACTGGTCTTCATGTCAGTGTGAGTAAGTCATCTTTAGCCTTGAAAAGATACAGTCAGATTCAGGCTGAAAGAGATGGTGAGCGAATTAGACGTGCGGGAAAGCAGGCGGGCAGGAAGGCAGCACTGTATTAAAAATTCTTCCTTGCTTCCTCATTCCCTGTGATGCTGCTTGAGCTTGGCCTTTCATTCTTTGTACCCTTGTTCACCACCTCTATCGCTTTCTCTAATTTTCTCGTTATATCTGAAAAGAAAAATCTTCAAAACCACAGAATTAGCGTGGAGTCCCAGGGACCCCAAATGGACTTTAATCATCCAAGGATCCCATCTCAGTGGTGCATTCCAGTCATATCTAGGCTCCCTTTATGTGGTAATGGACAGGTAATTCATTCTTCAGATGAGTAGAGAAAAAAATGTAATTGCATTCTTACCTTCTTCTAAAAAGAGATCGGTGGTGATGCTGATACAGTATTACCACATACTTACAGTAGTATAGTATAGCATTTAAATGACATTATGTTGAAAGATGAAATATGTTTTAGCTGTTGTGACATTTGTATACACCTGTTGTTTTATACATTTTCAAAGTTAATCGACATTAATCACTTATCTATAATCTATATCACATAAGAAAACAACAGCACATTGTCTTGCATTTATTCATATGAAATCTGTGTACACTTCCTTTAAACTATGAGCTGCAGACAGTTTTTCTGACCTGAAGCTATAGTGTTTTTAGAAGATAACGCTCTCACTTTCTAAGAATACCTTTGTTGTGCCCGCTCTTATATCCACTCAGCCCAAACATATTAACTGTGAACAGCTGTGCTTATTGTGATCAAAGGACGAGCCAAACTGAAGCCACCTCTGTGTAAGACCTTGGACAACTCACATTTCAAATGTGTAAATTCTGGAAACTTCAATGTTACTTCACTTATTTGTGTAAGTAAAAAGTAGTACATTTTCAAGAAAGTGATACGCAACTCTTTGGTGCAACTTTTTTTGACTTATTCACATTGTTGCCACACAAACCTTTTTTTTTTTTTTTTCAACCACATCTCATGACCTTCATCAGTGAAGGGAGTTTACTCAGTTGCTATGGAGCTGCTATCAGGTATCAACATCTTACAAACTTTGATAGCATTTAGATGAGTAGTTTGACATTTTAGGAATTATGCACATTCGGTTCCTTGCTGAGAATTAGATGACATGACACCACAGTCATGTGAAGCAGCAGCTAACCTGCCACTTTCCAAAAGTAACCAGCGCCTCTAAAGCTACCTTCACATCACATGCTGAAGTGGCCTGAATGCTATCTTTCTGCCCTCCAAGTTACTCTTATCAGGATTTTTCACAAAGGTGTGAACGAAGCAAATCTATTTTTTTCATATGAGTTCTGGGCCACCTTTGTATGTGGCTCTAAATCTGATTCCTATCTGGCCACTGTCAGAATGGTCAAAATCAAACTGAATGTGCTTTTTTTTTCTAGCATCACACCTCAGTGTGCATGTGCATATTGCCTGACGACATCTCATAGTTCAGTAAAAATAAGCATTTAGGAGTGCATCAACAGAGACGGAGGTGAACAGAGAGATGTGTCCTATTTGAATTGACATTTATGGAAAACCTTCTGTCCAAGCTAAACTTCAAGGAAAATATGTAACCGTGCAGTTTGCTAGGAAATTGTGAAGTTTGACTCTTGCACAAATGACGTTATTAAACACACGTGACTCATATTTTAGTTCAATCTGTGAATGCCTGACAGTCTAGGACGTGAGAAAAACAATCTGAACATTGGAAACTAAGCGTTAAGGTTTGCGATCTGAATGTAGTCCAAGTGCTATACTAATCCAACATGCTAACAGTACATGCACAGTTGAAAAATGCTGAACAACTCCTTAATTTACAACAGATACAGAAACACTTTTTTATGTAGCATACCAATTTAAAAGATAAATACGCCCTAGAGCAGCTTTGGTATAAAAAGAAACACTGATTTAATAATATGCCACGTCTCCAGGCTTTAAGAATTCCCATTTCCAACATTTTGATGTATTTGCAAATGAAAAATTATTTTTACATTTCATAAAGTAAAAAAAATTTGTTCTCTTAGTGTGTGATGAACTTTCTATCTTGGGAAAAAGATATGAAAGACCAACTAAGCTATTGAAATTGATGACTCTCATCTTCATTTGAATAGCCTTGTGTTGATACCCAACAGACTATACTGAACAATGTATAAAGTTCAGCATTTCATGTGGTTAAATCTTGGAGTTGGGGTTATAAGTGGGGTCAGGTTGAGTTCAACCTGATCAAAGATAAGGGTTGCTCTCTGGGGATGCTGAAAATGTACTGTTTTCCACTTAATACTTAATGCTTGAATATAATGCATGATATTGTTGGATGAAAGCTTAAGAACTCATTATAAATCAAAGTACACATTTGGTGCACACACAGTACTTTTGTTACTTTTGGCTAGATATAACAGAAACGAATACCACAGTCTTTTCCTATATCATAGAAATATGTCTGAAAATCTTATCTTGCTTTAAATGTTTAGGTGCAAGTTAATTCCATGCCTCCTTCTCTTCTCCATCAGAATTTCATTGTGTCTGCCTAATCAGCCAGGAGCAGAAGTGATCTGCTAACATTTCATTTCTCCATGAATATTTGATTGTCAAAAATTGCCCAGAGGGAATGAACTGGGCCCACGGTTCGGTTTTGATTTGCGATTAAACTATCAAGAAATCAATTTCATCTGCTTTGAATAATTCAGGGTTTAATGGAATGAGAAATGGCAAAAGGGGCATGGGTTATGAGGTGGTCTGAAGGGTGTGTGTGTGTGTGTGTGTGTGTGTGTGTGTGTGTGTGGATGTTGGGGATGGTGGGAGATGTGTGGGGTCCTGCCATTCAAGATGAAAGCATGGCTGTGCAGAGTGGCTGGGGAGCTACTGTCATTTCACCTGCACTTCTGATTTGGCATGTCAGTAAGGTGTCTTTGTCAGTAATTTGTTGATAGCAGGGAAACCAGTGGAAATATCTCAGATGATGTACTTGAATGGAGAGTTACTACACTCCTTCTTCTAAGAATTTGAATAGATCATGTGCAAAACCAAGAGGGAACATTTGCTGTTAAATTTGTGCCATAATTTATCTCAGAAATCTTTCATGTTTCCTGGTCTTTCACTTTCCTTGATGAATCATAACCTGTGATTTTAGCCCCAAGTTAAAGCTGTAGAGATAAAAAAAACAAAAAGTGAAAGAAACACAGGAGAAGAAGAAGGAAAGGAAAGATTTGAGTTACTGAAGAGGTTGCTCGTGGAGAAAGGACAAATTTTACATACTCCCAAATGAGCAACTAATGGCAAAAGTTCAGAAAGACTTTTTGATGTCATCGTTGCTCGGGATCTCCAGAACAGTTCCACAGTGACACGCGCAAATATGTCATCGTCTGCTCTCATCAGTTCAAAAAGAATGGTGGAGCAAGTAAATGGAGCTGCACAGCCTGCACACGGTCCTGGTACCAAACTGAAGCCAGCAGTCTGTACAGCTCCTGTGCGACTTGTCATATTGCTGTATCTTTTATTTGAAAAAAAGTTAGTAAGCTAACTCTAGCGAGCTAACTTCAGCTGGTGTTTGTCACGCTCATCTTTACAGTCTACTGATCTTTTCCTCAGCTTTATTTTAGGATCTTACCTCCTGAATCTCGTTTCAGAAAGCATCACAAATTATTGTGATGTTGGGAAAAAGGATGATGCTTTGAAAGAAATTCCCAGAGCATCCTATTTTAGGGCTAATCACACGCTAGCTTGATAGCATGTCAAGTGAAGCTGACACAGCCTGCTGAAATATTTTGGTAACATCATCATTAGTGGGTTTCGCTTGCAACATGGGAAGCAAAAGAAGCCGCTGAGGATTCGACCTATAGCAGATTAGACAGGTTTGTTGACAGAAAGCAGGGCACAGTCAACATGTTTTGGTCACACCACAGTGAGAAATAGAGGACAACAGAAGACAGCAAACTTTATGAACTTTTTCAGTGGCTGGAGTAGTGGATGAGGACACAGGCAAGGAAAACTGTCTCACTGAGTATACATTAAAATAAATATTTTATTATTTTCACTGTGTTTAAACTACTGTAGAATGCACATGTACTAAGCAACTTAGCAACTTTTTAAACTTTTTTCCAACAAAAGCAACTATTCTGATGTATCTGTTTACTTTGTGTTCACAATTTAAGTGATTTTCCTGCAGAAAGTTGCTAAAGTTTATCAACGAATGTTCTCTCCTGTGGCTGTGATGGTACGTGTTCAGCATCACTGGGGGGAGGACCTCAGCATGCTCAGTTGACCAATCAGCAGCCAGAGAGAAGTGAGAATGAGCTGTGACTGGTGCAAACGACCAAGTACTTATCCAATAGTTTTTCTCTGTAAACTACTTCTCCTTTGTTTTTATTGAAGTTAAATTGAACTTAAGTATTTAGGTTAAGTTTATTTTCTCAAAACAAACAGTGTTTGGTGGCATTACTTAATTACAGTGTGCAACAGTATAAAAAAAACCTTTTATATGCATATTTCTGTGACAATAGCAGCTTAAAAATAGAGTTTAAGTTCATTTAAGTGGAATGTTAACCTTTTTTTGTAAATACTGCAGTTATGCCATGATATCATTGCCACAGATAGATTAGTGTGTGACACTCATCCCTTTCCTATATATGTGAATAGGGACAATCACAACAAGTTAACTGAAGAGCATATCTTCAGTGTATGAAGATATGCAAGATATTTACATATTTACATGAGATAATAATCAGATAATGGCACCCAAAATAAAAACAATCTGTGAAAATAAAGACCCAAACTAAGCCTTTTGAACAATTAGTTAACATACTGTGTGTGCTCAATATGCACCTTCTCTTTCATTTCACTTTCTGTTTTAAAAATTATTTGGCTTTTTAAGGGGAACAATAATGTATATCAGCTGTGGTTTATTTCCTTCTTTACTGGTCATATTCATGTCTATTTTTGTCTCCAAAATTTCTAACCTGCTTTTAAATTGCTCTGCCTCCTCACCCGCCGTGATAAGGCGGCAATATGCATTTAAGTAGTCCATTTTGGGCATTTACTGTGGGAGGATAACTAGCAGAGTGGCTCATTTAAATTCACACTTTTGTAATATTTCCTAACTCGACTTCTGACCCCTTGTCAACAGTTTCTCGCTCTTGATTGCCGAGACTACAATGATTAAAATTGAGGAGAAAGTGCAAGCTTTTATGGATGCTGAATATGAATACAAAATTAGTGATGCAGCTCAAGAACAGTTTGGGAAATAGGACTGACAAGGAGTGTTGACACATCATCAAACTGAGACTGATTGCTTGAATAATTGGTTTGTACCTAATTATATTAGAGTGCCCTCTTGGGTGTGTGTATGATTATGTGTGCAGAGCTTTCTGTGGTCCTTCGCTGCTTGTGTACTCGGGTAGGGGCTGGCCGGGGGGAGCATTGCTCCAAGGAATCCGGCGGATTTGCTTTCTAGCGGGGGCTTCGATCAAATTCACAGAGCAATTCTCCAGAACCACAATTAAATTTTAAAAGTTTACAATCACGTTAGGGAGCTGTAGAGAAAGCGGGAAGCGCCGGAAGGGTGACCTGGTGCTTTTGTTCTGAGGCTGTGATAAGAAGGCAGCCTCTAAGTGAGTTAAATGAGAAATAGCGTCGGCACAGCTGTTGTTCCATTAAAGGCCCTCAGAGGAGGCTTTAGAGGGGGTCCGAGAGGATCCGATATGGGCAGTCTGCCAGCAGGCCTCACTGCATCTGTTACTGATTCTTTGTAAGGGTGACAAAATCCCTCATTTGGTGTGTGTGGCCATGACTTTTATACAGGTGTCAATAATAATGACCCTAATACAGATGTGATTAAAGTTGAAATCCTTATCTATGTATTCATTCCTTTGACTGCCCTGATTTTCTCTTCTTCTAAGAGTAAGTGTATAAACTGTTCCTTTGCATTTCACTGTACATAATACCTGAATAAGTAAGCAAGCAAAGTAATGGAATAGGGTAGGCGAAAAAGAATAAAAAATATCAGTGAGGCGTTTGGTGCTTTATAACAGGTGGATCTTGTTTCCTTGCCTATATGGAAGTGTTCATCCTCTATAAGTGCAAACTCCCACAGGAAAATGGGGGGCTTTGCATTGCTCAGATGAGAGCAACACTGCAGAATGTGACCGGAATTCAAATGTCTAGTTTTATGTTAATTTCCCCCACACAGAG
This sequence comes from Sandelia bainsii, assembly GCA_032362345.1. Classification (NCBI taxonomy): domain Eukaryota; kingdom Metazoa; phylum Chordata; class Actinopteri; order Anabantiformes; family Anabantidae; genus Sandelia; species Sandelia bainsii. The sequence continues at coordinate 17,106,079 of JAUMHL010000015.1, forward strand.
GGTAATGTTTGCTATAAATAATACTAGTAGTAATACTGTAGTAAAAATTACTGGGGGAAAAAATTACTGAAATTACTGAAAAATTATCTGCTCAGCTTTAGTTGAACTCAGCATGGGTGCCTCAATTCTGTCTATCGAGGTGAATGTGAGTGTGTCTTTTCATTAACTTTGTCATCCCTTTGAAAATTCACTTCATGTTTTGTCTGAACACAGAGCAAGCAACTGCCCGGCACCAAACAGCAGACAAAATTAGCAACTATTTAGAGCCTGCATTTTCCTCATGAGGTGAAAACGAAAAACAGTGCCCACAGGAGCTGTTTTTAAAAGCACTCTTGAGCTCTCTTGTGTAGCCTCCTTTGTAGCCAGTTGTGGTTTCTGGCTACTCTTGCAAATAAATGGTAATTTATTTTCCTTTGCTGGATGAGCAACTAGCCTGCTACTGCTATTGTGTTTATCCCTTGTTTCTGCTGCAGCAAAAAACTTTTAAACTTTTTAAGTACGTTAAATATATATTTTAACACTAGAACACTAGCAGATGTTTGTGGACCAAACTGACTGAAAATTAGTTCACATTTTTAAATACATTTTTTTAATTGATGTCACAATGCAACCAAACATTGCTGTGTTTTCTGCGATAAAGTGACACAAAACTGTTAGAAGAACATAACTAAATCATTTAAGGAAAAAGGTTTTGAAGATAAAACAATATGCTTATTTGTTAAGTAATAAGTTGTTTTTCTTCTTATTCAGAGAAAAATCTTAAATTCTTAAACAAGTGTTTAAAATAAAATAAATACAGCTATAATCCCAGATTTTTTCCCTGAAAAATAAATAATAATGACTTCCTACAAATGTTACAGGATCTCTGTGCTAAAAGTGAAATTGAATTATTTGAAAAGTTAGTACTTCTTCTTCAGTTCTGTCTTCGTGCTCATTATTCTCCCCTGGGGTCAACTGCACCGAGAAAGCCTTAAATCCAGCTCTTAGTCAGACTGCTAAAGATATCTATGTCAGGAGACACATTTACTTTTCCACATACACAATCATATTCCTGTGACCATAAAACTGCTCTGGCATGTAACAAGAATCTCTCCTTATGAGTAATTTCTTTGTGGGCCACTTATCTTGATTTCCTCTCATGTCTGAATAAAACCCACTATAGAACATATTGTAATTGTAGAAATTATGTCTGACTTTGCTGTCTGATTTCAGCTCCCCCTCGTATCCTTAAGCCTATTTCTGAAATTGTTTTCAGAAAGCTTTTTTCCCCTATTTCTGATTCACTTTCATTATTTCAATTTTGCTTTATTAAATCCAAATGCACTGTCCTGTGAGTGCGGTTTTTAGCCTGTTTTGTCTACAATGATAATTTGTTTTTCAGCTTTGGCATTGCTTCTGACAACACTGTAGCGTTCTGGGAAAATATAGTATCCATCCTTTCATCTGCAGGCTTGTTTCCAGTCTCAGCAAGTCCAGCTTATTGTGTTTTCGGTAACTTTCTTATCATGCATACTGTATCTCTGATTTTCCATCAAACTTTTTTACACCAACGCAAGATCCAATTACATCTGGAAGAAATGAGTTGGGCCAGCCCCTAGGGTACTTCCTACCATCATTCACTGTTTTTTCCTTACTCTCTCCCTCCTTGTTTGTAGAAAACAGAATAACATCACCATCTCAAGAATGCCATGTTCTCATTATGTTTGTTTTCTGGCTCACTGGTGTATAGCAGGTGGTGCCACATTTAGCATCATGATGTTCCATAAAAGGCAGCAAACAAGAGAAAAGTGCGTATCTGAGATGGGATGGGTAATTTATGGTCATGTGTAAGACTGGAGAATAAAGACTATATGTATGCTCAGAAATAGACAAAAGGACAAAAGAAATATCTGTATGAGTTCAGTGATAATGAAATTACTCAGGCTAACCATAATGCCTCCCAGAGTGAAGAGTGCAGTGTGCACGGCTGGGGATTAGCGTCTGTAATGTGGTTTTGAGGATAGTCAGGATTTCAGATCTGGAGAGATACTGTATGGTGCCAGGGGTAAACACCAGGCAGGGGACTAGAGGATTTAACCAGCTAAGGCTACCCCTGCCACATGCAGAGTGTATCACTGTGCTCTAAAGTACGTCCATTTCCCACGGTCATTTGCTCAAGCATCTCCAGAGTCACTCTACTCTTCTTCTAACGCCAGGGTGAGAGGGAGGGAGACAGTGATTCATTGGGAGTGAGCCACACATAAAATAATTAAATAAATAAAATGAAGCAGAAGGAAAACATGAAGTTTAAGTAAATGTAAATATACTCAGCTACAGCTTAAAAAAATTGGTAGTTTTGAATTAAACCACCCATCAGTAATTAGCTTAACCAGCAATGGAGGTTAAGGTGCAGTCAGTGTCGAAGTGCTGCTTTTCTATTTATGCATGAATGACATCCATTCATTATCTATTCCACTTCCCATCTGTGATTGAGAGAGAGGCGGGACAGGTTGCCAGTCTGTCACACACGGCTGACACACAGGTACATACAACTATTCACACTCACATTCACACCAACGCTAACATGCAGGTCTTCAGACTGCGAGGGGAAACCAGAAAACAAAACAGAAAGGCACCAGCCAGAGCATCCAAACCCAGGTCCTTCTAGCTGTGATGCTATAGTGCTATACAGTATACCATCGTTCTGCCTTGAATGACTATAAATATATATTGGGCTTTAAATTGTAACTTTAAATTGTAATTGTAACTAAATTGTATTTTTACATAGGAGTTTTAGTACTGTTTAATTTCTATATAATGTATTATATAGTATTAGTACTATAAACCACTTTTATTTTGTCCTTAGTTCATGTCCAGCTAAGGAGCTATATAAACAATCAGTTGTTTCGTCGTATTTTCTCAGTTTTTCGTTTGTTTGTTAGTTTTGGATGTGTACATACATACACAATTAAGAAAACGCGTTGGTACACAGTACATAATAAACAACAATACACCCCCTGTAATATCACTAAAATATTAACTCATCCAAAAACGGTGAAATCCTCCAGTAAGTAGCAGTGATCTTGCTAAATGTATAATTAAAAAGAAACAACTTTGTTAAAATTGCACTGAAAACACAGGCCAAAGCAGTGTGTACAAACAAACAAAAAAAGTTACTGTAACAAAACTGAACGTGCAATTTAGGTTAAATGCATAAACAAAGAAAAAATCTGTGAACATCACTATCATTACAACTACCCATATTGCAGTAGCTGCCACGCACAATTCAGTATTCATGTAAACCTTGCACTGAAAAAAACACTTGCAAGGATTATCTGTGTAAATTGGTGTTTCATGGACTGATGATATGAGCGCGAGGGACACGTCATGAGATCTATTTCTCCCGGCTGAGAAGAAACCCACTGCTCACAAAACAGCTGAAAATGTGTGTGTGTGTGTGTAAAAGTAGGCCGGTATAATCCTGAATGGGGTACCACTAAATGATTCAGTGTACGTATATGCAGTACTGGAAACAGTGGAGAGCAGCTTCCTGCCAAAACCCACATTCAAAATCAGACGGTTGCAATCAGACAAGTTGCAATCCCTGTCCACACTGTTGCATAGCACAGTGAGAGAATGCAGGCCTGCTAGCGCAGATTCCGCCGAGAGAGACAGAGAGAAGTCATCTGAGAAGGGTCAGTGTTGCAAACACTGGTTAATTAATGAAGGAAAGCAAGTCTAACACAAGTTTAAAGCCTGAATAGTAAAAAAGTCTCATCTGTCACATAGTTTTGTCGCATATGCCACAGAATTGGATTTTTCTTTCTTACTTTAAAAGCTCAGATGAGTTGTAGAAGCCTGCATTAAATACTGCAGAATATTTTGAACAGTATTTTATTAAGTAATATTGTGACAGTAACTTTAGACATAGATTAACTTAGATGTAGATGTGGTTTAGATGTACAGTATTTCATTTTTTCTGTATTCAGGATAAAGTGTAGCCTGTAATTCCAAGAAAATACAAATGAAAATAAAAATCAAACGTACATGTTGAATTTTCTGTAATAAATCTGCCAAGTGTTTGTTAACCACTTCATTTCTTTCATATTTACTCCTCAGGACCTAGGTAAATAACACTGCATTATAGCCCAAATTGCTACACTCTGATTGGCTCAAGATCACTAAAACCATTGCTCCCTCTTACAGCAATACAGCGGCTCACCGAGCAAACATGTTTAGAGACAGATGGAGTCAGAGAGCGTGTCGGGACTGTCTGAGTTGAGCTTCACATCTGCTGCTCACAAGGAATCGGGCCACAGACAGTGGGGGATTACATGGTAGAAAAGAGGGAGTCAGTAAGAATCTTAGTTCAACTTTAACCTCCCTGACCCAGAGGTAAAAATGAGCCAAGTGGCAGGGTAGAAAAGCCAGAAAGACAGGTCAGGCTGTGAAATAAATGAATGCACCCATGCAAGAAAGGTGAGATGAAATTTGTGCAGGCCAACAGAGTAGATGTGGATAGACCCTGCAGTTGTTTCTGACATGTGAGTATTTGCTTAATCAAATTAATAAAACACGCTTTTAAACATAACAAATGACATATCTACTGTAATTAAATTCAATTAACACACTATGCTTGATTAATTGGAAAGTGTGGGGTTTTGAAAGGCAGACAAGCGAGCACATATTGCGCACATTGAGTGTGTTCATAAGCATAACAGTGATGCTGGAGATGGGAGGAAACAATATTTTTTTGATAACTTGGGCTGTGATGTTAAGCAACATGTATATGACATGTGAGACAGGTTCTGCAACTGTTTTAATTGGGTTTTATTTTTATCAGTGATGAGATGTTCATCAACAAAACTTTAAATCAGAGGTTAGCTTATGTAGAACACCTATATAACCTAATACGAATATGAATGCTGACAACCATTAGTGTGATTTGAAATATTTTTGGACTACTAAAACTACTTAAACAACAAACATGAACACTCATCTCCTGAGAGTAAAAACCCAACAAGGGGATGGAGTCTTGTTGAATTTTCAACAAAGCATAGACAAGGTAGAAGTTTCATATACTGTATCCTTTGGGTGATATTGGTATGATCATTGCTGACTGATTTGAATCTTGAATTCTTGTTGCATATGATACACAAAGAATCTATTATCTGTCTAAATCCTACTATGCCATGATGATTTTGTCATTGACACAAATTTGAAAACTATTATAAAACTTTTATTCAGATAAAATATGCAAAAGAAGACCTACCATCTCATATGATGCATAGGTGTCTGTTGCCAGGCACCTACTGCATGTGTCCTCCAATGTCCCCAGGCACCAAAATGGCAGCTGGCCTAAGACAATTTCATATGGGGATGTATGCAGTTGCAACAACAAATGTTTTTTGTCCAGCCACAAACTACTAAAATTCTGAAAAACAGTGGAAACATAGCAGTTTGGTTATGCAGGAACCAAACCACATAACCAAACCTATGCAGGAATAAAGGCATAATGATAGATGTAGCATTTTCAACCGATTATAACATCAGGAATAAAGAACATGAGAAGCTTGAGAAATACTTTTTGTTGATTGAGAAAGGGCTAAAAGAAGAGCAGTGACCCCCAAACTGAGAGAGTGGTTCCAGCAGATTCCAGGAACAACATCCAAGATCTCTGTCCAGAAGGGATCCTGCACAGGACCCTCAAGCTGTGATAGGGGATAGGAAAGAAAACTGCCTGGAGGTGTTAGTGGTGATTTTCTTCAACTTAAAAGAAGAAGATAAAAAATAATAAATAAATAATGAATAAAAAAATGTTAGATACAAGCATGTCAAGCATCACTGGGGGTGGAGGGTTATATTTGGGTCGCCTATGATGTTAAAATTAAATGAATTTTGTCTTTATCCCTTTGTGAAAAGGACACTTTCCTGGTGTTCAGCAAAATGCAACTCATTTCATTTGAAATTTAAAATCATCCCACATGCAGAGCTTTTCCTCAAACCTATTTATGCTTAGCAATAGAAGCAGTTAACATTCCAGCGGGAGCAGTCATCTGAAGAATGAACAGAATGCCATCCTGCAGATCTGGTCAATTGCTGCTGAAAGTCAGTAAAGACTTATGTGAAATTCCAAATAAACAAATAAATGTTAGGGTACACCCCCACCGCAAGCCCCAACTCACTGAACACTGGAAAGGAACATTATGATGTCCAGTGTGCCAGTTATAGTTGTTTCTTTAAAAATAATATCAGAAAAAAAAGAAAAACAAATGAGAGTTAAATTATACTGTATATTGCATTTGCAGTATTATGTCTTGAATATTCCAGTAAAAGCAACAACATTAACAAATTACAGTGTAGCTAAAGCTTTTTTTCTCTGTCTGCAAATGTGGAATTAAGAAAAATGATCTAGTATTTCTTAAGACTCAACTCCATTAAGTTTTGAAACAGATCTCAGTCTCAAGGGAGTTCTGTCTCAGGACCAATACATATGAAGCAAAGTGAAGGTCACATCAGTTTATCACACTAGTGGCAGAAATGAGAATAATCAGAAATAAGCAGAATTAGCAGCCAGTGTAGCCAACCACAAACACCTCTGAACTCCCTATCCATATATCTTAACCTTTGGACAAACACCCTCATTACTGGATTTGAAAGATCATGCTGGTTCATTAACAGCTGCATTAATAAGTAGTTTCTAGGTCAAGCGTTTGATACGTTTCATCTTCTAAGAATGGACCTTTGATTTGCAGAGTCACAATCACAAAGTCCCAGGCTTTTACACTCATATGGATTGGCACACTGCCAGAAGTGCAAGCTCGGGACAACGAGCTACACTGTGACCCCCTCACCTCAGTGCTAACTGACCAAAGCCCTGTAATTGGCTGCTTTTCTCCCTCAGACTGCGTTATCCATTCCAATTACAGCCCAGTGTTTGCATGCTGCTGAGCACACCGGAGAGCTGCACACAGATCAGGCACAAATGTGGGGGATTAGACACTGGTGCAAAGACATAGAGAGAGTTGGAGCGAGAGAAAGTAAAGTGTGCATTTAGCCATGCTACTTCAAACTTCTTCACTTCTACACTGCATTTTAAAAAAGAAAATTGCCCATTGTACTTCACCTCATATTGGTTGCTTGTTACACTGAAGAGAATGTGTATAACTTATATGTAGTGTGGAAAATGTTATCTGCTCATAAATTATAATGGGTGTTTTTGAGGTTAAATGATACAAAATATATAAAGTTATTAGATTTGAATGGAACATAACTTTAGCTCATCCAGAATACTGATTATGTTGTTTCAAATACATTTCCTGATAAGTATCAGCTGCTTCATTCAATCATGCTACACCAGCTGCATGGCTGCCAGCTGACCAGTGTTGGCCAGTCGTAATCATGTATGTTCCAATGTGCTTGAACTTCACACTTCTCCTCATTATGTGTGAAAGACTGTTAATTTAGCTGCGATTTAATCTTCAAGTAGGTATTAATTACAGGAGATGCATTCTCCCTGTAGAATCCTTGTTGCTGATCATACTCTTTGAGAGCTCCCGCAAGGCCTTGCTAACTAATGTCTTTCTAAAACACAAAAATCAGTGCCATCAAACCCACAACAAATGCGGTATACTCTAATATTAGCTTGAACAGTCAGCTAGCAACATACTAGCAAATTATTTCACAGTGGTACTGCCTAGTTGCTGTCTTCACCTTACAACTTTGAATGCTCCTCTTTTTTCTTTATGTAGCCTTTAGACAGACACATTTACATCTTTTCCAGATCTAACTAGAATGTGTCTCGGATTACAAGCCATCTGTAATACTTAGGTGTATTGCTGCTTTTTAAATATCAAATAGCTCCCTAAGATGGATTAAGCAGCTCATTGCTTTACTCAAGTAAACTTTCAAACTGGGACCTTTCCCGTTAATGCTGTACATTGCGGTGTCTATTTTTACTTTGGTAAAAGATCTGAATACCTGTCACACAACGGGGAGTGAGAGATAGGCAACACGCGAGGCAGTGAAATGAAATTGAGAGGAAACAGCGGGGTTCCAAATGCATTCATGACTGTGCAACATCTGCCCCCACCCCCTAAAAAAATAGGATAAGAGAGAAATGGGAGGATAAAGATGGATGGGGGGGAAATAGAGACCATCATAGAAAGATAGAGAGAAAGAGAAGACGAGGGCAAATAAGAAATCTTAACACAGAAAAGGGGAAGATGGAAGTGGAAATGAATAAGTGCGGGCAGTCAGTGAGTCTTCTGATCAGGAGAACGGGCTCCCATCACACACATACTGTCAGTGCAGGAAGGAGACGGGCCTGATGGATTTGTATGATAGATGTGTGGACGCATGGAGCCACGGCCCCAGCTGCTAGGCTTAATGAAATGTGTCCCACTACAAGATAGAGCGCTCTGATTTAACCACATCCTCCCATGCTATTCCTCTTCTCCCTAATGCAGCCAGAAAGAGCCGACACCACCATCAGGGCCCTCTCTCTGTTTGTCTTCCTATTTGAAAGTCAGCTTTTTCATTTGGAACCAATCGGCTGTCTCTCGCCTTGCCCATGAAATGAATCATGCTTCTATATTGTGCACCTGTAGATCACTGACAAGTCAAACTTGATAAAATTAGTTTTGCTGTTTTTGTTTTCAGCCTGAGTCTCATCTTCTGCTCCAGTGAGTGCAAAGTAAAAAAAAAAAAAATCATTTTAAATCAACATTTTAAAGAACTGAGAACTTGAAATAAAATACAAGATAGTATGTTACTGATTTTGTTAAATGTACAGCAGAGAAACAAAAACAGAAGGCTTTTCTGCTAGTTCTATCACTGCCTCTAATTCTCTCTCCTCTGTGGCATCCATCTTTTCACTGTTGCCTCCTCTCCTTCCCAGCTCATGTCACTTCACCGTCACTCCTCCTGCCTCTCTTTCTCTCTGTGTATCTTGTCCCTCGGGGCTTGGTAGTCCTGTTTTCCTGCAGGAGTTCAGGGCATAAGGCCAAGGAGAATGCTCGTCAGCCAAGTGTTTACAAAGCTTTCTGCCATGTCAACAAGGACAAACGGTTTCTCTTGCTTACTTCCCACATCCCCAATTCTAAAATCACTGTCCACCTTTTTACTTGATGGCCAGCCTGCATTTCTAAATCCAGTGTCCTTCACCACCTCATCTGTGTGTACTGAGTCTCTGAGTGAGAGCGTATATGTATGTTTGTGTGGACGGGCTTGCCGAAAGCCTCGCTTCCTCCCCGGAATAATTGATTTAACAAATTGCCGACCATGTTTCATTCCGAGGAAGTGACAGCAGCAAAGCGGGAAGATGGAGCCAGGAGATTAATTAGGAAACAAAGTCATCTTTATGGAAATTAAATGCATCCTCTGATGATAGCCTTCGTTTCCCATCAGTCTGCCGGGTTTTGTCCCTTGTGCATGATAAAGGCCTCCAAAACATCACAGCAATGACTGTTGGCGCCAGAGCCCTGCGCCTACACAGCACCCTTTAGTAATGCCAACTCTAGCTGCCATTTATATGGGTGATGTGTTTTGGGCTACATCATTGGAAAGCACTGAACCTAGAGAAAACAGCTGCTTCTAAAAAAACAATGCAGTGTCCTCTTCTGGAAGGGAAAAAAAAGCAGGAAAACAATTCAGAAGCCTGCTTAAAAATCAACTTCATATCTCATATAGCCAGTTCCTGCATATATGCATGGCTCTCAGTGGAGCATTTGGTATAACAAGTTCCCAAGAGAGAGCACATGGTAAAACTAGCATCCATTAAGTTTAGTGCACACTTTCATATGACACCGTGCCCTTACGATTGTAGGTGTGGGATTAACTTTGCTCAGCGAGCTGCTCTCTTCAGCAACCAGTCCTCCTGCTTGCTTGCAGCTGCACATCCAACCGTGCGTTTGGTTGAGAGAGCGCTGAATATGCATAACATATCTGACTGCACTGGCTGACCACAACATCAGTATGAGACTGAATTTAATTAGTCAGAAAGGGAGACTGAAGCAACGGCAACAGAAAAGCCCAGAGGATCAATATGTATCTGTCTGACTAAATTGATCCTCAGTATCTCTGTTTTTCCTTTTCCTTTCTTTTTTCGTGGCATGGTTTGATAACAGATCCTCTCAGATTTCAAAATAGATGGCTCAAGGTAGGCCATTACCAGAGACAAAATCAATGCACAATTCCGTAGAGTCAGGCTTCAGGATTCACAAGTGTGTCATCGAGCTGTAGTTGATAGGAAGACCATTTTGACACAGTCTACACAACATGAAAGACATAATAAACAAACACAACACATGGATACGCTGACATCTCGTCATTAATTATCAGTTGTTTATGAAATTTAAAGTTGAAAAATCAAACATTAACTGATTACACACATGCCAAATGCAATTATATAAAAACAATGTTGCAAATTGTTCAGCTGGTACTTTTGAAAAGCATTTTTAGCCAGGTAAGTAGAGAAAAATGTATAAAATGGTATTTTTACTAGAAAAGTTTTCACTGGAAAAATATACTAATAATACTTATAATTACCACAGTGCCACCAAAGACATGTGTTGCTTATTAAAAGTTTTAAATTAAAAATGTACTATGACCATGGCCTCATCAGAGTGGCTTTAACAGTGAATCCCAAAGGCTGTAGCTGAGAGTTTTACAATTTTGAAATTCCAACCAATTTGGCTTCATTAGAACTGTCCCTAGGGAAACGTATGTACTATACATGGCATCTTGACCTCGAGGCTGAGAGACCCTATAGTAACACTTGCATGAGGATAATCTGAGCAATCTGTCCTTTTATGTCTGTATGTTAATGTTCCTAGGAGCTCATGTGATCATGCAGAACTGGAGAAACAAAGGGCCAATTAGAATAACCATCATTACGCCCTAATCATCTGGGGTTGCACACCGAGAAATGAAAATTAGAATGGTGCTGAGTCTGCCCGTCCCCAGGGGTCCTGGAGCATCTCCACTGCACTGCCTCCCAAGCTGTTTTTGTGTCTCACTGTGCCATTTCTGCTCCTGCATTTCTCCTCCTCACAAACCACTTCACCCTCTCTCTCTGTATCAATTTCATTTTTTTTCTACTCTTTTTATTGTCCCTGGCTACCTACGAGCTGTTCTGTGGATTCGTTTTGGAAGATCTTTCAGGTGCAATTTCTCCACCGGTAAATAAGTGTTGTGACGGGAAACAGGTTGGAGAAACACTCAAGCCCTATGAGAGGAGAGAAAAACCTTGGAATTCCTCTGTCCTAAGGCTTAGCTTTCCAGTGTGGCTGTGTGTGATAATATTGTGTGCATGTCGGTGTATAGTACCCCTGGTTGTGCAGTTTAAATAGTCAAGATCAGGGAAATTATTTTAATGGAAGTGACACTGTAGAATAAAAACATAAAACGAATAAATAACTATTGCTGTTATGACCTTCAGATAATAAGTAACAATAATAAGAACATAGGTCAAAGGAATGCGTTAACCCCCAATACAATGGACACACGGACAAATCTTTATGCAGCAGGGAAAACAGAATCAGTTAAGCAGTAATTCTCCGAGATGCTTTGATATATGAAATGAAAAATAGATGAAGTGGAGGTGAATTAATTTAACTGCCCTGGCACCTCAAAGTGTGTTCTTGCTCTTATGTCATCTCCATGTAGTTTGTTTTTAGCAGACATCAGACCACAGTTTGTTGTTGTTTTTGTTACCTGCAGTTTATATTTGTTGCATTATTTTGAGTTGTGGTGAAACTTAACTTTACACGAACAAGAAATAACATTCAGAACTGTATGATTACATTATTTAGGATAATAAGTCTATGGAGCATGAATTTTCCTGACTACTTTATGACCTTATGAAGAATAACACGTACCTTAAGTAGCTCAGAAACATCAGCATTGCGCTCTCGTAGTCTATTTCAGTGGCAATGACTAACCCAGTATCCACTTTTACTTTTACTCACAGCTTCCAAAACAAACATCAATTCTCCTTGTTGAGAACGAGATTCACCAAACATCACTAAAGTAAGATCTTATCTAGTTCACAAGACCCAGTTACTGACCTAGATTCTCATGGTTGTAGGTATTGACCATTTGGTTGTGGCTGATGAATGATAATACAATCACAGATTTCTCTGTGTTGATTAAGCAATATTACAATTTATGTTTGTGCTTAAAAAAGCCCTTCTTTTATTCTTTGTTTGCTTCTAGCCCTCTCTGGTAGGTTAAACACAGGAATGATGTAGGAACAGAACTCAATCGAGGTTTAGGTGAGAGATGGAAGAAAGATGTCTTTTGACACAAGTTCAGTCCGCTTTCTAAGTTAGCAGGTGGTCTTGTTTTAACTTTGAAGTCAAAAAGGAAAAGTCTTACCCAGGAGAGATGAGCATCTGAACAACAATAAATTTTCCAGAACACGACAGCCATAAAATAAATAAAAAGAATTCTAAATGAAAGACAACTTTTAGTGAATAACAGTCGCTCCAATGCACACGCTCAAACATGCAAGCACATCCAGGGAGAGAGATACAGAGACAGGGGGAGATGGACAGATGCTGAACCAGAAACAAGCTAAATAAGTGATGAAATGGTCTACTCTCAGAGAGAAGATGAAATGGAAAATGTGTATAGCAGCAGACTCCAGATTACACGTTCTGTGCAAAAACAATGTCCCGGTCAATACTGTCTTTTTTCATTTACAGCCAAATATCAGTGAAAGTTAATGCTGTCACCAGCTGATTAGCTTATGCACATAGTGTCCATAGTGTCTGTTACTCATCAATTAACAAACTTTTAATGACAGCACACACTGGCACGTTCAAAGTTATTTTAATTGTAGGCTTTGTCAAAGGTCTAATCAGAGGAGGAGGTGGAAACTTTGACACTTGCTCTTGATTTATGGTCTTTTTTTAAGGCAATTAGTTTGTATGGTTCTAAAAAAAATAAATCAGATTGTTGTCAGGTAAATACAGCAGAGAAGTTCATACTCCACTGCTTACTTTTTTAAGGTAATCAATATGCATGCTTTTTTAAGTAAGTTCAACTAATTAGAATTTACAGCACTAAAGTGATGATTGTTGACAAGGGATATCCTCTTCGGTCTTTTGCAATATTACACTAATCCCATTTGAAAAAAAGTTTTTTACTTGTGTTGACAGCAATTAAATTGAAATGCCCTTATAATATCAGGCATACTGAATTATAGTAGAACTTGTAAAAATAGCAACCTGACATATGGACATCAGTGATGCAACATGTAGTAAAACATTAATGCAGCAACTTATGAAGCACCAACAGTGTAACTCCGAATTACACACTGTATAAAATGTCAGTGCACTACACCAGGTCAAATTGAAGAGAATGTTAAACTACTAATAATGTCTGAAGGTCATGATAATTACTGTACAGTATATTTTAGCTGCAAAGAGTTCTCATACCTCAACTCTCTCTTCCAGAGATGACCTTTATACACCATATGTCTAAGGAAACACATTTGCTGTTTGGTTTATATTCCATGGAAATGTGAATTTCTAGAGTATGAAGCACTATATGTATGCAACATACACAAGGTAGGAACGAGATCAGGTCAGATGGTGGATGTGCAAAGCACAGGACTTCAGGAGTCGTATCTTGAGCGCCATCTGTGGTTAAGGTCGGGAAAGGTCATGGTTGTGGTTAAAGGTTTTAATAAAAAAGTCACTGCTTGTGATTAAAGTTTGTGTTTGTGTTTTAAACTTTTTAAATGATAAAACAGCAACTACTATGTTTCCCTGACAATTCATCATTATCAACTTTACGACTTTTATTAATTTAAACTGTGATTTCCTCTCCACTGTTGCCTAGTGCTTGCTCAAGTGGGATTGTTGGGTTTTCTACAAATATTTTGTGTATATATACATATATATATATATTCTGTGTAAGGTCTTAAACCCTACACTGTAAAGTGCCTTGAGATGATTTATGTTGTGATTTGGCGCTATACAAATAAAGTTGAATTGAATTGAATTGATTTTCATGAGTCTTAATTGTTAGTGGCAGGGTCTGCCATTTCTGTACTATATTCAAACTGCCTTCACATGCACTAGGGTTTCAAAGGACACAATGCATGAATGTCATTCAATGTTAAACCAATCCTTTGTTGTATTTCTGACAAAGCAGCTATTTCTGTAGTATCCAATTACATTTGCTAAAAGTGGCACCAAATGGGCCAGGACTGAAATCTTCAATCCCAAAATCTTTGACTAAATCCTGAGTGCCTAAACATTACCATAAAAACTTTAGCATACTGTAGTGGTTACAAATATTTTACAAGATAAAAAAAAACAAGTCTGTAAATAAAATGTAATGACTTTCTAATATAGAGTATAAATGTAGGATACCTAAACAATACAATAAGTTTAAGTAAGCTTGCCACTGCCTTCTAAAGTGATGATTCCTATAACTCTTAGTGTTAAGATATGATTTAGTTTAGTCAAAAACAAAACAAAAAATAATAATATGGAGGTGGTTATGGGGGAGGTTTGCAAAAAAAAATTCCCTGCCATGGTTGAAAGAATTCAGTTTTGACCCTTGGTCAGTAGAAGTGAACTGTGTACTCGCACTTTTTTCACCCAACCATGCACCCTGACCTCCTTCATAAAAACAGCACCATGCAACTTGCAAATGCACTGTCTTTGCTCCCAAGAGATTGCTTGTCAGGTGAATGCAAACAAAGGTCATTAAATTTTTTTAAAACAAACAACAAATGTCATTTTTCAGCTCCACCTTTTCAGAGCTAAGTTAAAGCATCCTGATTTAAAAACATAAATTGGAAAGCCAAACATGTTCTTATTGACAGTGTATCCTCTTCAGTACCCTGGAAATCAGTCTGTAATGCACTGGAACCTTAGGTTTACTATCACACCAATCACCTAACCACGTCAATATAATGCAACATCCAAGTAAAGTAACTATAATATGTAAAATGACTTTCAGAAAAACATAAATTGTGAACTACGGAAAGTCAGTCCCATTATTGTAAAACCCTCTCTAACAGTTTTTCTCATTCACTCCTTTGCTAATGAAAATTCTGCATATCTGGAAGCAAGAATCTCCTCTATTAATTTCATCCTGCTCCCTCTTTATTGGTCCACCCACAGAACCCAAATGAAATAACCCTGTCAGATGTAATTCTAGTAAGACATTGCTCTTCCAGCACAAAGGACACACACTCGTATGCTACTGAGGTGAACCTCACGAATAACCACTCAGGATATGTGATTGCCATTTCTGTGAAGCTTCACAATATGAACCATAATCTTTAGAAAATCCATTGAAACTAAATAGAGATTTTAACTAGTGAAGTATTGATTAGGACATGTTTCCTAGTTTCTATTTGTTGTTGGTGACAGTGGTGTTTTACTGGCTGGTTTAAAGGATGCTTAGAGACTTCAGTATATAACTAATGCTTGTTTCAGTGGATGTGTGTATTTAGGGATCCACTGGGGACTGAACTCCATGAGTGTGTCCTTGGAAAAATAAGTGGTGTAAGAGCTAATCATGATCATTAGATTTCTCTTCATTTTCCTCTACAGCTGATGTATGTGTTGCTCGCCTGTGACCCTCCCTGTACTTGGATGGAGGTGATGTACAGGTGAGGGATCGGTTTTACAGAAATATCATTGCACGATTAAAGTCACAGTTACCACTTGACTGTAGTCAGTTATATTTTTCTTCCACTCTCTTCCTGAGTCTCTAGACTGCACGGAATGAGGGCAATGCTTATCAAAGCTTGGGGATGGGTGCAAATCTCCTCTAGGTAGCTCTAGTATGCTTTAGTGCAGATCAGACATAAAGGTAGTAAGAAAAATTTGAACAGATTTGTGACTGAAATGTTTTTTTTTTTGCAAATTTACTTCTTTAGAAGGATTATATCAGCTCTAGGTTATTTGCACCTACCTTAGAAAGATTTGTTGTTTGTTGCAACACACCTTGTCAGTTGGAAAACATTGGATTTTTTTTTTGCAACAAACAATGGTTTGTATAGAATCTACCTACCTACAGCACATCTGCCTACAATTCTTGTTCTACATATCTTTGCGTTTGCCAACAATGTCCACTCATAAATGTGTAAATTTAAAGGTGTATTCATAGTGCAGAACCCACTGGGAATCAACACCCAATTTTGCAGCTCTGTGGAGCTCTTAGCTAAACTGACAATATCTGTCCTGCTGCACTACCTGTCCAGCATGAAATGAGAGAAGTCAACCATCTATTGCAAGACATGGTATGAGAACAACTTTTGATTTCTAATGTGGGTTTATGTTGCAGAAGGCTATTGTTGAAGTCTGTATCAAAATTACCAGGTGAATTAATCCAGTCTTTTTCAGAGATGGCAATTCCAGTCTGCTGGTTGGTCAATCATTGGGCTTACTAATCTGGTCCTGAAAATATGTTAACAACAATTCAATGTACTGTTGTAGAATTTAGTGCAGATATACACTACCGGTCAAAAGTTTTAGAACACCCCAATTTTTCCAGTTATTTATTGCAATTCAAGTCATTCAAGTCCAATGAATAGCTTGAAATGGTACAAAGGTAAGTGGTGAACTGCCAGAGGTTAAAAAAAAGGTAAGGTTA
>JAUMHL010000015.1:17136987-17147180 GCA_032362345.1 Sandelia bainsii
TGAAATGTAACGTCGGATATTTTAGCCGACAGAAAACCGGATGCTGATTGGATATTTTGGCGGACAAAAATACGTTAACTGTGAACATATGATCATTAAGTTCACAGAAAACGTAATCGGGTCGCAATTACGTTCTCTACAAAAACGTAATCGGGATTGCAGTTTAGTTGTATACGAACATAATTTTTAGGAGAAAGGGCTGTTCACAGGCTTTAAACAACCTATTAGACCAATAGAACCATGCCAACTAAAACTGAATTGATCTTTTAAATCACTTACTGGAGCCAAATTATATTAAACTATTATAATGAATTGAACTTTAGATCATTATTTGATTGATGTCTTGTTTAATAATATTGCTATTTTTATGTAATACTATTAATTTTTCCTTTAACAAAACAAACTTTTGATCATTGAATCACATTTTAAGGTGTTTTGCACTGTTTTCCAAACAATCACTGCCAAAGGAAGTTGGTCACATCCTGGTGATTGAATGGAGACAAGAGGACCTGTATACAGAAATCACAACACACACACTGTTCACGGGAGCAGTAGTGTTAAACCACCCATGCTGTGACCTCTTGAGGCCCCTCAGCAACGTGATGATGATTGACATTCTAAAAGTGACACTTTAATGCTACTCGAGAAACACATTGTATCACGCTCTCGTTATTATGTTTCCACTTCACTGCTCTCTGACTGATAGCTGAAACAGCCCTCATCATATTGATTCTGCACGAAAATTGGAACAGTCAAAGCAGTGTTGTGTACCCTTGTTTATTCAGGGTACAGTATGTTTTAATAAGTTGGTCCTGACTTTGCTGAAGAAATAAGATTCCTGTATGGTTATCAATTTAACCTCTTGAGTTATTTTTTTTTCTTTGCTTTTTTCTTCAGATGTGTTGAATCACTTGTACTTATAAGTGTACACAATGATCCGCTCCAATAAAATAACCTATTGGCTGTTGTGGTTTTGAGCCAACCACAGAGATGCAGTAACTACTGTATCATGGTCATCACATCTGTCAAGCCCCCCTTCAGTCATGTGGTGATCCACATTCTGAAAGTGACACTATAATGTTACCTGACAAGCCTTCCAATTTGCTGTCTCATTATTATTCACCCCCTCCACATCACCCTGTGGCTGATGTCTGAAATGGCCATAATCATTAGCCTGAGCTTGCCTACTGTTCTTGGTGGAGTGAAGGAGCGTGTGCACGTGTTCACCACATCACATTTCAACACCTTAGTAGAGGGTTTCCAGGAGGCACTAAAGCTGAAAACACTTTGGTGTATTCTATAAAGCATCTTGCTGATAAAAGTCTCCAGAAAGTGTCCACCTTTGAGCAGATTTGTTTGAGAATAAGAAATTGAGTATGTCTGGGCATATCAGTATACTGTTCAGTAATCTGATATCTTCTGAATGAATGTATGCTCATAAACAGGGTAAATTGCAATAATGCACTTTGTTCTCCCTTTTTTTCCAATATTGCTGAAGAAATGAGGAAAAAGGAAATAATTGGATTTTGAAATGAATGTGTGTAATGTAACAAGCTGCCTTTGTTAACGGAGTTTCTCTAAAGCTAGTTAATAAGGAGAGTATCTCTCTTGATTTCTTTGAGTTTTTATTGTTTCACTGTCTCCTGATTTTAACAGATACTTTAATCTGTTAATTCTATGCTAAAGTTTTGTTTTCTATCTAAATGCAAACACAAAGCATTATCAGTACGAATGAGATGTTTAGCTATTTTGAGCAAACCTTTCATATTTCAGGAAGTCATTTGATTCATTGTTTAAATATCAGAAATATCACATAGTAACCTTTAAATACACAATTTTATGCGGCTCATCTGGTAATAATGATTAGAGTGCTCTGCGCCCACTCAGTTTTTCTGTGTATTAACATGAAGTGATTTCTTGGAAGCAAAAAGGTTAAAGGTGGCTGAGATCCGTGGATTCATATAAATAAATAGAGTGTAAAAATACATATGAGAGCCTAAATGCTGCACCACTTTGGCTCTGGCTCATTTGGTAGGTTTTCCACACCAAAAACCCTCAGCTGTAATTCCAAGTGAGTCAATTTAACACCACGATTTTTCATGCATGTTGGATTCCCCCCAAAACATGTAGCCTTCTGCTCCCTTAAACAGCTGCAGTCTAATTCTGTAATGTGCATGCCAGTGGTGGAGCTGGACAGGACAGACAAGCCAGTTTGTAAAAGAACTATTCACTTATGGGCATGGATCATTATGAAAATGAAGTTTTCATGTTAATACACAGAAAACTAACAGAAATACACTGAATTTTCAGTTTCTGCCTGCCTGTCTGTCTCAGTGCTTGTTACAGCTTCACTTGTACACATTTTAAGCATACCAATTATGCCTCAAGCAAAATTCTCTCAATATGGAAAACAGCGTTAACCATTATTATGCAGCTATTGTGATAAACTCTAGACAACCTCTTTTAAAACTGGAGTGGCCCATGAAAAGCTTGAGAGAACAAAACTATTTTTTTTGATACAGTATATAAAAATATGTATTGTTCTTTTTTATTAGTCACTTTATTGTAAACTAGATTCCATTTTCTTAGCATTCTGATTTTATTTGGGCTGTTGACAGGTTTTGATCTGATCCTCTGAACTTAACTTACTCTGGAGCAGGTTAGCCATGCAGCATAAGTTACCAGGGTAAATGTACCATGATGAAAAGCATTCTCTTGCGTTCTTCTTCTTATTTCTCACACATAACACCACAAATATCACCAGGCTATAGGCTCACAGATTACTAAGAAGGTACACTACATTGTTATGCCATTAAAAGTATATATTTATACATATTAAACATTTACACTACACAGTTTATTGTTGTTTTGAATCATCCTTTAAGGCTGTTTCTGTTACAAATAGTATGTCATGTCAAGTGAGATACAATGTAGATCTGATTAGTTTATAGATTGGTATACTGAGGCAGAATTGTTCTAAACAGCTACATCCGATATATCTCAAATGGTTTTGAAATTTACCACATGATGGATCATTTCTGTCTTTCTAGCCCACAGTGAGAGAGGGTCAGTTCAAACTATGAGGCATAAGAGGGTGTGCACTTTGGATACGCCTAGTGGAGCACAATCCCTGTCAATCTGATACAAGGCAGCACCCCACCTTGTCATGCAGAGTGTAGCTACTGTGAGTCATGACAAAGAGACAGGTTCCTGAAAACCCAGCCTTTCTTCTCTTCCTAGCAGAGCCATTTGGGTTACTGCATAAATCACCTCTAAGTCGCCTTAAGTCCAAATCCTCATGAGCTTTGAATGGCGTCTAGCAGTAGGACTGTGGGATTGCTGAAAATTGAATTTTAGTTCTGCGGATTTACTTATTGTTGGGGGTAATCATTCATGGATTTGGTTTGGTCTCAGTTGCTTTTTTATTTGCAGTGGAGATAGAGGGATTTTATATATGCATGCCATTAGAGGGTTATAATGGGCCACTGAAGGCAGGTTTCACAAATTGGATGTGACTTGTATTATGCTTCAGAAAATTTCAATCCATGCAATAAGCAGTAAGAATGATCATCAGTGGTAGCCATTTTATTTGAATAATTCCAAGGGTCATTTGTTCAGTAGCTTAAAATATGAACCTTGACAAATCAAAGATTAGCAATAATGTTTTCAGAGATGTGGTGAAATATAACATTGGAAAAGAGCTTGGAAATCACCTGATGATCCATTATATAGAATAAATGGAGGATTTATCATATTATTAAGCAACTACACAACAAAGCATGAGGTGATGGCATGCCTGTCTCCACACTACAGCACACTGTCAGGAAAACAAATTACTATTAGCATAATAATTCAGGGAAGTGTCATATAGGAGACAGTGGGAGGGGGAGGGAGAGGGGGGTGGGTGGGGGGTTATTGGCAGGTATCCATCTATGTGTGTGCCCATTGGGGAGGCCTTTAAACTGACTTGGGCAGGGCGTCCATCAATAATTCAATGGGCATGCCAGCTCAAAGGTAAACAATGGCTGCAATTAGGGGAGGTCTGCAGGTCTGTGGACAGGGAGATTAATGAAAGGGCAGTCATTTGCACTGGTGCCCAGAGACAAGAGGTCTTTCACAGTGACCGAGGTGCTGCCAAACTAAGCACAGCCATACTCTATCTGTGTGTTTGTTTGTTTGGATAAATACTGTATGTGCTTTTTTTTTCCTGTTTGTGTATGACTAACAGAAAAAAGAGACAAGAGGGACAAAGGCACACATTAACAAATACTGTAGCAAGTACGTGTGTCTATAAAGCAACAGTCTACATAAATATTTCTGTCAGGGTTTTCTGGGGGCATGCCTTTAAAGTTTGTGTATCAAAGACACTCAGTGAATTCAGCACCAAGGACAGTGACATCTGAAACGCCTACACCCTAGTCTTTACCTTAATCAACCTCAGCACTGAATGATAAGAGGACAAACTTTAGAGAAAAATATCATTTTATATTATTCATTCCTATTCATACACAAGGCTGCAAAGTCAATTTATTGTGAAATTCCTTAAAGAAGAAAAATTGTACTCCACAACTGTGTCCTTACGTACAATTGTACTGTACATTTTCCTTCTGTGGTGGCCATATGATTACCTTACAAACTGTTAACTGAGGTTATATGATTGTGGAGAAGCAGCAGCAAAAATATTTTTAATCTCATCAGTCAATCAAAAGTAAAATACAACTAATATAAAATAACATAAATATTAACATTCATCCACTGATCTGTGCTATAAATGTAATTTATGTATGACTCTGTTCATTTCAAGCATGTTCATGGTAAAAATAGTTGAATTTACGTATGTCCTATACGCGGGAGTGACGCAATATGAGGCAGATTAAGACATACACTGTAGGTGTGCTCTCTCTGAGCCACTATAAATTAAATGTTCTTCCTTGGCCAAATATATGTCTTACTTATACAGTATGTGTATGTAAATAATGCTGATGTGAGGTATGAAACATAAACATTAATCACCGTGCAAGCAGCCAATTGAATGCTGAATTGAAGCTACTTGAAGTCATGGATTTGTAAATCTGACTCAGAAAGAGTCACTGCCTCACCAGCCACAAACCTCGCTGCATGTCAGTAATCGTAACATATCTCATTGCAATATAGGTAATTTATAATTCCAGTTCGTATTCCAGTCTTTGTAATCATCCAGCAACAGAGTATAGCAGAGGAAACATAGAAAACAATCATTTATATTGATCTGCAGACTGATCTACAGAGTCTGCCAACAGAGACTTTGTTCATGTTTTTTGATGTAGAGATACTGTAAGTTTAAAAAACATTAAGTCCCCTAAAAGTATACTATGTAGCCTATACTTTTTTGTATATTCATGAGTAATGTGTTGTAAGCTATGTTTAACTGAAACCACTTTACTGACTATTTTCTATTTGCTTTCACTTTAAAGCAGCAGATGATAAACTCCTATCGTGGATGACTTTAGCTACATATACTAAAAAATATTTCTACCTTCTTTCTTTCTTTCTTTCTTAATTCTTGATAATTTCAACTTTATTGGTTTTGGAGACCTTAACCCTTACATACTGTTCAGGTCAAAATTGACCCATTTTGACATTTGACAGTAGTAAAAAATACCCTGCATGTCATTCTTTTAACCTGAAATTTGATGACTTCTCCTAAAGTGACCCAAAATACACAAAAATGAAAATATTTTTTAAATTTTATACTTTTGCACAGGTGCTACAAATTTTGCACATTGAGAGGGATTTCAGACCCACTAGTGTGGGTCAAATCAAGGAAAATGGTTATTCTAGGACAGGTGTAGGCAACCCTGGTCCTAGAGATCCACTGTCCTGTAACTATCTGTGGCATTACTGCTGCTAATTACCTGGATCAGGTGTGTTCAGCCAATCAGCAGCTGTAGATGCAAGCCTGCGGCTCTCTAGGATCAGGGTTACCTAACCCTGTTCTACGGAATCTTGAAACTGTGAAACTGTATAATCTATGTCTGTGTGTGTTTTTTATGGGACAGTGGTGACAGAGTTCAGGAGGGGGGGCCTTGACATTGTCACAAGAACTGTCTATGTTCCTACTACATTTGCCCTGGTTCCCACAGGGACAGGCACCTGCTGGTCTTTGAAGGGTCATGGGGGAACCTCAAAACAGTGAAATAGTTTAGCATAGGAGTGGTCATATATGGTGCACATAAGGAACAAATGTCATACAGAGGTCAGAGGGTGCCTCGACACAGACACTTGTACCTGCACCTGCTCCTGCAATGTAACAACATAATCTAAAAAAAGATAAATTAGAATCAATTTGTGTGTGTGTGTTTGTGTGTGGACCAGGTGCAGGTACACTTGTAACTACTGCACCTGCAATGTAACGACATAATCTAAAAATGGACAAATTAGAATCCATTTGTGTGTATGTGTATTTGTGTGTGTGTGTGTGTGGGGGGGTTATTAAGATTATAAAAAAGCTACCTGAGCTGTACTTTCAGCAAGGCAGCAAGACTTACTATTCAAGAGGCCCTTGACCAGATCTTTCACAATGAGGAAGCTGATAGTTATTTGGAGGAGGTGGTAGTTATTTGTGTCAGAGCAGGAAGACAACATAGAGGAAAACTCTAATTACAACCATATATGTAAATCATTATGACTGTGAAGTTTTCATGTCTTAGGTAAAATAGAACATAATAAAGTTTGATAAAGATTTTTTTTGTTCAAAAACGGGTGGTGTTTAACCTAAAAAAATACATTTTTGTGCTGTCTAAATGATAAATTAAGTATTAATAATGAATTTATTAATGCCAGATAGGATATTTGTATATTCTAAATAGATATGTAATTCCAATTTTGGTATAGATACTTTTTATGAGGGTTTTCTTGGACCGGGTCAAAATTGACCCAGACCATACTATGAAGCCATTGAATATGAACAGTTTTTAAGGGTTAACTCTGCAGGCATTCAATCCCATGTTTCCATGTCTCTGTGTTATTGTGAAGCAGTGTGCTTAGCAGTTCAACACTGATGATTACACAGCTGGTGAGAGAAAGATAAAATCCAATCCAACTTTCTGAACCTATACACGTTCCAGCACTCAGAGTACTTGGCCCTAATTTTTTTTAAAATGAAGTTCAGTTTAAATATCCTCCATTTGACCTTGTTTTCATTCATTAAGACTTTTATCAAGCTGAAAATATGATTGACCAAGCCACCGCTCCAACCCATTCAGCTCAGTTCATAGTTCACAGAAGAAATGGGTGTCTTTTGGGAGATTTATTGCTATCAAGAGCAATAGGAAAAATGTGACAACAAAATGTAAGAATTTAGACTAAATTTTAATAGTAAGAATGCTAAAAAACTATGTAGAAAGTGAAATTATATTTGAGATCATAAGTATACACATCATACTCATTATAATGTAAATCTGAATAGTTTTGTTTGCCCTGGTGTTGAAAACCTTGGTAGTTCAGTAGTTAAGTCGATTATGAACAAAATGAACAAAAATCTTAACATCTGCATCCAAACAAAAAACTCACATTGTGTTTGGTGTAGTTCTGTGCTTTCCTCTAAAATAACAGTTGGCCCCTGCGTGAACTCTGTGGTTTAATGCTCACTTGGGAGTCATTGTGAGACACATTTAATTTAAAGTAATTATTGATTTCGGTTATTTCAATATTTACTTATTGTTTTCTCATGACAACTGCTTTTCCAATAGCCATAGATGATATCTGCATTATCAGGGTATCACTGAATCTATAAATCTCTTTGTGTGGAGAGATGGGTTTGTAAGCTGACACGAGGTTGTGACTACAGATGACGTCTTAGGTCTAAATGGAAATGTTTGTGTACCAAAATCTTCTTCTTAGTTTCTATGTTAAAAAAATTAATCTTTGTTTTACTACGCTGATGAGTTAGGGCTTTGCTTCTTAATAAAAGCTGTGTTTACCATAGCTAAGCCAGTGAATGCTCTCGTTTAATCCCCACTTAGGTATTAGAGCATTTAAGATATGCAGGTCCCACCCTTAAAAAACACACGGAAACACACCACAGAGCCAGAAGATGCCTCTTGAAAGAAGATTCTGAAGAGAATACACAAGTGATGATAGCACTATGTGCTTTAGAGATGTGGTTCTCAAGCCCACTCAGCCTGATGACTTTGCACCAGTTTCTAACTTCTCTTTAATATTCTGACATTTTTGTAAACATTGCTTTGTGTTTTTAAGTGCACATTTGAAATTCAAATGGCTGGGTTCTGTTGCTAAATTTCCATAAATTGTAACTGTGAAAATGGGCACATTTTAATTTTCCCATGTGTTGTTTGAGAATCATTTGTGTTGTGGGATATACTGACCTTCACATTAGAGATTAGCGTCGTAGTTTCAACAGAGTCATACTAATCCTGTCACACTCAGCTAAGTCACTGAGAGCCATGTGTCTCAGTGCATGTGTGTGTGTTTACTATTGCGCGTGTGTTACCGTGCATGTGCCTAGGAAAAGTCCAGTAGCACTGATTTGTGCAGGATTTAAAACATTAAATCTTCGCTTCTGAAAAACAATGCGCCGTGAGCCGCCACCTGTCAAACATCACACTAGAGCGAGGCCCTCAAATCTGCCACGGCAGCACTCACAAGACCTCGTATTTGAGCTCCCAGCTTCCAGGGACAGAAGGACAAAAAGCCAGTGCATGTATATCCAATGATTCCTGCATGTCAGACCTGCCCTGGCTGTATTTCCCCTGCCCCCCCCGGCGATCATTCATCATGCCATCACACACAGAGCTAGGGAGGGATGCACTGCTTGTGTATCTCTTCCTGGAACAGGCACAGAGGCTGCTGCATAATCAGTTGATTCTCTTATGCCCAAAATACCTCATCTGAATTAACTTCATCACAGCTGATTTATCTTATCTCCACTGAATTGATTTACTGTGAATCACCAGGATCGTACCACATATATCAGGTTCATGTTTACAAAATAAGCTGCAGGACACAATGGCTGAAGTGAAACATACAGTGGATTGAACGAGTAAATCAGTGGATTGTTTTAATGGGTAAAGATTCTACCCACTGGAAGCATTTGTTTATAAAATCTTGCTTAGCATATTTCATAATGTAATATTTAGGTCATTTACATTGAGAGCATTTACTTGTGGATGTTTTAGTGCAATCAGTTATGCCACTGAATTGTTACAAGAAACAATAAATAATACATAATCCCTTATTTTAAGTGTGTGGGAGTATATATTTTACATTTAAATTTGAGTCGATTCAGCGGGGCGCAGGATGTTTAATGAAACCCACAGGGTCTAGTTTACAAAACATAAAACCTACTTTCGAATGCAATTGTCTCAGCAACCGAATACCCATGTGAGGACAGAGCTTGATAAATTTGTGACAACAGCCCAAGATGGTTTTAGTTTGGACAGGGCTTGTTTGTGTTGTTTAAAGGCGTGTAGTTATTTCCAGCAACACTGATCTGCCTGTGCAGCCCTGCAAGAAAAGATATGCTGCTGTCACCGCTTTGTATTTTTTCTTTTTTTTCATCACAGTTCATTGCTTTTCAACTGATGCATATTTTCAGCACTTTCACGCTGATGTGCAGCTTTAATTTTATGATTTATCTATATTATCAGTCTGCTCCTGTGCCATTTTTGTGTGTTTGTTGTTGCGGTATTTAAAGCTACATCCCTGTCTTAAGCTGTTCCCACTAAAGCAATGTGTCAGGCCTTATTCCCACACCCAGCAGGTTGTTGTTCTTCTTGATAGCTCACCAACAGGCATATTACCAGCACCGGTTGTTATTGTCACTGATGTACAGCCCCAAGACATCGCCTTCCGCTATTCGCAGTTCCTCAGAGTGCTATGTGTCATGTAATAAGAGTGTACACCTTTTGTCCGAGCTGGGTCTGCAGGGACCCCGGAGGTAAGGAGAGGGGTGGAGGGGATGACGTGAGATTGAGGCGACATGTCTGGTTGCTGTCCCTGGGAGATGAATGGCCCATGGTCACCCCTCCCTATCGTCCCCAGACAGCCCCAGATGTTCCCGGACCTCATGCGGCCAGAGTAGTCAACAGGCCCGAGAGACGCACAGTCACAGCATGATTAATCACCACACACGCTGCAGCATGCAGCTCAGCTCCTGTTGGCCCCCTGCCGAATAACTGGGCACTGCATTGCAA
>JAUMHL010000015.1:17156324-17179300 GCA_032362345.1 Sandelia bainsii
TGTAGGCTGTTAAAAAACCTAAACTCATGGACTCATTTAGACTGTTATTAAAAAATATATAAATGTAAAAAACAAAGCAGACATCCTACAGACTAAGGAAACCAAAGGCAGGGGATCTTCCAGAGAAGCCAGTGAAAGAAAATGAGCCAGATAACAGCAGAACTGCTGTAAAAGAGATAATTGGCCAGGACTCCCTTGAAAAAGAGGTTTTGAATTTCAATGGGATTTTCCTGGTTAAATAAAAGTTAATAAATAATAAATAAAAATAATGGTGAAAATGTTTCAGCGCTCGCTATATACACTAATTCCTTCCTAGAACCCTGGGGGCTAAGCCCCCTTGTCTTTCAATCCTAGTGACGTCCCTGATACACACAACACTTCTCTATTGATTGCAGTCTAAGAAGAAAATGATACAGTTGTACACTGCACTTTGTTTGAATTGGTTTTGTTATTTCACTTTAACTTTTCACTGCATCCGAGTATACACTCTTTGTTAAATGACAAGAGTTAGACCATATAAGAATGAAGAACCTCTTTTGCAGAGATTTTGCTGAAAAGTATCAGTAGTGTTGCTGAAGGCACTCTAAAGTGCTACAACCCATAAATGACTGGATGGTAAATGAAGGATAATATAAAAGCCTTGTAATCCATGTTGCACTCCTAACCTAAAGCAGATACATCTATCCATTAGCTATGCCACTATTTCCCTGTTCAGAGTTGCAAGTGTCCTGGAGCCAGTCCCATCTGTCACTGGCCAAGAGACAGGGTACACCCTGAACAGGTCTATCACTAGACTGACACATCCAGTAGAGACAGACTGCATACTCTCATACTCACATTCACACCTAAAGGCAAACTTAGAGTCACCATTTACCTTAATCTGCATGTATTTGGACAGTGGGAAAAAGACCATGCAACTCCAGACAAAAGGCCCTTGTCAGACAACAGAAAAGGATTCAGCAACTTCTACACCACCATCTTATAGCCTGTGCATTAAACATTTCAACACATCATCTGCTTTTGTAAGAAGCCAGATCAGGAATTGTCTTTGTAGAAGGATAGCAGCCAAGAAACCACTTTTTTGTGTTTTTAGTTGTTCTAATGTAAACCCCGAGAAATAAATATATATGGCCATCAAAGCATAGCTGAAAAACAAATATAATGCATAGTGTATATGTACTGTACCTACATATATACAGTACTGTGCAAAAGTCTTAAGCCACCATTAGACCAGTTGTTTTGGCACTATCAAATATAGTCTCTTGTAACCTCTAAGTAACCATATGCAAATGTTTTCAGAACCCCATGTTTTATATTATTTAATATAAATGTGTTTGATTAAATAGTAAACATAACAGTATAGGTCACTGCTTATAAATGTTATATTTTGATAAAGCGTTTTCTAAGAGGTAAGATATTTTCAGACGTCATTTAGAAATTAAAATGAAAATAAAGTTATAGACTTAATATTCTGTATGTTCAAAATCCTCTCGCTTTCCATTTGGCCAGAACAGCCTTATCTAAGGAAGTGAGGTAGTGTGTAAAACTTATAAATATTACCAGATTGACTTCTTTCAAATTGCCCTAATACAGACTTTCTGAATGTCTGCTTTTAAATGACCAAATTCACTCTTTCGTCTAAATTATTCTGCAGCAGTACACAGTGTCAGTGATTGACAGTGGTGTCCAATTGGTGTACCAGTTTTCTGGCATAGGGAATTTACTAAATGAAGATTCACAGCTCAACAACACACAGCCTAAAAGAAGAGGAAATACACAACACTATCCCTCATTTTCTTTGCGACTTGTGAGAGGCCATCAAAAAAAGAATTTGTTACGCTATTGCACTGTATTTTTTATGAGCCCTCAGCACACACTGCAGCTATCAGTCAGTTTCTTAGTTATGTTACTATCTGAGCTCTGTGTTATAGTTTATCTTTGATGACTCAGAAAATGTTTTATTTGTACAATATATGCTCAAATGACCCATGCATTGTGTTGATGTTCTTTAAATTGTGAACTGCAGACAATGAGATCTCTGACTGTTAAAAGAAAGTGTTGCTTTTAGAAGCCAAGTTTTTGATTCAGAGAAAAAGATTGATGGACCACATCACACAATAAAGTGAGATAATTGATTCATCTAAGGCTTAATTCATATGACATTTAAGTGGATTCAGTGCTCCTGAAACCGCTTGAATTTTTTGGAAAAATTAAAATGAATAAATAATAATAAAGAAATCACTGAAGGTTAAGAATGTCAGGTAAAGGCAAGTTATCTATAATCAATATAAGAGAGAGTATTTATCAGATTGATGAGAATGTTTTGTTGAGACCACATTGGTACCTGCTTAACTTTTTGAATTAGCTCAGCTAAAACAGAGATTAAACACACATACTGTAAGTTAGTTAGATCCACTGCACAATTAAAAAATAACATTTCTGTGGTTAAAATGTGTAGTCACAGAATCATTGCTTGTGTTTTCTCATATAACTGAGCTGCTGCTCCTACAGCTTGATTTCTGATTTACTAGGCAGACCATTTCAAGTTAGAAAAATCACTCCAATAATGAAGTGACAGGGTGAAATATGATCTACATGTGCAAAGATGCTGAAGTAAATAAAAATATATCACTTGTCACCCCCACTCGATCATCATCAAGAGAAACATATGAGCAAGGCAATCAGATGTAATATAATAAATATAAATGCTTTTTATAAGGCTTACTTTTGTTTGATGTTGCGCAACGTTTTTTGGATTTGGATTTGAATCCTCAAAAGTCCTTGTTCTGAAGAAGTGGAGGTTAGGTGTCCATCCTCATTTACATCCATCTAGTTAAATTCTATTTCATCTATTTCAATTGAATACACTTTTGGTAACAATGTTTGCTTCTTCTCTACTAGCATATTTAATGTAGTCCTTTGTACGGGAGCTATATAGCAAGGGGCTTTAATATAAATGGAAAATCATAGTTTGTGAGTTTAACAAATACAATGTTATGTTCCATTTTCTTTGTAAAGAGAGATTTCATTCTTTTTGTATTGTTAACAGCACATTCAGCATTGTGCTACTCGGATTTAATGAAAGCTTGTAATACTTCAGCTGTAAATTCTCAAAACACCATCGTGACGATGAGTGGAGGAAAATGTTTTGGTGTTAGGCATTACATAACAGATGCTGTGTGTATGCACACTTTAAATTGGCAGATACTGTAGTGGGATGAGCCATTCCTTACAAACACATTTAGTCAGGCAAATTTGCAGGCTTGAACTTTGGCCTATTTTTTTTGTTAGCTCGGTACTTTTAAGATAAAGCCCAACATGCTCATTTTTTCCAGTATCTTACTAATAGCTTGCTCTTAATGTGCTTTGTTCTGTCTATACCAGTTTTATATTTAGCATTACTGGCAAACATCTCTGCCAAAGTGATGTAGAAACAAAAATATCCAAAATCCATAGAGTGTTTTAATGTTTTTATACTTTATAGGCATTTATGGACCGTCAACTTTAATGTAAGTGTCTGCAGGGAACATTTGGTTTTTCATCAATTGGTGGGATGTAGATATTCTTATTCAGCATAATACTGAGAGCAGGGTAATTAATTACGGAAATAACTGCAATGACTAAATGACGATCTATGTGCCTTCGGGCTTGTTTTGTCTGGATAGCTGTAATCAACTTTTGCACTGAGACACATGGACAGAAAATCAAACCATTTTCTATTCAGTTGTCTATCACCTGCTTCCAGGATGGATGAGAGAAGAGAGAATATTAATTTCACTGGATTTCATTGGATGAGACTTGAAAAACCACTATGAAGACAAGTGTGAAATGTGATAGAAGCTATGTTTAGGAAGAGTTTTAGTTTCTTTTTTGTTAGCATGAGTGTAAACGTTAGACATTCAGCAAATGAATGTTTCACACCGCATCTCTTGCAGGGTAGTATCTACTTCAGGGGTAAAAGCACGCTGAGCTGCATCTAATGACATTATGTAATTAATCATATTATGATTGTAAAATCATAATTTAGCTCATAATTTCATTTCTCTCATTTACTGTTAAGTGTTTATTTCCATATAAGTAATAACTCTCCACCAATCCTTGAACCATTTTCACCTTGAACATTACTGAAACTTTTCTTTTTCTTTTGAGCTTTATGTGAACATATGAATACAAACATATAAAATGAAAAGTATTCAAATTAAAAGTTACACAATGTAGAAAATAGATTTTTTTCAATAAGAATGTGAATGTTGCCAGCACAACTGGCAGTCGCTGTATGCCCACAGTTTTTAATTAAGATGTGAGTCAGTGTGCAGTGATTGCCTTTGTGATATGGGCATGCAGAAACATCATTTCCTTTCAGAAGCTCCTCAAAGGCTCATGACTGGGTTTTTGGCAGGGCTGGTTTTCAACTCCTTCCTTTCTCTGCCCTTTCAGATGTACTATAACTGCAGTAGCAATCACTCCTGAAGGCAAAATACAGGGTGACTTTTGAAGTGGGCCACTCTCTAAAAATGTTATTTGGTTTTAATTTGTGGTGGAGCTTAGCCTTGAGGGTGTGCTATGTGAGTATAAAAAGAAAAAAAAAAGGTTCTGAATGCCTATGCGAGATATTTTATGAAATACAGAAACATGAGAAAAGAAGATGGGCATGAAGAAGGACAGCAGGGGACAATATCCATTTGTTGAAAGAGAGCAGAGCAGGGTATCTGGGCAGGGAATCAATAGGATAAGAGGTTATTAGCTGAGAAATGTCACATGAAACATCGATCATCATCTCCATCGACTGCAGGGACATGTAGACACACGGGGTCAAAGCAGATTATCAGTCAGCACTGATGGGAAACTCTACAGCGAGGAACAGATGAAGAAGATGAGAAGTCAACATAAACATGAAAAACATGCACATACATACAAATAACCAAACACTGTGCACAGTGTGAGTGAAAGGGCTGCATTCAAATGTTATATCAAGTCAAAAGATCCTATTCATACTTCTAACACCACCAAATGATATCCTGATAAAATGCATGTAGTGATAAATGTTGTCTTACTTGGTTGATTTATATGTGTTCATTTATTGAGCAAACATTTTACAATGTCTCTGTTCAAATACTCAATTACATAAGCACTCATTCAAATTGAAGTAAGAAAGACAAGTATTCAGTGTAAATGTACTGTCAACATTGTTATATTGATATGTAAGCATTATTTAATGTAGTGAGGGGTGGGTAGAGTGATTGTCTAGGTCAGCAAAAGAGAAAAACAAAGTAGTAAGTATCGTACCATAATTTAAATTTTAAACATAATCAGTCTTTTCTTACTCTTAAACAAGTAGTTCTGGTTGCACTTATCACTCAGACACTGTAGACTAGACTACTTTATTACAGAATTTTATTTATTATATTGTATTTTTATTTTACTCTTGATAGCCAAAAAGGGTTTTTAAGATAATGTACACAGTAAATGTTTTATTTGCACATGCAAATAATACTGGCAGTGAACTTAATATTCAAATATTTTAATTACACATTGGTTTTTTCCCCTTCAGCAGACTGATTAGCCTGCAAACAGTGATGAGTATAACAGAATGTAAAACTTAAGGTATATCAGCAATGTACGTACAAAACAAACACATCCTCATTCTTCTGTCCACGGTCAATCACTTCTGAAATTCATCTGCAACTAATGTGACAGTTCACAACCAATGCTTCCATTAGGTATTTCCAGGCAAAACTGAATGTGGCAGCCTGTAATCAAATCTCCAACTTAGGTATGTTGTTAGCAGTTTTCTAGCTTTCCTGCCTCCGGATATGTTGAGGGGAAATCTATAACTCATTCCATAAATGGAGTTGGCGTGTACAATATAGTCTCATGTAAGAGTTTAGCACGATCCTCCAGGCGTTCGTCTCCTCCATTCAATCACAAATAGGGAAAGTGTACAGAGAGGAAAAAGGGGAGAGATAAGGAGAACATGATGGGAAGAAAATGTTGCAAGCACATTTCATTTATACGTTACTTAAATGAAAGAGTGCATTAGAGAAATGAAAGGAGCATGGGAGATCGTGATAAGAAGGAGACAAGAGGGGAGCATTTCCTGAGGATCATTAGAGAGAAGAAAGTGTACAGGGATTCATTAGCATGAGTCATGGAGGAAGAGTCGCAGTCTTGATAAATGCTCCTCAGGAGTTACCAAGAGAACAACAGTTTTACAAGTGATGGAGGAAGATAGCTGAAACAAAATGCGTATTCTTAAGACAATTAAAAGTTGTTTTTTTCTCGACACACAAAGACAAACACACAGAAAGGCACAGTGTACTACAAGAGGTCCTTCACCAAGGCCCAGTCAATCCATCAGAGGCAGAAGTGTACCATGGGATGGGGCAGTGCCAGTCACCTTGGACACGGGGTGTAGGCCAGTTTCACGGCACACTGGACATTAATGCTCGTCCCTTGCTAGAGGTCAATAACTCGGCACACTCAATCACATGAACAGACAGAAGTGTGCTTGTTGGCACACACATACATCCACTGTGCACATTATTACGCTCACCTTTACAATCAGAGCTAGGAGCAAAGGAGTTATATTAATGTGTAGAGTGGAAAAATCACTTTTTAATGGGCAGCAGTGAGTTTCTGTATGTACTCCACTATTTAATCACACAGTTTAGCGTACATCTTGTTGGAATCCTCTCTATGCAGTCTGTGCACTGCAGTGGCTTTGCCTTCACTGTTGCTAAATATTGTGACCCACATTACTGCAGTGCAATCCATTCTTAGATTATGATGTGCAAAGCCAGCCAAGCGGGCTGCTTTAATCAAAGCAAGTGATCCATTTCCTGCACTATCCATCTGACACGCCAGCAAATCATG
This sequence comes from Sandelia bainsii, assembly GCA_032362345.1. Lineage (NCBI taxonomy): Eukaryota > Metazoa > Chordata > Actinopteri > Anabantiformes > Anabantidae > Sandelia > Sandelia bainsii. The sequence goes on from JAUMHL010000015.1 coordinate 17,163,198, forward strand.
CTTCATCAATTTCTCCCCAAAACACGCCAAGAAATGGTAAATGTGATGATGAAAAGAACTAAACTGGGCATTCAAACAGGATTCAGAAGTAAGCTAGTAAGGACAATGATTATGGTTTACAACTCAGACGAGCTGGTAAAGTTTGGCGGACAGAAGTCAACAAACAATTCAGCTGGAATGAAAACATGGAGTAGTTGTTACGAAGAATGAATGAGTAAAAATGACTAACAGTTATTTTACTCTGTGATCATCACAGTGTAAAATGGCCCTCTTAAAAATAAATTGACTGAATCAAAATCAATTATTGAAACTAGAGCAATTCACAAAATATGCTTAAAACATTATTTGGTGCTAGAGATCTCAGATCTCAGTAGGGACTGTGCTCAGTATATGTGTGTGATATGTTGGAGCATTACTTCATTACTTCTCAGTGCACCAAGAAAGAATGCAGAAACCTTTTGAGAAAATGCATAATGCACAAAAAGCAGCACTGAGGGTAACTCAATTTTAATTTAAGGTTTTCTAACTACTGGAATCAGGACTTAGTTTGAGTAAGTAACTGGAAGAGTTGTGGAAAAAAGTTCTATGGACTGGGGGACTGACAAAAAATCATGTGTAGCTGCCCAAGTAGGTTTTAGGGCCACTGTCTGTTTTGGATTCATTGAACTATTTGACTGTACAATTATCAGGTTGTTTCCTGTTCCTTACACTTTAGTTTCTTAGTAATCACTCATAATTTGGTCTTTGGTAAGATATTACTGATACCTCAAAACCACTGCAAATCAAACATCCACCTTGTCTTTATAATCAGTTTCCATATAGATTCTGAACTGACATGGCCTCCCTTATTATATTCATTCTCTACCTAAGTATGGTCCCCCTGCACCGTTCACTCCCTCCTCTGTTAAAGCATCTACTAAACACTTGCGTATCACACGCATAGCCTCATTGTGCTAAGTTTAGCCTGTTGAGTGTTTCATCTATAGCAGCAAGGCATGATTCTTATAATTTTCCAATAGTGAGTAAATCTTGTCTTTGTCCTGTTGTTCTTTCTAATAAAGGCAATATTAGCTTGGTAGGCTGCATCTAGGAAAAGTGCCATCCTGAGACAGATTATATGGCACTAACAGGATAGGCATAGGTGGATGAAACAAGGGAGGGAAATAATAAAGGAAAGGGGCCCACTATTGATTGTACTCCTTTCACACTGGCTGCATTTCTCATTGAGCTCCTTGAGTGCTTGTTGGTGCATTTATAGGAGGGCACCATAGATATGTCTGTCTAGTTTCTTGTAAAGCAACATATGAAGATGGCTGATTTTTTCTTTAGCAGTTCCTTTGATTTACGCTTAATATTTGCTTTTGCTTTTTTTGACAGATTGATACAAACAGGCTTTCTGTAGTTGCATGCTCCCTCGACTGACAACTTTTAGTTCTAACTCAACTTTTAAGTTTTAGAGCTCACCAGATTATCACCAGACAGTGTACTTAGCAGTTAATTAGCTGCTGCTTGCAGACTTTCAGACATAAAGTTAACGTTAACGCGTTAAGGCATTAATTAATTAATGCCGACAATTATTTTATCGCACATTAATGCAGTTTTATTATGATGACAATGGTAAAAGTCCATTGCTCACTGGGTGTGAATACACAGACAAACCATGGGTCACAGGAGGGGTGGGATGTTGATCAGTACTGGCTTTGGATTGGCGTCGTCATGCATCTCAAACAATGAGCTGCAGCTTTCTGCATCAGAAAAGAACTGATGCCAGCAAATCACCCAAACAACGGACGCCGACACAAACACTTAAAGGAATCATGACGTTCATGTGTTTCTTTTAATGTCAGCAGTCAAAATAACGGTTTAAAAAATGCTTTTCAGGTGGTTGACGTGACAGATTTTGCGACGTGTGTTCACCTGTGTGTGTGTGTGTGTGTGTGTGTGCGTGTGCCTTTGCGCGATACAGAGATCAGAGGACAATAGTAAATGCGACCATGTAGAGACAGAAATGACAAGATAAATAACATGAGGCTGTTTAGTTAGTTTAATAAAAAAAAAGGTACAGACCTGTTCTATAGGAAATTGAACCTTAAATGACTTCTGGTGGTATCTGATGTTTGGAAAATAAAATTAACTGACCTTCTAGGGGGGCTGAGGGTGTGGATGAGGGTGAAACACAGGTGGTTCTGGACAGTGAGGGCAACTAGTTTTTCTATATTAAACTAGATAAACGTTAATGTCTTGGCAATGGCAAATAGTTTTGGTTTTCTATTTGATTTGATTACGTTAATGTTTAAGTTGAGATTAACAAGAAATATTTAATTGCTACTGTGTAAAGGGAATACTGCTGTTAAAAACATCTTATTTGTTTAAAGTGTTTGAAGACTAAATATTATTGCAATTTTGTTCATATAGCAGTACTTTTAAAATGAAAGTGCATAATAAACTACTTTTGAATTTAATATTAAATTTTGCCCATAACAGTGCGATTAATCGCAGAAAAATCATGCGATTAATCACGATAAAAAAAATTTCATCGCTGCCCAGCACCATCATTTTTATATATTTTTTTCCACTCCATAGAAGGATATCATGTTAGTGTGACCTGTAGGATACCTGCAGTTGTAATTGCAGTTGATTTACATAACAGTTTTACAAATTTCTCCCAGAAACAGTGGAAATCCTTAAGTCTATATCAGTGATGGAGACAAATAAACAAATACAGTTTTTCTGTTGTATCAATTGAAAGTTCAGATGTTGCATACTGGAGGTCCACTTACAGCAGCTGGCTTTCAGACCAGGTTCACTGTGCATCTCAAGGGCTCTTAGAATGCCTTTTAAGTCCACGCAGAACCCATATGGGGTTCCATCTGAGATCAAAGACCACCTTGGTGGATCATGATCGTTGAATTCCAACTTTTTCACTTTCTATCCACTGCAACATTTAGAGGGGACACCAGTGAAAGATTTAATATAGCTGCAGTTCACCTCCACCACTATCATAATCTGAAGACCTAAAACTGGATGTGAAAGTAGAAGTTTTTTTAATAGTCAAGGCATCTCATGATAGTTGAGGTGTTCTTGTAAATACAAATTTAACATAAATGAAAGCTTCATAGACTATTCAGGATAATCTGGGAGGAATCCGCATTTCCTTTTTGTTTCTTTAGTCTCCCTTTAAAACCAAATTATATTTTTGATTTATCAAAAATAATCTAAATGTTGATGAAGCACTCCGGCTACTCCTTTATTTGGATAATTCCATAAGCAAATTTTCTTTAACCACTAAGCCACTGGCTGAGAACAGAGACTTTGTTTTATCCCTTCAGTTCTGGCAAACATAACTCTTATTGACGCATTGCATAAACAAGTTGTCACTCAAGTCAGCAGTCATTGCTAATTAGATTCTCAGTGGCTTAATTTAATGTGGGTTGTTTTATGGCCAGTTGCATTTAAATTCTCATCAGAACCCTCTGAGGTGTTAAACCTAGACAGAAAAACATCTCACACTGTTCATGTTTAAAGAGGACTGCACTTTTAGCAAGATCTTAGATCTGAGGGGATTACTGTACACTTTGAGGATGATAATGAACTAGAATAAAATGAGACAGAGTTACAAAAGCTTTTTTTTATCTCCCTCAACTGAGCTACTGTATAACTATGTGTGGTTTTCAGCAATGTACAAAGATAAAAGTCAGTCCCTGGTTTTACAGGAATTACAAGGCAAAAGATGAGCCTGATAATTGCTATGGAAACCAGGACTGAAATTTAAAAAAATAAGCTTGTTTTTTTACTTTCTAATATAGAATGACGCTCCACCCTTCTTGTTTGAGCATCACACCCCTCCACTTGTAAAATAAAATAATGATCTTAAATAAAATAATAATCTTTTAGTTTATGAGAGTTTATGGGCAAGCTATATAAATAAATATAAATCTTCAAATCAATAATTATTTTATTATTTATTATTAATAATGAATTTTAGAAAGAAAGAAATAATCTTGGATGTAAAAGATTACAGAAAACAGCCATGAAAGTGATTTTATATAATTATAACCCTAAAAATAGAAAACACCTCTTAACTATAAGGGTATTAGTCTTTGTAGCATAGTGTACAAGATATACTCAAGTAATTTGACCCGGTATTTGGAAAATGTAGATTTGGTTGACAAGCAAATGGATTTTGAATACAGCATGCTTGTGATCGACGCAGATGTCTGCCCACCCTGAGCCTGGTTCTGCTGGAGGTTTCTTCCTGGTTTGTCAAACAAAGTCTTTCAGTTGCAGGACCCAAACACAAAATGCAGTGACAGGTATTTAGACTAAACAGATGATATTGGAATCTAACAAAGAAAAGAGCGCACTTAACTCTTTACAAGATCTTCAAAAAACACTCAACAAAAACCTCTTCAGTGTCTGGCAATCTCACAATTCAATAATCGGCAACAGACAAAAATTCAGTATAGCAAAAATCTAAGAATCAGCATGAACACGAATCAAAGGGCTGGTTCAGAGCCAACAAACAGACCTGGCATAACTTGAGGCTGTAAGACTGAAGTAGCTGCAGACAATTTGGCAAGTGACAAGAGGAGGATATAAAAGCTAAGGGTCATAATGAGTAATGATCAGGATAGTGTGGGGGTGCATGCTTAACCTTATTTTGAGCCCCCTCAAAGGTAGTGTCAGAGGCAGGGCAAGTTCGACTCACTGTCTATGTAAAAGACCCAAGGTGTCAAGTGTTGGGGGGAATGGGTGTGAACTTTTGGCAACATTTTATTGTGAGAACATTGTAATACTAGTTATCTATTAATATGCTTAACCAGACCCCAGGCTTACTCCAACTAACTTTATCCAGTAACTTATTCCTACTCCAGAACTGCGCATCCCAACAGTCTGATTTTTTTCTACTAGCTAATCATCCACATTGCTGCAGGAAACTGAATTTGTGACAATGTTTTTTCCTTATGTGGTAGTTGATGCGCTTGAGTCCAAACCAGGTCTTAAATGTGGAAAAACTAGCAAAGATAATCACAGTTGAGGTATGTTTTGAAAGCAATGTGTATCCAATATGTGTGGTATATCATGTTGGACATCATGTTAAACGTCACGCTGCTGATACTGGGGTGCCGATACCTAAAAGGTGCCGGCCTTTAGGGCAACATTTTTCAGTTCAGTATAAATAGGCAAAACCTTCTTAAAGAGGGACCCACCTTCTCACCAGTAAGGCAGGTGGTCTGTATACAAACAAGCTAAAGGAGGGATGGAGTAGGAGGATAGGTTGTGTGATCTGGGTAAAACAGAGTGAATCAGTTCTTAATTTTGTATCCAACACTTGGAAAAGACAGTTTTGTTTGTGTAGTACTGGTGTGTAATGTAACGGGCTTTCCGAATTTTTTTCCCTTTCTTAACAGGAAAGAAGTCCAGTTGCTATGACTCAGCTTCCACACACAGAACAGGTTAATAGTCATTTCTAACAGATTGAGGTAAGTATTGATGATGATGGTTCTTACTGTGTAGATGGTGGAGATGAGGCTGATGGGATTCCAGAGGAGGAATAGAGCAGAAGCAGATGACTGAGCAGTAGCTGCAGGAGTGGGTGGGTACACAGTGTAGGCTGCCTAGAGAGCAGGCAGACCAGATGACTGGAGGCAGGTGAACAAGATGGTCGACAGCAGGTGAGCAAAGCAGGTGGGCGCCCGGAGGAATTGGCAACTACCACGTGGGCGAGGAACTGGAGAGACACACACTCAGGAGAGAGGTATGTTAGTATAAGCACATGCACAAGATACCACAAAAGCCAGTCACCAAAAGAAACAAGATCAGGAGGAGACACAAACAGAAAAGACTTCAGAGAACAAAAATCCTTTTCAAAATAAATCGCTTCTATGCAGAATAAAAGTTTCCAAATAAGTCCATAAACAGGTCTCCTCTTCAAATAAATTTCAAACGTTTCCAGGCAGAAAAAGATACAGGATTTACAGAGCAGAGGGAGAAGGCAGGTCTGGTGTCAACAGAAACGGGTCGGGCTCCAGAGAGTCAGACAAGTAATCAGGAGTTCAGGTGAGCCGAACAGTAGCTGGTGTCAGGAGACTGTCAGTGAAAAACAGGTTTCTTCTAATAAAAGAAGTCAGAGCAGGCAAACAGCCACAAAAAGAGAATGTGGGCTGGCTAGAGTCTCATCACATAGCGAAGGTAACAATCCTGGCAAAAAGACAGGGTAGACAGAGCTCCTAAATAATCCCTCCACAGGTGTTATCACTTACCTGATTACCAGCAGACAGAGAGACAGGCAGGAAGCAAAAAAGAAGCTGGGCAGGGGATGTCAAAATAAAAGCGGAAATGAAACGAAAAATAAACAGATCAACCAGGTCTCAGGGCTGAACTGTGACATGTAATTTACATGGGAGGCTGGATCTGGGTGTCTTGTCTTTGAAATTGCATGACACAATCAAAAAATTCTATCAAATGTACCTACAACAAGAGGTACAGGAGGTCCCCAAACTACTGTATCCATGACTAAGTGAATGTGAGAAATGAGGTCTGGTTGTGATTCACTTTTAGTTCAAAGTGTTCAGCCAGCTGATGCCACCTAAAGTCTCAGAACACTAACATCAAATTAGCTATTATTTGAATGTTTTATTTTGTTACCACTAAAGTTACTATGTTATTACTGGACAAATATGTTGGCTTATATCTGGGAGCAGTAAATCTCTTCACAAAGTTTTTTTTATCCCATCTTTACATAAAGAGGCAGAAAACACTGCTGCAGTTTTTAGATCACTGAAGATCTCTTGGAGAAAATTATGTGTCAAGCAGTTCAGTAAAAGCGGTGTTTGATGCGTTCAATTTTCTACAAGCATCGCCTAAGTTGGAAGCTCTCATTTTTACCAACAACTTCTTTATTTATTTTTGGCAGGAAGGGAAGTCAGGTCAAGGTATTCCATTAAATGGTAGCAATTTAGAAAAGTGGATTGAGCTTGGCTTTCTGATGGCCCGTGTGGCATGAAAGCGCTACAGGGAAAGTGGTTCAGACTTAGATACTTGCTCCGCAGGGGTCACCTTCGCCTCTACCTCATTGTAAGGAATAAATGCTGCCAAAAATAAAAAAAAAAACTCTTAAGAGGACGGAGTTGCTTCATGCTATAGACCCAGATGCTATTGTTACATTTAATAAATCATAACCAAAGTTCTTTTTCAACTATAAATAATAATATGCGTTCCTAGTATGAGCAGAACGGACAGTGATGGTCTGTGAGTTTATGTATAATAATTTCACATTGTGAAAAGGACAAACCAGTGAACACTGTGCTGACTTTCAAACACAGTACTCTTTATTTTAGTATTTCAAACTAGTTTTAGAAACAGAGGCATCACTAAATTGAGGGTTGTTGCCAAACTTCTGCTACCCTGTCTTATAAAATTGAAGCAAAGTGAAGGATTATAGGAGATGAGACTGACTTTTTGACTTGTTTTGAGCTTTTCCTACTTTCTTGTCCTAGGTGCCCTCTTTGAAGCATTTTTTATTGATTTCTTTTTTTTCTGCTCTTGCCTCTTTGTGCCTCTCATTTGTTTTTTATGCATGATTTTGCTAAATTCCCCCGGAGGAAAAAAAAAACATTTTAATAGTTTCAAACATGAAAACAACAAGACATCAAGGATGTAGGACAGGGGGATACTTTTGATGTAAGAACTTTCTGTCACTTCCCATTTTAGAGGAGCTTAAGGAGCACGGTGCGAACATGTGAAAAATATAAAAGGCACAGGGCAATCAGCAAATCTCAAGAAGTACCTGTCTTGCAGGGGTAAAAACCTCAAGATTCTGATTAAACTGAAGCTCCTTTAGATTGAGCCTTAACCCTAATGCAGACAAACACCTTTACTGTGCAACAGCTGTGACTAGACCTGTGCTAGACAGTTTTTCCTAGCAAAATATAATTAGAGCTCTTGGTGTTGTCCAGATTGACCTTTGAGAACTTGTAAGGACAAAGCCAGAACAGTGATTGTTTTATATGGAATGCTGCACCCACTGACAGAAAATGGAAAAAAGACTTCTGGTGTAGAAATGTCATGATAGTCTCAACCTGAATGTTTACTGTAGTGAGCTTAAAAGACCTTAGTCATTCATCAATGTAATATCCTTGATATAGAGTAGGCTATTAATGAATTTTGTACAGTCGAAAGCCTGTGCTTTGTCCAATTAATTGAGACTTGTCAATAGAGACTCAATTAATCAGTGCTGCTCTGCACCACTGGAAGACTGAAGATAAATCTAATTGTATAAGTGGGATTATGGAAGCCTAGGTAATATTAAAATCAATAAAAGAGAGGAAAAAACACCAACCAAGCAAAATAGTCTGATGTCCACCTTCTACAGACTCACATTTCTCCTAAGAAAATCCATTTAGGGACCTTGGGACACACAATAAGTCAAAACTATGGGGATTATTTCCTGCGTGCTGTTCTGGCTGAGATATACAGTTCTGAGGCCGCGCATAGGTCAACATCGTTTTTTTAACTACCATCTTGGGAGAGGGCTAAGGCTGGCGCAAACCTTACAAGGCAGTCATTTTCACCCCACCAAGAAAGGCTGGTGTCATTTCCTGATAGCAGCTGCCAGTTTGAGGATACAGGGAAGAAAATGTGCCTGAAAACACAGCAGGTGAGATAGAAAATCGTATTCAGCGTGGATACATCTAGCCTCATGCTAAGACGCCTGGGGTAAATGAATGCAGAATAATCATAGATTGGCCACCTGAGTAATATCTCCATCACTGTATGGACAGTGGATGAAGCTGGGCAGTTTATTGCTAGACTTTATATGCTTGCCGACAGCTGCATTTGTAGTTAATCACGCCACAGAATTAATGCAAGAGGTAGGGGTTTATGATAAATAGGATAACCACAAGGCCTGCATGCATAAATGTGGTTTAAGTATGTATAGGGGTCCTCGGATAAATTACGGCATGGTAAATTGGGAGAGGTGCTGTGTCATGCTGAGAGGTTGCAGACATACAGGGGCTGTGAATCCTCCCTCACAGTGGAATCGATCTGATTTAACAGCGGCTGACAGTGAGAAGAGTGAGTTGGTGTGGGTCATATGAAAGAGTAAGGGGGGAGAGAGGTGGTAAATAGGAAGAAGGAGGTAAAGGAAAACTGAGTGAAAGAGTTAAAGAGAGTCTTCTGGGAAGATGGCCGACAGCCTTCTTGTATAGGAGAGGGGAAGTCACTGAAGCGGAGACACCGTCCCTTTTCCCGCTCCTCCTGGAGCTGACACTTCTCCTCAAAGAAAGGTCATCCTCCTTTTCCCACTTTTCAAACTAGCTGACTGTCACTCACAGGTATATTAACGTCATCTCTCTCTGTTGGACTGTATCATTTCTTACTTTCATAGACACTGATAGAAACAAACCCCAGTTCTCCCATCACTTTTCGTACCAGTATGGCAGTAAAAAGCTTAAATAACAGCACTGAATTAATGGTCCAGTCATATTTTTGGCAAAGTTTCAAACATTAGACCTTTTTTGTCTAACAAAAAAAAAAACATTAAAATGTTCAGTCACACCAGTCACATCAGTCAGTTTACCATTTCCAGCTACTGTAGACTGCACATTTATAATATCTAACCTTTTATTAACTAATGTCATCCTTCATTCCCTGAGATAATTTTCAGAGAAGTACCAAGAGCTGGACACTAAGGATAGACAATAAAGACTTTGCAGTTCGGGATCCTTAGTTTTGGAAAGCTTTTTCTGAGAAGATTAGGGCATAAAATATTCATTCAAAATGCCCTTTATTGCTGTGAGCAACGGAGTATATTAAGTAATTTTGTTGTAGGTTTTTGTCTGTTTATATTTCTGTTGTTTTGATCTTTTTTTGTAAAAGCACTGTATTCAGTTTTATGCAAATCAATTTGTCATACATTATTATTATGCACTGATTGTACATTTCACATGGAAGAAATGTAGAAACTCATTTTTCACTCAGTGATAAGTACTTAAGATGACTAATGGTTGGTACAGATAAAATATAATGAGCCACATTTTGCACATATACTGTACATGCAAGTGTGACAGACGCTATGCCAAGAATAAGTAAACTGCCAATGAGTTGTGCGTGAAACTCATTGTGTAATGTACATTATGTGTGACAATATGCGTCACTGCCGTCCCTTAAGCCATACCGATAGTATGACTAAATGCTGAGGAAAAAGACAGTGTGACATACATTCTGAATATATTATTTATGACTGTTTTAGAAGCTTGTTTTCAAGTGTTGGCTAAAAGCAAGGAACAGTTCATTAAAATTGTCACGCCACACAACATTTAAATTACATTTTGCTTGGGGTTGGAATTGTGTGCAAAAAAGTGTTTGTTAGTCTGTAATAACATAACGCTGACCATAGCAAAGGTCTTAAGGCCTCAAATTAATCACATCATGCTTTCTGCTACTTATATTTACTTCAGGAGTCTCATTTTAATACAGTAAAAAAGTACTTGGGGTGTGTATGAATGATTGTGTGTATGTGTGGTTATAGTGAGCAGTAGGAGGTAATTTAATTGTGTCTAATTACATTTTTTACTTAACATACAACCTCTTTCTTGGACAATTTGACAGCATGTTGTTCACATCACAGAGCCAGATTCACCCACCAGCTTAGCCGGTCCACATGCTGGATCAAGCATGAGCAATCTGTTCATTCACTGACAAAATGCTTGTCCTTGCAATCACATCACCTTGAAATCAGACATAAAATCTGTGAAATCTGGTATTTTGTTTATGGTTATACAAGGGTCTACAGGGCATTTTTAATGACAGCTCAGTTGGTCCCACTTAAATGACTCGAGATTGAAAACATTTTGGATTGCAAATCAGCAATGCTTTTTTTTTTGTCTGTTTTATTTCACATGATAATGATCTTTTATTGCTAGGGAAAAAAGCAACAGTCATCATGAATCCTTAAAAAAATCAGAAAATTAATAAGACACAAAGCGTGTATGAATAAAAAGTAGGACCAGATCTCTAAAATGTACTAGTATTTTAAGATTTCTAGTGGTGGGTTTCGAGCCACGTCAGTGCAGGACACAATATGATAGAAATATGATATGCCTGTTTGGAGTGGAAAATAATCAATATGAAACACAATCCTTTTTTTTAATTTTAAGCTGATGGATAAAAAGCTAAAACTACTGTACTGACAGTAGCAGCAATAAGAAATAATCTGGAGATAAAAGCATTTAAATCAAAATGAAAAACAATCAGTGAAACTAACAGGCACTAAAAGTTGTATACCTTGTTGGGTCCCAGTAGCAAATATATCCAAAGTCCACAGGTATCAGCTGTCATATCCACAGACTAACAGGCAAACAAACACTGAATCTACTGTTTGACTCTAGCACATGAATGAAACCAGGCAGGCTCCATGTTTGGTATTCTTCAGTGTCCAAGCTGCAGTTCAGCATGTACAGGAAGTGCTGAAGGAGAACAACTCTGTAAGAGAGCTGGTACTAGAACTTGCAGAGCGAGTCGAGTTTGTATGAGTCTTACAGGGCTAGTACTAAACTGAACGGTGTCCTTGTTATGGCACCTTGTTAGTGTTTTAAGAGGTGTAGTCTCCTACTACACTTCTTAAAACAAGCATTTTTTATTGTAGTTAGTTGGTAACACATAAAGAGCAAGCCTGTGGGTGAAAGTGGCAACTTTTGTCAGCGTTAGATAAGAGAATCCAGTTTAAGTGTAAGTTCAATGTAAACTCAATTTGTATTGAATTTGGATAAATACTACTAGAACATATAGACTAGTTTGATTTGGAACAGCACTCTAAAATTCAGTGGAACAGATCAGACTGAGGACAGAGGACTGAGTCAGTGTGCAACCCACACAAAAATGAATAGAAACGTTAAGTAGGCACTGGTATAATAAGTATTTATTTATTCCACGTAGTTCAAATCATTCACTAATGTTTTGACCCATTAAGGTCATTAAAGCCTGTACAGCAAATAAAAGTATTTAGACTGTTATTTCCTATGTCCCAGGCATTTATCAGTGCATATTCATTTTGCTATATAAAAAAATACAATAATTACTTGCAGGGCCTTGAAACCTGCTTAAGATGGGTATTCATCACACTGAACATTTCGTCCACCTTTACTTCACTTTTATCACAGTTAAATGGTGCTTGGATGGTAGTGCAGTCAGACGGGCTGTTTGGAAAGCTTCCTTACTGTGCATTCAAGGATGCTCTGACATTCGATCTGACAGGGTAAGCTGGTGTAGCCTTGTCTTCTAGATATTACATTTATATAGCCCTCATTTGTTTTGCCAGATATGCTTTGCCGGAAATGTAATTGTTCATGGACTACGATCCATGCATGGATGGATTACTGAATGGGCCTAGTGGGCCCAGGCCTCTGTATGAGGTGAGTGTTAACATTTCTTGTTGGAAAGTCAATCAACTGGATATAAAAAATAGATTCAAAATGACACCAAAAGCCACTCAACAACCACAAAGAGACACAAAACAACAACAGTCAAAAAAATATCATGACACATGACAACAGACACTATAAATGACCATAAAGAGACATAAAATGAGCATGAAAAGACAAAATAATCACAGAGACATACAGTAACAAAAGATAGGCAAATGATCACACAGTCAGAACCACAAAATGACACAATATCACAACAAAAACATGTAGAACAACAATAAAAATATGAGAAAGAGCTGCTAAGATGCACAACAACCACAAAAAGACAAGAAATGACCACAAGAAGACAGGATGATCAAAGATGGAAGAAAAATGACCACAAAGAGCGTTTTCAAGCTGTGTTTCTTGCTTATGTAGGAGGAGTGGAGGGGGGGCTTTTTATGTCTGTGCCCAGGGGCCCATTGTCTCATAATCCATCTATGGTTGCATGGCAACATTTGATCAAATACCCACATGGAGGTCATATAGACTATTATAGAGATACGTGTTTAGTTTGAATGGTGGGCGAACAAAGCACAGGACTTTGACTGCACAACTGGGATTTGCATACCACACATAGAACATTGTAATCATATGGATGTTGTACAGAGGAGCCCGTGCATTGCATTAATCCTAAAAAGTCAATTAATGCAAACTTATCTTCTCAGCCTATCTGAACATACAAACAAACAGTAGAGACATCATACACGCACAGCTGAAATCAGAACTGCGGACACTGGAGACATTTGTGGTGTCTCCAAGGTCTTCAGATTTTGCCTTCTATTGTGCAAGTGTGGACTATTCTCTGGTGAACATACATATTGTACGTCAATAGTAATACACCATGAATTTCCAAAAATATTTCTGGAAAAAAAAGGAAAACATCTATGGTGAAACCTGCTGCTAACTCCCTGATGCCATGGACAATCTAAATTATGTCCCTGAGGTATTGACATTTTCCTCTAGCTTATCATCTTATCCTCTATTCATGTACAGATATTTGCTGTGTTACGCATCTGTACACATAAAGGCAAAAGAAAGCATGACTGCCACACCAGAGGCCAGAATTTGCACCAACAGTCTTGCAGTGGATTTCTTACAGAAGTTAAAGTGCTGTGAGAGCTGGAACCATAAAAAGTTTAAGTGGATATTGTAATGCAATATATTTTGGTGGAAAACCAATAATACATTGTCTGTATATTTTACCAGTACCCTGTATTATCATATTTACTTTCCAGATGCATAAATGGATAACATATCCTTGTTAGCAGAAAAGGTAATCCAGATGCTATTACGCTTCCTACAAAACATATTTGCTGTTGCCAATTAGTTGAATAGGAGACAGGGTTGACAGTATAATATAGTATCTTTCACATGCCAAATGTGAAATCAAGCAGAAACCATCTGGTAGGTTAAAAACATTGGACTTAAGCAATCCTTTGCAATGCAAAGAAAATAAAAGATGATTTGTTTGCAATACAGTAAATATGTCATGTGTTGTATGAATAGGCCTGTAGTCTAAATGCCTTTCTATATTCTTATTTGGTTTGTGTCCATGAGTGCATTTGTTGAGAGTTTGGCAGGGGATTGTACAATTGCTATATAAAACCACTTGTGTAGCCTGCTACACAGCATTCATCGAGATGTTTATTCGGCTCTATGGTAGAGAAATTAGACTGCATTTAAATGCCCCTGCCTAGATATTGTTTGTGCAGCATGCTAAAACAATATCTAGACAGTAAAAGTGTGTTCATGTGTTTGTGTGAATGCGAAAGCCATTTTGGCCTGTCAACCTACACCTTTCCCTCTCCCCGTCATCTCTTCAGGTGTGTAGGCGCTGGAGCGTGAAGGCGAGTGCCGCTTCCCTTCTCATTGAGGATGCCAGTCGTTTCCTCTGGTGTCCTGCAGGCACATCGGCAGCCAACAGATGCCAGGGAGAAAGGACAGAGGAAGACATTAAACTTATAACAGCAGCAGCTGCAACAAATTTCAGAAGTGGGGAACATGTTAGCCCATCAGAATCACTCCATTACTATCGTTAACAGTGTTAAGGAGGTGGGTCATGTGTTTCTAGCTGCATGAGTGAGACAGATAGAGTCAGAAAAGGCATCAGAGACAGCAAAGAAGGAAGAAGAGAATGGCGGACTTTAGAGCGAGTGCCCACAGCGGGAAAAAGGAGAAGCATTTCTGCCCTCTTTTTTATCACACTTCCCCCTTAGAGAGTTGGAATAACTAATAGAATTAGGCATGAATCTCAGGCTGATCTAGTTGGTGTGATGAGCCAGAAAAGTGAATCACAGCTGCAGTATGCACTCTGATAAAGGATCCAGAAGGAATAATGAAGTGACAAAAATGAGTCTTGCTTAGCATAACACAAAGCTGGCTCCATTTAGCATGTCAATATCAGCTTCTTTGGTTATACACAGCAAAGCATGTAGCATCCCTTTTTGTGATCCAGTAATTCACACTTGATATTTCTATACATTAAACACATAGTGTTTGTAGAAGTTCCAAGAGGAAGATGGAAAGATTTCAAAGGAGCAGTAGTAATTTATTTCCATGTTTTTTCATGAGAAGAACATGGATGGAGATGAAGATGGAGAGCCCCTATTCTCAAAGCTGAGTCCGGGCCTGTTTCAACATCAAAAGCCCTGCTGCTTGTCAGCTGAATTGATTTGGACATTGGCATTATAGTATGTCACAGGCTGCCGGACTGATTTTGACTTATTGAAGGCAAATATGCAGTAGAAACAGTACCTTTTACAACAGCATGAAGAAGGGAGTCAAACATGATCATTCTCTTCCCTTTTTGCCCTCCCTGCTCTTCTTCTCTAATTTCCCTGCTGTGTGTGTTTGTCATCTGCTATAGAAGTTAGAGGATAATGTCACTTCCCTGTCCACCAACAACAGCCATAGGCTAATCAGATGTCTGCATTATTTTGAAAGTGTATGCTTTACTACACTCCTCCTAGCTAACATTATCTCAAGCACACATGAGCCCAGACAAAGATAGGAAGGAATTACCTTTATTTCCCACTGCCAGATATCCAAGAGATATTTCCCAGTGGTTCTTCTTCACATCGCGCTTTACCCCTCTCAGCTCTTGGAGGGATCAGCGTTAACATGCCAAAACAATGTTTCTGCAGAGTCTTTGTTTTCTCACTTCGTGCTCTCACGTCTCATTCCAAGAGCTGAGAGCTAAGCACTGCACAGGAGCTGGGGAGTGTACCTGGCACAAGCCTTTAATCACTACAAAACAGATTCAGCTGAGTCTGTTTGTTTGAATCTGAGTCAGTCAGCCTAGCAAAGTCACACCTGACAAGGAAAGACTTGCCATCCCTCCGTGGTTTTGGCAAATTAAACAAAAAGTCCATTTGAAGGCTACAATGCACTAAGACAAATCAAATGTAAACCAAATTTTAACCAAAGTTTAACTCTCAAAGCTTTTGCACAACTTTTAAAACCAGATTCAATCTGAAGCATATTTTTAATATGCTTTTCTTGTTGTGATGTTACACATGTTCATTGTAAAGTTGGGTGCCCATGTTATACATAACATCCAGGCTGACAAAGAGTCATAGCTCTGTTGAACCTAGTATTCCTCTGCATCACAGCAGTAATGACTTTATGCATTTC
>JAUMHL010000015.1:17179327-17195683 GCA_032362345.1 Sandelia bainsii
AAGTGGGACTGTTGGGTTTTCTATATAGTTCTGTATATATACTTATATTTTGCAAGGTTCTTAACCTTGCTATGTAATGAGAGGTCCAAAGCTTGAGGTGAACATATGTTATCATGCTGGCTGGTAGTGAAATGCCCAGGTTTCAGTCTGGCCAATTCACTTTGTTCTCAAAACTTTTATTTATTTATTTATTTATTTTGAAATGCTGCATCAGTTGACATCAAGTGCTGTGAAAGTCCAAAGCCGGCCATCTGTTTTGGGCTCCTACATTCACTAAGTACACCATTTCACACCCTCTCAGGATACAGTTCTGTGAAAAAGTATTTGCAGCCTTCCTGATTTTTTTTTATTTTTTTGCATATTTGTCACACTTAAACAATTCAGATCATCAAATAAATTTTAATATTACACAAAGATAACCTGAGCCAATTCAAAATGCAGGTTTTTATTGATGATTTCATTTATTAAGGGAAAAAAAGCTGTTCAAACCTGCCAAATCCTATGTGAAAAAGTAATTGTTAACATTTAGCGACAGCATGTTGAGATTTCAGTATCTATTATCTCTCACCTTCTGTTAGTTAGATATTTGCAGATCTACTCTTCTTCATTATGGTGGTGATTTCAATGATACACTTAAACAATATTTGAAATTGATGTTTAAACAGTGGTTTAGAGAAAAATTGTTTACATGAGACATATCACAACCAAGTTTGAATCCAATAACTGAAAGTTATACTTGACATTACATCAGGGGTTAGTTTGCGTAAAGCCTTTGCAGGTTAGTCCAGTGTGTTTCTTGGCTGGAGTGCAAGTCTCTATGTGTGTACCCTTGTGTGTTTGTCTTTCTATGAATGTATATTCAGCATTTTTTTTTTTCTTTCAGAGTTTTCCTCACAGAATTGCTCTCTGGGTGATTAATATTAATATTGACACTGGTGATAAAAGGATTGTTTTTCCAAGTAATTTCCATCTGCCCTTCAGCAGGCGAGACAGCAAGCAGCCAACATGCTGGCTAATCCTCCCATCTCTCTGCGGAGTCCTGCTTGTTCAGGTGATAGTATTATTTAGGCCAGCTGACATAGCTTAAACAACCTGCTTCCAAACAGCACATAATAACCAGGTCATTCCAAGGTGAGAAGCATGATTGTGTAGGTGGCATGAAAAGACTCTAAGGGCAGGATACCACTGACCTCTGTGGCCCCTTGTTGTCATTTTTGGGGATAGAACAGGAGTGTGGTAGCGAGAACATTTCACGCAGTACAAAGGGCCTGTGATTATGTCAGAATCGATCATACATAAATTACAAAATTTTACTTACTGCTTTACCAAGGTCCTCCTTTAATCACATTAATCATTCAGTATTTATGCCTAGTTTAAACAATCTTTGGGTTCGTTTGATTAAAGACTTTATTCACATTTTTACCACTGCATATGAATTTGTTGCTAGAATTTAGCTGTCTCGTCCAAATCACATAGGTGTTGGTGTTATTTACACGTTTCCAGTGGCGGAGTAACTTCACCTGTGTTCACCTGTGTCACATAAATGTGCGAGCAAACAGCTTTTCCCTGCCAGCTCATCATCGCTGTATTCGCTCAAATAACAAACACTGTCCACTTTCCCTAGGCACTTCCATGGCTTAACACGATGACAAGACAAACTAAAGCTTGTTGATGTCAGGTTTGTGTTCTTTGCTAGTAAGTTGAGAGTCCACACCACTGTGTGTAAGTTATAGATTGTGTAGTGGTGTAAGACCTTTGAATAACCTGAGTGGACTGACTGGTTCTGTAGTTCCAACCAAGCATCAACTTTTAGTAAGCTATTTAAATCAAGTAGCTCTTGGAAAATAAGGTATGCTAAAATCTGTAGATTTTTAATGTGTTAATGTTTAAATACATAATTTATATTAAATATGTATCATATTTCTTCTGCTGCTGTATATAATATATTTATTTATACTGTCTATAGTGAGCAATTCTTATTTCATTGTCATATTGTAGCTGCAGGTGAACAATGTTTACAGAGATAGATTTTGTAGATCAAGGCTTCATTTACTTTAAATGTTAAAATAGCTTACATTTACAGAGTGTAAAGCGGTACATTTTGCTAAAACAAAAGCAATTTATTTCTGTGTAAATAAGAGTGCATTTCTCATGAGTTCAGGTTTAATAAGCGCTGCTATAGCGGTAAAAGAGCAAAATGCAAAGTAGTGTGCAATGATGAAAATGAGATAAGAAAACAGATGAGACATGGCAAAAAAACTCACACAAACAAACATAATGCAGCAGTGAACTGGGATTTCCAGGCCAACACTGCACCTGCACCCACCGCCAGGTACAAACATTACATTGGACCAGCATCTGAGAGAGAGCAAAGACATATACTCAGCCACACACACACACACAGACGCATGAGTAAATGTGCAGAAGCTGCAAGCAGGATGTTGCCTTTCAGTGGGTTCCCAACAGCTGGGTATTTTTCACTATCAAGTTTTTTTTCCTGTTCCACAAACTAAATCTAATTCTAGTCATATCTGGAAGAAAAACTGTTTTTATTGTTCAGATTAGTCCTCTTCTCATTTATTATCTCTCTCTGAATGTTTCAGCGTGGTCATGCGGGCGTTTCATGCACTCTGCTGACTGCTCAGATTATTGTTATCCATCATTTGTTTATTTTCTCATTAAGAAAAGGAGGGTGCTTCCATTATTTTATTATAATTTCCTTCAAAGGTTACACAAGGCCAGAGCCAACTTTAGCTTCACCCTTCCTACTCCCTTGCACCGTGTACTGTGAGCTTCTTCTTCATAACATATTGCTAATGCTCATGTGACTCTGGCTGAAAGTCCTCCACACAATGTGAAGCTGCTCCCCCCTGAGCACTACTCACATTCTTCTTGTCATTGCTCTGTAATGTCAATACCACAAAAAGCCTCGCCACTGAGGCTGACAATGAGAAAGAGGCAGATGCTACACACATGGAGACTGCTGTTAAGATTTTCACACATTCCTACAAAGAGTATAGCTTCTCTAAACACCAACTGTCTTGAGTGTTTGCTCCTTTTAGAGCTCAAAGAGTAAGGCAGTCAGAAAAATACAAAAGAAAATACTTCCTTTGAAATACCAGCGTACATAAATAGATTAATTCCAATCCATTTTTCCAGTTCGAGGGCATTCTTACAATTATCTTGGAAAAATGGTGACAAAACTGCGACGTCAGATGATAAAAAAATAACATCAAACACAAAATAGAGTAATCCTAGAATAACGTTTGGATAAACGTAGGTTTTCCAGGTCATTTTATTATCAAATTTATACTGTATTCTATTTTGTCTATTTAGCCGCTCTGCCATGAGCAAAGCCTTTTTGGCATTGCTGTTTTCTGCTTAGTGTATTTCTGGCAGAGCCACTGGGATGACATTCCTTGATGACACAAAAGGCACAGAAAATCACATCTTTTTTTATAAATGGTTCTGTTCCGTTTACAAAAGACACAATAATTTTATTTTTTATAATATATTTTTTGAAGTACAGATGGTTATTTCTCCATGTCATAGAGAACAATTTACACATGGACAAATTCCTCTCTGACATACAGTATTAGGATATGGAGAATTGGATTATACTGTATACTATAGACAGTATAAGTAGCTAGGTCATACTAGTCATACTAAACTTATATGTAAAGGCAAATATCTTTAAAGATTTCTTGCAGAGTTTGAACTACGGGCTGGAGTATATCTGTCCTCATTATTCTGATATCATGTTGCCTTAAGACAGATCAGACAGCAGATGCTAGATACTCCAATAAGCTTGAATAACCCCTACACTTTTTTCTCAGCCCCATTTTTCATGGCTGTGTTGATAATGTTGTTGCAGATATGCTTATGATGGTCTTTCTAAGTATAGAAAGATTGGCTGAAAGCCTGGAGGATCAACAGTATCATTGGGGGACAGAAAGAAGCTGCCCAGAAGCTTGTCCCCAGAGGCTGCTTAGTGAGAGGACAGAGAAAAGGGAAGAGGAATCGAAGCACCTGAAAGCCAGCTGTTTTCAGAGTACTGCAGAAATGCCTGCAGTGAATGTGTTGACATGGCCATGGGGCCTCTCCAGACAATGTCACAACCCTGCTTTGCCTCCCGGCCAGTAAGCATTGTCGTTTATCCAACATGTTAGCCCTATAGCCACAGTTATGTTGACTTAACACAAGATGACTTCACAGTTAGGCAGAATTCCTGAGGTTACACTGGTTATTTGAGAGGATACTGGCCTCACAATATCCCATTCGTTGTGCTGTTAACATGACAAGACATATCTACTTCTGGAATACATCATGACAGGTGTTTTGTGTTATTGCACTGCAAAAAAATTTTGACCAAACTTATCTGAAAACAATTAAGTTATCTATAGTCATGAAGTGCTTTGAAAGGCTCATCCTGTCATTCCTAAACCCCATCACTGACCCTTTTCTGGATCCTCTAAAGTTCACTTATAGATCCAACTTCTCAGTGGACAATACTTTTAACCTACTACATCCTAGGGCATCTGGACACATTCAAGATCTCTGACAGGTCTCTGTTTGTGGACATCAGCTTAGTGTTCAACAAAGTCATCCATAATCATCTCCATGGCAGACTGTTGCAGCTACAGGTGTCTTGCTCAATGTGTGAGTGAGTGGATTATTTCCTGACCAACAGGAAGCAACAGATGAGGCTTGTGAGTGTTTGCCCCACTCACAACCGACACGTGAGCCACACACTCTCACAATCCCTGTACTCTGCACCACCAGCAACCCCTTTGTCTCAGCTGGTCAGGTTTGCTGATGACACCACAGTCCCTGCCCTCAAAATGGACAATGATGAATCAGCCTTTACAATGCTGTGTGGTGCACAGAGAACAACCTGGAGCTGTATCTACTTTTCTATATACATCCTAAACTTAACTTAATGTTTATTTATTTTATTTTTTTTCCCCTGTTATTCCTATTTATGTATTCTTTATTTCTGTTTTTTGGCATTGTGCTGTATCACCAAGACACATTCCTGTGCACAGTGCTGTGAAATTTGGTAAAGACATTTCTGATCACAGTAGTCAAAAGATACATTTACAGTACAGTACTAATGGTTAATTTTGAGGTATATACTTACTTTAAAATTTGCATTAATTGAGTATTTTTTGCTATTATACATCTATTCAACAACACTTCAGAAGAAAATTCTGTATTTCTTTCTATTGTACTAATTTCAGTTACCTGTTAATTTGGAGATTCAGAATCAAAATGCAAAACATAACAAACTAACACGTGGATTCCAAGCATTATTTATTAAAAATGGACATTAAAATATTACCCTTAGTGACATCAGTATTGAATGATTAAGTTGGTTTGACAGTAATTAGTCAGGGGAGAAAAATATAACTTAATACCAAAAGTCAATGTCTTTGAATTCAATTGTTTTCCTAAGATGAAGTTGAATACAGCGCCATCTAAGTCAAAGTACAAAATGTGATAAGGCAAGTGGTGTTTACCTAAATAATGTCAAACATAACAGTAACTGATGATTACATAATCAGCATTAGAAAATCAAATCAACACCCAAAATGGGCCCAAATAGATTTGAAATCTAAATACAAGATGTGTTTCACTCGAGGTTTTTGCAGTGTGGTTAGTATGAGAGTTACACAGATTCTGCAACAGTATTCCTCAGGGTCTTGGTGGACTATGTGCGTCACTGAAAGACCAGGAACTACTCTGAGTTAAGTGTTTATCTTTAGACTACTGCAAAGTACATAAAACATAGAAGCAGACACATACAGTACATACTGTACCAGTGGCAACTGGTCATTGTAATTTGTCCTACTGACTGCCATAAAGCTCCTATGTAACAGTAGCCAATCATAAAAAATGAAGAGAATGAACAGAGGAAAAGTAAAAAAAATAAGTTGTGTTAGATGATATAAAAAAAAAAATCTTATCCCTGAAGTATTTATGTTTAGTTTCTGCCTCTGCTACAGAGAGTGTAGAGTGGCTATATCTTCTAAAGGTCTCTTTACTTCTGGTAGGTCCAGTTTGCCCCTCTTGAAGCATAGATCAGCACATCAACTACTGATAATGGCCAGTTTATGTGGTGATAACATTGTGAGCTAGTCCTTAAATGTAAAACCATTTAATTTTATTAGTACTACCTATGCCTGTACAATCACATACTCGTAATATCCCGAAACAAATTTTCGGAATTTTACAGATTTCATTGTAAAGAATATTACAGAGCTTTATACTAATCTACCTTTGTGAAATACCCCACATACTTAAAGAAATAACCAATCCCCTTATTGAGATGGTTCTGGGCTTTGACACCGAAGGCACACAAAAACAACTTGTGGATGGAGAAATAAGCTTCTGTGATGGTAAAATCTGAATATCTTAAGATAATTTTTCATATTCATAAATTAATCTGAAAGTAATTGCAATATTAGTAAGTGTAATACTAATAACTGTATCAGCGCAGGGCAGCTCTCAGTAAATGTAACAACATGAATGTTAAGCAAGTCATTGTTGAAACTGAGCCTGCATGCTCAGCAAACCTTCCCTGAATAAATAAAGTTTAAAATAGAGAGAGGAAGACATGTGACGAAGGTCACGAGACAGATTCCATGATCTTGCAAGTTCACATTATGCACCTACGCCTGCTGAGACACCAAGGCAGCCCATTAAATAGAATTTAATATAAAGAAAGAAACAGTATTTCAGGGGCATAAGCCAAAGCTTTGGCAGGATAGAACTGCATTTCACAGAGTGCTGTGCAACTTTGTCAGGTAAACGTGACTGTTAGGGACAAGCGAAGATTGATGGAATCTTTTTTTCCCCTTGCCTCAGCAGTCTTTGATTTCCACAGCACAAGGGAGGAAGAAGGGGAGAGGGAATGATAGATAGGAATTCATGTCATTTATATCCCTAGGTCAGTCTATCACACAACTGATGTTGACCCAGAGAGAAAGAAAGATAGTGAAACATGGATGCATTATAGAAATATAGAAAATATCTGTAGCAGCTTCTGTGAATTTTACAGTAACTAGCATATAGGTTCAGATACTTCTGTAAGCATGAATGCAGCGATTCATGACGTCTCTATTAGCATTTGTGCTTTTGTCTGATTGAATGAAACTCTTTTCCAGTCCTTGAAGCATAACTGTGTAGTGCTTTTCCATTTCCACCTATTGCTACCTTGCCAGCTAGCATTTACTGTGAGGCAATACATGGAGATGATTTGGGTTTATGGCAAAAGTGCCTCTCCTTATAATTGCTTCTGCAGAGACATGGTTTGATAAAAGCCTTCAGGGTCTGCAGGCCAGATTGAATGACAAGGTTTACAAAAAACAGGGAAATGGTGGGCATTGGAGAACAGCTGTGTTTACTGTATTACATTACATATTTTGCTGGCTTTCACTGGTTGCAGCCGCTTTGTTGGTCAGTCATATGTACAATATGTACTGTATTTATGTAGTGAACAGATGAGTTTAGGCGTTTTAGTCAGGACTGCCAGGTTTTGTCATCCTTGTGGAGAATGACAGAAGCTGATATAAAACTGGTAGGGCAGTCAACTTTGAACCCCACAGTTGGTCGTTCGACTCCCGGTTCCTCAGATTTCTGACCACATGTCTCAGTGTCCCTGGACAAGACACTGAACCCCGATGCCTTGACGCCTAAAATGCAGCTGCCTGCCCACAAGAATTTTCCCAAGGGGATAAATAAAGTATCAATTATTATTGATGACTTTCTAAAATGATAATGAATATTATATTATTAATATATTGTTATTATTTTAAGTGATTAAAAAGTTCAATAACTGGCATTCATACACTGTGGTCCGTGGGCAGTCAGTTTATTGGGGCAGTAAGTATTTGAGACACAGCCGGTGAGGTGATCATGACTACTGCTGGTTAGTGCCGTGATGCTAACATTAAATGCTATCAGGAGGATAACAGATGGACGTGTGCTCGCTTCTCCTCCTCCTCTCTCTGCCACTGTTACTCTAGCTCAGCCTCTCCGCCTCTGCATCTCATGTCAGGCGTTCAGTGAAGCCCTCACTGGCTTCTCTGAAGGCCTGCATAACTGAAATCTGCATCATCTGCAACAAGGACAGTTCTCAGAAATAAATGTGAAATGAGTCGCATGTATACATTCATTGTCCTCTACCTGACAACTTATGTGAGCTTCGAGTCTGGGAAGCAAGGGTGGAGGGAAACAATGATTGGACTGCAATTTAGACTGCATTACCCCTTTTAAAAGTTCTGCGTCAATGCTACATATTGTTCCTATAAACTGCAATATGTGAATGTAGGGACATGCAAAGAATAAAGATCTTTTGTCAATTAAATAATTTTTTGTCATATATGACATACTGTTCTGGAATAATAATCCTTTATTTACTAGAATGAAATTGATTTAAATGTAGCACAGTGTCTAAGATGATGTCAAATTAGTATCAACTAGAAATAAGGGGCTTTTGGGTTGTTATCACAACATAGCTACTACAGAGGTTTAACTATTGACAATGAAAATGTGATTACTTGTTCACAAAAAAATACAAATATTTATAGGTTAATACCCTTAACACTGTATCTTTCTAAATAACTAACCTCAGACTGTATTTTAAGAAAAATAACATTTAGTCTATATTAACTTGAAAATAAGCAGAATATAATACTACCAATAGTATCAAAAATAGGTTCCTTAAAAATGAGTAGTAAGAAGTAATTTAAATAAATATGACTATGTATGAATAAATAGACTAGGTATTTTTTATATATAAATAACACTGATCTATATTAATCCAAAATTATTAACTACTTTAAATTTGTAACTAGTTTTAACCCTAATGCTGTCTAGACATGTACTACTGATGGGTGCACTGATTCCATCTGAACTAAAAGGCAACAACAAACTGGTGACCTTCTAGTAACCAGGGAAATGCTCCCAAGACATATTCTCTACCACATTAAAATAAAAACAATGAACTGGTTGTCCTTCTATTGAGATTTGCCACTTCAGTCTAGAAAAAGGGAGCATGGCTCTAACAAAGTGAATCCTGACTCTACTCACCCAAGAGATGTTCAAATTACAGCTCAAACAAATTGGTTTTCAAACCAAACAAATTGGTGACAAAAGCTGCTCCTTTTCAACATCCACTAAATTAATTCCAAACCAAAGTAACCATGCATACAACAACAAAACAAAACCCCTTGCATGATACTCTATGCTCTATGCATAGCTTAACTATAACACTAAAGGCTAAAAGCACTTTAATGTACGCTGCTACAAGCCTCCAGGTGTCACACTAGGTGGCTACATTTACCTATACCAAATGGGTTTGACTATCCCAGACAATCCTCCCATTGGTCAAAAACCACGCTTAAAGAACATGACAAAGAAGTCCACACAAAGGTTACAATAAAATAAACTGAATTTGTAAAAACTACTGTAAGTAACAGGTTGACCCCCTTTTGCAACCTTGAGTTTGCATATCTGTTTATATATTTTGCTTAGTGCCCATCCAGTAGGCTATGTATTTATGACAAATTGATTGCTAGCTGACAAATGCCTTTTACACAGCCACACCTCCATTATTTGATCAGAATCCTAACATTTGCCCTCCTTTACTAGTGATGTAGGTGTGAGATCTTAAAAAAACTCTTTAACTTAATTCACAACCTAATTGTATTATGATTAAATAATAACTTGGAGAGATCATTAGCTTATGAAATTATATGGGCACCAACAGATTTGTTTTGGTGATTGTCATTTAAAATCAAAATATTCTAATCTTAATTAATGTTGAATGACTTTCAATAACACTTTGGCAGTAATCAGTGCTGAGTAGCTACTGAGGTTTACACTGTGTAGTTTTCAGGACTCAGCTTTACTGCTCATTTTAAAACATTTGTCAGAAGTAATCAGAAGGTTTCTTGCTATATATTTTTTTACATTTATACAAACCTGTAAATCCAGCCATCGGGGACGCTGAAAAATGATGGTGTTCAGTTTAAGCTCAAAGTCTATACTGAAGGGAATTTGAATTGTGAGAAATGAACGTGGAAGCATGTAGATAATTAAATCCTCAGTGAGGATCAAATACATTTTCATGAGTTCAGTTTCACATTACATTTCATTTCAGTTTACTTGACTTCAGTTACAAACTAATAATTTCAAATTGATTGAGGACAACAAGGCAATTGTTTAATTTGAATTTAAATTCAAACATGAATTATTGAAATTATATTTTTACTGACACATACTTTGCCCAAATACTTTACTCATGTTGAAGTACATGCTCAAAAAGTATACAGTAAGTATTTCTCTGAAAAACAATATATTGTAAACATGCTGAATGTGATAAATAAATAAACAATAAATGTGAAAATGTAGTGCAGATTTCTTTGACAAACACTCAGTTATGGCAAAGAAAATGTATAGTATTTGATAAAAAAATAAAGACAAACATCTGTGTTCTTAGAGAGATTTGATGTAGGACAAAAACAGCAGCTGATACATGTAAAGCTGATTTTAACTACTTTATATCCTGCAGAGCAGTTAATCCATAATATTATGCCACAATTTATTAGTTGACCTTTATAAGAATGTACATCTGCAAGTACAAGCTCCTCAAAATTGTACTTTCTACCTCTGCGTCTGATAAATAGACAATTTACAGACAGAGATACAGAAGATACTACTTCACTTTGTCCTTCCCCGCCCCACCCTTGTATAATACTGATCAACTGAGCACACCTGATACATGTAATCTGGAGTGGGTAGGGCAGGGATAGCTGGAAAACAAGCAGGACAGTGGTCCTCGAGGACCAGAACTGCCCACTCCTGCTCCAAGCCATACCATGAAAGGCAGCAGTGGAAAACTATAAACAGTAACTTCACACAGAAAGCACAAGTCAGTTAACAGAAAAATGTTCTTGACACCTGAAAGCACAAAGAGGAACACAGGAATAAAACTAACTAGAAACTACACAGATGCAGGTTGAAAAACAACGTAATGACATATTTGGCTGCAAGAAACTGTATGTGTCACAACTGCTATTTATTTAGTTATGGCATTTTAGTTTTCTGGATAAAATATGATATTAAATAATACTATATTATTCAGCAAGAACAACATTCATGATAATAACACTTTTTTAGAAAACAAGGTCACTAATGACATCACTCTCTTTGATACTACTGAAGATATCACAGCCGGGCTGCTCTAAAGAACTGCCTCTTCACAAAGGGAAATTTGCTCTTCACTCACCTTAGAACATTCTGAGTTGTTTGAACATACGTACTTATAAACTCACAAAAAGGCAATTCACATAAATTCAGTTTGTTCACAAATAGATTAAATAACTAAAAGCCTAAATGTTATTCAATAAGCTCTGCACACAACTCTTCTCAACTTAATGAACAGTGTAGGATCAAACAGGGGTAACAGAAATATGCTGGATTCTGCAACCAGACAGATGACACGAAAAAAAAGAAATTACATCTTTCTCTTTTTCCTGGTTTCCCAGACAGTAACAAAAGCTAAAATTAATTTGTCCACATTATATCAAAATGCCATAATAGACTTTATCTGTTTATCTGGCTAAATATGGAATCAAGAGAAGTTTGCTGAGTTTGAAGTCCCTCAAACTCAGCAAACTTCACTTAATTCCCATTGAAATGTTTGACAAAGTTGTGTTAATGGAGCTGGTAGAAAAGTTGGGCATCAAACTCTGCATGATGTCAGAGAACCCTGTGAATGAACTGTTAATTGTTCAACATTGTGTCAAAAGCCTGCTAAGACCAAACCACTTTGCCACCACCAATTACCAAAGTTTCAGCCATAAAACAGCAGGTATAAGGGTAATATTTCAGCTGTATTGTGAAAGGTCAGATTATCTTAAACAATGCATAGAATAAGACCACCCTTTAATACCATGGTATACCATGAACTACTGCAAGATATTAATTTGAAGGAAATGTCTTTTTTCCCCTAGTAAACATCTTATCAATGTGATGGAAAGCTGAGCATGTGCCCCACATCCAGGATATCTTCTCTTCTAGAGCAAGAGCTTAACTGAATGTTAGCTCAGGTCTTCCAGTACAGTGGTCATTAGCTTTTTGGAAGCTGATACTACTGTTTAAGCAATTACAGCAAATCTGAAAGATGCCTTAAGCACTAATGAGCCAGTTACCCTGACAGACAAACAAGGAAATTAATTTGCGGACTCAGAGGGCATAAGAAGTTGTATGATCAGATCAGGGCAACACAAACTCTGTATTTAGTATTTCTACAGGGTCTTTTTTATGTGGCAAAAAAGCAAATTACATAAAAGTAATTCCAAAAATCAGTGCTGAAATGTTTTTTGTTTGTAAATTCTATTTTCTTTTAAATTGCTAAAAAGAAAACAATTTCAATTTTGTGCCATGCATTAATCACAGTTTGTCCAAACAAATATTTAAAAGAATACTGAATCAGTTATCAGGTAAAAAGTGATTCACAAAAAGAGAAGTTTTATTTTATTGTTAGACTTTTCCTGCTGTAGTCTTGCCAGCAACTCTTTGAATACCTGTACCCTCCACCAACCCCTTCACCCCCGTACTCCCTTCGCCACCATTTCTCTCTGTTCCCAGTTTTCAACCCTCACATTTTTAACATTTCAAAATGGTTTTCCCCTACTACTAACCCTTGGAGCTCCCTTACTCCAAAATCAAGTGGAAAGGACTATCACTCTGTTGTGTTTTTTCATCCCCCCTCTAGCCTTATTCTCACACTCTCACTTACTTTGTCTACCTCTCTTTCTCTCCCACTTGCTGTCCCACTCCCTTTATGTGTATAAACCTGACTCGCTTTCTCTGTTGAGTGACATGCCTTTCTATCTCTGATGGATTTTCTTTGCCTTCTGTCCCTTTTTTGTCTCTTCCCCACTCCTTCCCCACACATAGATTTTGTGTCCTAAGAGCTTCAATTGAACATCTTACTGTAGCCAGAAATTCTCTCCACACTGTTACCCGTCCCTTCAGCCCACTGTGCAAACACAGGATGTGTGTGCCACCCATTGAAGTAATTGTCCATTTCCTCTGTGGTTTGTTCACATAGATTTGCAGTTCAAAATGAGAACACTCAGGTTCATATTTACACAGGCAAACAATTACCACATTATGCCACAGCATTACAGCAGCATATGAAATGACCTGTCATCTCTGTCTCTAAAGCCAAATCCTATAGTTCCAAAGCTAAGCTAATTCTATGTAAGCCCATCAATTGGATCCTAGTGAGGAGAAAAACTCATGAGTTATTTCTGCACGTGCTCATCTGCAAGACACATAACTCATCTGTGTTCATCCATAGACTGTAGGCATCAAGCATTCCCCATAAGTGAGCAGTTTGTTCAGATGTAAATGTGACTTCTCTAATCCTCTATTATTCTGTATTTGCATGCTGTTCTGAAAATGCCCCCCACCCCCCCTCCACCTCCTACCTGCCTTTCATCATACAAAACAAAGGTGTTTACACGATTCAGTGCAGCAACTGCTGCAAGATATTTGAGGCACTGCAGAGATGCAAATTAGACACCAGTAAAATTTTGTAGCCACTAATCCATTTTCTATGCATATTCACACTGTGTCGTCTCTTTCATAAATCATAATAAAATGTCAAGGCATTGTAAGGCCTTGGCAAACTCATCAGATTGTCTTTAGCAGGACAAGTGTCTGTAAAAATAAATAAATAAATATGGACATGACTTCACACTACATGAACATAATTTATGTTTGAAATTATATTACATTAGCTTTTCACTTATCAACATAGTTACAGTTGCCACCCTTGACAACCTTAATTTTGTTTTTTACTTAGCGAGAGGTGGACTTGCTGGTGTGTTTTGGATCACGAACTGAGGTCACAAACTGATGGGCAGACATTCTCCTTCAGGATTTTCTGGCAGAGTGCGGAATTCATGGTTCCATCAATTATGGCAAGTTGTCCAAGTCTTGAAGCTTCAAAGCAGCCCCAGACCATCACACAACCACCACCATGATTGAATGTTAGTATGATTTTCTTTTTATGAAATGCTGTGTTAGTTTAATGCCAGTTTTTGTTTCATCAGTCCACAGAATATTTGTCTAAAAGTCTTGGGGATAATCAAGTTGTTTTTGGCAAATGTGAGACGATGCCATTTTTGCCCAGTCTCTTTCTTATTGCTGAATCATGAACACTGACCTTAAGGTCAAGGCAGGTGACGCTTGCAGTTGTTTAGATGTTCTTCTGGGGTTTTTTATGACCACCTAGATGAGTTGTCAGTGTGCTCTAATTTTGGTAGCCAGGCCACTCCTGGGAAGGTTCACCACTGGTCCAAGTTTTCTCCATTTGTGGACAATGCGTCTCACTTTGGAGTTCACGGGAGTCCCAAGCGTTAGAAATGGTTTTGTAACCCTTTTCAGACTGATACATGTCAGTTACTTTCTTTCTCATCTGTTCTTAAATTTCTTTAGATCATGGCATGATGTTTTGCTTTTCGAGATCTGTTAGCGTGCTTCACTTTGTCAGATAGCTTCTATTTAAGTGATTTCTTGATTCAACAGCTGTGGCAGTAATCAGGCCTGGGTGTGACAAGTAAAATTCAACTCAGCTTTCCATAAAATGTGGTTAACCACATTTCATTCATGATTTAGCAAGGGGGGGGGCCAGAGCCAGGCAGATTTCACATAAGACCAGGCAGGTTTAGACAGCTTTTTTCCCCTAATTAATTATTATTAATCATTATTTAAAAACTACATTTTGTGTTTACTCTGGTTATCCTTTTGTAATATTAAAATTAGTTTGATGACCTGAATCCTTTAGGTGTGACAAATATGCAAAAAAAAGTACAGTACAATATTTGCCTCCTTCCTTTTTTTTTCTTTGTTTAGGAGTCCTATCCTAGCATTGAAAACTTATTCATATCTGTTTATGTGTGTAAACAGTTGGAACTATTCTACATATTAAAGGTACCCTGCTGAGTTTTTCAGCATTCCTGGCGGTTTGGAGCAATATTTTGATGGGGTGTTTGTGTCTTGTGCTCTACTTGTGCACAATGAACAAAACTGTATGTGTTTACAGACAACTCAACAGAGTGTCATTTTTTTAAGCCACTATTTGCAAGATTCTTTACTAAGTTGATGAAGTAGCTTTTTTAAGATTTAAGAAATGTTTGTCATGGCCACCACAAAAAACTATTTTGATGGCTTCCATTTTATAAAAAGCATGACAATTGAACACTAATAACATGTACTAATAGCATGCACAGCTTTGCTGTTTGTTAGTTCAATGTTGTCCAGTGGTGTGCTATCAGAGTGGTATCCACACACATATGTGTGTGAACACATCTGGGACTGCTTGAGACTGTTTTAAACCGAAGTAACAGAAGAGCAAAGCCATGCTGTTCTGACATGTACAAGCTTTCAAAGAAAGTTGAAAGAATTGTTTGAGGCAAACTGTCCTATTCTTCTTTCTTTTGTTAAAGTTAAAATTGCTTTCCTTAAAGCTACGGTGTATAACTTTCAATTTTTAAAATTTTTACTCTTTGCTTCTCTCCATTTTCTCTTGTGTCTCTCATACTAAATAGTCTCAGATCTTCAAACAATATTTAACACAACAAAGGCAATTTGAGCAAACACAAAATGTGAGTTTATATGACAATTGTATTTTCTGAAGCTACATAGTTCATGTCCATACTTTGACTAGTTCGCTGCAAAGCTTTAACTGCTTGAGCCATTCATAGCTCCACTTCCTTTTATACTTGCGTTCATTGCTGCATATCCCAGTTGGGCTTGAGCTTCAACTCAAAGACTAATGATCTGATGTTCTCCTTCTGGATTTTCCGATAGAGAGCGGAATTCATGTTTCCCTCAATTATGGCAAGTTGCCCTGGCCTTGAAACAACAAAACATCCCCAAAACATTACACTACCTCTTAATTATAGATATGATGCTCAGGTTGCCTTTGTTTTATGCCTTTGAAAATCTAAAACAATTTAGTAGAAGCAATCCATAGGAGATCAAATACTTTCTTTTCACAGCACTATACAGTATGCTTCAAAACACATTTTAATGTGGAGGGGTGTTGTCAAGGGCTTCTGTGACCCAGACGCATACATTAATAGTGATCTTATTCTGTAACTTCAGCATGACCCAACCATGGATCTCAGAAAAAAGAGAATAATTTTCCTCAATATGTTTCATTTACACTACCAGTCAAAAGTTTGGACACACATAAAAATGACCATGTTTGTAAAAGAAAAGCAGATTTCATAACATCAAATTGATCAGAATGAATGTGTAGACATTGTTCAT
>JAUMHL010000015.1:17195783-17211243 GCA_032362345.1 Sandelia bainsii
AAATGTATTAATTTAAAAGGATAACTGATCATTAGAAAACCATGTGCAATAATGGTAACACAACTGAAGACATGTATTTTTTCATGAAAAACATGGTAATATGTGTGTCCAAACTTTTGACTGGTAGTGTATATCAGCATCTAAAGTACAGAGGTGCTATAAGTCACCTGTACTCAAAGTCCGACATGCAGTTGACGGTACATTTTGTTTATTTGTGTATTTGATTTCTGGTGAGATTCATGCATGTGTAAGCCTTTGAGGGCTGTGCCAACAATTACACTTCTAATTAGAATAATACAGTGATTGATTGGCCTTAATTACCTCTCAGTTCTAATGGTGACACATTTAGATTTGATGTTGCATTTAACGGCTCTCAACAACTTGCTGTTGTGTAAGTAGAACATTCAGCCTGAGTGCTGCCAGTTTAAACGCTCACTAGCAAACTGTTACTTCTGCATTGTCTTGCCTCTTCCCTCACAGAAGTAATAATTGCAGTGGCAAGAAGAAATTATTTTCTTTTGGATGTATGAAAACTGACAGAAAACTGTTGCTATGTTTATATTCTCCCCACGTCCTCATCAGCAGGTGTTGCTTCGCGTTTGGAGCTACAGCTTCCTGTCAGACTGCTGAAAGGAGAACAGCTGACAGAAAGAAAATATTCACTCCACCGCTTTGTCATCCCTCTTGTTCCACTCATCTGACTGGGATGAGAAAGGGAAGGGGTAACAAGGGGGATATCTTTGGAATATCTGTTTAACATCCTAATTGGAAATGACAAGCACAGTGGCGCGTTCAGCCCTGCAGGGGAGATCAAAGACTTTGAGCTCCATGAGACACAGCAGTATGGATCAGAACCAAACTGATCCCCTCTCGCCTCAGCTAATTAACACCTGGCTCCTACTAATTAGCTAAATCCACAAGCATACCAGAAACTGAAAAAACTAACACAATATAAGACTTACAGCCCAATGCTGGACCTCATTTACATCCCCATTGCCCATACCTGTCTGTAGGACTAAATGTAGGAACAGGTGTTCTCCTCCCTCTGAACACACACAGAGTGCTAAATGAAATTGAAGTTAGGTGTGTGGGACTTTCAGCCAAGTGTTTTGCATTGTTGTTACTGCCTGTTAAGTGGTCCCAATGGTGTTTTACACTGCACATGATGTGTAAGACAGTTCTAGTCAAAAATAATTGCTCCAGTCTCTCCTCGCTTGAACAATAACTTCATCAAAACATGTTTACATTTCCCACCTTCAGCCTTGACAGATGAATTCAGCGAATGTGAAATTGTCAGAAGTTTTACATTTGAAAAAAATGACTAAGCCTTGACAACCAGTTGGGGGATTGTTACTTTAATAAATGAAACCAGAGAGTTTCTTGTCACCAATTGGATTCACAAAGAACTTACCTGCTACTGAGTTTGCATTGATAATCCGACACAGCCTGACAAAAAGCTTCAAGGATGTACAGTAGACAGAATGTTAGAAGTGCGTCTTGGTTTGGCTGCCTTTACAATGAGAAACAGCAGTTCTGCTAAACGATACATCCTAGCAGGGTCTGCTGGGGAAGAAAACATTTTAAAGTTGATCACCTCCCAACAAGTGTTGAAAAACTGCACCGGAAACTGCTACATCTTATCTAATGATGCACAATTTACCCTAAATAAAGTTTCAGTATGCAACTTCTTTGAATATTTTTTAGTTAAAATATATTCCAAAAGATATGTTAATGTGGAGAGGTGCTGTCAAAGGCTTCTGTGACTCAGACTCATTAAACAGCTGCCAGCAGCGCAGATATATTCCCTATTAAAGTTTTTGAGCAAGGCTCCCATTGGGAGTGTGAGGTCACGGCTGCGAGGCCTACTGCTCCATTGCACCATGGCTTCAGACAGCACTGTGGCTGACTCGCAGACTAGCAAGGTCCCGATTCAAGCTTTAACTGAGGCTGTGTAGACAAAAAAGAAGGGCAGGAAAAGAAGAAACAAGAAACGTTTGGTTTAGATCAAGAATTTATATTGGAAACACTTTGTGGAGGGATGGAGGGATGGAGGGATTTGAGAATAGAGAATAGGAATTTCCAAACGGACACTCATTTGGTATTAAACATTAAACCAGCAATATTCCATCAGGTTGCAGTGGAGGAATGTTTGTCACATCTATTTGCCAACCACCTCCTCTCACCACTCCCCTTTCCATCACATGTGCTGTTAAACTTACTGCTCATGTTGAAATTGACTTAGGTTTCATTTGGCGTGTCCATAGAAGAAGACACTGTGGAAAGTCTATTGTAGCACTGACACTTCAGGTAATGAGCGAAAGTACAGTCATTCTGTTGGCTGATTACAGACAGTAATTAAGACACTGATCCTGTAATTAAGCAGCAGCAGGTATCTTGTGCTCAGAATACATACATCATATTTTTCTCTTTAGCACTCAGTTTTTCCCTTTTATTTAATTTCTCAGGAGGGTGATACTTGTATCAATATTGGAATGAGGCACTTACCACAGGTTATCGGCTTACTCTCTTTTTCCAGTGTCGTGACAAGATTATGAATTTTGGCTGAGTCATTCTTTCAGTTAGTAGCTTTCATCTGTCCCTCCATCCCCGGTCAATCTGTTGAGCTGTTTGTTTGTCTATTCTCAGTCTTGCCAGCCTCATTCTCCCACTAATCCTTCTCTTTGTCCCTCTGTCTTTTCCTCCTCCTCGTTTTCTCCCTTCTCTGAGGTGTCCAAGACAACCTGGCCTGGCTTGCAGAAGCTTCCCTACAAGTGCAGCTCTGTATTTTAGTGCCGAGCTAATTTTCACCATGTCAAATATTTCAAATTATTGTCCCTGTCACCACTGCAGTGCCCGAACATCAAGCATTATGTCTCAGCTTAGTTGGAGCATATAATGTGATGTGGTTAGACAAAATGTCACTCTCAACACAGCTCTCTGACAGTATCTTTTTTAGCTCTAGAAAAGAAAAAGGACTATTGCTAATGGATTGTTAGAACTGTACCTGAAGTTACAGCTAATCATATAATTAATCCTGCTTGTTTGTGCACTGATAGCCACACACTTGCAGTAAAAGTACTCAAGTACTTATTAGTGTTACATGTCTCAGTTAAACTCAGATGCATTGTGTTTAATTTAATTGCGTTAATGTGAAAAAAAAACACATTTGAGAATTGATGGATTATAATTAAGTCCACAGTGCTGAATTACTTGGGTACACAGTACATAAAAAACATTAAGAATTATTATTTTGAATGGTTTATGTAGGACAATAAAAATAATGTGATGTTTGATGTTTAGTATCAGTGTAAGGAGGGTAGCACTGTAATAGACTGTTGATCTGTTCAGAGTGAACAGAGTTGCCCAATGACAACTGGGATTAGATTCAGCACCGCCGCAACCCAAAAAAGCAGTTAAGATGAAAGATGGATGGGTGTGATCATGATCCTCAAGAACAATATATGTATTTTTGTCATTAAGAAATAAATCGCTGTGGGGGTTCTGCTACGACTGCATATTTACATGTTGATTTGAACAGATTACACAGAATTATTTTTGTTTACTTACATATTTAATTATTATTGGTAAAAATACTGTTAACCCCTATTTATGCCAATAACTGGAGTGGTGTTGAACAGTACTGGGGTGAATTGTGGGCTACATACACAGTAGCTCCAAAACCTGCTCCAATTTCGGATTATATAAGGTACTGTCAGGGCCGGCTCTTGACATAGGCGAACTAAGCGGTCGGCTAGGGTGCCACTTGCTGGAGGGGGCACAGCTGCAAGCCCTCAAAAAAAAAAAGGTTGCTTGCAAATATCGTTAGTCGCGGGGTTTTGAGCTTCTTTTCTAAAGTGTAGTTAATTATTTGTTCTTTGCTCCCTGTATGAACCCCTCACGATTCTCTCCACAATAAAGTGAAACGTGATAGTTAGTTAGTTAGTCTTTTTCCAGCCAGGATCCGTCCACAGCCCCGTTTCCTCAGTTACTGTGTCCGCCCGAGCCGGTGTTCTGCCAGAAAAAGCGTGAACGCACTTTCTGGCACAACACCGGCACGCACGCTTAATAGACAAGTAACCTGAATGTGATATGTAAAATTAGTGAAATGTTTAAGAAACACCATTGTGCTATTAATGAGTGGATAACTTCAAACAGACTAATAAATCAGGGACAGCAGGGTACTGTATACTAATAAAAACCTCAGAATTACAGAACAGTGGGTCATCCCACCAGCAGAGCATTCAGTATAGGACTCTTTTTATTACTCTTATGGATCTAGATCTGTTGTGCTGCTGGGTTCAAGTGTTCGTACTGAGCAACATTATTGCTTCAGTCAAGATGGAGTTGTAATGTCTGCTCTTTCATTGAGTTCTGTATATTGTACAATTACAGTTTTTGGAAAATCTAATGCATTTGGAATCTGTGCAATTCACAACAACCACACCAAAGGTGTACTAATCAATTTGGTCTCTGTTAGGAGTTTGCCTTGACTTACATACAGTATGTTTTTAAATACATCACAGCTCTGGAGCTCTTTGCAAGTCAGGCTGTCCAAACAAGAGCCTCTCTCCGTTTGATATAGGTGTTAAGTCTAAGCTTTGCAACTGTTTAAATGGTGAAGTGATGAGAGCTGAATTCTACTTGTTACTCTCTGGAGGCATGATTCAGTTCTTCAGAAGTTAGCAGCCTTGATGCAAACAAGAGCTTTACCAAAAATAACATGCCACAAACTTTCAAAGACAGAAGTTTTTCTGTGTGTTTTTCAATTGACGTTTAGATCTATTTCCTGCATGGAGCTCATGCATTTTTAGAGAACCAAGTTTGACTAGAAAGAAGCTTGAAGGGGACTCTGGAGGTTTGTTGGCATAGACAGATTTAGGACGATATGGGATTTGAATTCTTTGTGCCCTTGAAGATGACCAAATGAGTTAGAGACTGCTGTCTGGTGCCTGAAAGAAGAGATCAGACGCACTCTGTAAAACCTTTTTGATTTAGTTTTCACCCACATGTCGATGGAAATGTTTCACAATGCATGTGAAGTGTGTAGAATTTACACATCAGTGGCATCTTATCTATTTCACTTGCTCCCAAGTCCTAAATAGTACAGAACCCAAGCATTCCAAGTCACAGAATGACACACTTTCACTCATATATGCAGGGGAAAGATGAAACATAATGTTTATTAAGACAATAAGGGCCTGATTTACTAAGATCCTAAATCGTAGATACTAAATTGCATGTGCAGTCTTGGAAATGTGTGTTTAGTTGGCGGGCATTTTGCAGTTGATCCAGTAATAAAAATTGCGTGATCAATTGTCATGGAGAGTTTGGATTATGACTATGCATACATTCACCTTTCTAATCTGCGCATTCAAAGAATATGTGTGGTTTGTATATTTTAGGATGGACACTAAGTTAGCAAATTGTCTTTCTTGTAAACAGGTTAGCGTTGAGCTTGAGCTAAAGTTAGCTAAGTCATAATTCATTTATCACAGCTACCAATAGGGACGTTTATTTTACTTCATAACAGATCTGTATCGTCTCAGAAATAATGGAAAATTATTTATTTAACAGAATCCAGTAGTAATTCCAGCTCCACAATGTGCATTTTTGCAGCAGTGGGTGTTTGTTTTCAGGATAACAGGCTGCAGTACTTATAACCAGCCATGCATCAAGCTAACACTGACAGAATAATATAACATCCACATGAGCTGGTTTAGAATTGTGAAACAACAAAAACACGTTAGCTGAGCAGCTTAATATACAGTGTAGGATTCATCGTCACTTGTCATTGTCAAAGTTTAATGTTTCGCTCATCTCACGTTCAGTGTCCTCTACCTGGCATCTTGCGTGAGCTTCGCGTCTGGGGTGAGAGCGGGGAAACGCTGTCTAGTGTTTTGAATTTAGACTGTAGTGCCACTTTTAAATGCTTGGTGTCAAGTCTTATATATTTTACCTTTAAATACAGATGCAGTCACAGCCATTGCAAAAATGCCTGACTTTGTATATTTATGAAGGCCCATTTGAAAGATGCAGTTTTTAGTGCGCACTCTTAGTAGATCAGCTTGTCCCATTTTTTGCAGGTGTTTGAGGACATTGCAAATCTTTACTAAATCTGGCCCTAAGTGCACCACTTTCTAGAGACACATACTAAATACAATTCTTGTATAAAGCTGTTACCAAACTCAGCAAATTTCTGCAGTATCACTGAATATTCCAATTCTCTGTGAGCTCTGCGGAAGTCAAGAGGTCAGGGCTATGCAGTTTCTTCTTGGTCTTCATTGACGTTTTCCTCCCATTAGACCCCTGCCGGCACAGTCGCTGCCCTGCAGAGACCAATGTGCCTTGATAAATTTAGCCTATTATGCAGATAAATTAGTGGCCTGTTAAGGCTCTTCACTGTACTATTTGGTAGTGGCTGAGAGCAAGATTTCTGTCATTACCCTGCCTAAATGTCATTTTATAAGCCTAGCTTCTCTTAACACAGGAAAAAAGCAGGCGTGGATGGAAATGAAAATGCTCTAAGTAAATTAGATTGACCCTCAGGACTGCATGAAGAAGAACAAGACTTTGGATTTGACTGCATGTGCAGAAGAAAATTAGTCTGAAAGTAGTTCAGTGTTCCAGCCTGATTATTATTCCGTGCTGTTTGCAAGATTCATTCATTCATCAGTAAACCTGCTGATGTGTAGGAGGGCAGAGTGTTACAGCTCAGGTTGTGTTTTTGCAGATTTTGTATGAAAAACCACAAAACAGGCTTTATAGTATCTAACCCTAACTTTTGGTCAAAGAGAAAGGGTCACTCTAATATGTAAGAAAACACTAATGGCCTATGAAAAATGTCCTACCTGCTTCTACTGACCAAGAAATAGAAGCAGTTGTTTCAGTAAGTTCTCCATAACAACATATATTTAAGTGACAAAACCCTTTAGCGGCTGTAGTAACTATGACGGAAGCAAAGGATGAAATAAGGCAACATTATTATGGAATGCCATATTTTGTGAGGAGGTTAAATAGGACCATGATCATCCCCAGAAAACCTTAACGCATGCTATAACTATTATGACTAAGGTCATACTTCACAAACATCATTGGTGACAGGTCATTTCAAGTGTCACAAACATTATTTTCATGAGTATCAATAATTTAATCCTATAAAAAATGTTGTAACTAGGACCTCTTTCTTTAGATCAGGTATCTCTTAAAAAGATAAGTGGTGTCAGACCGAGTAAGATTTAGCTGTTATTTCAATGTTGTATGTATTTGATTCATATTTAATCAGCTTTTACTAGTATAATTATTGGTCCAGTATTTAAATTAGTAAAATTTAAGTAAAATTTAAGTATTGGATCAAAGTCCAATTGTAAATTGTAAACTGAAGTTGTTAGAGGGCTTTGCCACATGAAAATAAACATATGTGCTGAAATGAGTGATGCTGTCATTTGTCTTGGGAGGCTAGTCGCCTAAGAATATGTTTCCTCTAAAACAAGACAGGAATACAAAGTACAAAAATGGATGCATTGCTGATCTTTTAGCCTTGCCTGGGTACATTTTAATTTTGCTGACATTCTTTTTCAGCAGTAGGTGCTTGGAACCCATAATTATTAGTTCTTATTTTATTCAGAGTTTGCTGCTACATAAGCAGTATGTGTACTTCACTGTATGTGTAGAAAAATTCAACTTTTATTCACACAAAATGTCTTATAGGCCTTTTCTAAGCGATAATAGGACTTTGCAAAAATAAAAAAGACGGATTCAGGTATAGGTCTGGGTAGTGAAAAGCCAACCCAGACATGCTGTTGCACAAGAGGCATTTAATACCATGGATAAAACTGAAATCTGAATACAAGCACTAGAGAGGTCTCTCATTAAATTCTCACTGCGAAGACCCAACTGAACTCTGAATTGTAGCTTTCAAATATTCACCCCTCTCCTGGGGATTCAGAGAATTCAGTTTGATACCAAGGTCATAGATTTATCAAAGAGCTACATCTAAGTCTATCAAGATGGGGTTATGTGCACTCCTCTCTTTTCCTCTCCTCTTCTCTCCTGTGCCTTTATCATTTTATTATCTGTAATGGAAGACAAGTGCCCTAAATACAAGTTTTTAACAAATAGATTGATTTCAAAATGATTTATAGAAGAGGAGAGATAAACAACACACAGACACTCAGCCAATTTGCTCATGTTCTGGGCACTCTACCAATTCAAATGATTCTGGCTCTTGCCATTTGTATTCTCATTTCTTCCCGCTTCTTCTCAGCTATGCTGCATGTCCTGTTCCTTGACCTCTAACTAACACAGTCTGTCTGAGGACAATGAACCCTGGAAAATTAGACAGATATGTGACATGGACACGTAGTGAGAAACCCAGAATTCAGTTATAAGCCAATAGCACCAACTGGACACACCATTTTCACCAGCTCAGATGGTTAAGTCTTGGCAAGTTGAAAATGTATCTTTGAAAACTGAGGCTAGATTGATTATTATGTATAACAGCATGTTTCAGTTTGGCTAAATTAATAATTAATCCTTTCACATTTTGTATACAACTGTAACTGTAACGCAATACAGGGCTTTATTTGTTTGACTGAAACATCTCACTCTTACTGTTTTTATTTGTGCCTTCTTTATGTAATTAAATGTACAATGTACAATTATGATATTTAATTTAACATTCCTGCAACCTGGGAGATGTGGTTACATCTTTAGCAATGCAAAATTACCTTTTGAGAGCACTTACACAATGTTGTTGAGCTTGGAATAATTTTTTGCTTGTATCTGGGAAATCTGTTATCCATTTATCACCCCGATCTCCAGTATCTACCCATTTTCCCTACAGTACATCAGCATCACTACTAGTAAGAGAATACAATGTACTGTGGCAACCCTATCTCCTAAAAATTACATTCATTCACAACTAAACTGCAATTACAAATAATTTTTTGCGAAGAACGTAATTGCAACCAGATTATGCTTTCTAACATAATGGTCATATTTTCACATTTAACATAAATGACAAGTCACAAATACATTGATATCTAACATATTTACAGGCAATGTATTTTTGTCTGCCAAAATATTAGATCTACAACATCCTGTTTTCTTTCCCATTAAAATATCTGACATTGCAGGTCAGCATCCAGTGTTATTAAAGTGTTTTATGGTTGGGTTCAGGCATCATAGCTCTGGGTTAAGATCAGGGAAAGACTGTGGGCTGGGTTTATAGATGAAAATATAACAGTCGCTTCACACACCTCAGTGCTTTTCTTGCCTAAACCCAAGCCCATGGAAGACTTTGGTGTCAAACTTGGTTCTCCGGCTTGTCAGTCCTGCACAGTATACACCCACACTCCTTGCAACTGGCTTTGTGTTAATAAATGTAGCGTATCATTTATCCCAAAACTACATTTCAGGACAACATGTAGGTTCCCCAAAAACACTTAAAGGCGATTGCAGTTCAGTTCTATAGGAACGTAATTTATAGGAGGTAGGGTTGGCTGTGGAGATTAGTGTTTCCATTGCAAATTCAGAAATCCATGCTGTTTTGAACCAATTAAATAACTTGCTACTTTTGTTATGTTGTAATGAAGGCCCTCCCTTGCAATACTAAAAGCCCTACCAGTGGAAAGTTTCAGTGCAGCGCTTTCTCAGTGAATAAAAAAAAAGGTTTTATGTGTGTGTGTGTGTGTGTGTGCTTGTGTGTGTGTTCTGCCTTGGCAGGCTCTCCACCAGGAAGAAGCACCAATTTAGACAGAAGTGGTTTAAGTCAGAAAAGAGAGGTCCAGTTCTGTGTGATTGCACCCCATGAGAGATACTAAAACATCAACATGAGGGAGTAAAAGATGCCTTATAAAGGGAAAAAAGCAAGACAGAATAAATCCCCATGAGAAACCCTGAAACCTCAGGAAAAATGTCCAACTTGAAAAGAAGCAGTTTCACTTTGCAACTATCTGCAAACATAGAAAATATACATCTTTGTAGAAAAACCAAACCCAAATAGGTTTTTAAGTTATTATGATTGTAAATCACTAGATTCCTGGGACATGAAAGTAGGTTTATAACATGGCAAAGAAGGACCCTCACGTGCATACCTGTTTCATGTGTAAACTTTGTACAGCAGGTTTTTGCATTGTCAGTTGTCTGCCTTTTCCTCTGTGACACTTCAGTGCTAGAGGAAGGCAGCTGATTAAGCTTATACTCATCACCCTGCCTTTGGGAGGCTTCATGGTGTCCCAAGCTTTCTCTGTAGTTTTTTGGTTGAAATAAGCATCTGTTGGATAAAACTCTACAGGAAACCTAGGTGATCTTTGAGTGTGCATCTGTAAATCTTTATCGGCCCAGCAGCCAGACTTTGCTCTGCTTTGCCACAGGGATGGGCTCTCCCTCCGTAGAATCCTTCAGTAGCAGATTGTTGTGGTGGAAAACCCCCGCTTTAAGCTTCCCTGCTGGCATTTAACAGTTAGAATTTGCCCTCTTGTCTATCTGTTTCTTCAAAATATAAACTTAGAGTTACAGTTTTTTTCATCTTTATATCTTGTTTGCAACTGTTTTTATCTTTGTTCTACCAAACAAAAGTGATACAAATATTTGTTTTGTTTTTTCTTAAAATAGCAAAAAAATAAATAAATATTGGCAAAAGACTGCACGAAACCACACATAAAATGCACCAGCAGAGCAAAATGTAAACTCTATTTTTAAATGTTGACTGCTCATTTCAGGTCAAGGGGAAGACACAGGATAGTGTAGATAAGTGCCAAAGGGAAGAGGGCTCGCTTTGGCCATCCATAGAGGGCAACAATTGTGAGTGAAATTTACTTACGCTGGATGCAAGCTGTGGCAGGATACTGCTGAAAGCCAGCATAGGTTGTGTGAGGACAAGCCATTTTACATCCTCCAGAAGCTCTATTACTTGCAGTGGATGTAGGGATAACAGAGATATTAAAAAAAAGAAAAAGACGAAGAGAGAGTTGCAGTTACGAAACACAGAGAAACAACTTCAGAGTGTCTCAAAGCCATGAATTTTCCACTCCCTTCAAGTAGAGCGCTTTCAGCCCCACACCACCATCACACTGCTTTCAAAGGTCACTGAGAATCAGACACTGCATACTCACCAAGCCACCTGACTTGGCCAATCAACCACCAGCCATGGGCTTTTTCACACAGACTGAGACGAGGTGGGTTGTGTGCAATCAGCTGAAAGAGGCTGACCCCTCAGCCATGTCAGACCTTTTTTTTAACCTTTCAGATAAGGTGCACCTTTGCAGAGGAAACACTGTATCCTTTCAAAATGTGGCAATTTGGTGTATTTTGATATGATGTTGCTCAGAGCATTTCAGTGTATCTCGTATGTATTATCTTAGAAAAAGTGCAAGAAATATATAAATGTTGGGTATGTTTTTAAAGGTTGTTATTTCAGTTTAAAATTGGAAGTGTTGAAACCGAAACATCTCTAATCTTGAGCGTTTGTTGTTTTTTTTTACCAATTGCTTTATGTTGATGTCAAATTAGCATGACTGTCATTAGTACACTTACAGTATTAACAGTATCTAATTGTTGTCAGTTTAATGAGTCACCTAATTGATCTAATTGTTACTTGGCTACATCTTTAAATATTTCATGAATAAGTAATAAAATGTCTTGATGTTTGTGTTGGAGTTACTCCAGAGGGCATGTGATTACCAGAGGAGAAAAGTAAAAGATAGCAAGACCTCATGTCCTGAAAAACTGCTGTGAGCCGGACTGTGAGCGGGCCTGTCATGTTCCTCCAAGGCAGTGATGGCATGATGTGTGCATCTGAAGTGACAGCGGGCTGAAGCAAACAGATCTCCCATCTCTGTGACACTGACGGTATTTCTTCGCTGAGGATATTTGGTTCACTCAGAACAAGTCAACTGCATGTGTCAAGTTTACTTCCTCAGTATTTAGATGCCAGCACTATCTCCCAAAAGTTTGTGTAATAAACAATAACTCTACAATGTAGGTTATCTAGCTGCTGGTTTTGCATTTTCTCAAGGTTTCTCCCATCACTTGTGCCTGTTCAGTATTTTGGTAAGTCACCGTGTGCATAAGTTCGAGGAGGACTAGGAATGACATCCCATATACTGGGATTTTACTCTGAATATTGACTGTATTTTATGCCATCAACTAACTTTCTGTCTCGATCAGGGCCCCAGTTTCCAAGAACATCTTAAGCATCTCAAAAAACTACCTTAATAAAAGACTGAAAAGACAGCATTATTATATATATTTGCTTCAACTCATTCATTCACAGCATATCTACTGGGTTAAGATCTGAGCTGCATAGCCAGA
This sequence comes from Sandelia bainsii, assembly GCA_032362345.1. Classification (NCBI taxonomy): domain Eukaryota; kingdom Metazoa; phylum Chordata; class Actinopteri; order Anabantiformes; family Anabantidae; genus Sandelia; species Sandelia bainsii. The sequence continues at coordinate 17,208,096 of JAUMHL010000015.1, forward strand.
AGTTACAACCTGAAATAACTTCTATAATCGTAAGAAAAAGTATATGAACCCTGAGTACAAAGACATTTGTACAATACATTAGACAAACACATTGTGCTAATGGAAAGAGTAAGCCTTTAGAGTAAGATTTTTTTGTTTACCATTCTTGCCATTCTTCTGGGCTCTCAATGGGGCACTACAAAAAAAAAAAGATTTTAATAAGACAGATCCAAATCATGATGCTCCTTTCACCAGAAGCAGTTTTCATGCTGGTGTGCACTTTATACATCATACTGTAGTGCTGTGTGTTCTTCCAAAACAGTTCAACCTTAGTTTCATCAGTCCACAAACAATTATATATTTACATAGATATTATATTTTACACTTAACAGCATAGACACTAAAGTAGTGCTGATGCTTTGGTGTGTAGACTATTGATAAGCCTGAAGCACTGTCTCAGCATGTTGGCAGATTTGAAAAACGATGTTGTCTTGAACTCCTAAGAATCTCCAGCTATGAGGAATGGCAATCGTGTCACACACTGTGAGAGGATTGTCTCAATGTGATCACAGACTGCAGTGTGTCTCACACTGCATCTCCTCTTATGGTGCTCTTTGTGGATCGTGTTGCTATTTTGAGGGAAGCACAGTCAGACTAACCACGGGCTGTCAGTGTGATTTTGTTTCCTCTCTTTGGACCCTATGATTGCAGTCTTGCAGGTGGTGAAAGGTCCAGATTACACTCATTACTGTGAATTTGTTTAGGTATTTGTTGAGTGTCGAAATAGCTTTCACTTGTCAGTTACAGTGCAGCCCGGCAGAATTTAATCTTCGTGTATTTTTAGACATCTTACCATGACTGTAGTGAATTTCCCCAGACACAATTGTGGCATAATTTGCTGAGGAGATCCTTAAATTGCAATCGAGAATTGAGAGGACAACGATGACACTTGCAAACTAAGAAATGACATGTGCCTCAACTATAATGCATCTAAAACTGAGCTGCCCAAACTCAAACAGCCAGATTCCCTGTAAAAACCCCAGACTTTTTATCTCTGCACATGGTGCAGAAGCAACTGCGGAATCAACTGATGAGACACGTTTGTTTTACCATCAGTGTTTTCAGGGAAAATCCTCAACAGTAAGCACTAAAAGCTGGCACTGTAAAGAACCTCTACTAAGGGTAAGAAATTTAATTAAGCCTGAACAGCTTGTTCGGTAGGGTTTTGCCTAAATTTCATTTTCTTTTTCACTTTGTAACCTTGTGCTTTTTGATGCAGTGCAATTTTTACGAATCACTACCACACTTCTGCCTGAAAAACAGTAAATGGTATGCCTGGAAATTTCATTTATTGTCAGAGGTCTACTTTGTGGAATATTGAATGCTATTTTTATTATCGCTTTTGTTGCTCAACTGTTTGTGTGTGCTTGTCTCATCATGTTTTCACCATGTTATTCTTACAATGACAAACCACAGACTTTTGCAACATTCATCTTTCGAATTATATTGAGATTAACTGATTTTCAAACGACTATAGAGATGACAGAGTCATGGATTGTTCAGTGAGATTTACAGGTCTGCAAATTTCCCAGCTGAAATGTGGGACTACTGGGATTCTAATTATTGTGTTTAATACACCAGAGTCTTGAAAATCCCATACTTCAATTGTATGGTGGCACTGTTACGGTCACAGAATGTCTTTTGTTATTGGCATTGATTGGTTTGAGATACACCAGAGGGATGAAAGTAGAGATGGGTACATGAGAGTGGTGCTGAGAGCAATAAGTGACTTTTTGTTGATATCATGCAATTGAGCGCTAACCCTCATTCCCTAAATTTGGATTAGTTCCTGCCTGTGTCTATTTGTTAAAATACCTTTACCAAAACCAACACTGAAGATCACTGCATGGTTGATGTCAGAAGAAGATGAAACCAGGACTAGGTCCAGGGATGCTGTACGAGTGTAGGAGTAATGTTGGAGTGGAGCGCAGAGATACAGCCACTGCTTCAGGTAAGGCCTGTATTCTTTTTAGCTGCAGCCCACCAAAGGAATTCACTGTATTTTGTGGTCTGGCAGTAGCTGGTACAGCAATAAGGATTTGTGGCAATCAAATGTTCTAGAAATGGCAACAAACAATTTACCATTACTACCTGTGCTGTAAGAGTACCCAGAGGTTCAGCACTACAGTGACACTCCCACCGGTTTTATGTGGTGAGAGCTTCGGTGTTGCACTTTCATAAAATTAAAGATAATGGTTAACATACATTGGCAGAGGCAGAGATCTATACAATTTAGTCTCAAGGACATGGTAAAAAAGTTGAGTGAACTTGAATAACACAAAAAATTGCAGCTTTTTTAAAAATCTCATCCACAGGTAAAAAAAATCTTTAAAATGACCTCCAAGACTCAGTAAGATGCAACTGACCATCTGACTCCTATGCGACCAGAGGTGGGTAGTAGTTACTTAAGTAACATTTTGAAAAAAATGTACTTCTAGGAGTAGTTTTACTGCACCATACTTTTTACTTTTACTTTTAGTTTTTGTAGATTTGTGAAGAATTAACGCTACTCTTACTCCGCTACATTGGACAACACTCGACTCGTTAATTTTTTCTTTTTTTTACATTTATTCTACCAGAGAGATGTCGTCTAGAGTTGTGACGTTCACGAACGAACCAAATTTAGAGAATTAAAATTTTAAAAATTAAAACCATGTAGGACCGTATTTAAATCATAACAAGCTAAATATAAGCTGAATTTTTTCTAACTTAACACCTTGTTTTTATCTCCTTTACCGTTTCTCCCTTGTTTACTTTTTAGCGGCAAGTGGATGTTGGCCGTCCTTTCAAAATAAAACTTAAAAAAATAATAATAATAAAAGCGACCACCTAAATTATCTAAGCAAAAACCTTAAACAAGTTACATATTGCTCACACAGTTTATTGATGTCATTTACAACACTATTATTGAGTTTTTCTGTATTGATAAAAATTCTTCTTTTAAATAAAAATCCAAAATAGTGATCTCACTGTCAAAGCAGACCCTGTGAAATGTCGGACTCAGCTATCTTCACACGTAGGCTACGCGCTAATGACGTAGCAGACAGTGAATGAAAAAACACATGAGAAATGTCACAGTTCAAACATACATATGTTACCTACTGTAGGT
>JAUMHL010000015.1:17211343-17237624 GCA_032362345.1 Sandelia bainsii
ACTACTTGAGTAGTCTTTTCACCAAGTACTTTTTTACTCTTGAGTAATTTTTTGGATGACTACTTTTTACTTCTACTCGAGTAATATTATTTTGAAGTAACGCTACTCTTACTTGAGTACAATTTTTGGCTACTCTACCCACCTCTGTATGCGACATAGAGGTACAGGTATAAAATGGCCTCTGTGATGTAACTATTAGAATCAGAAAAGAGGGATTTCTGGGAAATGACCTTGCATTACATTCTTGTTTTATGCAAGTTTATGAAAAAGAGCTAACAACATTTCTATCAGCTTAATTTGATTTGTCAGCTAAACAGCCAATTGAACATTTAGTCGACTGAACATATTATCATAGGTTCCAAAAAAGATCTTCAAACTAACTAAACATGTCTAAATTAAATTTATCAGTTATAATTTAGGTTTTATTAAAAGGCAAACAACATGTAACTGTTATATATGTGAAAGAATATAAGTTTGTGTTTTTAAAGTGCAGTACCAAAAAGTCAGTATAATGCACTTATCATAATGCTACTTCATCAGCATCATTCAAAAACTTTTGAATGCACAATTTCCATTAACATGTGGCATCTTTAAGATCCACTCTGGTGACATTGTAAGGCCTATTTTCTCAGACTCCTGCAGAGAAACATAAGATTAACAAGCTCCTCCACAACCCAAAATCCATAATATTGTTATAAAGACATTATATGTTAATATCCTGAAGAGTACTACCCATAAGCTAAGTCAGCTAATGTTGATGTACATTGGTGAATTTCCCCTTTAAAATATGGGGACACTGTATTTAGTAAACAAGACATCACAACTCCCATCTTTAGATGTTTATTTCTGATATCATCATCAAAATTTTTACAAAACATTTTCTGACAATAATATACTCAAAGAAGAGCCATATTTTTGCGCTTGGACCAGGTCTCCACAAAAAATGCTTTAGGTCTGAATACAGTAAAAAGAACAAAAAAAATCTAAATAAAAATAAATCAACAACAAACCAACTACCAAAGAAAACAATGCAGCGCATATTTACATCCTACAGAAATCAATGCTCTCTGCAGGAAATGGATGAGAAGGAGACAGCAGGGATCCAGTGGTTCAGATGAAAAGCGTTCAAGAGGCAGCAGAAAAATAGGGAAAGTGCTTTGAGCCTGCAAGGAAAGACTAATTCTGATATTGCTTTCTGTCAGTTTCTCTCTGCCTTCTCTTGCACTGCAGTCTCGAGCCAACTGCAGAAGTAGAATGCAGCCCATTTAAATATATATATAAAAAACCCATTCCTTTCTTCAGTGCTCACATTAAATCCAATTACGGGCGTAAACGGGCTTTGTCAGACAAACGAAAAAGTGTGTTTCCCTGACAGAGGTTAATGATCATGCCTTCCTTTTCTGTGTCCCCTCTGACATGAGCAATGGCAGAAAAACAGAGTCAGGACAATATGTGTCAAAGGTTAAAGACTTCCTGCTAATGTGAAACAGCATGGAACAATAACAATCAATGGGGACCGGGCTGGCCTGAACATCATTAATGGTGATGTTGGTTCAGAGGAGGTAGAGGAGTAGGTGCTGTTATAGATACACACACACACACACACACACACACACACATTGGCCTTCTGGGTACATGCAGGGTATAGCTAACTTGCTAGCCATGCTTCCAGTCACTCTTTGTACATTTTAGCATGGTGAAGTTATTCATTCTTAGCACTTTGCAGTTTGCACACATACTGATGACACACTAAAAAAAAAACAGGAACTCAATTTGGGTGTCTAGAGGTGGCAGATGGGGTGCTCCAGCATGTTTTTCTGTGTTCACTCTCTTGAGTCATGGCTGTGTGCTGTAGGGGTATGCCCCAGTGCTACCTGCGGGGTAAGACACAGATGTATGGCAGAGGAAGAAACACTGCAAATCCTCGTCTGGCTTGGAATTAATTTTTCAAATCTATTTATCAGGTAATGGATTAGAACCTACTGAACCGTCACAGATGGCCTTGGGTAAACTGGAATGGATGAGAGCGTCAAAACCTGGAATACTTTTATATCATTTATCAAGGCATGTGTGTTGCCTGTTTTTGTATTTTTCTGTGAATGCATTTATGTGTAATTGATTTTGCAGTTAAAAGACTGTTGACGTTAAGTGGATTCTTAGGTTATAGTGTAAATTATAATTGGAATTCCAATACAGTATTTAACCTGTATAAGTGTATCTGTGTATGTTTGTAAGTGAGCATGCATTAAACATGGCACCTGAGTATGCCGTTTGTGACTATTCAGAATACTTGTGTGTGTGACTTGCATGTGTTTTAGCTGGACTGAAGCCTGTTTGTGTGATACCTTACTGTAGAACTAAAACTGCCTGGGACATTTAGAAACATCACAAAGCCTTCAGTTTCACAGAATAAAACGTCCTTGCACTTGCACATTTGTCCCTCCATATCCTCCCAATTGTGCAGCATTTCTGGCTCCCCCTCTCATCTCCTTTGCTTTCGCTCTCCCCTCTGAGATTTGCATTTAGCTTTTCCTCTGAGCATAAACACTGAAATCTGAAAGTTTTCACTGCAATTTTTTTAGACCTTTATTCACCCCACCCGAAGCAAAAAAGAAAAGAGGAAAAAATAAAAAGACAAAAAAATGCTCCCAGTGGGGACTTGAGCCCAAACTGAAAGATAGTGGTGTGGAGCTCGGGGTGTACAAAACCATAAACAAACAAAGCAGAAAAAAATTAAATAAAGCCTGTTGGCATTGTGGGGCTAGCGCAGACGGTCCTGGAGTTCAGCTCAAACATGCATCATTAGCATGCAGCGCCTGTGCTTCCAGCTCTCTGATGGCAAAAGAAATGGACAAAAGACTAAATAATTACTGGCAGCCGAATTCGAACATTCCGCTGAACATATCTGATTTTATCAGGAAGGTATCAGGGAGGTATTCAAGATTAATCAATCCCTTATTAGTAGTTGATTTAATTGTGAACATACACAGATTTTATTAGCATTTTGTAATTACACATGAAGGGCAAAGTAGCTTTGATCGTTGTGTTTAGACTGAATTGAACCATTATCGCTGTTCTGAAAACTGAAGTAATTACTACATATGGGGTACTAGGCTCTAGCAGGAGACTAATAAAGGGAAAGTCTGTCCCTGGAGTGAGTGCCCAACACAAGCCTCTTTCTCAGCTCAACAGCCTATAGTGCCAGCAAACTCTACTTTAGGCGAGACAGGAGCAGGGATGGGTCAGCAAACAAGTTGCTTTAAAATCACTGAAGTTGTCCATGGCACGGGCTTCTGGTTCTAGGGCACTCCATACAGGAAATATCTCCCACACTGTTTGTCTCTGGTTCAGCGCTTCTCCCTAACTGGGCATAGTTTCCCAAAATATCAGCATGCGGACAGAAATAGAACATCATTAAACAGGTTCACCCGAGTCACCAAGAGGCAGACATGAAATTCAGGCCAAGGGGTTAGCAGGGGTGATATAGAGCAAGGCAAGACAATACATGGATAGAATTGAGAGAGCTCCCATTATAAAGACATTGGCACAGCTGCTATTACAAAGTAAACTCCACCAGCACTATTAAGCAACCGTACTGCGAATCAACTGCTTTTTATGCAATCCTGTACACAAAGGGGACTGAACCCTTCTTAGTCATGGAACCATGATGACTTTTGGGTCATTTATTGTTTTGGGCCTGGTTTATGGTAAAACATTTTACAAAATAATGGCACATCAAAAAGAATGGCCTTCACAGGTTTAACTCTTGATATAAGGAACAGCACACTTCTTCTCCTCAAGTGGACCCTAAAGTAGCATATAGTGTTGTAATTGTTAAACAAGAGGAGTAGTTGGAGATGTAACTAACAACACATTATATGACCACCCCTTGCATGATGGGCGCTCAAACAATTTCTGAAGTCAGAACAGAAAGTATAGATTTCTGTGAGGTTTGACACTTGAAGTACGTCACAATAACAGGGCTCCCAATCTTTCTTTCTTTATGTGAGTCAGTAAAATGACTGGATTTGAGAAATAACCTCAGTAACATTTTTTTTAATGGTAGAATAGTGACGGGAGCAGATAGAAAAATATTTATCATTGAATCAACAGGAGTGTTGCAGTAGGAACTTTTTCACCGAGTCATCTTGGAAACAGATTCCCACCGGAGAGTCAGTAAGGCTCCTCTTCTGTTCACAAGCAGTTTGTGTTTCAGAAGAAGTAAAGTTCATACTTTTGTCATATTGAAAGATTCACTATTTACACGATAAATAAGTTCTATTTGATTTTGTCTTATAGAATTTCTTGACATCATCTTTGAACACATTAAAAACTGTCTCCTTTGTTCCAAGCCAAAAAGACAAAATAACGAAATAAATCAATAGAATTCACTATTTTTTTCTCTCATAGAATCTTGAGGATACACCCACTTTTGTGGGCTTAATTTTGGCCCCTCGCAGTTTCATCTGTGTATCATTCAGTTGCACTATGGGAGGACCAAGCACAGTTTCTCACAGTTAACTCCCAGGAGTATGACCACTGACATGTATTAAACGACCCCGGTGCACTGCTTGGATTAAGCTGCTTGGATTTGAGAGGCCATCACAGCCATATCTGAAGTCTTCATCAGCCCCATAAGTCAACGAGTAGCAGTGCTTGACACGATGATCAAAGGGTTACTGAATGCAATAAAGTCCATCACTGCAGGCACGCTTTCTGGAAAAAAAGGAGATGTCAGGCAATATTCCTAGTACGGTGCATGGGTTCATACGCAGGTCAAAGCGAAGTTAACGTGCTGGTTCAACATGCCCCCATTAGGCACTGTTGTTCTCTGTGGTGAAGAGGAGATGGGAGCACACAGGCAGAGCTTTGCCAGCCCAGCAAGATGGTGCTCTCCAAACTGTCCAGTGTGATAAAAGTCAAACATTGACTCAACAATGTTTCCAATGACTGGGGCAGTGAGAGTGGCTTGACCTTCAGGTTAGTGGACCTTTATATGAATATGTACAATACTTTCCATTCAAATGTACTTATTTACCACATACATTTCCCATGGTCACCTCTTTAAAGCATAGTGAATAATTCAGCTGGGATATAATCATACACAAAGACCTGTCATTCGGATGTGCTAAAGGGCTCCTGTAGTGTATATTTATGAAATTTATGGAACATGCCAATAAACTGATGTTGGGAGGAGCAGGTGTGATACGTCGTTATGACAGATACCTCCTTGAAAGTAAAGTTTCATTACCTCACCTGTTTGTAACATTTGATTACTTTGATCATTCAGATCAGATTTGGTTGTAATCATGGATGTGTGTTGGTAGAGGTTAGTTTAGTAGAACAAACAGTATTTTAAGAATGCACGTAACTAAAGTAGTTCATGTGCATTAAAACAAAACTATAAGTAAACTCTTTGGTTTGGCATGCACATTAATGGGATTTAGAATTGAATTCTACATCCAAAGAAACAAAAGAATGAAAAACTCATCATCGTAATCGTCATTACTGCACTTGAGAAAATGACTAAACTTTATGAAAAAATTAAATTGACTGGCCTTTTTTTACTTTTTTACTGTGTTTTACTTTTGACTAGAACTGACTAGACGTTTTAATAAGAATCACAGTAATAAGCCTCCTGCTCTTCACATTTACTCCATCTTATTTTACTACTTCCACTTTTCTGCAAGTGAGAACTGGTGTTTATTGCACTTCCCCTTTCACTACTGACTCAGTGCAAGTGGACTGCTATTATGACATGGGATATGTAAAACACCTGATTAGGACATTTTGGAAAGTAATACTTTTTTCCTCATTTGTTGGATTATCTCCAGTCAGTCAGCTGTGAGATGTTTTCTATGAAGTGCTTTGGAAAAAGAAATCTAAATAATCAACAAGGATGTCTCAACCTCTACTGTATATTGGTGAGACGGTGTCCCTCCAGGCAGAATTTGAAAAATTTGTCCTCTAGTTCACATACTCATGTTCTGAAAACAAGGCCCCACTGAATAACCAGCTCGCCTGCCCCTTCATTTCAAAGTCATGGTGAATCAAAGGCCCATGCCCCACTTCTGAGTACCAGGCTCGGCTAACTAGCGTCCAAATTTGAGTGTGCCGGTGCGCTCAGAGGGAGGAAAAGGACCACTGGGACCTTCAGTTGGTGGTCTGAGGGGTGGTGGAGGGGAGCGAGGCCCTGGCACAGGGGCACCTATGCTGGCAGCGGAGGGCACAGAGGCCAGCGCCACTGTTTGTATAGTGCCCCTATCACATGGCCCTAGGTCCTCCAAGCCCTCCAGGCCTTGTGGGGGTCCTTCATAGCCCATGTTGAGCCGCAGGGGTTGATGGGCCTGGCAGTAATCTACAATAGGCTGTTCATAGCGGTAGAAGGTCAACGCACCCATCTGGTGGGGAACCTGTTTAGATAGACAGAGAGCAGAGAGGAAAAGACAGAGAGTGTGATGGAGGAGTGGAGGGAACAAAAATGGACAGAGAGAAAAACACATTAGCCATACAGGTTTTCAGCAATTTTCAGATATACCAAAAACATGATAGATGCTGTACATATACGATTTTGTTTTCATTCTACTAGAGGATGTTGATCAATCACGACTGAGATAATTATGTAGCAGAGTTTAATCAGTTAAGACTAAGTCAACAGTTAAACTGTTAAGCCTGCTTAATTATGTTTGTGTTGTGTTGGGCATTTTTTAAATCACATTTTCAACATTTTTTCATGATTACTTACTTTCAATTTGAAGCTCAAAAGGCCTTTCACACCAAATTAATGGAGGTGAGAGAAACTGAATTTGTGTTGCTTCAAGTATAACCAGGCAAAACATCTGTCCACAAACACTGTCCTGATTACTAACAATACACCAAGTCCACCAGTTTCAATAGAATTTGAGAAGAATTTCATTGAAATTATTTCTTTAATAGAGTGAAATTCCAAATTATTATTATCTTTTTATCTTGGCAAGATGACAATGATTAAACACTGGATATATATTTATAACAAAATCTAATAAGCCTCAATAATAGCAACAACAATTGCCATATTTGTTTTATTTCAAATAAATATTACATACTTTCAAATTTTATTTCACTTTCCACTAATGCAGTTTGTTACACAACATTTCATTGTATCTGCGTGAGCCCAAGACTACATCACAGTTAGTTTGGCACTATGTAATCATCCTCACATGGTGACCACCTGAGCCTGCAGCTATCCTCAATCACATTTGCTGCAGAGACCCTCCAAAATGTGTGCTGCCAAGCATCTGCGACAACTGCTTTTTACAGATGTGAGAGGCATCTCAAGCAGAAGTCAGCGTGTGCTTCCTGCCTACGACTTGTACTATAATGCTCAGTGTGACTGCCAGAAGAATAAGAACATGTGTATTTGCATGTGTGGATACAGTGTGTGTATGTATGACACGCAAACAACACTGCAGATGACAAAATCACAGATGCTTCTGTGCTCTACTTATGGTACAAGAGCTGGAGCAAATAGGCCTGTGCTCTCATCAGTGCCTTGTCACCCATGTCACAGCCAAGAGCACTTGTCACATCTGGCTATATGTCTGGACTCATGCTCCCTTCGCAAACTTTAACTGTGCCAAGCAAACAGATTTGATTCGTGACACTCTGTCTTCCTAACTTTAAATCACACACTTATTTGACTTAGAAAAAAGAGGCCAATTAAGGATTACAGGCCGTGAAAACACCAGGGTAAGATGGCAGCTGACCTGGATTAAACTGGCAGAGAGACAGATGATCAGATCCGTACACGCATAGCAACAAGAAGCACACAACAACAGCAGGAGCTACAGATATGACACCAACACGGAACACATGAATAATACAACCCCTGACTCTTCAGGAGGCGTTGGAAGCAGAGCAAGTGTCACAGCTGCACTGTCTTTCATCCACAGAGCTGACGTTTTATTTTTAACCTTAACCAGTGATAACCAGGCTTTGAGATAAAAATCTTAACCCGTGCTTGATAAAAATGCTATTTACAAGAGAGATCCACTTCTTTCAAAATCAGCTCATCCAGTCTACAAAAAGAAATGTTTTTCGACTTTACCCTATTGGTAGATAGTCAGGAATATTTTAGATTTAAGTGCCAACATTTTGAAATTTGTCACTAACGTGCTGTGAAAGTGAATTGAATTTCATTTGGAATTCTCCAAAGCATTGAAAAGTGACATTTATGAAGATCAAAAGCAACACATGGTAACAAAAAACAATGGTCTTGCTATGTTTAAAATAAAGTGATGTGTGTATGTGTCAGAGAAGCAGTAAAAGACTAGTGAACAAAGAGGATTTAAAATATGAACATCATTGGTATGAGCAATCATTTCATAATTATTAAGCTTATCATACAAAGCAATTCTGATAGGAGAAGTCGTATCTGAAGAAACATAAGAGAATTTAGGACAGGAGATTTAAAAAAACAGGACCGACTGTGTCAATGAAATGCAGATATATGCTGGCGGAGAAGAGGGAATAGTGTGTGTTTCTGAGCGTGTGTATGTATGAGCAAGCACAGATTTCAAAGTCAAATGGAAAATAGTCTACGCTAACACAGCTTGGCAGTTCAGAAATTACCCTGAACCACGTGGTTAAGATAAAGTCATGCTGAAAGCATTAACACCAGTTCTGTTTTAGATGAAAATAGTGTTTTTGTAGCCTCAGGCGTTATTGTAACACTCTTCCATTATGCAGTGCAGCATATAATTCCTCAGTTGCATAAAGTTGTAGACATATATTCATATAAAACAGCTGCTGAGAGCATGCTTGCTAGTGATAATGGGGGTAACCAGGACTTTTTATTTTCACAAAATTACCTTTTAGTACTCCAACACAGCCTTTCTTTCAACTACTGTACATCTACACAGCTCCAGAAGCACCACCTTCCTTCTTTCCATACCTCCTTCCTCCTAAAATGGACTCCATTAAGCGAGACGGACTCATTACATTATAGGCACTCAGTGGATTACTCCCCTCATTCCCCTTTTAGTTTAAACCCTTCACCAACCCTGCTGCAGCCACCCCACCACCACCGCTGCTGCCGCCACCACCACCTCATCTCCCATCACACATCTCAGCCCACCTCAGCTCTGCTCACAACTCCCAGCCCAGGTCCAACGAATTAATTAACTGATATTAACTCCTAACCGTTTCAGTGGATTCTATCAAATTGTCAGGGCATAAATCTGGCCTCGTGCGGTGTGAGTGTGTGTGTGATTGTGGGCACAGATTTGTGCGTGAATGCCTGCTTGTGAATGTACTTGATACTGTAGGAAAAGGTGGGAGAGGGAATAGAATGAGACAGACCACTAACACAGTATAAAAATGTATATAAAACTACTGCCTATTTGATTTAAAGTTCAGTGCAGGCCTGAAAAGAACAAGTGATATTGAAATGTGCATACATATCAGTCAGCCTGGCTTGTTCCACAAAATGCTCTTTATGTTGGTTTCTGGGAACAAAAGGTGTTAGTGATATTCACCAGCCATGCATGAAGTTGTAAGGTACAGCTAACTCATTAGAAATGCTATCAGCTTCTCTTTGTGCCTCTAAGCATTAGGAAATTATTAATGCCTCCCACTGAATAGTCTGTTGACAGTGGAGACAGCCAAATATGTAAATCTGGTCAGGCTAACAAAAATCCAGCTATACACTTCAATTTACTTTCCAAATGTTCTAAAAAAGATGTGGTTTATGTGGAATTGATGTTAATTTGGGGGATTATGTAACAGGTGAACCACCGTGGAGATGTTCCTTCTTCTTCGTAAAGTTACATTTTCTTCCATGCCCTTTCAACACTGTAGCCACCAATAAAATACTTTCCTAGCCTGCTAGTTTCAGGCCCCTACTAGCAGGCATTGTATTAGACCTTGTATTAACCCTAATTTTGTTTTAATTTGCTGGTTTCTGATGGAAAAAAAAACTCTAAACTAAATGTAAAATTACATATTTGACGTGAAAGTCAAATCATTTACTCATCATCATTATTAAAATGTAAACTTCCAGCTAAACTGCATGCAACTGGTAGATTCAGCATGAATTTGATGACAGGAATTGGTACTCAGATTTTAAAACGTGGCATTGCATGCATCAGAACTACAGTATATCATTCTGATTTCACAGCCAGTTTACCTGTTATGTTATTCAGTGGTCAGTTATCAGTCATTATCAGTGCCCGTAGTTGTGGTTTAGTAGGCCACCGACTACATACCAGTAGGCCAATAGGTTAATCATCATCTATACATGGAGTAATTTGCCAACATTTTGCAGTAAATACCACTTGGTTTCCTGTTTTAAACCTATGGTCAATTTTGTTACTTTATTGTAACCTAAACCATGATCTTTTCCATAACCCTAACCTAATAATTTTGCACCTAATCCTAACTCTGTAGTTTCTGTGCCTAAACATAACATTCAGTATTATAAATATGACAGCAAAGGTCCAGCACATGATAATGATTTACTGTACTGTGTCCACTGGAAGGTACTGTAGGGACCTACCAAGCTATATGGTCTGATAACAGATAACAGCCATTGAATAGTTTGATAAAATCAAAACCATTTGGATTTCAGGATCTTTACACTATGTGTTCGAATTTAATGGAATATTTCGGCGATCAATATTCAGGTGTCCCTTAGTGTGGACACTATATATTTTTATCTGATGTTATGTACTGATATGCCTGTAAGTACAGCCTCAGATCATAAACATCCAGGCAGTTTTAACGTCCAGTATAATGATGCTCCCATCAAGACATAATAATACAAAGAGGCAGGCTGACTCACTCATCATCTTTCATGGATTGAGCACTGAGCAGATAATTTACATATCCAGCTGTATGGAAGTCATTGGACTCCCATTGGATATGACTTTATAAGTTAAAAAACTATCTCTGATAGCACTTGTGACACTTGAGAAACTGCTTAATTTTCAGAAGGTTTTTGTGTTTTGTAAGTGACACTTACTTCACAGTGTAGTGCAGGTATTTTTAAACAGTACAGAAACACCATATTTTTGCTTGACACAGAGCTGGTTCCGTACTCAGACCCTGCTCTCTACACTTGATCAGACATACTGCAAGGTGGAGCACAGAATACATTAAAGAGGCAAAGTGTAGTATAGGGTCACGCCACTATGCGTCAGTTATCAAAAAAACACCAGTACATTTAAAAGGCAAAAACATTGAGCCCAGCAGTTATGAATTATGTATTTCAGTTTGAGACTGAAGAAGACACCAGCAATTATCTTCCTCCTGAGAACAAAACATGTAAGAGGCTGGAAATCAGGAAGGCTATAGAGTGCAGTAACCCTTCCCTTTTGTCGTTCTTTTGCTCAATCACTGTAGACATTTAGGTTATGTAGAGGGCACTCAAAGTTGAAACTGAGCTTTCAGCACAGTTTTAGTGGAATGTAATGTAGCACCACTGTGACATTCTGTTACGGAAACGGTGTCTCCCACACGAACCATTTCTGTTGCTGCTCATGTGTATCATGTGTAAGCTTCTTGGTTGGTGCAGGTGCACCCTATATGGTACGGTATATATTGCATACTGCAGCTCATACCTGTCAGAATACATTTGCATAAAGAAAAACTCTCAGCTCCCTATGCTGCCACTGGATGAATTTTTGCTTCTTTGGATTCCTGCCACCAATACCGGATTGTGCCTCAACTGACAATGACTGGCATCCTGCCTTTTCCTGGATCTTTATCTCCATATGGACACACTGGAGGGTGACTTTAGCTTTGACATATTCAACCCAAGCAGATTAAGCCAGCCAGACCAGTATCATCTTTTAAGTCTTTTCTTTAACTAGCTTTTATGGGACTTGTGTTGCTTTTGTGTGCATCTTTCACCAGTGTAGCATTCTGTTGTTAGACTGGTCTTTATTATACAATATCTATTGTTAACATATTTGTCTGTTTAGCAACACTTCTGTGCATGTGCCATTGTGCACAAAACAGTCTCATTGCCTGATAACCAGAGACTTTAAAAACCTGATCAGAGAATACCAAAACATTTGTGGATTCTTTACTGTGGATAGTTTCTGTGTTACTTCCTCACAACAGCTTTAATTTTTCAAAGGGGCCATCAGTGACTCTTAAAAGAGCCCCCAAATCCCATAAATTCATTTTTACAGTTTACCAGTGCCCCTTTAGAAGTTGCGTTTCTTTTTTGCGTTCATGCTTTTATGAGCAGCTAAGGAGGCAGTAACAGTGCCACAGGCAGACAATGCTAATGCCTCCCTGGGCTTTAGAAGCATTACGGTTCAAAAGTCTGCTGCTTTCCAAGCCAAACACTTTGATCCTCTCAAGTCACCGTATTGTGGCACACAGAAGCATAACAAAGTGAAGAGGAGGTGCAACAGATTCCCATTAAAATGTTGCTAAGGCTTGACATTTCTTATATTCTCATTAATGTTCAGTTTTTGTGTCTGTTGGGAATTATTATGTTGGGAATTCTTAGTTATTGTACCATTTTGAGTGGGAAGTTATTTTTTTCTCACTTTGTGAATATCAGACAGTGACTGAAAAAAAATTGACAGATTTCTCTTTCTTTCATACATATTTAATATCAATGTTTTTATTGTCTGTTATTCTTCTATGACATTGTTTCCAACATGTGCATGCTTGTCTATACTGTGTCTCAAATTCTTAGATTCACTAGAGACTCACTATTCATTTTGGTCCATTATTGAAGCAAACCGTCATTGAATTACTAGAAATAACAGTTTAATTACTCTTTTCTTTGTCTAGTCCATGTCCCTCTGGTCCTCTTTGTAGAAGTCCAGAGATATATTACCATCATTCATTTTGGTCCATTTATATTTAAAGTAGGCTGTAATACATATTTGATGTAAAGGTTCAGTGTTTATGCTGTTGAAACTGTTTCAGTATAACCATTCCCCACACTGCTCTGTCGTTGTACAAAGTACTAACTGCCACTGAGAATAAATCTGAGCTTCCAGAGAGTCTGGCTTTATATGTTTTCATAGTTCTGCCGGCTTCTGCAACAGCACTACTTTTGCTTATGTCATCTTTACTTATACTTAATAAAATGCCAAGTATTGTAAATCTTAGTATTTTTCAAAAGTAAGTAGTAAACCATGGCAATATACGTAAATTTAAAGACAATGGCAGTGATACAATTAGTAGTAGCAGTGATAGTGGTAATGATGTGATAGTGCTTATCTTAATAGTATTACTGGTGGTGGTGGCATTAGTTGTAGTAGTTGCAGTGGTGCTGGTGATATTAATAATATTAACAGTGGTACCTCCTGGGTTGATGTTTTGGTAGTAGTAGTACTTATGGTGGTGCTAGTAAGGTAGATGTAGTATAGAGTAATTTGAAAATATGACTATAGTCACCAACATAGCCAGGATATTGTAGGAAAGACACAGACACAGTTCCAACACTGATTATTACACCAAGTATAAAACTGAATAAATCATAACCTTGAGAATGTGAAAAAAAGACACTGGCCAGACTACCTACAGTAAAACAGTTGCTAGAATTTGATAGTATTGACAGCACGCTAAGTGTGTTAATATGTATATTGTGTATTAACAGCTCCATATGGCAGCCACATACTGCAAATGTAAGTCTCTCACTTGTCACTGGATCATAATGTTTTTATCACGTGTCCTCTGCAAAGTGTGACTCTGTGTGCGCATACACGCTCGCATGTGCTTAGTAGCTAGTACGTGTGACTATGCATCCCCATTTGTGTGAGTGTTGCCTTTCAAATGTATGCAGCTCCAGCATGTGGGGGTAGTCAGCACAGATGTTGCTAGGTGGGCGTCAATGACACGCAGCCCACTAGTCAGGTTTTCAGCAGAGCGGTGTGCATGGACGTGTCTGAGGGGGTGTGAAGCTAAACACCATCAGTTTGTTTTCAGACAGCACATCCCGAGAGGAAGATTTCCCAGCTGCATGTGTAAGAGTGTGTGTGTCTTTTTGTGTGTCAGTGTAATAGACATAGTGTGTGTAGCAATGTAGAATGCATATGCCTATGTGTTAACATCTGTGGTAGTCAGCAGTTTAGCGCAATAGCATCTTATTACTGTAGGCAATGCAAAAAAATCTAAAAAATAAATTTTTCATATCCTAGGCAGAACATACAACCTTGACATTCCCTCATAGAGCTGTGTGTGGAAAGTGAGCCCACATGTCCACATTTTAAACTAATAGATTATCTAAACAAGATGTTAGCCTCCTACTAATTCCTTAATGACTCTTGATTACAGGTCTCTGACATGAACACACACACAAACAGATGGACGCACCGCACTAACAAATGTATGCACAACTCCATTCAGATAGCTGGATTAAAGCAAAGGAAAGTGAGAGGGAAAACTAGGAAAAGACAGAGAAGGAGAGAGTGGGATCGAGGCCCCCTTCACGCACCGATGATTGCCCACCGTCAGCTCATCATAACGTCCTCCCACTCTACGGTGTGTACAGTAAAGGAGCTTCTGCAGACCACAGCAAATGAGCCGTGAAATGTTACTCAGTGCTCAACACGTTCCTCAGCCCTGTTTGCTTGCACACACACACACACATCCGGGAAAATACACAATTACTATAGCTAATGAAGGCTGAGAATATGTGAAACTATGGAAATGATATAAAAAGCTTGTACAGTCTGCAGTATGTGCTCACTCTTCTTATAGTTTGTTTTCTGTTGTTCTGTCCTCTGTCAGAACATATGAAGGCTGCAACAATTATTATCACAGTTCATTATATTTTTATATTCGTTTACTACTTAAAATGTTAGAAAAATTCTTAATGGTGGTTTTGAAAGTGTTTTGACTTATCAATAGTCAAAAAGAAAAAGATTTTAAAGAAAAGAAAGCTTGGTATTTCTCCTCACCAAACCCGTGACTAGCTGATAAGTGTACCTGTACAGTACTTTCCTGTTGATCAAGTAATCAACTAAATGACAGCTCGACTACAGGTTTTAGCAGAGATTTTACCTTTCAGGTTACATACAGCCTACCCAAATAATGATAGGAATACATTTTTTATCCCCAGGTTTATACCAAGGATAAAAAACTGAAAAAAATAACTTACTTAGCTTTTAGAGATTACTTGATCTATTACAAAGACCTTAGTGTATAGTTGATATAAAGATAAAAAGATGACATTAAAGCAAATTACATATGATTTAAACATCATATTGTTTAAATAATTATTCAGAGTGTTTAATTTATTATATCCAATGCTGCAAGTGGTACAGCACAGTAGAACTTTAATTCAAACTAAGTCCAAACACACAATTCATTACTGACATTAAACTCCACTCCAGTAGGCTCCTTGTGGAGCTACACATTTTATTTTTATGTTATCTATATACATGCAAATGATAAAAATCAGGAAACACTGATGTTATTTTATGGCTGAAATAAAATAAATTTCAATGGCCTTCAGCTCTGTTTGCACAGTAAAACTCCGGTGGCCATTGCAGAGTGCCCAAATGTAGATTAGGAAGACAGAATGACAGGTTCTGTCAAAGGAGAGTTGTTTGTAGTAGTTTCATTTCTGCTGTCCCATAATGAATTCAAAGTTCTCAAATCTCTTGGCTGGTAATTGCTTGCATTATGTGCTGCTTTCCGTCGCGGCGGCACTGGCAGTGTGTCTGAGTAATGAGCATGACCCAACATAAACGCTCTGTGGCCAACTTAGCTCTACACTGGGAGCATCAGTCGCACTTTAATCAGATATATTGGGGAAGAGTGCGTTTGGAAAGGCAGGCCGAAGGTTTTAAAGACCTGACTAATAAGACATGTCACAGGGAGCTGGGCAGCAGCCAGAACTGATATGCAGACCTTCTTCCTATCTGCTTCCCATACTGCCTCACCACGCACCACCCCAACAGCATTCGGACACAGATGGCCTTTTAACAATGCTGGATATTCATTGATGCAAACAAATAATGTGAAGCATCTCAAAGCAGCAAGTGGTGTCCATGGTTAATAATTTTTTCTTCTTTCTCTCTCGGCTCTCCCAAGATGATTCACCCTTTTCTGACTATTTTAAAAGGTCAGGAACTTTTTTTAAAAACAGTTCAAAATCAACATGTTTTATTTCTGAATAAAACGTGTGAAACGGCAGCTTGTTTTAATTAATGTTTGGCAAACTGCTACTCCTTAGTCACTCCTCAGCCCTCACTCCTCTGGGTGACTGCATTAGTGCAAAAGAATATAGAAGTGGCTGCTAGAGGTCTCTGAGAGTTTATGTCTGTCACTACAAATGTATATTATAGAATTCTTAGAGGTAGTAAGTTGTACTCTTGGAGGTTGTTGTAAAATCACTTATATTTGGCGTGGTTCTACCCAGGCAAAATCACAGCCACTAATTTAAATTAAAGCGATAACAACAACTTATTTGGCAGTAATTATGATAGATTGTGGAGTGCTGAATTAATGAGGAGGCGTATGTTTTCATCTGAAAAGGTAATTAGCCATAGGGCTTAAGTAATCGCAGGAAAATACAGGTCGTTACAGACGGTCCCTGAGGGGACGGTTTTGAATACTTACGACAGAGCAAATCCCTCAAGGGAGAACCTTTTCGCTGAGAAACCTTGACCAGAGAGTTTCTTTGAGGCAAAAACATCTCTAGTCTGAATTTCAATAAGAAACGATGTAAATTAAACTCTAAGAAACGCAGTCATCTTGAATACAGGGAATTTGCATCAAGCAACCTCTTTTTTTGATCACCTTACCAATGTTTGATAACAAGAGCAGTCTGATGTGGATTTCACCTGCCTTCATTTACTTGAATGCAAAATTATAATTTTCCAGGTATGACTATCATTCATCTCTGTCCATCTGCTGTATGCTTCTATGTAATTATCCATAGGACTTATCAGTTGGTTTTCAAAGTACTGGATTACACAATTACCCAAATGTTACTAGAGGAGAATCACTTGGTCTTTATTGTATCTCACCAATCATTTACCAACCTACAGTGCTACAGTTAATATTCTCTTCATCATATCATTTGCATCAGTTTTTACATACAACTTTGCCTAATGTAGGTGAACCTTCTTTGTGGTGTTTCTCACTTATAGTTTTTTTTTTTAAAGTATAGATTCATTCTGTATGTCTAGCAGCAGTTTTTCATTGATGTTATTGGCTTTGTACTACAGCATAATTATGTGTCTCTACACTGTAATTCTGCTACTGCTGCAGCTGCCCACTCTTTATATGTGCCACTTGTCAGTCTTTCCTGAAGGATAAATCCATACAGTGCTGCTATTTTTGAAGTTTCTTTGGTGGAGTTCTTCTCTTGATGACAAACTTCTGTTGCCAAACTGGACTTTGCTTCAATTACTCTATGTACATACATATTATAAGCTTCTATGAGTAAAGGAAGTCAAAGAATTTGGCTAAGGTGTAAGATTGATGGTTTAACAAACACAAAAACCAATATGTTTCCTTTGTTAGTTTACTATGTTGCTCTACTCATAATGCGCAGAGCAAAACATGTCGCTGTAAGCAGAGACACGCAAAGACTGAATGATGGGACCGATGGTACCACAGTAAACCTTGTGAGACGCCTGTTTTGCAAATGGTAATTAAAACTGCCTGAATCCTCAAATCCCTGATAAATATTTCATCAGGTGGCTCTTGGTGATTGCTATTGTAATAGAGCAACAATATTCAAATTGCCTTTAGTGAAATTACTGCAGCAACCCTCCCCCCCACACACACACAGACACACATATAGATGGCACTTCCCATCAACACAGAACCTGCACACTCACATGCACACATGGTGAGTAATGGCACTTGTCATGCTTGTACACAAACACATGCACACATTCACAGGCAATTCTGGCCCCTGTTACAAAAGCAAACAATCACACTTCTGCTATTTTTAGCGCAGTTTACAGCAATATCTAAATTTGAGTGGATGAATATTTAACTGCAACAACAAAAGTGCAACCACTGTGTAACACTGACTTGATTTGCTTTCTACACTAGGCAATATTGTTTCGATCCACACACATTTTTTAACGCAAATAAATGCTAAGAACAGGTCTGTACAACAAAACAAATGATAAACATCAAGCCAATGTACAATGTTAAGAAGTATAAGTGGTATATTGTATTTGAATGGAAGATATACTATCAAGATTCAAAGCTTGAGTGATTGAATTTTAGACCCACATCACTTTTTAATACTGCAGTTCCAAACCGTAAAATGACTCTTGTGCCACCTGAGGAGTTTTAGACAGGGGCACTGCAGGATTTCAGAGCACTTCTGTTAACAGATGAGGTTACACAACCAGAGTGGGGTGGTCTATGGGGGATTGAAACCTGACAGCATTTTTAAACAGTGAAATACCCCAGTCTGGTGCACTTTGACCAGCAGCCTGTCCAATCCTGCAGCGATATGTTTCCATGCACTGTGAGCCCCCCTTTCATTGACTCTCGCTTCACGTCTACATTTCCAGTTTGTTCTTTTACCTCATCTTTTTTTTTCTCTTTCCCCATTTGTACCTGATTCCCTCATCTTGTCCGTTTTTGTGTTCAGTATGTGTCGCCATCTCACTCTTATCCACTGTATTATATTCAAAGGAAATCTGATTTTCTGATTTTCCCCCAAAACTTCTTATGTCTTTTCTATGCTTTGATTTGCATGTTAACCCCAACCTGTTTTAGGTATAAGTGTGATATCTCATGTGATACCCTTGTACCATCAAATCCATGTATTCATATCACATTTTTTTCCTAATACTTCTAAAAACTAAGTCCATCCATCCGTAACCTAAACCATATATCGTGTTTAAGGTTGCAGGGGGTGCTGAAGCAAGTACCAGCTGTCACTGGACCACACCCTGGTCATGTCACCAATCTATCTCAGTTCTGACACGTGGAGACATACAACCATTCTTCAACTTAGATTCACCAATTATCATAACTGTTTTTCTTTTGACTGTGGGAATGAAAAACCCACACACAATGCCCCGTCAGCTGGACTGAATTCAAACCAGTGAGCTACCACCATGTTGCCCAAATACTGTAAATCATCATTAATGTTTCAAGGACAAAGATGTTCCGATGGTGGATCCTTTGCAATGTTTATGTTCTGCTAATGTAACATCAAACTCTGCTTCTTGCTATTTTTCTCAGTCCAGTTCCAGTGAAAACACATTTTTGTTTTTACACAACTGTTTTGTGCATAACTGTTACTTAATGGGTGTGAACATCAAACACAAATAATTTTCTCACACTCAACAAGTTTCCAGTTGACAGTACTTATAGATATGGAGGTAAATTGCTGTCATGATTTAATTTTCTCAGCTCAAAGAAATGTTGGGATAAACCTGACAAGCCTGTCCTCCAGCTGACTAGGTGACTAATGAGCTGGCAGACTGCAGACACAACAGACAAGTTGTTAAGAGACATCTGACAGAATAGTGACTCAAGTGAACACATTTTAGTAGATGTCATGTTTTTAAAAATATCTTTTGTGCTTAGTGACAATGAAAAGTTGAGCTGTAGCTTGTAGGCATTTTACCACAATGCTCCCAGCCAAGTCAAGTGTCAGCTCAAACTAGCTCTCCAGAGTCCATCTGGCTGATAGAGACACTCACTTTGCCAGTGCACAACTGACTGACTTTTGTTGCCTTTGCAAATTTGACAGTCAATCATTCAGTCAGGCAAACGGAACAGATAATCAGCATTTTATCTTTAAAATTCCTTAAACATATGCTGTATTCATACACTGCACCTTGTCTTTTCTGGCTTTGCATTTTTCCGTCTGACTAGGACCCATAACATTTTTCACTTAAAATTATATTTTAATGATTGACAGAAATCCCAACTAAACACATAGACAAACCAAGCACACACAAGCAAGCTCGATTTGTATCCTGACATGTACTTCAACAGAATATTAAGCTGACAGATGTAAAATAACTGGCCGACTCTGACCTGACTACTAAATCAAACCTACCCTAACATTCTTGTGCTATGCAAATCTGTGGCAACAGCACCCAAAATGGACAATGAGTAGTGAGAGGTGACAGAAATTTGGGACTGTGTAATAAAGACTCTAGGCATCCCTTTTGTCCTTAGTAGAGTAACGTATCTTCCTGCAATGGAATCACAGACAAATTCTTATTTTTATGGATATTAGAGAAACACAGTTCATTAATACTGCCCGAACTGTCTTACGGGCATGATCATACTGTACTAGAATACTAATACCTAGATTCATACTCTACTGAGACCCTGTCAGACTTTTAATAGACTGTATTGGATGTCCTTGTCAGAATAATTTATTATCTCTCACAATGTACAAACAAATAATGCTGTGTTTTTCCTTTTTTCTAGAGGCATTGAGTGATTTGAGACTAATTTGGTTTTAGTTTCATGCCCATTCTTGTTTCTGTTTTAGTTTCCATTCCAGTGCAAGTTAATGCAGTAAAAGCTAATTATACAACAGCTAGTGTATATATTGCTATTTATGGAAGTCTGACTCAAATGCTGAATTAATATGATTATCATTTGTTTTGCCCAGTCTTCACATCCCTTTTTACAGGCTTATGGTAAGTGACTAAGCAATGCATGATATATAAATATGTTTTTTTTGAGGAAGTTAATTTAAGTTATTGTTCGTGAAAATGTACATGTTCAGTTTCCATAAAAAATAAAAAAAGACGCAAAACTCTGTCATCTCTGTGGCTCTAACAGGTAGAAGCTGTCTTGCTTCATTAAAAGGCAGGACACGTGATTGGCTGAAAGACGAGAGGTGGGACAGCATCACTGTTATGACATCATGAAAAAAATGTCTCATTATGAAAACTGATGCTTTGAAATATAACCTAAATAAGGTGTCATTGGGGGGAAATGCCATTTATAATGAAAACAAATTTTTGAAAATAAGTGTATGTATACACTGAACATTAAAGCTACAAAAAGCTAGCTGTAGCATGAAACTCAAAGTCAACCCACTCTGCTCTGCCCAGCCCTCCCTTTCCTTGTTTGGCTGTTGTCTTCTATAATCTGCACGTCCCTTCAGGTATTACTCATTATCCAATTAAAACAAACTAGGATGCTGAAAAACCTACTAATTAAGCACAAATCATTAACATTGTCAGATTAGCTAGAAGAGCGAGCCTTGCTCAAAAACCTTTAAAAGCTAATATGTCTGCAACTTCCCAGGAGGCATCGATAGCACCTCTCAAAAATAACATAGGTTCTGAAACATATTTGTACTAAAACATATTCAAGCTGCATACTGTACCAACCCTGTCTCCTAAAAATTACGTTCGTATAGGATGAAACTGCAATCCCAATTACGTTTTGATACAGGATGTATTTGCGGCCCGATTACGTTTTGTGTTAACGTAATGATCATATGTTCACAGTTAACGTAAATGACAAGTCGCAAATACGTTGATACTGAACATATTAATGAAATGTTCACAGGTAATGTATTTTTGTCCGCCAAAATATCCGATCAGCATCCGGTTTTCTGTCAGCTAAAATGTCCAACGTTACATTTCAACATCCAGACATGTGAGTGTAGCGACATTAAAATGTTTTATGGTTGGGATCAGTGTAGTGTCAGTGAAAGGCTGCTTAATAGATAAAAATATCATTTTACACAGTCGCTTCACATACACGTCTGAATTAAAAATGACACCAAAACACGATCTTTTTTCTAACCCTAATTTCAGTACTTTTATTGCCTAAACCCAACCTCACAGGGGACTTTGGTCTCGAACTCGGGTCTCCGGCATGTCAGTCCTTCACCGTAAACGCCCTCCATCCATCCACCCCAACCACCTCCTTGCAAACCATTTTGCATTAATAAATGTAGCACGTCATTCGTTCATTCACAAAAATACGTTTCAGTACAACGTGACAATTACATTCTACAAAAACGTAATCGGGTCGCAAATACGTCCTGTAACAAAACGTAATCGGGAATGCAGTTTCGTCCTATACGAAGGTAATTTTTAGGAGACAGGGTTGACTGTACTGTGTGATGATGAACATAATTGATGATTAAATTGAAAATTATAACTTCATAGTGAATAACATTATATTATTATTTTCCACAAATTGTTTAACTTATAATTTACACAATTTATCCATATGATTAATTTCTATTGTCTAATGCCTTTGATTAGTTAATATTTAACATTTTGAGGTTCTGTATTGCAGACAAGGATCCTGTTGGTGGGGCATCCTGACCCCTGCCAATTTCAATAAATCTACTGATACTGCAGACTATAAAAAAACCCCTCAAAAATCTAAATTATATCCATGTTATATCCATCAGCTCTGCTGATCCGTTATAATGTTTGCTCCAAAGAAAAATACCATCGAAAACACAGAATGTGTCAGATTGATGCCTATGGGTAGATATATCTCTGAATATGAATCAAATAGCTGCTGGCTGTATTTGAGGTAGAGCCCATCAATGTACCTGACAAGCAGTCAGCTGATGATGTTACAATAGTCTTATCACATCTAAAAGCCTCGAAATGCAACACATTGTGCTATACGAGGAACAAAAAAAGGAAATAAAAGATTGTGGACACTTTCTTCAAGCCTCACTGATGTGTAACACAGAGCTGTTCCTTCACTTCCTGTGTGTTAGACATGAAAGTGGTCTGATGGCTCTTTCCTTTTTACTGCATTTCTCCCAGGGTAATTGCAGTTTCTTCCTTACTTTTAAAGCCCTGTCAGTCTGGCTGAGCTAAATGACAGCCTAGTGGTAACCGAATTACAGGGAGGAGAGGGAGCCAAGAATCACCTTCCTCTGACTTGCTTGCTAAGCAGTCTGATTGCATGGTCATGTCCTCAGTATGAAGACAACTGTTTTTTTACTCCAGACACTCATCAAAAAGTTCTAATGCAAAGTCAACTCAATTAATGCTGGGCACTTTAGTTTCAATGCCATTGCAAGAACAATTGATTATTTTCAAACTTCTGGAAATGCCTGCAGAGTCACATTACAAGAAGTTTTTTTTTTTTTTAAATGTACTTTAATGGCAGTGAGGCTGGAAACACCATATTCTTGCAAAATAAATGACAAAAGAAATATGGTTATGTTGAGTGTCTTGGAAAAATATACAACATTGTTAAGAGGGTTTTCACTGCCATCTTACTGCGATGATTTGTCTCATTTGTGGCTGTGTAATGCTGTTTGAAATCACACAATGTGGCACCCCGGAGTAGCTGTCATTATTACACTGTTTATGCATAGGAAGTCATGTAAATGTTCAAATTTCTCTGTGGTGTGCTTCTACAGACACAGTTTGCTGAATTTAATATGAGGTATTAGGTCTTTATATCAGCAGAATGATGTGGCTTTGTGCTTTGCTAAGAAAGAACTGCTACTTTTAATGTTGAGCTTTTAAATGAAATAGCCTTAAAACAAAATTTGTAGCCGTGTGATTACGATAAGACAAGAATAGGTATAACTATTATATTCATTAAACACTGCAATGTAAGGATATCTCTCATTAAGATGTAAAAAGTAGTCAGGCATGTTGTTTGCGCAAAATACAAAACTATCTATAAAAGTTAAATAAGTAAATTGGACAAGTAAATCCATCAAAAGTTACTGTGTTTATAAACATGGTTCTAGCTGTGGTCAGGGAAGTATCTCCATCATACTGGCAGTGGACC
This sequence comes from Sandelia bainsii, assembly GCA_032362345.1. NCBI lineage: Eukaryota > Metazoa > Chordata > Actinopteri > Anabantiformes > Anabantidae > Sandelia > Sandelia bainsii. The sequence continues at coordinate 17,235,035 of JAUMHL010000015.1, forward strand.
ACATCACTGCCTGCAACATTCAATGTAAGAACATCAGTCAAATATACTGGCAGCCCAACTATAGTCTAACTCGCCAGATGTTTGATTCTAGATAATTTCACCATTGGTTCCAGCAGGTTCTGGCTGGCTACCTCTCCTTCTGCTCTGCACCGTGTTGTTTAAATGTTCAAGTCCCCCTACAGCCTGCAACAACAGCAAAGCTAACAGCATAGCTAGTAACAGAATACTAGCACATTTATGATGGACTGCAACAGTTTGATCAAGCAATATTAGCCTATGTTGTTCCTTCAGTTATCCTAACTGCAGCAGAAGTGTAGTTTGCAGGCCTATATTCTTCTGTATTCTTCAGTAGGTTCTTTCTAAGTAGGTTCTACCACTCACTCCCAGTAGAAATAAACCAAACTGTAATTACAATTAGTGTTATTTAATATGCTGCTTAAGTATTTTGGCAACACTAAGCTACAAAGTGCTGAACAGAGACATATTAAGATAGTAGCAGATGAAGTAGAATGGACTACAAAATAGCCATAGTTAATAAAATATGAATCCCGATTAGTACAAATAGTATAACCATGTATCTAAACAAAAGATTAAAACAAAAATCATAAAATGTGATAGCCAGCGCAAGAACAGACAGATTTCAAGAAACTGCACTCAAAAAAAAGGTATCCTCATGGAGCTCTACAGAAAAATTCATGGGTTCACGCAAGTTAATAGAATTCATTCTCTTAGGATTATGAACATATGCACAGAATTTCATGGTAATCCACTGTGAATCAATGTTTTGCACAAACCCACAGACTGACATTGCTATAGCTACTGTAGAGGCATGATGCTGGTATAACTACCATCAGAGGTGGTAACTGCATTTACTCAGGTACTGATTTTAATTTGAGGTACTTGCACCTTAATATTAGTATTAAGATGTATTGAGTATTTTGAGTATTTCCATTTTATGTTACTTCTACTTTCACTCCACTATATTTGAGACGGACATTCTACTACAGATACCTGGCAGCTACTTAAATGTAGATCAAAATGTAATCATATAATAAATGATAATGTATTATTATGGTTTATCCACCTGGTAGTGTCCATTAAGTGTATAATCAGCTCCATCTTTTCCATCTCCTGCTTTTGTTCCACAAGTTTTCAAGGTACTGTACAAAGATCTTTTTCAACTTTTAAAGCGTCTTTGTAGTTTACAGCAGACCTGTGGCATAAGTTCACAAAAAAGAAAATAAATTTTGGCATAAAAAAAGAAAAAGTTTTACTGGTGTGTAACTCCTTAGCATTTCAATTTCCTTTTTCTAAGTGGAGTAAATGTCTAAAAAGAAGAAATTAAAGAATGCTGGATGATTTTTTAAATGAAATTCTCAGAAATAAGTTTTTTGAAGTCATGCTCTATGAGTTTGGAAACTAATAAAACTAACGGCCTTAACATTTAAAATTTCTACAGGAGCATGATTTATGAGGCACAAGTGGAAGAAATCTGGACTAGACTTGCACATTTATGTTGTCAACAGCATCACGTTCAATTTGTTTAACATGCATTATATTCTTAACGTACTTGTACTTTTGTACTTTAAATACATTATAGAGCATGTTCTTAGTATATCACCTTGAGTTGAAGTTGAAGTGGGATTAATATGTGAAGTGGAGTATTATGTTTGCCGTGCCTTCTGCCATCGTTTGTTAAAAAAAGTCCATAATACTGATTCAAATACAAAGAATGAAGAAGCAGAAGCATTCATATGACAATAAAAGTAATTTGTGACAATGACAATGTAACAGAAAACAATTTGGCATAATCTCATATCGGTACTTACTGATGTGTTCCTTTATTTGTGTTGAGAAATCTAAAATTCAGAAAATTGACATCACACAGTAAGCTAACATGACTTCTCTTTTGTCTTTGCAATGTCTAAATGCTACATGGTGAACATACCAACTGGATTCACAGGTCATGTTCAAGGTCTAATGACATTGATGTTCATGTTTGTAGTATTCAGTTGGAATGCAGAATTTTATGCCATGCAACAACCCACATTGAAATTCTGGTCTTAAATGGGGGAGGTTTCCCACAACTGGTTTTTACCATGTTTAAATCTCTGTGTTGATATTAATTTATAATGGGTTTAAGGTAACTGTAAGGTAAGGCTGAAAGGTAACTCAGATATTATTTCCCTTGAGCAAGACTGAAGATGCAACCGTAACAGTAACATGTCTATATAACATATAATAAATAACACACACACCCTGAACAGGTTGCCAGTCTATAGAGACAGGCAACCATTCACACTCACATCTACAGTCAACAGTTAACCTAACGGCATATCTTTGGATAGTGGGAGGAAGATGGAGTACCTGGAAAAAACCCCACACAGACACGGGAAGAACATGCAAACTCCATACAGGAAAGCACCTGGCCGACCTGTGGATTCCAATGCTGTGACGCAATATACAGCTCTGGAAAAAATTAAGAGACCACTGCAAAATTATCAGTTTCTCCAATTTTGCTATTTAAAGGTATATGTTTGAGTAAAATTAACATTTTTGTTTTATTCTATAAACTACTGACAACATAACT